>OY979677.1:3750000-5000000 GCA_963855955.1 Luperina nickerlii | reverse complement strand
AAACATTTTTCAAAAACACGATTCGTAATATCACCCTTGTTCAAAAGCCTACACGTACATATATACACATAAATTAAAAACATAAATGTATTCACCCCTGTTTGGAGTGTGCTACATCAAAAGGTTTCGATTTAAATGCCATCAGCATTTATTTCGTGTACAAACATTTTACATTTGTCCATTTGCAATCAGGGGTCATGGAATTGATGTTAATTAAGGGATTCAAGGTGGACTTTTAATCTTGTTCACTCTTGTATTTTACCAGACTTTCGAGAATTATACAAATATACAAAAATATGTATACAGTCAACAAAAGGGATAAGTATACAGGATCGTCGGATATTGTTGAAGTTTAGTAAGAAACCGATGGATGTTGTCGAATGAAATTTAATTTAATAAATGAGCTGTTTGTTTTCTATTAATAAAATTTAATTTTATTCGAGAACATTAATCGATTTCTTACTAAACTTCAATAATATACAACGATCCTGCATACTTATCTGTTTTGTTGACTGTACCTACACTGTACAGTGGAATCCGTTTATTATGACTCCGCCTATATTGACAAACCGATTAATAGTAATTGCTGTGCGAGAGCAGTAGCATCCCAGTGTTAACGGCCCCGAGTTACGAGTTGTATGTCCTGGGTTCGAACACAGACTGACGCTTTTCTTTGTGTAAATAATTTCATCACCACTGCTCTCAAAACGGTGAAGGACAATTTAGTGCGATGTAATACTGTAGCAAGCTGTCAGAACATCGAGATTTCTATGCTATATCTAAATAACGGTTACATAAATACATAATCTGGGGGCACGGTAGTGCCCCCGCCAAGCCGAACAAAAAGCGGCACGGCCGTACCATCCTTAACACTTCAGGCCATTTTCGACCCCATATAACTTATTTGTGGATAAAACTAGAAACCTGAATTTTCAGTAACCAAACAGCCATTATATAAACACGGTGTAGGTATTTCAAATTTCATTCAATTTGAACTAGTAGTTTAATAATAATAACTAGTCAAAGTTTCTTTTATTTTGTGACTGATCACTGACTGACTGACCGGTCATCAAATCTAAGGCACTTCTAGCAGACATAGAACCTTCAAATTTAGAATACAGTAACGGTCTTATTCATAATAAGTTATGAAACATCTAAAGGCTTGCTAAAGTCTCGTCAAAAATTGGTATTCATAAACGCATTTTAGCACTAAAACGTTCTTTAAACCTACTATAAAGTTATGAAACCCAGATGTGTTTAGTGTATAATTCAAGGAAAAACTAAAATATTTTGCAATTTCGGTTCACTTTTCCAGATACACCAACTGCATAATTAACTTTGTAATCCCATATAAATATATAAGATTACAAAGTTACACATTTGCAGTGAATGAATCAGTCCTGTATAATGTATAACATAATGGAATAATAGGTGTAGATAGGTACCTAGATATAATTATGTTCAAAGGTAACGTGTAAAATGGTCAATCAACGGAATGTAAAAGCAAAAATGGGACATATCTTATGAAGTTGTACCAAAATCCCGCAAAGTATTAAGTAGACTAATTTGCCCGAAATTGCCATAAAAGAAAGAACACTAATAATCATAACCGCAGCCGGCGGAGGTGGCTTGCCCGCGCCGTGACTTCCACGCTTCCCATCCGTCATAGAAAGGCGGCCACTTTCTTCCAGGCAACCTTTGGGTCTAACTGCGATATCGCAGGTATACCTACACACTAACCACGTTTTATTTAACTTACGCAAATTATATCAGTCAGAATGGGTATAAAAATTTAAATAATCTTTATATAAATTTAATTCTACAGAAAAATAATGGGTTAAGTAATTTATTAATTTTAAAAAAACTTTCGAGTGCGGCAGTGAATGTCGTAATTATTTCAAGTTAATCCTCTGTTAAGCTTGATGTTGTTATTTAATTATTTATTTAATACTTCAAGCACATAAATGTACAGAGGCGGACTTAATGCCATAGGCATTTTCTACCAGTCAACCTTTGGGTGATGTAGAGACAAACAATGGTAGGTGCAATTACGAACATTAAGGAATAAATATTTTAAATATAAAGATACGCATAAACTTATTAAAACTGATAATAATATATACCTAATAACATAAAAATATAAGTACAAATAAATATACATAAATACATAAATAAACTTGTTATTTTCTGTTAGGTACATTGACAGTATTTATAATGAATGAGAGATAACAATTTTACATAAGGATTAACTTTAAAGTTGGTTCGGTTAAAACTAAATTTGAAATTATTAATAGAGCTTAATTATGTTCATCGCAAACAGTTTCCCGTATGTCTGTATAGCCTAAGCTATAACTATACACAAAAGTCAGGGCCTAAGTCTAAATAATGCGCTGATGGATATCGGTTCTGCAGTATTCACATCTAGTCAAGTTTACAAGAGTAACAAGTCTGGACGGCTTACATCTAATTAATGTCGACTTTGGAAGTATTAAAGCGCAGGAATCCTCAATTTGTAAATATAATACACTAAAAAGCATTTACTATGCACACATACATTTATTAATATTACTTCCCTATGGAAGTAATATTAATAAGCAATCATATTATTTCGACAATGTAGTATTATAATAGTAAAGACTCGGTCGCCGGTCACAAATGAATTAATTAACATAGCCCCACTCGACATCTTTTTGAAATTTGTAGAACAATTCCATGGAAGCCCCGAAGTAAATTAAGTTAACGTGATTTAAAACCCACTGGGGCTACTCCAACGAATATTATAAGGTACTCTAACCAGTTAAGGCGTTAAATTAATTTACATCTTTAGCTATGAAATCTTTTTATCGGTAGCGGCCCGTTCCTGCTTCAAACAGGTGCAGTGTGGCGACATGTCAAATATTTGAAATTTATCTAAGTTAAATATGAATCTATTATACAGATAACTGTTTGAAAATGATAGTATAAACCCCATCAAAAGCCATGTGCAGTTTAGAAGAAATAAGCAATCAGATACGAAAAGCTACTTTATTTTATGCTTTAAATGGAAGATATAGAATCTACATTGCCGTGTGCAATATTGGAATGAGTACAATTAGAATATCGTTCTCGTGGAAAAATTTAAAGTTGGCCCAATTAATTCATAGAAAATCCTTAACAAAGCCGAGAACCGACCAATTTGCAACAACAAACATTGAAACAGAAGTTATGAAATCGGTGAAGAATAAACTGTTTTTAGCTCCATAAGTGACGGGGAGCACTCGATCGCGATGGAAATCATTTTCATTCAAAATCGGGTGGGGAAACGCAACAAGCGTTTGAGCGATAGTCTGATTTTTTCTAAAACGACAAGTATTTTGTAGCGTACTTATTTATAACTGAAATTAGTGGCTCGAGGTAACATCTTGTTTTTATTATAACTTTTAAAACCTATTTTTTTGTTCTATTGCTTACTTTAAATATCTTCTTCTTTTCTTAATCTTTTTTATGTTTTATTTTTTTTTATTAAATTATTTATTGCCCACGTATTTTATCAAACAGATTCATGATTCACTAGCTGCGCCCCGCGGTTTCACCCGCATAAGTTTCGATCCGAGCGAGAATATCGGGATAAAAATTAGCCTATATGTTAATCCAGGGTGCCAGCTACCTCCCCCCCGGTGGGTCCCCCCCGGTGGGTTCCCGCATTGTCGAGGCGGGGTGGCTTAGTAGCCGTGGCTTGGACACCCACGGTGAAGCGAAGAGGAACCCGAGGAGGGGCCGCTCGTCAGGGCTTTTGCTGACAAGCCAACGACGTAGCGGCCAAAGGTAGGTTGCGGTGTCGCTTGGGCGACATCGCAACGCAACTGAGGCGGGCCGCGATGTCGTACGTACCGGAGGCATCGCGGTTGAGGGTTGGAGGCCGCGGCGGGTGAGGAGTGCCGGTATTACGGTGCGCCGCTCTCCCTACCTTCCGCGGCCTTGACGGGGTCGCCACCGTACGATGGCGGACGCGGTGGGGCTGCAGGGGAAGAGGAGTGTCGGTATTACGTTGGCCGCTCTCCCTATCCTTTGCAGCCGAAAATTGGCAGGCGGCGGGGCCAATGTCCTGACCCGTCGCAGAGGGGACCAAGGGTGCTTAGACACGAGGTCGTCTGGCGCCCATGTGCTGGTTTGGTCCCTGGGGTGGTCATGGCATGCTATGTGTTCTGGTGCGCCGGTGATGGGGAGTACTCCCCAGAGGAGGGTCCGGTAACGGACGGCCGCGGCGGGTTCACGGATGAGTGCTAACGCGTGCCCGTGTTCCCGCCGTAAGCAGCAGAGGAGGACACCGTGGAGTTTTAGTGGGTTAGAGTCCCACATAACTACACTATCTCCCCGTGGTAGTGCAGTATGCATGAGCATTTCTCCACGATAAAAAAAAAAAAAAAAAAGCGTGCCAGCTACCTCCATACAAAATTTTATCAAAATTTGTTCAGCCGTTTGAGCGTGAAGAAGTAACAATAAACACACACACACACAAACTTTCGCCTTTATATATTAGTGTGATTACATATCGCTCTACCATAAAATCATTTTTTTTTGACAATCACTCCAAAACTCACCCACTTTGTCGCAATCATTTAACAAACCGACCGAATGCGTGTCGGACCACACACAATGAAAGGTTCCGTAGTTGGGATGAATTTATCCCAAGATCAAACAATTTTGTAGTTGAAAAAATGTTGTCCCATAGGTACTAACGTCACGGTCAATTCTTCAACTGCAAATATAAGTTTGTAATAGCATTTTTTTTGACACGCTACAAATTAATATTTTTTGGCCTTTTTCTTTACTTGTGCTGGAAGATCTTGCTTCGTGCCAAATTTCACGATTTTAAGTCAACAACGGGAAGTACCATATTGAAGGTTTTGATTTATTTGCGAGTACCCAAATGAGTCGCATAAATGGCCATATTGCTTTGACTTAGAAGCTTGATTATTTGAGAGCTTTAAGGGAACCTAGACCTATTTGATATTAATTTCAACTTGATACCTCCACACATTCCTGAAAAAAAGGTCTTGACAGACTACCAGACAGACAAACAGACGGACGGACAACGAAGTGATTCTATAAGGGTTTAGTTTTTAACCGACTTCAAAAAAGGAGAAGGTTCTCAGTTCGTCGGAATAATTTTTTTTAATGTATGTTCCCCGATTACTCTAAGACGCCTAAACCGATTTGATAAAATCTTTTTTTGTTTAAAAGAGTATACTTTCGAGGTAATTGTATTATCATCAGGTCAGGATCTGATGATGGGATCCTGGAGAAATCGAAAGAACTCTTCAAATATTATAGGCACACCTATAGCGATTCGGCCATTTTTATAGTAACTTGTGCATTTGCTCTTGGTAAGCACCATTTGGTGAAGTGGAACTGATGATGAAGACCACAGATGGTCCCCGGAACTACTCAATAATAAGTATTTCACGGGTTGCGATTCGATTAGTTTAATATGGTTGCTAAGCAATTTATGCTCGTCACAATGCGAATGGTAAAATGGAGCTGATGGTGAAATACCAGGTGAACTCCTCAACAATTAAGGTATCTGCATCGAGAAAAGCAACATTTTGTAAAACAGGCTTCTTCTGGGTGAGCTCACTCCATCGTAGACTTTGTCTCTGTCATCTCTGACCTAGACTAGAGTCAAGAGCAAACCCATTTCAAATAAAAAAAAAAAAAGGCGATGATCAAGTTGACATTAGGCTATTTTAACTTAGATAAAATTTAAAAAGAACCACTAAAAGCGAGAAATAAAAACTTTTTAACAAAACAATACCGCCCTCCAAAAAAAAAACACTACAAAGTGAAAAATAACTAATTTCGGACGTCGGTGGCAAAAATCTAAAATACAGATCCAAAGACACAGACTTCCGAAATTAAAGTTATTTTTCAGTTTTTAGTGTCTTTTTCCTCTTGAGATGCGGAACCCTAAATAGGAGAAAAATTCAAATTAATTATTCAAATTTAATGTCTCGCTACCCGCTTTCACTGTACCGGTCCAAACAGACGGCGCGGCTGCCTCCGAGATAATAAAATTTAAAAGGGCAAACTTCGTCGGCCATAGGATTGGATGAAAAGTGATTTGCCTAATCCACTTATCAATTTTTCAACTCACTGGTCTTTAGGAATTACAGTCTCTATCGACCTCAACTCTCCTTATATGTGATTCGGGGTCATGACTAAAAGGTGGAAACTCACTTCACTATCAATTGAAATTGTCCTTTTATTCAAATCACAACTGTCATACTTCATCAGCTGTTCAGTGGCTACGGTATGAAATAAGTTTACTTCGCAATATCTGACTATTATTATTATTTAGTTTATAGAATATTTTATTGCTCATTGGCAGACCTTAAGTTTGGATTTCTTACTCAAGAGCAATTCTTGAGTAAGAAGTAGGTACTCGATTTCTAGCTATGATATTTTTGTTACGATCAGCTAGTAATAAATAAATTTTATCCACTATTCCACTTTTGCCAAAAACTCCCAGAGTTCACTAAGGTTAAAACTATCTAACTGTTACATTGGTCGGAAAAATAAATAGACCTTCTTGTTTTATAAATACAACCTCTATTTTCTTTCCTTTTCAGGCTACCACTTTTCTACTTTGTTTTTAGGGTTCCGTACCTCAAAAGGAAAAAACGGAACCCTTATAGGATCACTTTGTTGTCCGTCTGTCCGTCCGTCTGTCAAGACCCTTTTTCTCAGGAACGCGTGGAGGTATGAAGCTGAAATTTATATCAATTACTCAGGTCTACTGTCCCTTGAAGCTGTGAAAAAATCAAACTTCTAAGCCAACGCAATCAAAAGATACAGCCGTTTATGCCGCAAATTTTCGACACTTGCAAGGGAATCAAAACCTACAGGGTGCTTCCCGTGAACTCAGTATCTTGAAATTTGGTACGAAGCAACGTCTTATAGCATAGATAAAGGAAAAATTACGAAAACCATAAATTTTTAGTTACATCACATAATATTTTTTTTTTTAATAATTTTAAACTTACTACCCATTTCCTCATAAACGCGTAGAGGTATTAAATTGAAATTCTTACCAAATACTCAGGTCTATAATACCTTTAAGCTGTAACAAAATCAAACTTCTATGTCAACGCAATCAAAAGAAACAGCAATTTAAGCTGCATATTTTGAAACTCGCAAGTACTCGTAAGGGAATCAAAACCTAAAGGGTACTTCCAGTCGACCTAGAATCTTGAAATTTGGCTTGAAGCAACGTTTTATAGCACACATAAAGGAAAAATTCCGAAAACCTTAAATTTTTAGTTACATTACAAAATATATATTTATTTTTTAATAAATATAAACTTATTACTTTTTTCCTCATGAACGCGTAGAGCTATCAAGTTGAAATTCATATCAAATACTTAGATCTAATTGCCTTTAATCCGTGAAAAAAAAAAAATCTAAGTCAACGCAAAAACGCAAAAGTACAACCATTGATACCGCATATTTTGAAACTCGCAACTACACGCAAGGGAATTAAAACCTAAAGACCACTTCCCGTTGACATAGAATCTCGAAATTTGGTAAGAAGCAATAGCTTACAGCACAGAGAGCAAAGAGATCTTTGTCTTAAATTTATGCTCCTCCATCTTTCCCCATTGTAATGTTATGAATTTCATTTTGCAATAAAAATACCATAGTTATGACACGATTGTCGTAATGAACGAACTTTGTAAACCTTGCAGGTTTGTACGGAACCCTCGGTGCGCGAGTCCGACTCGCACTTGGCCGGTTTTTTTTTTTTTGTTTGCCAACGATGCATCCATATTATCCCCAAGCTGTTACATTTGTGGCCTTTCGCGACCCCATCCTTACCACCACCTGTTCTCTATACGGCATTGTAGGCTCACCGCATGTTTGGCAGGGGTCGCATACCTACATACATACATAAAATGAATTATACACGAACATAATCGTTGGTCTCGGCTGTCATTGGTTAGTAGTAGATGTTTGACAGTCGTTACGATTCGTCAGAAGCCCAAAAATCTGACAACCAGTCTTAACAAGGGGTATCGTATCACCCAGTAACTGGGTTGTGGAGGTCAGATATTATAGGCAGACGCTCCATGTAAAATACTGGTATTCAGCTACATTCGGTAAAGCTAGAAGCCGACCCCAATATAGTTGGGATAAGGCTAGCCAGAGTGATTTACAAGACCATAATCGTAACAATTTCGACACGTGTAATAGTAATTCCATTTATGTCGTTGTACTGTTTTTGAAAACATGATATTAACTATTATTCGTAAATAACATAATGTTATCATTTCCTTCGCATTTCTTACCTTAATATTTATAATGAAATAAGGTTTTGATTGCCACTAGGGAAAATATGTGCGTTGTTAGGTATGACTTAGTCTCATTCTACTGTTTTAAAGATTCAAAATTCCTCTCCCTTGAACTCATAATGTTAATTTTGTTGATACTAAGAGCTTATAACAATAAAGGGTTATAAAAAAAAAAAACTAGTAGCGCGTGAAATTCAAACTAAAACCTAAAAAAATGCGTTTAATTAATTAATTATACCTGTAGGTACAATTATTGATCGAAGCCTGTAAGTACCTACATAAAACATTTTTACTCATTTAGAAGAAGAAGTTTGAAGTTTCAGAATTTACATAAACAACCACCAAAGAAACCATTTTTGGGTGCCTATTACTTTATTTTTGAACCTTTTAGCTAATGCCAAAAAATACTTTACAGCTATTTTAGGTACGGAGTTTTTATGCCGGCTTTTAAACACACTGTGGTGATGTTTATCTTAATGAATAAACTGAATATAAGTTTTACACTTCTTTAATAGGTTCTGCTATTTCTATACCAGAAGTAATATGATAATTTGTGTTGTAAGTGCTCAGACACACGAGCGACACGCGTCGACGGCAAAGGCAACTGCATCCATCGACACCCGTCGAAACCCGCCGTCGACGCCCGCCGTCGACACCCGCCGTCGACGCCCGCCTTCGACGCCCGCCGTCGACACCCGCCGTCGACACGTCGGCGGCTGCCATCGACATCGTGTTGCTCGTATATTTGAGTACGGTGCTTAAATACAGGAGTGGCATGTTGTCGCATTCAGTGGGTCAAGAATATTATCTCGTGCGACAAAAAATTCGTCGAACATATTTAACGGAATCAGTCTGAATATTCGAAAGGACCTCCTTCACAAAAGTTTCTGAATGTACATAAAAATAGGTTAGTAAAGTATGGTTAACATTATCAATTTAAATTATAACATCAGCAACCACATGCGAAATTCGATCAAATCTAGCAAACAACACAACAATATCCACCTTAATGCAATTGAATAAAGACTGATATCCAATATCATAATCTCCTTTACCCAGCGGGGAGTTTTTCTCAAAAAGATAATAACTCGAGATTCTATTGTCGCCAGGATCTTTATATTAATTACAGACATAAAAATGATTAATGACTAGAATCTGGAAACAATGCTTAGGAATCCGTATTTATTGGACACCCTCGCCCGGTATTTGTCATCAAGACAAATTATTTGTCCAATGTTTGTTTCCGCCATTTTTAATATTTCCACCCTTCTCATTTATTTTTCTGTGATATCATTTATTTGCGCTGATATCTATTTATAACACCTTATAATTCCTCGTGTTTAATTAAAACAACGTTAACGTTGTTTTGTTATTAATAACAAAAGAAAATTTGGAAATGTTGTCAGTAAATATCTATTATGAAGCATCTAACCCTCTACAAACTATTGTTCTACACTTAATTTCGAACCCAAAACTATATAACTATGACACACTTTCACAGAATTTTACAAAGAAAACCTCAAGAATCTTAGTAATCATCTGGTCAGTCTTTGATCCTTCAAACCTTTATACAATTGACCGTTGCTAAGAAACACTTAACGAGACCTCCCAGCCCCCTAGTAATGTTCCACAGTTGATTGTTTAAGAGGGGGTCGTGATACAGTAAGAGGGGTCAACTGCGTTGGTCTTTACACGTTTTTCAAACAAAGCAAATCAATAATTCAAGAATCGGGACGCCCGGCGGACCGCTGAAAATATTTCCTTTTATTTTTCCCATCTGAGATGCTTTTAATTTTTTATAGAGAAACATGAAGTTATAGAGATTAAGGCGCTAAGTAAAATTGTAAGTGTTTTCCCGCCCTTTTGCAATAAGTAGACACTGGTTCACGTTGGCAGAATTTTGTCTTATAAACTGGACGTTATAAATACAAGGAATTAAAAACCTAAAGCAAAAAGATTCTGAAAGTAGACGAAATGAGCCAGTTGATACCTTACAGGGAAAGCAAAGCTGATACGCTGATACACTCCGTCTTTAAAAACAACCTCAAACACCAGAAAAATAAATGGAATAAAAGAGTGATCAACCGTGTAATATACTTAAAGATATCCTAGCTCCTTGCTAGCTATAAAAAACCTCGAACAAAAAAAGGCCAGCACCTTAATGCCGCAACACTATCAGTCACAATCCGAATGATTTTGAAGGATACTGCTAATTCATTGCTTCATATGTTCGAAGAAAAATTCTGCGCAGCAACGTAAAAAAAGTAATGAATGTTGTTGAACTGTCAAAAAGAAATAATAATAATAAATTTATTAATGCTTCAGTTTACAAGAAATGGTATAGTGTTTGGACTTTTGGAGCCTCCTTTTAAGCAAACAATGCCTGTGTTAGGAGACTCCGCTCTTCCATAGTACAGCATTTTTTCTTATTCCAGTTAACAAAACCGTATAGGTACTTAAAAATGATATGGAATAAAAATAAAAAAAAATAAAGTTAAACAAAATTTTGGATGTTAGTGAGAGTATGCATCGAGTGTGAACATCTGTGCATATTGTATTTGTCTGCGAGAGTGTATGTGAGAGTGTATGTGAGAGTGTATGCGTGAGTGTATGTGAGAGTGTATCTACTGCTTTATATGCTGCAAAAGTGCCTCCGTTTCATCATATGTAAGTGTCTTTATCCAGTTGGTTATTGTTTTCTTACATTCATAACTTCTTTTTGTGTATATGTAAATAATTTTGTTATATAGTTAAGCAGACCGTTTATTCAACTGCCTACTGGCAAACATAGTTTTAGTCTGTGAAAAGAAAACCATTGCAACTGTTAGTGTGATGCGCAATAACCCCGCTGGATAAAATTGGCACTCAGAAAGACAATGATCTGGATACTATGACATCTATTACTTTTTTCCCGGTAGTATAGACGCCAGAATATCAAGCTACTACAATCTGTCAAATTTCTTTAAGAGATTTAAACTTTATCGCTAAAGCATAAGATTCAATGTTGATTAGGAAAATTTTACAGTTTCGAGTAGCTTGATGTGCTGGCGTCCGTACGTTCGCGTGGGATAATATTCTGTTATATGTAACTGATCTATGTTAGTCAGTGTACTTAACATAAACAAAGGTAAAAAAAAACTTCAAAGAATGTTTATTTACGGTAAAAAGCAAAATTCGTATATAGGTAGGTAGGTACTGATTTCTTGTAACAAAGTTACTTTCTGAGTAGGTACCTACCGGCGAAGGTAGGTACAGACGCCAGCACATCAAGCTACTACAATCTGTCAAATTTCTTTAATAGATTTTCAACTTTATCGCTAAAGAATAAGATTCAAAGTTGATTAGGAAAATTTTACAGTTTCGGGTAGCTTAATGTGCTGGCGTCTGTACAATCTAACGAACCTAATTAGTGGAAGGTGGATTTTTCCGCGTAATTCAATATCTTTAAGTAAGTAAATTCCTTAATGTTTTCTCGAGTGTCTCTCTTTGATTTATTTTTATTGTTTTCTTTGCGGAAAATACGATGATATTGGCAATTGTGCATGTAAAATTGCGAATCCTACCATATGTGTTTTTTTGCGTCTGCGTCGTGTGTGTTAGACATTGGAGTCCCTTTTTAGGAGAATTAAATCATGTTATGGGTATTTTCGCGGTGTATTCTACCTAAATGCAAAACGACCAAATCCATTCAGCTGTTTTGGTGTAAGGTGTAAGGCAGCTTCCTAACCGAAAGCGATGGTCGCGCAAGTACGCGATTATTGCGCGCTGACGCGGTAGTCGCACTCGCATGAATATGAAATACTCGCACGATCAATCAGTCGCTTTCATTAGGACACAGGGTATTACTAAGCGGTTTTGACAGGCAATGATTTGCCTAGATGCGGCGGCCATAAAAAAGGCTATTACCTACTTATCGCAATAGGCTACCGGAATAATAAATTATTAACATACATTATGTTCAGAAATGGATGTTGGTTAAATAAAACTCACTTTCTTTACACATAAGTACATATCCATCAGTTCAAGGAAAGTTGTAACAGTTCAACGGAACGGTTTGACCTTCGGGTGTTTCGTGTGAATTATTTAAAAGTTGCGCACAGATATTTATTGCTTTACCTACCTGCCTGCCGCGCCGAGGAAAAGGTACGCTTCGGTGATCGCGAAACTGCGTGAGAAACTGCTTTGAATTCAAGTTATAAGTTATTCTGATAGAAATTTTGTGAAAGATGATTATTTATGTATTCAAAATAAATCTTTAAAAAGTAGTGAGTAAATCGTGTTATCAATAAAACAGGGTTTCTTCCAAACTATTTTTAAACCCTAGGTGGGTAGAATTAAACCCGTCTTTGGCTTTGCTGTAGATGGGTAAATACAATATAATAATAATAATATGTTTATTTATTTATCCCACAAAGTACAATAAAATTACAGTATAATAGAGGTGTTACAAAAATATTGTAGGTACTAGGGTTTGTGGGAGTCAGGATTCCAAACTAGGATACCCTGTGCTATGGACTCCTGGCCCCCCTCGCCGAGGTTGGAATTTTCACAAATAATTGTAGCATGTAAGACATGTAGGACTATTGTAGAAAAAAAGACAACAATTATGACAAGAAAAGGTACTAATAACCCAAAAAAATAATAAATAAAAATAAAAATGCGTATGTGAGTTGTGTTTGTTAGCGTGTGAAGTGAAAGGTGTCGTGTGTGTGGTGTGGTGTTTTGTGTGTATGTGTGTGTGTGTGTGGGTGAGTAAGATGGTGTAGTTGTGTGTGTGTATAAAGGCATATGTATATACGAATGTGTGCGTAAAGGGATGGCGGTATGTATTTATAAAAACACCAAACTAGGATATGATTGTGAGCAGTTTTTCGGTTTTTTCATAATCAAGTTCTAAAAGCCACTGTGTGTAAGCTTCTTTTTACATTCTATCTTAGACAAATTAGAAATTGCAAGAATCTTGTTAATTTTATTATACAATCTGTTTGCTCTGAAATTGAAGAAATTCTGGGCAAAAGATGTTTTTACTTTATTTGTTTCACAAACTTCATAAAAACGCCTAGTATTAACCTTCTGCTTAGCTGTAGAAACGTCTATATAGGAATGGTTTTTTTTTTTATATATTGTCATGAAGCTTCATCGCAAAATATGAAATGTAAGTAAGGTACGAGCTACTGTTTTCGCCGCAAGGTTCAGACTAGGTGGAGCGTCGATCTTTGCAGGGAAGGCTGAATTCGCTTGCAATTAAATTAAATTAAAACCATTCCACAATAAAAATTAAAATTCCACTTTCTTTGTTCTTACTAAAATCTTTGTGGCTTTGTGTATAGAGTAGGTAAGTAAATTCTATTCATATTTACAGCTAGCCCTTTGTCCATGAAAAAATAACTCCGAATGTTAAATTATAAAAAGGGAGCGAATAACATTTTCTGGGGTTAATTTAGCGGTCGCTTAGAATAAATCTCTGTAAGGTTTCATTTATTTCTTTCTTCCGATTCTCCTTGGTCTGTGCGAAAAAATCGGATGGTTCACGAAGTAATAATGTACAAAACATGAAAGAAAAACAAAGGTTCGACCCTCAGTTTGAAGGTATTTCGAAGCTATGTGGTGTAGATATATTTTGGGGGTGGTCAAAAATGCTGAGATATTTATATGGAATGTAAAATAAACAATGCAGAATATGACTATCAAACGCTTATAAGGCTGAATTTAAAACAAGTATATCCTTCCTCTCTGGTTTTTTACTTTGCGGTAGTAATAAAAGCTCCGACAAAAAAATAAGAATTGTCCTTACTTAAAATATTAAATCTACTCCTAAAATACTAACTTTCCGACTACTTTTGTTCGAATAAAAATGACGAAACGACCGAATGAGATACTGAAATCTGCGAAAAATAAACATGAGTGTTTATTGCTATATATACTTTTCTACCAGCTTAAATTACGTTCTACTGAAAACTATGAGTCTCTAATCAATCACTCTAATTCTCATACGCTCGTCTTGCATTCTATGTCGACGTAGCCCCGCTTTGCGGGGCTACTATTTCTATGTACAGGGTTTAAAGTAACCTAACCAAACCTAAGCTCGGGGTAGGCACCCCGAGCTCGTTCATAAATATGTTATCGGAAACTTAGTATTTTTGTCGGAAGTTTCCACAGATCGCCGGAAGTTAATTTGTTTTTCGGAAGCAATATTATTTTCCTTTATTCTGTATCCATCATATTGCCCGCCCATTGTGTCACCCTTTATAATAATGTCTACATCTGTAATTTATATGTGTACATGTCAAATAGTATTCTATTATATTCTATTCTATCATATTTTGACAGAGAAAAGTTTTTATTAAACCTATACGGCTCTCAAGTGCGTTTTTAATTCAGCTATGAACTCAATTAAAACCTTGAAACCCTTTTCACGACTTCGATACACGGTGACGTTACAAGCCAAACCTAGAAAAGTTGTTATATAAAATTGGCACATCCGAAATATGTAAGGAAGTGAACAAAACTACAAAGTGAGAAAAGAAAGATATAAAAGTATTAATTGTGACTCGTAGAGGAAGATTACAAACTATACTAAACCAATCATAAAAATATATATATACCTACATAGAAAGTGAAAAAATTCAGAAAGACCAGTACGAGGACAAAAGGCTCCTGTCTCAGCATGATGCTGCGACATTAAAAAAATAAGAGTCGCAGCGCTGCTGGTATTCTGATAGGGCCCTCTGTGAAGTCACGGGCAGTAAATGCCTATTTATGAGCATCTCTCTTCTATTAACTACCTATTCATCCAAAAATCTTCCCACTCTCTAACAAAAGTACGCACATAACTTAAGGATTCTCCTACAAAAGGCTAGCACCAAATCTAATTCTAGATATCCGTGGCCCATTCACATTGGAGCAGTCGTTTAACACATTGTGCTCGCTATGGAAATAAAGGCTTATTTTCTCAAAGCATTTGTTCCCTTCCAGAAGATGTATTTCGGATGTGAAACAGTTTATCTCGAGAGTTAGTAGCTTTTGGGACACAGTGGGGTGAAGGATGGAGATTTTTGTGGAATTATTGCAATGTTCTAAGTTTTGTATTTATAATCAGGCGTAATTTAGCTCAAGTGTTTTTGCATAAATTACGGTTTTAGAAAGTTTCATTTCTAAATCAGAATGACCTATTTGAAAAAGATCCATTCATCAGCATTACCCACATCTCATACAATACAATTATGCATTATTTAAAAAAGACCGGTTTTCGCACAAAATATTTTTTTTACTTATTAAATAAGTACCGCTAGGTATATAATAATGACAGAATGCTTTTTTTAACGGTTTATTTCTACTAAAGACGTTACCATTAGACTTTTTAGGCGCCATTAACTTATTCGGCTGAATAACCTGGCCGTTTGTGTGTCCCGCGGTTACGTATCGTCGTTAGGGCTGGATGTAATCCGTTTTTACTGTCGCGCCACTAATGGTGTAATTTTTATAAAAACCTGCAGACATAGCCGTTAAATTAATAGATGATTTCTGAAGAACATTCTAGAAGTCATTTTTGAGAGTTTAATTTACATACTGTGGCCAGGAACTGGAGATAATTGAATTGGTAATGCTGTATAACTGTTATTCAATGATAGCCGGGTAACATACCTGTCCAGGTTACTATATTTTAATACTACCTACCTAATATGGCATACTACCTTCTTGTTGATACTTATGTGAAGATGTGGTTCGGGGTAATGCACGATGTAATTAAAGTCTGCAAGTGGTTTTTGTAGCTAGCTTTTAAGTTCACGTTAGCGCGGGGAGCAATAAATGAGTGGACTGTATTTTAGGCAATGGTTTAATGCCGTTCCTATTTACAATATTAACTTTCCCGGACAAACAATAATTTAAAGAGTTAGGTAGTTAGAGAGGAGAATCGTCCGTTGTTGTGGATCCATGGAAACGAGTGGTCGTCGAGCCGAGCTATGTCGCCGCCGCGCCGCGTCTCAACTTGCTGATGACACGCTGATCACGCTGCCTACGCATGCAGACCGCGTGCAACGCGCTGTGTTGGGTTCGATTCTCAATAATTCCAAACCACAGTTACATAGAGACAAGCGCAGAAAGTACAAGGTTTGAAAGCACAGATCGACTAAATAGTCTATAAGTACAATAACGAAAAATATACAACTACTCGAAAGTCATAGGCTCTTCTCACATTACTTCAAACATACTGACAAGATTTTCCATTCATACTGCGAACACATCACAGTCAGGATTAGCGTTCAAGAGAGCGCTAAGCGCAGAGAGTCTGCGAGGGTCAGGGGACTGGGCTCGAGCGACGATTTGACTTCCAGACACGGCGAACAATCTGTGCCACCTGTTACAGCTATAATTTATAGGAGCAAAATGATGGGACAGTTCGTCGTGTGCATCATCATCATCACAGGAACATCTGTTTTTTCGTGAAGGATCTTAAAGAGCAGCGCCCAGTGATTTCACCCGCATAAGTCTAGATCCCGTAAAAATTTCGAGATAAAAAGTATCCTATGTCTTTTCCCGGGACTCAAATTATCTCTGTACCAAGTATCATCTAAATCGGTTCAGCGGTTTAAGCGGGAAGAGGTAACACACAGACAGACAGACAGACAGACACACTTTCGCATTTATAACATTAGTATGGATTTGGTAATTTTTTCTTCTAACCTCGAGAGAAATTGTACCCTTAACAGCCTAAAAGAAAGTTCGAAGGGAACATAAATGGAAAATATCCATTTAAATATTTATTTAGATACCTAAGATAAGCTTTTTGTGCCTTTTCTAAGAGTAAAGTGTTCTTCATTTCGTGCAGGTTCCAGACGCATGCAATGGACTACAGTTCGCTGCGAACAAGTGCATTAAAAATAAAGCGCTGATGTTACTGAAATTGCGCAGTATGAAACCTAATCGCCTAAATTAATCTTTTGCTACCGACTCTACGTGACCATGAAATGTTAGCTTATGGTCAAATGTGACACCCAGATCCTTCATTCCAGTTGTTCTAGTAAAAGTGCTGTCGTTAATTTATTTAGTAAGTGGTATCGTGCTCGAGTTAAACTTAAAACGATGAATTTGAAAGAATAACATTCCATTTTGTTCTTAACACTTCCCTCCAATATCGCCTTAATATCACGCTACATCGGCAGTTAATCGGCTTCAGAGTAAACTTCGGAAAAGAGTTTTAAATCATCTGCATACAAAGACTTCTGGCGTGATGAATAACTGAAGGCAGGTCGTTGATCATTATCAAGAAAAGTAGCTGTCCAAGGATTGACCCTTGACTGATTCCAGAACGCGTATGATAGGGCTGAGATTGTTAAAGGTCCAGTCTGACAACCTGCTGACGATCGCGGAGGTAATCAGCGAGGAGTCCTAAGAAACCTGGCAAAAATCCGATAGCATGTAGTTTTGCCAGCAAAATATCATTATTGACCCTATCAAATGCTTTGCGGAAGTCAAAGTACAAAACATCGATCTGGCCTCTACGGTCCAAACGTTTTGATGTATAGTCTAGTAGGTTAGTATTTACTGATATTTTTGCTCTGAAATGTTGTTCTGTACACAGAGACTTTTCAACTTGGGAATAAATATAATTTTGTAGTATGTTTTCAATACTGGCTAGTGATGTCAAAATTGCAAAGGTTGTCTTTAAAAGACAATCTTTGTAAAATTTCTACATTTATATTTTATATATATTATATCTATCTATCTAATATATGTATGTGTATTAATTTTATTATCATGTGTTTTTGCCGCGACACTATAAAAAAAGACCCGATAAAAGGAGATTATGAGATTCCGCCAAGAGGATAGACAAGAGTGTTCTCCGATCTACTAATCACAAACTGCTTTTAATGGAAGCCAAAAAATCAGTGCTTGCTCTTTTGAAACTGAAATGATGTTATACCATTTTATAATTTATCTAACCTGTATAATTACCTTTCTTCCCCTTTTATTTATAAACGTTGCGTTGTTTATTAGCGACTATTAAACCGTACATTTTGACGTTTGAACGTCACATAACTCTAATCGTCGTTTATAAATAAACTCTTTTATGTTTTCACTGAGACATTATCTCAGTTATAGGCCCTAAGCAAATAGCCGATAAGGTTTAAAATAGAGCTTCAGTATTAAGCTAGTAAAATAGCTTGGGGTACACCTACAGACACTGGATAAACACAATTCAAGATTTTATATCCGCAGTCATTCAATCGACCGAACCAACGAACCATTGAAACAGTTCCGAGTCAAAAGTAAAATAAATTTACCAAACGATGAACTGAATAATAAATAAATATGAAAAACAGTGTTTTAAGCTGTGCCCTTCTATTGAATTATGAATGGTTCTTTGATGGACGATTTTTCGCTAAAAGTGTTTTCAAAAGAGCAATATTTTTGTGATAATGTCTTAGTAGATTTTTATCAGCCCTTGCTTACTGTATAAGGGTTACGGGTAAAAAACATCACGGTTTTATTGCTTTGTGGGTTAGCTAGAGATGTAGGTACGCCACGCCTAGAGAGGTCAAAATTTTCCTCCTCATTGAAACCTCAAAACCACGCAATATATTTCCCTATTTAGAAAATAGGAATAGATCTTTTTGTTTTTTCATTTTCTCGGGATGTTTATTTTTTATTCAAAGGTCGTATTGTTCACAGATTCACCTGTTAATAGAATTCGCTTGATGTTGCCATCTAGCCAAAGTCGTCAGGAAGAGAATGCGGAAAATTAGCTAATAGTATCGAGTTATTTAAATTATCTTTGAAGCTTATTCAAAACTGTTGTTTATATTTTTAACCGGTATTTTTTATGAATTTCCAACCCATTTTGAAAATTATTTCTATTTTTAAGGGTCCTGCCGGTCGATTCTGTAAAAACTTCACCGTGAAAACTTAGGTGAAGTGAGTTTTTTATTGCTAGGAATTGACACTATTGACAGCTCACTCCACGCTCACTTCACCTAAGTTTTTACGGTGAGATTTTTCCAGAATAGCAACGCAGATTAGGTCCCATATAAATTTGGTTAATTTCTGATGCGTAGTTTGTGTGTTATCTTCAATAATACGTATTTAATGCACTTTGTGTATGTTGATAATATTATTATAAGTTCCATTCAGCAGTTGTTTACAAAGCATGAATGGTATATGAATTCGTGTGGGGTGGGTACCACAATTAAAAAGTGAAAATAAAATGTTTTAAAAAAACAAACGACTTTCAAATCTTTTTTCATATGTAACATTCACCTCAATATTTACAGACTTTTTATGTAGAAACCACACAACATTATTTAAGGGTAGAAAAATAAAACGCACCAGTAAATTATCCGTCATAAAAACCATCGATATATTTACAACCGTTAATTATTTACATATTTACATGATCGAATACTAGTACAGTAATAATTGAACCGTATTTACACAGTACATTACTTTGAAACGATAACATCAAATAAATAATACGTTAGATATGTTAACGTTACTATGAAAACAATGCGTAACATCAAGCGGTGTATTGGGTCCCATGAAAATATACTGGTCCGTTTTGAGCACGACATTACTTTTCATTGAATGATTCCGATTCTTTCCATACCTGTACAGTCGAACAAGCTGTTTAGTAGGTATATAGGCAAAAAAACGTGTGTGGTGGGATGGGGGCCGTCAAGAACGAAGTTCCTTACGCGATACTTGCACGCACACACACTCGTATCGTATATAATAGAAAGAGACGGAGAGAGAGAAAGTTTAAATTTAATATGCGTTTTAAATACGAGCCATCTAGTGTAAGTTTTTACAAAGTTGTCGCTAACTTGGATTCTAATTTTGACCTCGCTATCGGCTTAAGCTAAAAAGTTATACTAGATGGGTTTATATTAAAAACGCGTATTAAATTCACACAGAAAGAGAAAAAGAGGGTCGCATGGAGGGGGCATAACGCTTATTCGCTACGTGACGATTTCTAATACCGCAAGCCACGTTAAAGAACTTCGTTACAAAAATACTAATATTTCCACTACATTTCCAACATTAATTTTATTGTGTGTGTAGGTACGTTATAAGCTTGTGGCATGTTTAATTATATCGTGATGTAAAATAATTGACTACGCAACACACTCACAACTCTGTTTACAAGTAGTTGCGAGTTAGCTACCTATTATATCAAACAGCTGGTTCACCAGTACATTAAATGCTTAGCACGCACACATGCTCAACGTTACTTTACACAAAATTCAACGGGGTGATAAGGGGAAATTACTCACTGTGTTCATTCACGTGTATTCACATTTACCGATACAGAATTCACTGGAATCGGTTAGGAACAATGTGAAATTGATGAAAACGTAGTCAAACAATGATATTCACAAAATATTTCGCTTTTGCTTCGATACCTAGTGGATATTTGCCTTATTTATTAACTTGGAAATTGTAAGTGGTACAGTCAGCAACAAAAGTCGATTACCACTTCAATCTTTTTAATCTCGGTTATTGAGCAAAATATTTGTTCAAAATTGCATTGTACTTCTGCTGCAATTTTGAACAAATATTTTGCTCAATAATTGAAATTAAAAAAACTGAAGTGTTCATCGACTTTTGTTGCTGACCGTACTAGTGACTAACGTAATAGGGAAGTTTTCAACAGCTATATACAGTAAAAGTATAGTTTTATACAGAAAAATAGTAGACCAATGGCGGATTCTACAATGTTCAGCAAAACACTTCAAAACATAGATGTAAACTTTAAAATCATTTCGTGTACTTACCTATTCGATCTATCGACAAACCTATGTTTTTTCAAATAAATTATACTTAAGTGTAAACAATTTCATCAATAAAAACCAATATCGGTAATAAAATAAGCCAAATATTTGCCCCAATTGCAAGAATCAAACCAGTAAGGCGAATTCGTTTCGCCATCGCTTCTTTCTGATCTAATTGAATGTTCTTTCAACCCAAACCACTTATCTTTCCCGTCTTTTCCTTTATTTCTCTCTCATAAATCTATGTTAAATTCGCATTCCAATAGAAAGTAATGTCGGCCTTATGGAATTTTGCTTATACACACAGTGCAGAAACATCTAGAACATTTAGAATTGTATACCTGAAGTTTTCTATTACAATATAATATGCACTGACTAAGTAGGGCGAAGCAATATATTGCTATTTTCGGTGTTAAACATGTACGGTCAGCAACAAAAGACGATTAACACTTTTTTAATCTCAGTTATTGAGCAAAATATTTATTCACAATTGCAGCAGAAGTACAATGCAAATTTGAACAAATATTTGGCTCAATAATTGAGATTAAACAAACTGAAGTGTTAATATTTTGCTCAATAACTGAGATTTAAAAAAATTTAAGTGATAATCGACTTTTGTTGCTGACTGTACCTAAGGAATTGGTATATTAGAAAAATCATGGTTGCAAGATATTGCCCGACCGGTTTCGTTCTACTCCAAAACCAGTCAGATAAATTCGAAACTTTAATAAATACTTAATTTAAATTACACCATAAATGACTCATATGTTGTTTCAAAAAATTACAGTCCGATTCAAACTTTATGGCGACTCGGAAGTCGGAGCATGAGGCGAGTTGCTGCGCAGTAACAAATTCACGTATCAGCGGGGAGGGCGGCGTATCGTTAAAGTGCTACTCGCAGCGCAGTACCTCACCCCAGGGGAGGAGGGGTGAGGTACTGCGCTGCGAGTAGCACTTTAACGACGCCATTAAGGCGAAAGTGCCAGGGTAGCCCGCGAAATTCAAATTTTCTTACGTTTTTTGCAATTTGCTGGTCAGTATTAAGTTGTACGTTGATTAATATATGGATCGCGGCCGTAAGAAATATGTATTTATAGAATTATAATCATTAAAGTCATCAACACAACTCTCTAAGACCACGTAAGTCCAAAGAATGATAATTTCATGAAACAGTTATTCTTTGGACTTACGTGGTCTTAGAGAGTTGTGTAGATGACTTTAATGATTATAATTCTATAAATACATATTGTTACGGCCGCGAATCATATTTTGATCGACGTACAACTTAATACTGACCAGCAAATTGCAAAAAAACGTAAGACAATTGAAATTTCGCGGGCTACCTTAGCGCTTCCCCTTAAGTTTGAATCGGGCTGTAATGCATTTTGCACCAAAATATAGGTAACCAACAATAATGCTTCACCCTTCATTCACAATTAAATTCTGACATCAAACATGGCTACATAAACTAATGAAAAATACAATTCATGTACCTACCTACTTTATATGCGAGATGAATTACATTCATTTGCATACAAGTGTTTAGCTAAGTTTTTATGCAAGAAATGTAAATAACACGCTCGTGGTCTGTATATAAATCAAGCAGAAGTTGAAAAATATTATATGTTTCTTTTTAATTAGGTAGGTACAAACATACAAAAAAATGTTTTGTTAAGCGAAAAGTCTATTTGCAGTAGATAATTGCACTAGAACTTGTTTTTATTATATAATTTTAAATAGACATCAAACCAGATTAATTAGGCAAGACGAGATCTATGATAAGGTACCCGTACGTAAAATAAATAATTTCTTATAGAAATAGTAAGACCTAGTCAGAAAAGTACTAAAATAACTTTGGTTTTTATCACAAAAAGAAAATGTTCCTCGTATAACTTCATTTCAACCCATAGAATAACCACACGATAGTTAGGTAATAGTATTTACTCCAACTATTTACATGAATCGTATATTGAAACTTCTACTTATCAGTCTGCAGTGTAAAATATACTCTAATTACATCGAATCGAACGTTCATATTGCTATGTTGGTTCTTCAAGTTCACTTTTAGTTTGTATTTGTACACTATCAACGGCTTTCAAAGTCGTCGATGACGTCATGGCTATCAAGTCTTCGTCTATCGTGGTCAGTTGGGAGTATTCTGTCTTCGGGTATATTGTCCGCCATTTATATTTTCTTGTCTTTAACTGTGGAAGAAAATATTTAACTTAGTTGTGGAAAATTTAGGTACTCTCATAACTATTTCCGTTGTATCCTGTTGTTCCTATAATTTTTTTTAACTCTAAACTGGGTTTTACAAGAATGCAAAAACGAAACTTGTTTTGATAATATAATTGATAGCTTATATGATGGAAGAAGTAAATTGGTCAACTTTCATTTCAGGTCAGCTTTATTGCTAACAAAAATTATAAATAGGTACTTTACCTTAACAGCAATTATTACTATGACAACAAAAGCTAGTAGTAGGGCTCCCACACTCCACAAGGCGACTGAGTTACGTTCTAGAATGTTCGAGACATCCTTAGAGTCTTCTACGAAGAATGATGCTGTGATGTGCGTGCGAATGTTCTCGGCTATTCGCCGCTTTCCTGCTGATGAGCCGTTTAGACAGCCTCCTAGAAAAAAAGACGTTTCATCAAAAGTTCCGAGGCATACAGGGTCGCATTAGACCTTGTTTACTTCTTTCTGATTGTGTTTGATAGATTTGTCATACAAAATACGTCAACACAAACAAACAAGAGACCGCAGAACGTTTTTAAATTAGTGTAAGTAGGGCCCTCGTTATCAGAAGTTCAAACGGTCGACTGATTATATTTGCTGTCAAATCACATGTAGGTTTTAAGGGACTTACATGACCTATAGCGCGGTCACTGTCGGATTGCATAGAAAAGAAAGAGAAGCGCGATGACAACCCTGGTAATTTATTGGAAAATATGAAGCAATAATATAATTACAAATAATCTATTTTTGGGACTATAAAATTAAAACACTAGTGTTTTAGTATGTTGCTTGTAGAATGATCTGACAAAAAATCAGAATGATTCAATGTATATTAGTATGGTTTTTATTGTAAAAAGAAAGTTTTTTAGAGGTATCTTCATGATTTTTTTTCTATCGTATTAAATTAGTTGTATTATGTTTTCAACACACGATCTACCTAGCATATATCCTGAAGAATAACATATATTTTTCTGATTTTGTTTACTGTAGTCGATCATATAGATACTTTTATTGTTTCTAAATCTTGCATTTTTTGTGTTTAGGTAGAATGTCAATCAGGCTTCCCAAAACGGTACGTTTGACGTTCAAAATCGTCTAATTTTACCAAAAATACATTGCTAAACACAAAAAAAAATATTGGTTTTCAATGTAATTACAATCGGCAAAAACACTTTATCTAAATAAATGTAGCCACATAATATATTGGATGTTCGCGTTTCCCAACCTTTACCTTTCTCATACAAAGCTTGCAAAGCTTCGTACGGACAAAGGATATTTGTTAAGGAAAACTATCAGTGAATCCTATACATTGGAACTACTATGACTACAGGGCATTGATTGAATGTAAGGTCAACTACGGATGTAATTCCTTTGAACACGTTCTTGATAAATGCTTTTAGTATGTAAGAAAGGCGGTAGGTGGTTGTAATTTACAAAATATATAGTCGGAAGTGATTGACTCATCGTTTATGTGCAATTAATTTAAAATAGCTGAATAAGTAAAGGTAAGCTTTTTACTTACCGCCCTGCCTAATTTTTTGTTATACTGAAGATGAAAACTTATTTGTTACCATTATGTATGTGATAGAAAATAAGAAAATACCCAGCACAATACCCGTCTCTAAATGCGTTCTAATTGATAAATGGGTTTATTGGCACAAGCCAATTTTTCAAAGTTTCGATGAATTAATCTTACATGAGAAAAGTGTTTAGCAAAAATTAGAACAGAACTTCGTAAATAAGATAAAGTGCTGTTTCAAGATTTATTCATCACATTAAGTTGGTACCATTTACTTTTGGATACACCCTAAAGTTTATGTAAGTATTTATTTTCTATTTTCATTAAGAAGAGCTTCAGAACTTAAACTTGGATTATTTTTGAAACTGACTGCTTTAGGTATCTAATATGACTGAAAATCTCCGAAAATTAAAATGATATTAATAACTCCAATATTTTTAATTTATTTCTACAGACGCCAGCACATCAAGCTACTACAATCTGTCAAATTTCTTCAATAGATTTTCAACTTTATCGCTAAAATATAAGGTTCAAAGTTGATTGGGAAAATTTGACAGTTTCGGGTAGCTTGATGTGCTGGCGTCTGTAAATAGAACTTTTTGAAAATCAACATTGTACCCATGTAATAAACATGTTCGATTTTAAATAACTCATGAAAATCATTACAGCGCACTGCCTTCATATTCCGGTAATATCATTTCAGCAATCACATTCCACGTAATCTGACTCCAATGGTTATTTTTTTGTAAAAACAGAACATTGGCTTGACAACTGATGGACAGTAAAAATATCAATATAGACGCCAGTTCTTTGCCGGTTTTTCGCAAAAATCATTCGAAAATAGCCTTTACGACGCTTTTATGTCTGGCAGAGAGTTCCGAAAATGTTACAAAACTAGCTTACCTATATCCTTATCACAGTGACAGCAATCCGTCTGATTGCTATTTACGAAAAGCGAGACCATGCTCTCTGTGCAGCACGGCAAACATTTGTGGTTCACTCTGCAAACGAAAAATGTGTTTATATAACCGTTTTATTTGCGCCAGACAGCCTGGCTGCAAACTTAGATGGACGGTTGCTTAAACCTGCATTTGTAGTCAAATCTATGCTCAATTAGAGTAGGATTTTATTCAGTTTTGGTGGGGAACTGTAGGTAAAGTATTTTTCTATTTATAAAAGAAAATCCTATTTTAGATTCTGAAATATTATAATAATTGATATACACGGTGGCAGGGATATTTTTGCCATCCTGTATTTTCTCCCGATCTGAAAAAGCTGATTTTGCACCAGGAAATTAGACTTTTTAGTTGTCAATCAACAGTGACATCTTTGTGTTTGTCATTTTTGAAAACACGCTTAATCTACGAACTTTATCGCAAATAACTATTATGAATTCTGCTTGAAACTGAAACTCTAAAATCTGAAGGCCAATTCTCGTAATTTAAAACGTTCAAAATCTAGTCTCAGTCTCATCTCAGCGACAAAGAAATGTCAAAAACTTGTCAAAATGTAGGGAAATTTGAAGTATTTTTTGACAGATTGAGACTGAGATCAGACTGTGAACGTTGTTAAAATTAGTAGAATTGCCCCTCTGATACTCTGTTATAATCAATAAACACACAACTCCAGCTAGCTACCTACAATTTCATTTCATAAAGAAATTACAACGTGAATTAATTAATTTAACTAGTTAATTAATTTAATTGTTTAACGTTTCTGTTAAACAATTAAACATTTAACATGTCATGATTGTTTTACTATTGTAAAACAATCATGACAATCATTTTGTTATAGTGCTTCACTTAATCGAAGTCAACTATAGGTTAGAACTGCAGATCAATTCTGTCGTAAGAAAAATGTTTTTGTGAATTAACTTAATTAAATTATTTTTTAAATTAAATTAATTTTAATAACTCACCTATCTAATCGAAGTGGATGGGCACACGTGACACAACTAGTAGGCCCAGGTCCTGAACAAGACCTGCAGGAATCGTGACATGGACGGCAAGTCCTCGTTCTAGGCTCATAGTACTGGGAACTAAGGCACTCCACGCATAAACCGTTTTCTAATGAAAAGTGTGGTGGACAGGAAGTGCACCGCTGAGGACCAGCGCCGTGGCAGTCCTGGCAGTAGTGGTGACAGCGACGACAACTGTCCTGCCATGGGAAGAAGTTCTGAGGACACTCGGGCCGACACTCTCCCGCCGCCAACCTCCAGTCAGGGGGACAAGATGCACACTGGTCTCTTCTAGGACCCGTGCACGTCTCACAGGACAAGTAACATTTTGAACAGGTCCCCTCGTCAGGGTAATAGCCAGGAGCACAGGTCGCTCGACACGTCCCTGACTGCAAGCGTAAGGCACCAGCACACAACGTGCAGTTCAATCTTGACACACAACTCTTACAAGTGTGAGGACACAGCGAACATCTTCCTGCCGTCTGATAAAAACCTTGTCCACATTCAGCAACGCACCTAAAATAAATATTTTATATTATCTGATCACTTGAAACAGTACAGGAAAAGGTCTAGGTGGATAAAGGGCCATTACCTCGATCCTTGTAACAACAAGGGACTCGAACAAGACAAACAGTCCCACTCGTTCGATCCGCTACATTTCTCGCAGGTCGAATGGCAATTTTTGCACCTTCCCGCTTCATGATACTCACCTGCAAAAAGTCACTTTAAGACTTTGATGTACAAGAGTAAAAAAAATCGTAGTTAAGGACTTACTCGTGTCGCATTTGTTATTGCCATCGGGGAGACAGGTTCCACTCTTAGTTAGAATCCATTTCTCTTGGCAAACAGAACAAACGGCGCATGTGCAAATTGAACAGCCAATTGGGCACCTAAAACACCAACACAGTTACTCACATTTTGTTCTTAAAATAAGATTAAAATATAAAGGCGACAATTAAACGCTCGAACAATGTAGAGTTCAAAGCGAGGCGTTCGAAATTCCGAGCGCTCGTAAGATTGACGACCTCTGTTTCATCACGAAATGGAATGCAAAGATAAATTATCATAACAATAACACTTACGGCAAACATTCTCTTCTTTGGGCGTCAGCGTAATATCCTGGGGGGCATTTTGGTACGCAGCGATTCTTGAATGCGTAATCACCAATGCGACACGAAACACAGGCATTTTCGCTGGGCCCGCGACAAGATTCGCATGTTTCGTGACACGGCATGCATCCGAAATCATCTTTTTGATGTGTTCCCGGAGGGCAAGCAGCTAAACAAGAACCATTGTAAAGAACATAATTGTGGGCGCACGAGGAGCACATATCTGCCTTTTCGGAGCATGTGTCGCAATGCTCTGCGCATGGAAAACAGGCATTTGCGTCAGGGTCTTCATAGTATCCGTCCGGACACTGTTGTAAGCAAACAGCTAAATCAACTACTAATAAGTGTGCCGGGGCGCACGTGAGGCAGGAATCCTGGCCGGCCCCGGCGCAGGTCTCGCACGACTCGTGGCACGGCCAACAAACCCCACCTTGATTAACGAAACTTCTCGGAGGACATCGAGACACACATGTATTATCTAAACGATAATGCTTGCAGGCAACACACTGAGTTGGCCCCTTCCCATAACAACCTTGTGAATCACATTCCGGATCGCACAGTCTTTGCACTTGTTTATCGTTGGCATCTGCCAAAACATTTTTCCGTTGCGCGGAGGGAATATTTTTAGGGTAATTACGTCTATCAGAAATGCCGAGTTCGATTTCGTTGAGGAATTGTGAGTATTCTGAGGCGTCGTAAACGTCATTAATATGATAAGCCTTCTCGTCCTGGTAAACATTGTTTGAATTGAAATAGCTTTTATTTCGTAGCCGTATCGGACTCGTCGCCGTGCCGTAAAATATTAACTGCCACTTTTTCAATATGCCTGGTTGAGTGACGTGGATATTACCGGCGTTTAATATCTGAAGGGTCCAACGCCCTTCGGCACTTTCTCCCCAAAAATGGACACTTAAAAACGGCCAATCGTCGAAGTTAGAACTCGTTGCGTCATACGTCCTTTCGAATAAAAGGGTGGAAGTAGTCCCCATCGGCGACGTAAGCAATATCCGTAAATTTCCTCTAGGGAAAAAGCTCAGTGAAATTTTACATTGAACGTGTTCCAAAAATCTGACCTCGTTCATCGTCCCGCTGCACCCATTCACATCCATGTGCACTGATATCGTATAACCGAAAGATGTTTCAATAGACTTGTCCTCGTTTATTTCTTGTGACTTACAAATGTGCTGAGGGGGTACGCTCGTCCATTGTTCGGCTAATGTTACCATCTGAGCGGCGTCCATTAGTCCGTAGCCAAACTTGTGACTTACTTTTCTTTTTACACCATTTACGATCCATCCTTCTTCCTTCTCCAGTGGTTGTGACCGAGACGTCATTACGACGAGGTGTTGCATGTCTCGCCACGTTAGTAATGCATTTGCTTCTAAGGCTAATGCACAAATACCTGCGGCTAATGGCGCCGAGGCTGATGTGCCCGTGTGGTCGACAGTGCAAATGTGGTCAGGCCTTAATTGCACATCCATATCTACCGTAGTTACGCTTTTGTCTCGGCCTGGGGTTCCTGAACTGTAAGTTGAAGCTATTGTTGATGAGCATTCTTCTAAATACCATGGTTTATATCCCCCCTGCGTTGCACTAGAAATAGAAATAGTGAATATACTATTCGCATATCCATCACAATTGCAGGAGTCCGTGTGCTTGCCACCGTTTCCCGACGCCCATATAAAAATAGATCCTTTCCCTCCTCTTCCGTTCGTCACACCATTTATAAACGCCCTGAAACAAAGCACTTTTTAATGAGCTCGCCTGTAACCATTTCTCTAAATCGCATGCAATTAGACAATACCTTCTCGCCAAAGGGCCGGGGCCGTCGACTGTTTTACCGTCGTCCTCGGGCCCCCACGACGCGCTATAGATGTCTATGTGATGTGTGTTGAAGCCGAGTGCCTGGGCCTCCACTGCGTCGTTAACAAGGCCGTCGAGCATCCTGATGCCTCCGATGCTGGCGTTGTAAGCTATGCCGACGCCGCAGTATCTATTGTAGGCGACCGCAGCCACCTCGCCCGCGCACCGGGTACCGTGTTTATTGTCGCCATTGTCCTGCGGCGTCGGGTCCGTGTCGTTCCCATTTATGTCCGTCGATGCTGCAGGATCCTACAATATCGGGATTCCCGTTCAATAAACTTCAGTTACGTAATACATGGGTGGTAAAGAGAAATCGCTTTGTTCTAAATTGGGTTTTCATTTGACAGTTCTTAGCTGTCTTGATTAATGTGTGTTTTAGTTTACTTTTTGGAGATATAAAACATTATGTATTTACATAATTTTGTGCTAAGTCTGGATGATTGGGTTGAATTCCGTCATCCAGGATGGTAATAACGACTCCTTTCCCTGTATATCCTTTTCTCCAAGCGTAGCCGACGTTCATGTCTAATCCGTCTGCTGCACCGCCGTTCTGAAACAAAAAATAAGGTTAATATCTAAAAATAACCTAGAAATACACTCAAGTAGACGGATATTACGCTTTGCGCATTGAATACTTAATGTAAGTGTTTGTTGTTGACGTGGAATGGGAGCGCAGCGGCGAGCGGGAAATATGTGGCTATGATGTTAGTGGAAGCGGAGCAGTGGGCGGGTAACTCGATGTTACAAACTTAAGAATGTTAACAATAATTAGGTTATCTTGGTACAACATTTTTTTTTTGTAGCCATTAACGTTGTACCGCGAAACTAGGTGTATTTGAAATGCCTGTAAAAAATATTGCTAATATTTTCCGCCTTCGCTTTGTGCTTAGTCAGTAGACTTAGTTGTGGTACACTTTGTCGCGTGCAAGTAATAGATACGTGCGTGCGTGTCACGAAGGTGGTTTACCTGACATATAAGTACGAACATTCATGTTATTCACCATTAAATGTAAATAAAAGTTATTAGATCATATTATGTTATTATTTACATTACCTACTAGTCGTAAAAACATAATTAAGCTGTTCAAAAAGTGGTAATTATTTTTCCATCATACTAAAATAAAATAATAAATAATATTGATGCCAACAATGTATTTTGGTTCTGAAAACTTCAAATTCTGAGTAAAATTTCTATTTATGTCGTAGGTAACCTACAACAGGATTTCTGTAAATTCGCGCGAGGACATAAAATACTAAGTTCGCATTTAATGTGCACTCACAAGTCGTATTCCAGTAAAACGTGTTTACAGACTTACTACCAAATAAACTGGAACAAATTCATCACACCAGTGAGAATGTTTCACACCTCCCTATATTTTATTCAACGAAATTCATTCTCACTTTAGTCAACCTCTGTACAGTAAAATTACCCGAATAAAGGCTCCTGCAAACAGGCGCGACGCACGACGCGAATCGCGCGCGACACAAAGGCACCGCTCGTTGCGCGACTTGCAGTGCATTTGTGTCGCACGCGATTTTATCGCGTGTCGCGCCTATTTGAAGGAGCCCTAAAGCAGGTAACATTACGAGTGGCCTTATAAAATAATTGGACGTCAAGGTCACAGGATTCACAGGTATATCGCTCGAAAGAGGAGATATTCGCTTTATGCCTCGATCTGGGAACTAAACTACTGAATTAGTTATTCCGTACACTATTCTTTGTCGGGTGAAATTTAGTACAGCGTACAAATGATACCGTCCTGCTTTGTTCTGCTAAAGGTCGTCGACTTGGTACACTCGTACTATTAAATTATGCTTAACATCTGCCACTGAAATGTTCTGCAATATTTTGTACTTGGGCTGAATTTTAAGCAGTAAGTTGGTACATTATTCTTATACGAAGATAATATCATTACTGGAATTGTAACTATTATCACATATTTTCAAAATTAAGTTATATTAAATTCATTAGTTTCATAAATAAGTTATTTTATTTTGATGAATTAAATATGTTTGCTTTAATAAATAAAACTATTTATTTTATGTAATTATAACAGACCTACGTTCAATACCTACCTAAAAAAAGACCCGCAGACTTTGTTACTCATGCCAACGTCTGGTTTCAGGATTATAAGTGCATGTCCAGATAAGGCGCTTTACGCGCGTCCAGTAAATGTACGTCCGCAAAACGGTTTATCTGTAGCAGGTCTAAATAGAACACATAATTTTAGTGCATGAAGTGGCTGCAGCCCTGCTAAAGTTATATTATTTGTTAAGGACGTAGAGCCTAACGATGACGAGAATAAAAGATTCGCTTGAATTCCATTTTCCACATTATAAACCCAGCCTAAAAGCGAAATTCAAGTTATTTTTTTCATTATTTGCATTACAACAATGAGAGCAAACGAAAATTTTGCTTTTAATGTGTCTTTTAATTGTTATACAGGGCATGCCGGACGCTCATAAAAGGCGAATGGCCAGTACTTCATCAGGAGTACCGAAACGTTTTAAAATCTTTGTCTTTCTACGTTTTATTGTATTTTTTATGCTTCTTTTTGAAGGTTCCAATTTCACCTAAAGTTCTTAAGGAACATGATAATGCCAGTAACATTAGAGAAGTTTTTATTATATTCCTTCATATTATTGAATTAGAAATTTATATATTATAGGTATGTACCGTATCAAGGTATGAACTGACAACAGTTGTAACCACACCCATAGCACTGTTAAGATCTCAACTGTCACTAAGGAGACACATATAACTTTTTCTATTATTACCAAACTTAGTAAGCTTGTCTAACAGACGAGTTATCCCAACACAGCCTTATAAGATACTCAAACTAATTATTAATTATATTTCTGTTCTGTGCTCCTGATTATATGTGTAATTATTTTGCTTTTTTATCATTAGAGTTAACTTATTATCCTTTTTTGTATGCACGCGTTTCTGTGACAAACCTAATTATTTCTTTCTAATTATTAAAAAAATATATAACACATTGAAGTCTTACCAAATACCACTGCTCTTTAAACAGTGGGTCAGGGAAGGCCGGCGCACTGGACTGTCGCATGACATGCCGCGGTTTCAACTGATGGTCTCTCTTAGACCGCCGGAGCTCCCTCTGCTGCATCACCCATCTCACCTGTCAAATGAACTGCCTTTAATCCCCTTTGATAAGTAACGGGGCGGCGGGTAAGAGTGCTCGGAATTTAAAAGGTTTTGAAAGACGTAGACAATATTTATGGGGAGGCTTTTTTGAATTTGTGGAATATATTTTTGTTTTCTTCGATTTTTATTTAAGTACAAGAAAATGAGTATGTTCGTTAACCGATAAGGACCTTATTTGCCCAGCAGTAATTTTGATCAACAAGCAGTTAAATCAAGGTTTCAATTTAACAGTTCTATTGGTGCAATAATCTGAGCAATTAGCTTCTGCGCCAATCGATATACGTGGCGCCAATAGTCGAAGGCTAAATACCTGACAGTAATCACACTGATATTATAAAGGCGAATGAGTGTGTGTGTGTGTTTATATGTTTGGTACTTCTTCACGTTCAAACGGCTGGACCAATTTTGATAAATTTGTATGGAGATAGCTGACACCCTGGATTAACATATAGGCTACTTTTTATCCCGATATTCACACGGAATCGAAACTTATGCGGGTGAACCGCGGTTTCGCAGCCAGTAATATAATATTTTTAATAGTCTACATCCGATCTATTCTGTTAAAATCTCACCGTCAAAACTAAGGTGACTTGAGCTGACAATAATATCAATCCCTAGCATCTGGCGAAATTAGAAGTCACTTCAAGCTCACTTTACTAAAGTTTTGTTTGTTTAGTAATGATACAGGATGAATAGATGGAAGGAGTGAAGGGAAGCCCTTGCCCAAGATTGGAAATAAAACGTAATATGTAGTGCTCATAGTAGATTAGACATATACCTACATAGGTAACCAAACCTACTTAACCCGCCATGTATCTAAACCCATTAACGCTCGATCGTTAGTAATGCTACAAAATGCGATTCATCACGTTCTGGTCATAAACAACGCCATATTAACAACAACTGGTCTAGAACTACTGAACTTGCTAACAATGTTAATACCTATTATGTCTGAACTTAGGATATTGGTGTTTCCAAGTAATTGGGTTTGGGGGGCCAAATACTTGCTCCGTGTAAGACATCAGTACAATACACGAAAGCTTATTGATTATTAGGCTATATTATAGTTGATAGCTAAAGAAAAGATATAAAAATCATGAATGTTTTACTGTTTACATTAAAATACTAACTAAATAAGTGGACTTTGATCAACAAAAAATGACTAAGGTTTCATTAAGAAAAAATTCATGAAAAATTATGATTGCCTAATCCTTTTTATTATGTCTACACTCTCGAATAAGATAACAAACAAATGACTGCTTTTAATTCAAACGAGTGGTTCCATTTTGAAGACATACCTACTTACAGAACTTTTACCTGTCTACTAAACTAGTCCCTACCTAAACTTAACAAACCACCAAAATTACTCAACCAAACCGATCTTTTCACCGGACCTCCGTTCTGAACAGCCAGTCGACGGGAAAACTTCATGGATGGCTAAATCCCATTCAAATTGGAAGATTAACTAACTGGCCAATCCCTTGAGACAGAATCCTTGCGTCAATACAGCATATAATCAATTATTCAAAACGGAGCAAGTCATGATATTCACGCCGATAACTTTAAGGATAATCCCAATGAATAATTTGACGTTGGACCGATGTCAATGATGTCAATCAAATTAATGCGTATTGAGTAGGTTCGTAAACAATCGAATGGCTGTCTGTAAGTTTTGGATTGATGAAAATTTGGTTATTATGTGAGTTTGTCAGACGCAATACTCGCTTGAAAACATTTTCAGTGAAGCTAAAGACAGTAATAAAAATTTGAATTATTTCGTTTGATATATTAATATAATGATTGCGTGGAATCATTATATCGTTGTCACATCATAATTTACTCCAACTAAGTAATCTACGTTAATGAACTTGATAACATCTAATTTAAACAAATTAGAGACTACTAATGTCTAGACTTGTGAACTAGATTAAAACATAATTCGCCGAACTTAATTACTACTTACCTACATAAATACACGTCACGGCTAGCATTTTTATCCGCTCTACGAAATTCTAGAATGAATTAACCTTTTTAATTAAGGGTTTCAGGTCTCTAAAACAAAATAATCGTTACCTTTTTATCCTAAAAATCAAGTACCTAAGTAATAATCACCTAATTCTGTTTTAATCTCATTTTTCTTGGCATCTTGTAATCGATAGGCAAGGATAGACCAGCTGTGGTGGTCCAGTGGGAACGGCTCTGACTTACGAGTTAAAGGTAGTATGTTTGAACCCAAGCAAACATTTTACTATGTGTAAATTATTTCATCACCACTGCTCTTAAAATGATGAAGGAAAACATCTTGAAACCTAACGATGTTTTCCTTCTATGACATCATAGAACCAAAAATTCGGAGAAGTGTGTCATTCACCAACCTGGTTGAGAGTTGGTGCACTGACATTTTCCTGGCACACCAATCCTCATTGCCATGAAACAATTTAAAAATGGATATATAACATACAAGCAGCGTCCCGCGGTTTCACCCGCATCAGTACCTATCTCGTGGAAATATCGGAATAAAAATTATCCTATGTCCTTTCCCGGGACTCAAACTATCTCTGTACCAAATTTAATCTAAATCGGTTTAGCAGTTTAAGCGTGAAGAGGTAACAGACAGACAGAAAGACAGACACTTTCGCATTTATAATATTAGTATGGATTTTGATATTTTTTGTTTCACAGTTTCTTTGCAAACCCTAAATAGGTATTAGTAGAATATACATAACTGTAATATAATTTATGATGTGGAACTTTATTATAAGTTAGTTCATACGAATCTATAGATAATGTCGATATTTTCGGAAGTATTAATACGTTACAATAAAGAAGTAACTCTATTTACCTGTGGGTCATTTTTGAGACTATTAAAGTGGTCGATACTGGCATTCGGTGATCTCTTACTGACAAGTGAATGTGATAACAAGAAGTAGTGCTTCAGGTTACCAATCTGTAAAGAAGGAAAAATACATAAGATTCACACACTAATGTACTTTTAAAATTAAGGGTTCGTAATATTATACAGTGAGTCACATAAACACAGCAGGTGGGATTAGTCCAACGATACACGTGTCAAAATAATTAATAGGTCGGATCAAGGACGAATGATGAGACCACACATGTAAAAGAGTACACGTAGCCTATCAAAATATTCTCATCACGTTGGTAAAGGAGCAGCCGTCCCGCTTTCATTAAAAAAGTTCATTAAAACCGTTACATGCAACCAGAAACTTTGTAATGCGAACTTGCTTTGCCGACGTAAGCAACACGATCCCTCGTTCTGTATGTGTTCCAAACATTCCCCGGGTTTCCGACCGAGTTCCGCTTACATTAATATTATGATATAATGAGAATCCGAACATTACTGTGAAGAAATGACGGATTATACTGTTATCTTAAATTTGTTAAGAGTTAAAATGACGACAGAAAAACACTGGCACTCCGGTAGTGCCGACAGAAGTGAAAACTTGAACAATTACGAGTGTATTTTGTGAATCGTCTTATAAACAAAACACGCGTGTTAAGGTGTGTTCCTTATTTTATAGGGTTTTTTGCAAATCAGGTATGATGACCAAAGTGACTGGTTTATTCTTCTCGTGAAAGGAATTTATTCAGATTTACAAATAAGCACACAGGATAGACTTCAGTTCGTGGTGTTGGTCGCGGCAGTGCTTCGTTAATCATTTCTAAAGTGGTAACTAGATAAACTAATAAGGAGCCTGTATGAAATTTTACACAATGTTACCTTTGTTCGATTACCATAATGTTTGCAGAGGCGTATTAGAAGAGGACGTAGATGGTACGATTGATATTAGTTACATTTTTACATACTATTGGCCTTGTACATAAAATGTATTTGAGCTCGTCGTCAGTTATATATCCGTGGTTCAGCGCCATCTCGTCGTTGTTGGATGAACTACGTAGTTAGTACGCGAGGCCCTCGTAGTTCTTCCCGATGTGCATAGATGGCGCTGTCCTCAACAACGCGCGTCTTACGTTTTACGTCTTACGAATTTTCGATCAGGGTCACTTGACCTGACGCGAGTTTAGAAGTTTTTACCCATTCCAAAAAAAGTACACAGCGCCGCTAAAGAAGTTTTCACTTCAAAAAACATTTTGGGAAAGAAAGATTTAAAAAAATTCTGATTAACTGACAGGGAAACGTTTACAGTAAACTAGTAATCTATCATCATCTGCCTTTTCCCAACTATGTTGGGGTCAGCTTCCAGTCTGACCGGATGCAGCTGAATACCAGTATTTTACATGGAGCGGCTGCCTATCTGACCTCCACAAACCAGTTACTGGGTTATACGATACCCCTTGGCAAGAGTGGTTGTCAGACTTTCGGGCTTCTGACTACCCGTAACGACTGTTAAAGATCCACGAATGACAGCTGGGACCAACAGCTTAACGTGCTTTTCAAGGCACGGAGGGGTCTCGGTACGTAAAGATGGTCACCCATCCACAGACCAACCGCGGCAAGCGTAGCTTACCCTGATCGATCGAACTGTGTGGCTCTTATTATTTAGCCACGGACTAGTAATCTATCTATGCTAATAATAAAGCTGGAGTTTGTTTGAACGCGCTAATCTCTGAAACTACTAGCGGGATTTAACAAAACCGTTTTGCATTTGATATCCCAATTCCCGAGGAAGATAGGCTTTCTAACATCACGCTACGACCGCTAAGAACTAACCAATAAGAAAAAAGTCAGAAACCGAAGTAATATCGCGGGCGGGCGATAGGATGCGACGCGGTGGGTCGGGGGCCGAAATTTCACCCGGACGAAGCCGCGGGCAGCAGCTAGTAAATGTATTATAATCACGAGGCTTCCGTGGAAAGGTTAGTAGAGGCGTAATACACCCACGTTCTTCTAATTATAGAAGCCTATCACAACATAAGACAAAACCAACAAATATAACAACGGGAACAGTTACATTCTCGAATAATAATAAATATAAGTACTACAGGAAGAGAGGACTCCTTATTTATAGCTGACCCGACAGTCGTGGTCCTGTTTTTGATTCGAAAGACACGTGGCGCCATCTATTATCATAATAACATTATTGTTGTTTTCCTCGAGGACAGCACTTTTTTTCGGGATAAAAGGTACCCCATGTCCGTTTTTGTACACCTTACAACGTGTATGCAAAATTTCAGGATGATTAATTCAGTGGTTTAGGCGTGAAACGGTAACAAACAAGCTTACTTTCGCATTTATTATATTAGTTAGGATTACTGCGGAGTAAAGATATTATAGACGGTCTTATTTAAATAAATCAGTATCTAAGGTTTCAACTATAGGCCGACCGCTTAACTGAGACGTTGCCTGAGGTAGCAGTGCGGTGCGGGAGGGGTGTGGTGACGTGATGCGAGAGCTCAGTGATTCGTCAACTCGTGACAACGATCACTCCTCGCGCACCGCGCAGCTACCTCAGGCAACGTCTCAGTTAAGCTGTCGGCCTATAGTCCTTATTGTTCTCAATTACTTTCAAAAGCCACTTCCAAAGAAGTTTGTTTTAATAGAAACGAACATCTTTGAAAATGGCTTCTTCAATACAACTCTACCATTAATAAAAAACGGTATTAAGAAAATAAATATTGATTCCTTTCAAGACTGAAACCACACATTCGATTCAGGTCGAACAATTCATTTATTTATATACAAAGATAAATAAATTGAACAAGTAGAATTAGGTTCTATCGAACAATACAGTGGTATATAGATCCCTTTATATCCCACATACAAATGACTAGTTAAAGGTAACCCTTTGTTTTACGACCAAGTGATAGTTTACGCCAGGGGTGGCGAACCAACGGCACGCGTGCGACTGGTGGCACGTAACTAAATAATTTGGGCACGGCATCATTTCAGAAATTAAGATACCTAAGTCATCTAGTTTGCAGCAGCAAAAGTCGCACTAATTTGTCATTTCACTTAAATAAATATAAAACTGTTAACCTTCCCCGCCCGAGTCCTTCACCGCCCGGGGGTTGTCCTTGGGTGAACTTGCATAGTGCGAACAGGACACGAACAGAGTCGGTTGGTGTCTCATTTAATTAAAAACGTCTAACGGGCCTCTGCGAGTTGTTGTTGCGGCTCCTCGTACGCCTTCCAAAGATCCGGGACCCCAGGGTCCCAGGAAATGTCAAGAGAGATTCAAAATTATAATAATAATACGAAAGTATACAGCTTTTTTCCAATAATCACCAAGCCATAATGGTTTTTTGGCACGTCATGGCCGCATGAAATATTTATTTGGAAAAAATGGCACGTAGGTGTATAGAGGTTCGCCATCCCTGGTTTACGCCATCGACACACGAAGATTTTAGTAAATTGTCGGCTCAAGCGTAAAGCCCTGTCGTAGCAGCTACGAGGTTACGCGCCTACGCCGTAGCTCGTAGCAATAAGTAATCGTAGACCATAAGAAGTACAACGAACGCGTCATCATGCATTTTCTGTCTTTTTATCCATTGGTTTCATCAAAAGCAAATCATCGTCTAGATCATCTACCAAGCCTTTCCCGTTGCGATCCCGTAAGAGTATCGAGATAATAAATAGCCTATATGTTAATCCAGGGTATCAGCTACCTCCATACAAAATTTTATCAAAATTGGTCTAGCCGTTTGAGCGTGAAGAAGTAACAAACATATAGACACACACACACAAACACACACACACATTCACTCACACACTCACAAACTTTCGCCTTTATAATATTAGTGTGATTATAGCTTCAATACTACAGTTAATAATACACATAGTTGTGGTGTAATTTGTCATTATGTTTGATAATACTAATACGCTTATCACGATTGGCAGAACCATTAATCTCTCGATAATATAATTAATCAAATATCAATTATTAGTGGTATTTGAAGTGGAACAAAATCCAACTATAGTGTCCGTCACAAGAAGCTCTAAATTATGGAAACACACATTCAGGGGTTCGCAACCTTTGGATCATATAAAGAAAAACACAGTTTTATAAAGATTTTATATAGGGATATGTTTATGTTAACACACATCTTTTTACTGTCATCAGACGATTCCGAGCATCTGCATTCTGCAGCACTGACAGTGTCAGCGTGAACTTACCTACTTAAAAATGGCGGCCAAAATGTTTACGTTCCATGAGTCGGTTAGACGCGTTCCAGTACCACAAAACATTAGACGACAGCGCTTTAGATCGCTAAAATATAATCCGACCAAATGAAATTGCTCGTAAGTTTCGTATTACACATTGAATTTGAGATGATTTGTTGTTGGTTGAATTGTCGCTACGTAACCTAACAGAAGTTCTTTATAAAATTTATAGCTTCTCGTGATGGATGGTATATAAAATAATGTATTGTATACATTAATTTTGTACCTCTGTATAATATTTGTGTCACACAAAAAAATTGTATATTATTAATAAAAAAAACAACATAAAATCGTTTTTACATTACAAAAACCATTTCTACGATGTCATGTGACATGTCATAGATTATAAAAGCAATGAAGTCAACACAGGGGCTTAAAGGGTTTGAACTCAAACATTTTTTATCGACCATAAAAAATGACAGCCAATAGTTATGCTAGGATCGGATCGAGTGTCGTTTTGCTCAACATAAGTCTGTTGTACCCAGAATGACGTCATTGATACGGTACACACCCATGCAGTTTAGTAGATCGTTGGTTTTTGCCCTTAGGGAGGTTTTGTTGTAAATGATATTGTTGTATCTTTGTGGGCAGTAACAATTACTTTTTTTTTTTTGCAAGAAATAATACTGAATTGGATTTGTCTACCAATAGCTTTTCGCTTTTCATAGAAACGACCTAGAGCGCATTCACTGTCAGACTGCATAGAAAAGAAAGTGGAGCGCGATGACACAACGCTGGTAATTTCTTGCAAAATATGAAGCCATTATCTATTTACAAAAAATCTATTGTTTCGACAAAAAAATTAAAACACTAGTGCTTTAGTATGTTGCTTGTAGAATAATCTGACAAAAATAATGATTATATGTATATTAGTATGGTTTTTATTGTAAAAAGAAAGTTTTAGAGGTATCTTCATGATTTTTTTCTATCGTATCAAGTAGTTGTATTATGTTTTCAACACACTATCTACCTAGCATATACAATGTATATATATATCCTGAACAATATCACAGATTTTTTTGATTTTGTTCACTGTAGCGATCATATACTTTTACTGCGTCTAAAACTTGCGCTTTTTGCGTTTAGGTCCTGAAGTCCCCATAATGTTATGAAGTTACGTTACGCTAGTCTGATGTGTTTCAAATAACTTTGAATCTTTTTTTTCCTGTGGAAATGTACCTCGTAACCTCATAGCTGCTACAACAGGGCTTTAAGGTTGATGTTTATGTTTTAAACATATTATACCAAATATATTTAATGTTTTATATTACTGTCCGGTGTAAATGGGCCCATTTTAAACGTTCGCAAAATAAGGTCTAGCACTTTGTGGCTGTTTATCCATATTCAGTTTGTTCTCATTGTTACGAGCGGTTCTAATTAATTTATAATACCTTTGTTTCGATATACATTGCCAATTATTTTGTCGAGAATCTGACATCTAAGTCGTTTGTACCAGATTAAACAAATAATTTATTAATTATTACAGGTACAATGTTGCCGGGGCTTTAAAGTAAATTTGAATATTTAAGGGAGTGATTAAATAAGGTATTAAGAAGATAAAGGAGGGTAGTAACAGTTGTCATAGGTCAGTGCACATAAGTTATAAAACCGGTTGTCACTTGACGAAGCGTGTATTCCTGTTTGACCCACTGCCGTACACCCGCTGGTGGAACGAACGGGAATTTAATAAATAATATTCAATTAATTCTCGTTCGTCCCACTTATGTTGTAAGTGGGACGAACCATTGAACAACCAGACTCAAATAATTTAGTGGGACCAATGGGACTTCAAAATAAAATTTCAAAATTATTCACGCTCGTCCCATCAGTGGTCCCAACAGCAATCGATGAATGGGAATACTCGGGGCCTGACTTTGTCGTGGTCTGCAGAGTCGGAATCTATTCCTTCATCCTGATGATTCAGCAGCTCATGATTTGGGTAATTATTCCCACTAATGGAGCTAATTGTGCTTCTTACGGAAAGTCTCGCCCAACAAGGCGCTAACGGTTTTTCTGCCGCCAAGTGTTTCAGAATTTCGGTTTGCAAATATCGATGTTATAGGTAAATGATATCAATCAACTACTAGGTACTACTCTCTACTGTGACTTGGTCTCTAAGGTAGGCCCACGCACTGGCAAACCATTTTCATATAACAAAATCAGCCTATAATGTTACCACTGTTGGGACACAGACCTCCTCACTGTGAGAGAGAGTAGTCCATAATCCGGGTTATATCCGGGAGATGAATAGCCGAATAGAGAAGAAGAAGAAAGAGAAGATATAGGGGACGAAACTTTGTATGGGAGTTCGTCATTTTTACCGATGGGCAAAGAGAATATAACCAGATGAGGCATTGCTTGGGCGTCAGGGCCGAAGCCTGCCTGGAACATAAAGGGCTAAGGAAAGAACACGGGTGGGTTTTAGTCAGTAAGAGTCTGACACTCCCTTCCGCCCCACCCAGGGGTCATTTGATGACTTCCCATAGTGACAAAAAAGGGGGTCAGATTATAAGTCCAGCGGTGCTGTTTTGTAAAAATATCACCGGATGGGAAATCATCAAATGACCCCTGTCATTTTATGATTTCCCCTCCTGAAAAAAAAAAGCCTATAATGTTCCCACTGCTGGGACACAGACCTCACTGAGAGGGAGTAGGCCATAATCCGGGTTAGTAGACGTCACATGTCTTCGAGTTTTTGGTTCTAGGACAGGCCGGTTTCCACACAATGTTTTCCTTCACCGTTTTGAGAGCAGTAGTGATGAAATAATTTGCACAAATTAAAATGCCTGACTGGCTTCGAACCTACGACCTACAACTCGTAAGTTGCGGCCGTTACTACTCGGCCACCACTGTTCTTGTATTGCAGATGACTATTAACGGCGGTAACCACTTCTCATAGTCTTGGTTACTGACACAATATCAACAAAAATGTACCAAGAGAGTTATAAAGACAGCTTAAAATTAATAGCATTAGTATACGCCTTTCTCTATGCATGAATAATTTTTAATTAATCAAGCTAATGATCGATAATTGTCGGTAATCTGCGCGACCTATTTACTAACATAGAGCAAGGCTTGTTATAATCCCAGGGGAGTCGTAACGAGTTGAATATGTGTGTCTATTCGCAAAATTACTAACTATACTGTTTTACGAGCAAGACATATCCAATAGCCAAATGCCATTTGGTTCAGATAGGTTTTTTTTTATTTATCTTCTTTTTGCTTACCATCAGAAACAAGGAATCTAACTTTTTTTTCTACAATGAATCAGCCATTATGTCGAAATACCAAGATAATTTATTTTATACTTCAAATATTTCTACCCAGTTAAAACTAAAAATTCACTAAGGCTAAGCGCGCAGCACGAAATATAATCGTTGCGAAAAATAATCGAACAATATCAATATACTCTCGTCCGCGCAATGCGGTAAATCGCTTGAAAAATTATATTAGCATTAGCGATTTTATTTCGCATAAACATGCGATTTAAAAAATCGCATCGCTGTGCGCGCTTGCCTGTCAAAGTCAAATAATGTATTTCAAATAGGCACATTAAAGGCACTTTTGAACGTCAAAACTTACAGCAAAATTGAATTGATTCTAGTCGCCCCTTCCAAAAGGTAGTTTTCGTATGGAGAAGAATGGGCTCCAACTCCACCGTTACTCTTTTAAAATGTTTTACAAGGTTTTGTATACATAATATAATTATATGTGATGACGATGCACCTAGAATAAAAGAAGTCTACCCCAAAAAAAAAGGAATTAAAAACGAAGCAATTACAGGTAAATCAATTATGTGATAGATACATGGTGCTCACTCACATATCTACAAATATTGTAAAAGTAGATGATTTTCCTAGAATTTTAACAAGTGTGTGAGTTACTGTAGTCACAGATTATAAAAATGAATGTCATAAAAATTAAAAAAAATATAAATTAGATTAGCAACCAATTTGATTTTGTCTAGAATCTAGATTGTCCTATGGAGCAGAACCAGCATGTTTCCAAGCATTCTTATCATAATGTTCTAATTTGTAATTTATCCTCGTTTAGAATGTGTACTTTTAATATAAGTTTTAAATTTTCTTTCATTTAATTGCAATGTCACAAGGTACCTATTTTGTTGTAGCATTTAACACAGTACCCCATAAAAGATGTATGTACTTTAGATAATATGAAACTGAGAACCTGAAACTCTGAAACTACAAACCTTCTGTACATAACCGATCATTATGTATTACAAACAAAAACGTTAATGATTTTTTCACAAGCATTAAACTAAACTAACCACTGATTTAGCACTAGCGCCCCACAAAGGAATAATACCATCTAGATTTTAGTAGACTAAACTCAAGACGATTCTACTAAGTGCTATCTGAGTTCACACGACCATAAACTGCGGAGTTTTAAGATTGCAATAGTGCATAAATTGTGACCAGTTATTGTGCCTCTGGGAGAGCTCGATAAAGAGCCACTTGAATCCAGCATTTATATCGCTTATGTGACGAAGTGGAAACGCAACAGGATTTTTTTTCTTTGTAATAAGATAAAGAGTATATTGTGGGTGAAAAATTTTGGAATATTTTTTAATTACAAAATTGGCCAGCTCTTGACCTCGATCTCGCCTGGTCTAGGGCGATGGATTAGGTATATTTTGGAATGAGCAAGCCCAGACGATGCCTTATTCACTCTTGCTTTGAAAGCTGACGGGTTATACGTAGGGGGAACACAGAGCCTGGCAGAGAGTGCCGTGCGCATTATAATAAAATTGTGGAGGAGAAGTGCTGAATATGACTAGTCGGTATATCGACCAAGTACTGATGGTACTGTGCAGTACGTCTGGTAGTCCGGTAGTCAACGGGAAATGGTAGGATCAGGTACGATCGTGGAGCTCCTGTGCACACTCTCCAAAATACTGTCTGTAGAAGACCGACAGGCAAGCAATGTTACGCCGATGAGCCAGGCTGTGAAGATGATAAATGCTTGCATTGACTGGACAGGTCCTTTAAAATCTGAGTGGTTCTTTTCTCTCTTAAATGTCTCATCGATGTTGGCGCGTGTGTTGGATCATTCGGTTCCCTACAAAATGGTTGAGTTGGATGGTGCTGATCCACGCGTCATGTCCGTGAATGGGCGTCGTCAGTTGTGACTGGTCATCTATAAACTGCCAAGGCTTGTTTTTAATCTTATGTTTTGAATTGTTTCTTCATTTGTGTCTTTTTTACATTGCTCTCACATATAGAAGCAACAAGAATAATGTACCCAGGATTTTGTAATATCTTGATTTAAAACAGTGTCTATGGAGTTTCTTGCTCGTTCTTCTCCATAGAGATCTACGGAAACGGAGCCAAATTCCCCGCACGGAAGCGCGTTTTTATTGAATTTGTATGTAAAAAATCACGCACGGGGGCACGTTATCTGCGTCCCGCTGCGTAATGTGATGTAGTGTGATAATCGCCTTAATACCATATCCTGCGTGTCCTGTCAGCTGCACGTTACAGGAACTGATGGACGCTGGTGATGGTGCCAATCAAGTAGCCAAATTCTGGGCCGAATTCATTTAGATTGCTATCGACACGCTAATAAGTGACGGGCAGGAAGTTTATGATGTTAATAAAGAGGGAATTTCCAATGCCTGTTGTGATTAGATTTTACTGCAACCATCGAATGATTAATTGTAGTCTAGTGTTCAACCGCACCTTGCTTGGGCAAACAGTTAAGAAGATGATAAAGCATGCAATTAACACGCAAGGTAATTAAATATACCTATGCCGATGCGCCACATTGAAGGGGTAGCTTTACAAAGACTCCGCGGAGTGCGTTGAAGTGAGATTCCAATTATCCAGAGCTTTTGTTCCTTCTCACTCCGATGCTCTATTGTCATCACACTCGCGCATTCAATGAATATTTTTCATTCATTTGTGGCTTTAATTAATATCTATTTTAGAAATTTTCAATGGAAACTGTACCCTTCCGTACCCAGCGAGTTCGCTTTTGTTGTTTAATTGATTTTCAGCGTTATCTGTACTGAAACTGTAATGGAACGTGTTTAGTGTGAATAGGCTTTTATGTGTCCGTATCACGCGTAAATGTGGGCTCAGCTTTATGTTTTGTTTGTTTCTTGTGATATTTTAAGCCTTTTATGGTGTGGACTTTTGCAGTTTTGAATGTCACCTTTGCGTTCCGACTTTTTTTATTTAACATTGAAATAGTGTTTATAAATACACAAACCTATACGTAAATAAATTATGTACCTACAACATTAACAACGAAAGTAAAAATATCTTGCCAATTGTCATTTTTTGTATCAATAAAAAAATATTTTATTGTCAATTCACCCATTTGATTCATTAGATTATTATTATCTAAAAATCCAAAATAATTTTAGGCGTATTGCTTATACTCCAGAAGATTTTCCTTAAAACCTCAATCAGCTGGATCCAGGAAGGCTGACATTTAAGAAATAAATCTTGAAATAAGCTTCTCGTTAATATTTTATCATGACTTTTAACTATAGTTGACAACAAATCGGCTTTTAGTCTGGTCCAGATTAAGTAGCAACCCATCATTTTTTTTGGGTTTATTTGCAACTGTGCTGTAAGCTGTGCCCGCGGTTTCGTCCGCTTGACATGTCAATAAAAAGTAGCATATGTCCATCCCCAGGGATCTCGGGGGCTCAAAGTATCTCGATATAAAATTTGATCAAAATCAGTCCCGCCGTTTCGGAGATAAGCTGGAACAAACAGAAAGACTGACAAAAATAAAGTCCCGTAGATATTTATACTTTCCTGATATTTTTTATTTACAAAAAAACATTATTTTATTTATTTGTATGGATGTATAGATTTTATTACGTTAATTACATTAAGATAATAAAATCTAAAACATCACATCTGTACCTAAACCATAAATTATCCACTTATAAAAAAGATGTAGGTACTTTTATCAAAACATAAGGACGATTAAAAGCGTTTACTAACCAACTCGACCGTTAGTCACTGACAAGTTGTTAGTCTTGCAATATTCTCCATAAAACTCATTACAACTCAGCTCAGCACCAAATACTTACACAAACTGTTTCCAAGGCCAAGATCCCAATAAAAATTAAATTAAAATACAAACCGAAAACAAACAGTACTCGAGAAGTAACTTCGCAACTTCTAACGCCATCTGTTGCCCGACCATTGTAACTACACTTCGATGCGGGGAAACTTCCAAGCTTTTCGAGGTCGGCTATTTTTCCCTTAGCGATTTTATTTCGCATAAACATGCGATTTAAAAAATCGCATCGCTGTGCGCGCTTGCCTGTCAAAGTCAAATAATGTATTTCAAATAGGCACATTAAAGGCACTTTTGAACGTCAAAACTTACAGCAAAATTGAATTGATTCTAGTCGCCCCTTCCAAAAGGTAGTTTTCGTATGGAGAAGAATGGGCTCCAACTCCACCGTTACTCTTTTAAAATGTTTTACAAGGTTTTGTATACATAATATAATTATATGTGATGACGATGCACCTAGAATAAAAGAAGTCTACCCCAAAAAAAAAGGAATTAAAAACGAAGCAATTACAGGTAAATCAATTATGTGATAGATACATGGTGCTCACTCACATATCTACAAATATTGTAAAAGTAGATGATTTTCCTAGAATTTTAACAAGTGTGTGAGTTACTGTAGTCACAGATTATAAAAATGAATGTCATAAAAATTAAAAAAAATATAAATTAGATTAGCAACCAATTTGATTTTGTCTAGAATCTAGATTGTCCTATGGAGCAGAACCAGCATGTTTCCAAGCATTCTTATCATAATGTTCTAATTTGTAATTTATCCTCGTTTAGAATGTGTACTTTTAATATAAGTTTTAAATTTTCTTTCATTTAATTGCAATGTCACAAGGTACCTATTTTGTTGTAGCATTTAACACAGTACCCCATAAAAGATGTATGTACTTTAGATAATATGAAACTGAGAACCTGAAACTCTGAAACTACAAACCTTCTGTACATAACCGATCATTATGTATTACAAACAAAAACGTTAATGATTTTTTCACAAGCATTAAACTAAACTAACCACTGATTTAGCACTAGCGCCCCACAAAGGAATAATACCATCTAGATTTTAGTAGACTAAACTCAAGACGATTCTACTAAGTGCTATCTGAGTTCACACGACCATAAACTGCGGAGTTTTAAGATTGCAATAGTGCATAAATTGTGACCAGTTATTGTGCCTCTGGGAGAGCTCGATAAAGAGCCACTTGAATCCAGCATTTATATCGCTTATGTGACGAAGTGGAAACGCAACAGGATTTTTTTTCTTTGTAATAAGATAAAGAGTATATTGTGGGTGAAAAATTTTGGAATATTTTTTAATTACAAAATTGGCCAGCTCTTGACCTCGATCTCGCCTGGTCTAGGGCGATGGATTAGGTATATTTTGGAATGAGCAAGCCCAGACGATGCCTTATTCACTCTTGCTTTGAAAGCTGACGGGTTATACGTAGGGGGAACACAGAGCCTGGCAGAGAGTGCCGTGCGCATTATAATAAAATTGTGGAGGAGAAGTGCTGAATATGACTAGTCGGTATATCGACCAAGTACTGATGGTACTGTGCAGTACGTCTGGTAGTCCGGTAGTCAACGGGAAATGGTAGGATCAGGTACGATCGTGGAGCTCCTGTGCACACTCTCCAAAATACTGTCTGTAGAAGACCGACAGGCAAGCAATGTTACGCCGATGAGCCAGGCTGTGAAGATGATAAATGCTTGCATTGACTGGACAGGTCCTTTAAAATCTGAGTGGTTCTTTTCTCTCTTAAATGTCTCATCGATGTTGGCGCGTGTGTTGGATCATTCGGTTCCCTACAAAATGGTTGAGTTGGATGGTGCTGATCCACGCGTCATGTCCGTGAATGGGCGTCGTCAGTTGTGACTGGTCATCTATAAACTGCCAAGGCTTGTTTTAAATCTTATATTTTGAATTTTTTCTTCATTTGTGTCTTTTTTACATTGCTCTCACATATAGAAGCAACAAGAATAATGTACCCAGGATTTTGTAATATCTTGATTTAAAACAGTGTCTATGGAGTTTCTTGCTCGTTCTTCTCCATAGAGATCTACGGAAACGGAGCCAAATTCCCCGCACGGAAGCGCGTTTTTATTGAATTTGTATGTAAAAAATCACGCACGGGGGCACGTTATCTGCGTCCCGCTGCGTAATGTGATGTAGTGTGATAATCGCCTTAATACCGTATCCTGCGTGTCCTGTCAGCTGCACGTTACAGGAACTGATGGACGCTGGTGATGGTGCCAATCAAGTAGCCAAATTCTGGGCTGAATTCATTTAGATTGCTATCGACACGCTAATAAGTGAAGGGCAGGAAGTTTATGATGTTAATAAAGAGGGAATTTCCAATGCCTGTTGTGATTAGATTTTACTGCGACCATCGAATGATTAATTTTAGTATAGTGTTCAACCGCACTTTGCTTGGGCAAACCGTTAAGAAGATGATAAAGCATGCAATTAACACGCAAGGTAATTAAATATACCTATGCCGATGCGCCACATCGAAGGGGTAGCTTTACAAAGACTCCGCGGAGTGCGTTGAAGTGAGATTCCAATTATCCAGAGCTTTTGTTCCTTCTCACTCCGATGCTCTATTGTCATCACACTCGCGCATTCAATGAATATTTTTCATTCATTTGTGGCTTTAATTAATATCTATTTTAGAAATTTTCAATGGAAACTGTACCCTTCCGTACCCAGCGAGTTCGCTTTTGTTGTTTAATTGATTTTCAGCGTTATCTGTACTGAAACTGTAATGGAACGTGTTTAGTGTGAATAGGCTTTTATGTGTCCGTATCACGCGTAAATGTGGGCTCAGCTTTATGTTTTGTTTGTTTCTTGTGATATTTTAAGCCTTTTATGGTGTGGACTTTTGCAGTTTTGAATGTCACCTTTGCGTTCCGACTTTTTTTATTTAACATTGAAATAGTGTTTATAAATACACAAACCTATACGTAAATAAATTATGTACCTACAACATTAACAACGAAAGTAAAAATATCTTGCCAATTGTCATTTTTTGTATCAATAAAAAAATATTTTATTGTCAATTCACCCATTTGATTCATTAGATTATTATTATCTAAAAATCCAAAATAATTTTAGGCGTATTGCTTATACTTCAGAAGATTTTCCTTAAAACCTCAATCAGCTGGATCCAGGAAGGCTGACATTTAAGAAATAAATCTTGAAATAAGCTTCTCGTTAATATTTTATCATGACTTTTAACTATAGTTGACAACAAATCGGCTTTTAGTCTGGTCCAGATTAAGTAGCAACCCATCATTTTTTTTGGGTTTATTTGCAACTGTGCTGTAAGCTGTGCCCGCGGTTTCGTCCGCTTGACATGTCAATAAAAAGTAGCATATGTCCATCCCCAGGGATCTCGGGGGCTCAAAGTATCTCGATATAAAATTTGATCAAAATCAGTCCAGCCGTTTCGGAGATAAGCTGGAACAAACAGAAAGACTGACAAAAATAAAGTCCCGTAGATATTTATACTTTCCTGATATTTTTTATTTACAAAAAAACATTATTTTATTTATTTGTATGGATGTATAGATTTTATTACGTTAATTACATTAAGATAATAAAATCTAAAACATCACATCTGTACCTAAACCATAAATTATCCACTTATAAAAAAGATGTAGGTACTTTTATCAAAACATAAGGACGATTAAAAGCGTTTACTAACCAACTCGACCGTTAGTCACTGACAAGTTGTTAGTCTTGCAATATTCTCCATAAAACTCATTACAACTCAGCTCAGCACCAAATACTTACACAAACTGTTTCCAAGGCCAAGATCCCAATAAAAATTAAATTAAAATACAAACCGAAAACAAACAGTACTCGAGAAGTAACTTCGCAACTTCTAACGCCATCTGTTGCCCGACCATTGTAACTACACTTCGATGCGGGGAAACTTCCAAGCTTTTCGAGGTCGGCTATTTTTCCCTTAGCGATTTGCATTCTTTTCACATTTAGAGCAAATGAGCGTACCCAGTAATGAATTTGGGAAGTGCTCCCTGATGTTATGACGATTTTTTATAAGTACCTACCTCATTTAATAGAGACTTGATTTCGTCGCAACTTCGCCGGCGATGTTTTTGAGCAGGATATTTTGTAATTACTTTTTGATAGTTTAGTGGGTGCCAAATATAAATGCTGAGCGTTATTTGGTTTTCAGATTTTTGGGTAGAAGTCAGACGACAGTAAGGTCTTAGTAAAATCAAACATTACGCATAATTTATTACCCTGGGGTAACAAAAATTATGTTTGATAATGAAACCGGTATTAGACAATGTGTCTGATTTTCATCAATACGTTTCTAAGTTTAATTTCTATCGTTACGAAGGGTATCCTTTTCAATAACAGGGCATTTTCGATCGTTTCTTGCGTCACAGTTTTGCGAATTTCCTTTGACAAATAAACAACTAAAATATATATAGGGACATCGTATCCCATCGACGTTTGATAGGCAGTTAATTGATGGATTGTGATACCAACATGATCCCTCCGGTACCCGAGTCACGAGGATAATTTATTTTGCTTTTGTTTGCGTTCCCTTTACTATGTGATAAACTCTTTTTTCCTTGCTTCCCTATTTTTTGATGGTGGCACATGAGATTGGATAGTGATTGATAAATCGTAGTTTTTAGTGATGTTATTGTCGATGTGTTTCGATGTTGTGGTGTTGATAATCTCGAACTGTAGTCATTCATGCAGAGAATTATTTCATGGCGTAAGAATTCGATTGGAGGGAAACTTTTAGGCAGATTGTTGTAGTATAATAATTAGGATAACTTATGCATGTATTTTCAAAGATAATAGAAGGAAACTACTTTTTATAAATGCACTACAACTATTTGGCGTCACAAGTAACTAAAAAAAAATCCCGAATTATAAATCCAGAAACAAAAGCATTTAACGATACTATACCCTCCCATTCGCCTAAAACACCATTGAACGAAGGTCTTCAAAATGTTTACCTCCAGCGTTTAATCCGGTGAAGCACTGGGCGAAAATCGGTGTATTATGTAATCCTACGCTTCGAGCGTATTCTATGGCAGGCACAAACAACACATGTGACGTAAACAGAGCTGGTCAGTTCCTCTGATGATTGACAGCCGATAAACATGGTAATACTCAGATTAACGCAGGGAACACGTTCTTGAATATCCGTACAAAATAATAATAACACCACTTGGTTTAGGGTTTAGCGGTATTGCAAGATAGATTTAAATCAATATAAAATGAAATATAAAAATTTTGTCCCGTTACCCGTTGGGATGTTGCCGCTTGCAATGATTCATACCATCTTCTGATTATGAAATTGACAAAAAACAAGCACACTTAGATTTTATAATCTAGTCTCTAGCACACACTGCGAAGTGACAAATTTAGTTTACTTCAAGTATTACGGTTCAAAGTCTTGGTTGAATCTTCTACTTAACACTAACTTCGCAAGAAAAACAGGTGGCCCTCAAAACCTAATACTCCCTAATAATCCCTTTCATAGCTATACGTCAGCAGTTGTTCGGATAAAGTCTGAAGCAAAAACTTTTGTAACTGAAAGTACTTCGACACTCGCAAAGTTGGGAGCGATGGAGAAAAAACTTTTGTGCCCGACAGTCCGTGATTTCGGACATTTTGTATGGTTGTAATCTTGGTCGCGTTAGTACATGTTCTTGTAGCTTTTCCTTGGTGTTCTGATTAATTATACACATTCCTATTTAACTTTTTTGTAATGAAGTAAGTTTTTAAGCACATAAATTAGTAAGTTACGTGAATACGGTGAGAAAAAATGTAATTACTACTTCTAGAAGAAACTCTCTGAGGAATACTAACGTTAGTCAGACAGTTTTGTTATCTATTCGATTTGTTTAAATCATTTATCAGAATTACGCCCTTCTGTATTGTAAATTTTGGAGGGTTTATATGTAGAGATAAATCTCACATGCAGCAACTAACAAAATAATAGCTACAAGTAAAATAATCTAGCCGGAAATCCACACCGCTGAAAGCCATACCAGGCCTAAAAGGGCCACTTTGGCAGAATCATAAAAGAATTACATTATGAATCATAATATGGCGAAGACAGTCAGTGTTTTTCTTTTTTTCTCTGCACTACATAGTTTTACTCAAAGAGATTGGGATTGGATTTTGATTGGATTGATTGGTATTTTAGCACAGACAAAAATAAATTTGCTGAAAATTCCTTCACCACCATATTTGATACGATTAACTTAACAGTTAACTGTCCATTATGATTAATAATGTTATCCTGTACGCAAAATACACGCATTGACGTGGAGTTGCGGACACCAGCCCGTATAACCTATTATCTATTAATGTTCTCCTTTTATGATTCTGCCAAAGTGACCTTTTTAGGCCCCCAGTAAGCCGCTGCACCAATTCGGTCGCCAAACTTTGTTTTAAAGCAGCAACCCGTAATTTTAGTGGTTCGTCAAGGCTATTAAGCGACCACGGATTATAACGCCTTTTTCCTTTTAACAAGGTTTAGTTACAAGCTAAAATATCCCTAATGGATCCGTAATAACCGCGTAAGCTTTTGTTTACTCCAACGTAAAAATAAAATAAACAATACAGATCCAAATCTGCTACTAAAATTAATCGTAGAATACTATAGAAGTCATGTTAACGTAACGCCCTAACACGTACCTAACAAAAATACCAACGAAGGTTAGCTCAACTGATGACCGTGTCTTGGGGCACAAATATGAACCGACCTCAAAATATTAATGTGTTCATTTTTATGGCTGATAAAGAGGAACGGGGAGCGGAGGGTATTCCCCGGGGTATTATGAATGGGGGAGTGTCATAAGACTTCATTACGTAAGGGTTATTTTGTGATAGTCGATCTTGTAAGTTTATCTCTTAGAATATTCTCAAATTGCTCGTTGTGTAACTCATAAATAATGTATTTCTTATGATGAGATGTGAGTGTTACATTCCGTGGGGTATTTTAAATATAAGGGCAAGTGCTCTTTTCTTAATGCTATTTCTCATAACAGATGAGAAATATCATTAAGAAAAGGGTATTTTTCTACTGATCGTGAGAGTTTTATATGCTACGGTAATCTGAATAATGATGTGACGCTTCGATTTGCCTCGCCAGTATGTTTGATATACATACATATATATGTGCAAAACGTAATCGCAAATCATAGTGCAGCAACGTCGTCTTTTAATAAAAAGGAACGCTAATTCGTTCCAAAAAAATAAAACAATTCAGAATCGCTTCCAGAATAAAATGCCTTATCCTAATTTAATTTAAATCTTAACAAAGTCAAACCTAATTTAGGATTCGTCGTTAAATTCCAAAAAAATGATTACAATTGGAGCACAAATCATTAGTATTCTGTCCTCGTTTTTTTAGAGATAAAACACGGTAGCGTACCTACCTAATAAATATGTACCGAATTTCTGGTTTTATTTGCGATGTAAGACTTTACCTCGCTTCACCTACATAATTAAATTCTTTTGTGGGGTCCAAGAAAGCAGGGCTCAAGGGAGTTAGTGGGAGTGAAGTGAATAGTAGAATTTAAATAGGAAAGGTGGGGTATTTTTACCTAGAGAGTTTTCAAGAGTCGGGTATATTTGCTTTCTTAATTTATAGATTTAAGAAAATCTAAAATGGATGAAATTCTTAATTTTTTACAAAACGGGATTCTATGTGACCAATTTAAAGTACACCTAGAAATCAAACAAACGCTCCCAAACCCTATCTGTAGTAGTATGTGTACCAGAAGTGGTTCTACCTCTAAAAAGAAGTCGGTTAAAAATAACTTGAAAACACGATCAATAGACAGAAAAAACACAGCCACGGTCGTGGTACCTACATACATAAATTCTACCTATAATTACACCTGTGTGCCGAGAAATTAAATCCACTCCTCAACACTACGTACTGAACAACGTAAAAGATTAAAATCGAATCCAAGTTCCCGAAGTCAGCTCGAAAAGTAGTTCAGCTTATAGATTCCTATCGATGGCTCCATGCGAACAGGTGCATCCGAGCTACCTACAGAATAAACTTCAGTAAGAAACTACATAATCAAGATCGTGTTTTAAGATGCTGCAGATGTCGGATAGAATAAAATTATCTACTATTTGTTGGCACGAGAAAGTAGATAGATAGTATTCGGTGTTTAAGGAAAATGTTTGTAATGAAAATATCGCTTAGTCTGTAAGTCAATAAATAGTGTGTAATCTGTCATTGCTTCATTTTTTATTATTTTTACCTATTGTGTAATTTTATTCTGGGTGCATTGTCACTTAAATAATTTATAAGATCACTTCGTCCGTCTCTCTGTCCGTCAGCCAAGACCCTTTTTCTCAGGAACGCGTAGAGTTATCAAGTTGAAAGTAATATTAAATACAATCCTTGGAATCCCTTGAAGCAGTGGTAAAATTAAACTTCTAAATCAACGCAATCAACAGATACGGGCGCTTATATGTTCCAGAATCAAAACCTGTAGGGTACTTCGCGTTGACCTAGAAACATGTTTGGCAAGAAGCAATGTTATGTATCACAAGGGAAAAAAATCCGAAAACCGTACATTTGTAGTAATAATAAATAAATAAATTAAACTATTTACACCTACAAATAAGTACGGAGCCCTCTGTAGGCGAGTCCTACTCGCACTTGACGGGTTTTTTTTAAGATAAGCGTTATTGTTTCCCTGGCAAAAGCCTCCCCTTTTTCTTTCCATACCTCTCTATTTTTTTGCGATCTCTGGTCATGTTGGACCCACAAACATAGACTAACATGCTAATATTATAAATGCGAAAGTAACTTTGTCTATTTGTTACCTTTTCACGCCTTAACGGCTGAAAAGATTTGAATGAAAGGCACACGGATAGGCCATGACATAGGATACGTTTTTATCCCTGTAGTAAGGTCCCGTGGGATGATTTCCGCGGGCGAAGCGACGGGCAAAAGCTAGTTATTCATGTTCAGTAAAAACTTTGTAAGTATAACATACTTTTTAGAAACAGGTACCTGCCCGGATGTCTCGACTAAAATGTTGTTTTACACACTAAACCGAGTTACCTACATTATGTTAAACAAAGCTTTCTGTGAACTTAGCAATACCTTAGAGAACAAGAGATAAGAAAATAGTACTTCCCCATTTTCAAGTAGTAAAAATATAATTATATTTTGCACTCGATATTCGACTCTCGTATCCCGTAACAAAGTTGAGTTTCGAAAATTACGGATTAGGTTTCGTAAAGTAGGTTAAGAGAATTAGTGAATTTATATAATCCTAGTTTATACCTATAGTGAACTTCTTTAGTGAAGCTAATGTTTAATTTTTCCATTCTAATTTATAGGCAAACTAGCTAGCAAACTTCGTACCGCCCCGCCAACCGCTGTGCCCCCGCTTTTTAAATCTCTTATATCTTCTAAGATATATGCTGTAAAAGGCAATTTTGATCTCCATGAAATGCACAACGTATTTTATGTATTTCATTGGATAAGGAATAATACTGTATTGCTTAAAATAGCTTGGTAAATAAACCATATTTTTTTTGTAATATGTATAAGATAAAAATGGTTACTGTGGGTTATCCTTAGGAGATAAACATATACCATTGCAAACTTTTTTATCGATATTTTTAAGATATACAATGCCGTAGTACATTAATTTGATCTATCTTGTAAGGTTTAGCCAGCGTTTGCAATGTAAGCATACAAAAATATGTTTGTTACGACATCACAATACAAATCTTTGAATTTCTCGGCTTTTCTCTACTATAATATACATGTATTATACATATAAACCTTCTTGCTGAAAACTTCATTAAAATCCGTTGCGTAGCTTAAAAGATCTAAGTTAACAGGAAGCGGGAGCGACTTTGTTTTATACTATGTAAAGAAGAAGAAAGGAAATGTAAGGTGTGCTGTAACGTGGTGTGTAGACGTATTTTTTTCCGTTCACATATTTTAAATCGCTATTTGCATGAACATACATTGATAACTATGAAGACGATGAGATACAATTATTGCATAGAGATATACATTTTATATTATTTGTATCTCACGGTATTGCATAATTGTCACAAAAGTTATTTCTTGTTTTACTTTTTGCAACATTTGAGCGAGCCTGCCATGATTGAGCCCAAGGGCGTGCCTCTAAGACACATATTATATTATGTATGTAGCTGTATAGTTTTGAGATCACAGGAGTTATGTTAAAAGGTTTAACTCCCTTTGGGAACAAACATCTGTTCTCTTCTCCCTTACCGTTTGATCTATCGCTAGGGTACACTATCCTATAAGAAATCGTTCATGCGTTTAAAAGTTAGAGGTTCAGCTTATTAAGAATAACTGGCGAGCAAGAAGTTGTGGGTTCGAATCTAAACTGTTACTTTATTGAGGTGGAGGTACCCACTCTATACGTTTATAAGTGTTTCTGTAAGTAATTTAAGGTACAATAAGTTTTTGAATCTATCACCCACCGTCAGCCATTGCAAACCACAGCTGGATTATAAAGTTCTCCAATCGCACGCCACGGCTAGTTTTATCTATGTAACTAATATCAGCCACCATGTAACGATTATCGTTCCACCTAGCTTCCTAAACATTTTTACTGATGAAATAACCAATCGTGTCCACAAACTGTTAAAAACTCTTTTTTTATCTTCTAATTCAATAATTTTAATATAAAAAAAAAAATTGTAACGTGTAAGTGTGTGTGTGTGTGTGTGTGTGTAATGTGTTAATGTCATCAATGTACTACTTTTTTTTGTAAGCAAGAGTCAAAGGTTTAAGCTGAAAATCAGCGCATAGCAACCCAGTACCTGACCTGAGCATAATGTTGACGCTTACACTATGCACTTACTATTATTAGGTGTAATACGAGACAATAAACGTTATTCTATTATAAACTACAATTGTCACGTTCTTTGACTTCATCTCTAACTTCCTTTAATCCCCTCTTACTGAACCGCTCCCTAAGGAAATAATGAAATGGCAAAAAATCAAAAACCTACTCTGCAAATCACGTCACAAGCTCGGTTTATAAATAAGAATTTCACGAAGATTAGAAAAGAAAGGTTACGACAAAACGTAACTTTTTATAACAAACATACTAAACTCGAAAAACATCGTTGTTATATTACGTTAAAGGAGAAAAAAAAAACAGGATAATAAAAATCTAGGTCTCGAAGGCCACGTTTAGCGCCACCAGCAGTTTGGAAAGTGCCTCATTACGCTAGATATGAATTTGGATTATACCCTTGTTCCTAACTGTGTAAGCAGTTTCGTTGCTTCAATCAATTTAGCTTTAATAATGATGCTATCATCATCATCATCAGTTCAGCCGAAAGACGTCCACTGTTGGACATAGGCCTCCCCCAAGCACGTCCACTTCGACCGGTTCTGTGCTTGTCGCATCCAACGGGTTCCTGCGGCCTTCACAAGGTCGTCGGACCACCTTGTGGGAGGCCTTCCAACGCTACGTCTTACGGTACGCAGTCGCCACTCCAGAACCTTTCGGCCCCATCGGCCATCTGTTCTGCGAGCAATGTGCCCTGCCCACTGCCACTTATTTTTGGCAATTCTTCGGGCTATGTCGGTTACCTTGGTTCTCCTGCGGATCTCCTCATTCCTGATTCAATCACGCAGGGAAACTCCAAGCATAGCCCTCTCCATTGCCCTTTGGGTGACTTTTAGCCTTATAAAGCCCATTGTGAGCTATAAGAGCATTCATTTATTTGACTATCATGGCTATGACATCCTTATAAAGTAGTTGTACAGTCCTTTCACAGTAATTTTACCTCTGCTTTTCCAAAACTGTATAAATCACAGTGATCTTTATTTTTGTTGCAATAAAGTTGCTTTGGGTTGCTGCCACTGACAAGTATGTAAAAATTTTTGTGACCTTTATTATTGTTAAAATAAGGTTCCTGATAAATGTTGCTGCTGTTAGAGATGAAATAACTGTGAACCAATTGTAATTACAGGCATAAAATACATTCCAGACTTGTATGTGTCTGATGAAAAAAAGTATTTATTTCCGCCTTGGTACAGATGTCGCTAGTGCGAATTTTTGCCGTGAAGTTCTGAGTTCAGCCCTCTGGTCAGCAGAAGTGTCACTGGGTTTTCTCTTTAGAAATTCTCAGTAGCAGTCTAGTGTGTTTTTGATGGCGCGTCGTCTATTATGTGGGACTTTAAAGTAATTTGTACAATGTGGGTATTAAACACACCCACATATATAACTTTGTGGAACGTAGGCACAGTATAAATAAAGACATACAATACGTCGTCTTCATACAAACGGACGAAACGCGAGCTATACCTACGCGCCTCGACCACGGCATGCGCTCAGCATGCAGACAGTCGCGACTGTGCTGCAGTGACGAACGGACGGTGTGTTGTTTTTTTTAACAATAACCGCGCGATTTTTTCACTAAAAATAAGTTCAAGTACATATTCAATATGACGAGTAGGCTATATTGTGCTGTTTTTGGTTGCACGAATTCGTCAATAACGCATCCAGAGGTAACTTTTTTTAGATTACCTGGAAACTCTGAAAGGTAAGACTATAAAATAATTTTACTTACTTGTAGGTAGGTACATAATGTGTATTTGATTTTATCTCCCGAAAAAAAGATGTCTGGATTAATAAATGAAGTGAATAGAGTAAAGGAAAGTGATAAACACGAGTGAGGTAGGTAGTTATAGGCGGTTCATGAATCATTAAACGGTAGGTACGCTGGTGTTAAAACCTCGGGGCATGTGTGTTTTGTTAGTTTGTATAATTCCAAGTAAAGACGTGGTTTTTATTATTAATAATAGTTGTTTATTGTACTGTGTGTATGAATAATACTAGAAAAAAATTGGTTGTCTGTAAAGTCGATTTACGGACGATAGTTTAACGTGACAACATCATAACAAAACATTAATGAAATGATTGCATACTTTTATGAATAAAATTTAATTATTTTTATTGAATTATTAATATTTTGTATGAATGAAGGAGAAGGAGGAATGAAGGAGGAAAGAAAGGAGGAAGGAGTGAAATGAAATCTACAATTTAATTGATAAATTTGCTTTTATTTGCACTCATTAATTTAAATATGTTTATTACTTCAATGAACAGATTATTTTAATTATAATTTTTATATTATACATGTTTGCTATTTAACTTCTTCCAATCTGTGTTATTCTGTTAAGGATAGGACGATGATAGGAAAGATTAAAAAAACATTAATATACAAATTTTGAATTTTATTTGTAGTTCTTGAACGTTTGATTTAACTATAATAATAATAATAATTTAACATAATTTGTTTAAAAATACACATGAACAAGTTTTCATAGAAATAAACTGTAATCAGATTAATGTTAAATAAATGGTTAATTCGAAATGACGAATTATTTTATTATTTATGTACACACAGTAAAATACAATAACAAAACTAAATGGAAACACAAAGTAGGCAAATGTCATTAAAATGCTGGAGGCGGGCAGCCCTATCGCATGTTTACGTACCGCGCGGCTGTAGGCATTTAATTCAAGGTTACGGCCGAGATACAATACTGTATGTCTTTATACTGTGACGTAGGTGATAGCAATGATGGCATATTATCAAGTTTCTCGTAACGCAAGCTATTTCTAGACCTGGTTCTAAGTGTCCAAGTTTATTGGTTTCAAAGAACCATCTTATCTGCCTAGCTTTTTCCCAACTATGTTGGGGTCGGCTTCCAGTCTAACCGGATGCAGCTAAAACCAGTAGTTTACATGGAGCGACTGCGTATCTGACCTCCACAACCCAATTAAGAGAACCAATTCTACTAAATTAATTTAACTATCACAACAGACACAGCTTGATGAGGATTTAAATTCATTAGGCTTCCAGTAACTAGCTGTACTTAATACCTTTGACAGGTCTAGATTGACCCTAGCGTATCCCAGGCTAGAAAATTTACATTTTATATATCTAAGCCCAGGTTAGCACGGGCACGATTTTCCAGCGGCGATTTTTTTTTCATGCACTGGATTTTCTCCGCTCTGCTTAGCCCCGAGAGTTGATAATCCAACAGTGCATTGTTTTTTTGACGCACTGCGATGCGTTTTGTAGGGTTCTTAATGCTCGGCTTCAACACCGAGATTTGAAAATCCAGTACGCGATAACATCCCGCCGCGCATATTTTTATGAACGTGCAAACTTGGGCTAACCGTGACCGTTACATAGCTCTGCCAACCGCTCTAATCTGTAAAAATGTCACCGTGAAAACTTGGCTGAAGTGAGCCGTCATTCCACCTGCTTGACACTATTCACAGCTCACTTCAAACTCACTTCACCTAAGTGGTCGCGGTGAGAATTTTGCAGAATAGACCGGCTGTATTACATTTCTGAAAAATTATTTTGTTCTCTAAATATCAACTTCTTTACTAAATTTATTTTTAATCACATCTTTTCAAAAAGAGGTAGTTTATTCTTCTTAAACAGGGACTAAAATAGCTCTTTAATCCCTAGGGACTAAAAGTGATTTAAATTTGTATTACGGATATTGTTAGTAAAAGTTCTAATCACCAAAAAGATCAATCACGAACATCGTATGAACAAGTAACAGGCTGTATGACAAAATGAATCAAAAAATAAAACGCGAGAAACATTCTGCCTTCGTACGCAATTGTTTACTCAAAATTATAAGTAAGGAAATATGACGGCGCACAGTGGTCCGGGTTTTCAAAAAGGCGGACATAGGATCGAAAATGCATATTTAACGTAACAAAAAATAGTTTCGTATAGGAAATTTAACGCTGATTAATACTTATTACTACAACTTTTCAAAAAAACAGCTCCTTCACGTCAAAAAAAAATATTGAAAATAAAAATGTATGGGAGAAAATCTATTTTATTTTTTTTCTCCGTTCAGTATCAAAGTGTAGCAAGCAAACCTTATATTCTGGTAAGTACCTATTGTTCTTAATACGACAACATATAAATTGCTTGCGTATCCCTGCGGCCTTGACGCCTACGATGCTTCAAAGTTTAAAATTTCAATTGGGATTTTTTTAAATTATTATCGAGGTTTTCAATTAAGCTGAATTCAAAATATAATTTTTTAATTATATAAGAATTAAAACATACGCATTCAAGCATTTGGCAAGTATTTGTTTATTTTATTTTAATAAAAAGTACTAATAAAAGTCTTCAACTTTAGTTATGTAATAAAGGACACGTGCTGATTCGTAGCCTATTTGTAACTGACTGAAACGACTCCTGTGGTAAAAGAATCATTTACCCCCACCACCGGAGATTTCGACGACGCTGATTGGCTGTTGAAGATGTGGTACTAATTTCGTCAGTCACTACTTGCGAGCGTGTGTTTGTTATTAATATCTGTGCATGAAACAATTAAAGGCACTTGTTTCTCAACCCTTGAGGAAGCAACATCAATTATCCGTGCTGTGTGAAAGTTTGGTGAGTTTCGTTATGGCTGCATTTGTTACAAACTTGGACATTTTTATGTTCCTCCGTGTTGAAGGAGACATGAAAAATTGGGCACGACTCTATGAAGCTATTATTCTACATATCCCAGTTGAAACATGTTCGGAAGATTTAGAAATAATCAAGACCTTTTTGAAGAACTACATGAGTAATATCAATCGCAGATGGGCAAGTGCTTCTAGAAATCAGAAGACTTTCATGAATAGACATGCTGCGTGGTTAGAATCAAATATTAGTTGGCCAATTTGCACTACTGTTAATTTATCCGAGATTTTTCAAGCCCAAGATGAAGTTATCGAAAACATATCGTCAGACAATACTTCAGTTGACATCGATACTACAGCAGCTGTGATTCCGTCGACATCAAGTACAGCAACTGTGGGCACATCTACCGAAGTTCAGATTAGGAAGCCTTTTGTTGACCTCAGCAACAAACAGAAGAAAAGACGTTCAGAGTCTCTTTTGGACTATTCGCCGGAAGAACTTACTTTTGCATTAGTCGAAAGACTTAGGATAGACAAGAAGAATGACTTAGCTTGTGTTATTGATCATATAACGAAGAACCCTGATAGTGTTACTATTGTTCAAGCCACATTGTTTAAGAAAAATAGGAAAAAATCTTTAGATGAAGATCATGCTCTTGGTCTTTATACATCATTGAACCTGTCAAAATGGAAATACTTGTGTTTAAGGAAAGCGCTGTTAGATTGTGAAGTTCCAGTGTTACCATCGTATCACAAACTCCTTGAAGCTAAAAAGAGATGCTATCCACATGATTTAGAAATTACCGAGAGAGGAGCCAGAGTGAAGCTTCAAGCCCTATTGGATCTGACAGTCCAGAAGATTCTTCAAATTACCGGTACCCAGATTGATTCGTCAACTGAAGGATTGAAGTTAATTAGTAAATGGGGTTTCGATGGAGCTTCTTCACAAAGCACCTACAAGCAAAGGAGTGAAGATGTAGACTTCAGTGATTCATCGGTTTTCATGTCAAGTCTTGTCCCTCTTAAATTAGTTTCTAATAATAGCACCATATGGGAAAACCCAACACCTTCGTCAACACATTATTGCAGGCCCATTAAGTTCGAGTTTTGTAAAGAGACAGCAGAATACATCAAGCAAGAAGAAGCTGCATTGAAGGAAGAAATAAAGAACATCAATTCTACAAAATGGGTCGGGCTAGAGATTAGTCACGAGCTTCATATGACAATGATCGACGGAAAAGTGGCCACTATTATAACGGATACTTCGTCTGCATCTGCCTGCAATATTTGCCTTGCTAAGCCGACTGAGATGAACAAACTGTCAGAAGTATTTTCAAGACCTGTTCGAGAAGATGTTTATAAATATGGACTTTCTACTCTTCATATGTGGATTCGTTGTATGGAGTGTATTCTACACATATCTTACAACATGGACTTTGAGATGTGGACTGCACGAGGTGCTAACAAGCAACTAAAAGCTGCGAAGAAACATTTTACACAAGAAGAATTCAAACAGCAAATGGGAATACTTGTGGATTTTGTGAAGCAAGGCTTTGGAACCACAAACGACGGAAACACAGCCAGAAGGTTTTTTAGAGATTATGAGAAATCTGCCGAAATAACCAATATTGACAAAGGCCTACTGAAGCATTTTACGGTTATTCTTCAAACGATTTCATCGGGATGTGCCATAGATATAGAAAAATTCAGGACTTATTGCAGAGAAACAGCTGAGATCTTTGTTCATCTATACCCATGGTTTTATATGCCCGCAAGTGTGCACAAGCTACTCATACACGGTGCAGACATTTGTCATCACTTTGGCCTCCTACCAATTGGCATTCTTTCCGAAGAAGCGGGAGAAGCAAGAAATAAAGAATTTCGAAGAGTTCGTGAATATCACACAAGAAAATTTAACAGGATGAAGACCAACGAGGACTTGCTCCATAATTTTTTAATTAGTTCAGACCCATATTTATCCCATATTCGACCAAAATACAGCAACTCAAAGCAATTCGATTTTTTTCCAGATGTTAAAGAGCTTTTGTTGTTGCCTGAGGTAGTAACAGAAGAAACTGAAAATATGGATCTACAGGAGTTGCAGCCTGAAGATGATCCATTAATGTAAACGTGACAGATTTAGTGATTTTGTTATTGTTAGAATTGAGTTTGTTAGTAGTAGTAGTAGTTGAGTTGTAGTCCTTTTCAGGACCACTTAAAATAGTCCTTTTCAGGACTTCAGAAAAAGCCCTTTTAAGGGCTACATCTATTTCTAATTGTTTCTTTTAAGATGAGTCACGTTAGTAGTAAAACCAACAATATCAACCATGATTTATCAATAGGAAATATCAACAGATGAAAGAATAACCAACAGATGATTATTAAAAAAAAAATAAGCAGAAATGCTTATTTTATCATAACATCACGCTTTATATTCCCCGAAGGGTTCGGCAAAGGTGTATACTACACTATAGTACACTGTCATTTCGCCAGTTATATTTAAGTCCCATGTAATAGGGGGCGAGCTTAATACACGGATGAGGCGCGCGGGGGGCTTGTTTTTATTAAAAATGATATTTTGGATTAATTTCAATTGAAAAACTCGTTAATAATATTAAGATAATTCAACATTAAAATTTTAAACTTTGAAGCATCGTAGGCGTCAAGGCCGCAGGGATACGCAAGCAATTTATATGTTGTCGTATTAAGAACAATAGGTACTTACCAGAATATAAGGTTTGCTTGCTACACTTTGATACTGAACGGAGAAAAAAAATAAAATAGATTTTCTCCCATACATTTTTATTTTCAATATTTTTTTTTGACGTGAAGGAGCTGTTTTTTTGAAAAGTTGTAGTAATAAGTATTAATCAGCGTTAAATTTCCTATACGAAACTATTTTTTGTTACGTTAAATATGCATTTTCGATCCTATGTCCGCCTTTTTGAAAACCCGGACCACTGTGCGGCGCGGTCATAATATGAACGCGCGAATATTATTATTCTGCGTTCTTTTATTTGTGTAGTGAATTTGGTTGATCAAATTATTTGTATCGTAAACACTGATTTAGATTTTATTGTAAATAAGTCGCTCAACAAAAGAGGGGACTACTTAGTCCGTGTGGGCTTGCGAGTGACGTCAGCGCCGGAAGTAGTATCGCTTGTTGTAGCAAAGTGGGGGTAGTGGGGCGACCGGTGCCTTTATAAAGCAGCCGGCGCGCGTTGTAGAGAAGCACTTTGACTTGGTCCGTGGCGCTGGCCGTACGCTCGCAATTTGACATACCTCTTTGTCTTGATTTTTCGTTGTCGTCAGCTCGGAAATCCTACAAATAAATTCTTATTCATAAGTTGTACTTACTTATATTTTCATAGAGGGTGATAAAAAGTAATGTCCACCTCGGATTTTAAGCTCGAGTGATGTACTTTGATTCTATTGAATGATTCTATTGAATGAATCCTTCGCTCCGCTCTGGATTCGAAGAAACACTCTCGCCTTTAAAATATTTTTTGCAACCTTGGCAATCAATCTAGTATTATTATGTTCTCTAAATGTCAAGCTCTTTACTAAATTTATTTATAGTTTAGCTGTGTAGCTGTGAAAATCACATATCAATCAATCAATCAATCAATCAATCAGTTTATTTGTGAAACATAGGTGTTTACATAAATAAGGGGTGCGCTATGTTTTGTCATAATTAAGACATACAAATTTATAAGTGACCCATTAGGTGTCATTACATTATGTCACAAAACAAAAAAGAAACATCGGATACAACAAAAAATTTATAAATAGTTATACATCTTATCAAAAGGTAAAAAATAATGCATTATTCTAATAATTGGTCATTCAAAAATTCGTCTAGATTATAATAACATTTGTCAATTAATAATTTGATAAGAATTTTTTTAAACTTACATAACGTCATGTTTTTTATGTCATTAGGAATTTTATTAAACACTTTAGGTGCTATACCAAAAAAACTTTTTCTCATCAATGCGGTCTTACATTTTTGATTGCATATTTTATTTACGTATTGGGCACGCAATGGAGTTTCCCTAGTGGAAGATATTTTTACACATAGACTGACGAAAAGACTCAAAAAAAAACAGAAGGTTGTTATAAGTTTAACGTGTGTATCTGTGTGTCTGTCTGCGCCATCGTAGCTCCCGAACGGCTGAATGAGATTTTGATTATTTCTGTTTTGTTTTAAAAGTTACTTAATGGACAGTATTTTTAGCTATTATTCAAGAAAATTGGTTCAGCCCTTTGAAGATTATCAGCTCTTTTCTAGTTGATGAGTTGATGTTATTTTCAAGTATTTAATCATTAATACTAAAGCTATAATTAAAAGTTCATGTATCGTAAATGGACTGTAGGACTGAAAGTAATAATTACACCCCCAATTATGTTAGCATCGTAAATGTGTCATGATAAGCTAGCATTATTACTGAAATATTGTGTTTAGGTATGTAGCTTTTTCAATGGCGTACCTATTTAATTTCGTATTTAAGTCGATCAAAAACACCAATTACTTTGTATGATGTAAAATATCGTTAACAAACCAGAGAGCCTAGATAAATGGCAATCACTTTTAAAGCGTTTCGTATTTCGACTTAAGCTAATCGGTAGCCTTATATCAGTCACATACATTTTTGAGGTTTCCATCATCGTTACCGCTAATATCCCGCATTCGGTTTGCGTACTGGATTACGGCCCGCTCCCTCGCAGCATGTGTCCTAGCAGTGCGAACATTATAGGCTGATTTATATACTACTAATAGAATGTCGAATGATGAAGTGTTATTGAGTTTTTCCATTAGGAATTTCTTACTAACAGCCTGGAGTTTGGAAGTCGCCGGTGTGATACCCCCGTGCTTCGGAATGGTCCTGCGGTCGGATCTCTCTCCGGTCGTGTCAGATTGCCGTCCCATTGGACTATGAGAGAGAGAGAAGACGAAGTGCACCTGTGTCTGCGCGCACATTTGTGCAGTATAATATCTCCCGCGCCGAAGGCTAGTCTCCGTTGGGATTGGCCGCCGTGGCCGAAATACGGTCTGGAGGACTTTATAGAATGTCACTCAGTCTAGACAAAGGGACTTAGTGGGTCGTCATTACCAGTTTAGTAAGCATGCGTGGTGATCAATGATCGTTACTTCTCTGTGTGGGATGAGGTCCGTTTCCTAAATATTATTAAAGCCCAATATTATTTGTACGAGTTATCAGACTTCGATCAAATATTTAAAGGTATTCAGGACAAAGTTATCCCAGGACCTTAAAACACATAGAATTGAACCTGGGTTATTACACAAAATATTTTGTTCGACTATTTGTACAATACTCTCAAAACTGAAGAAAAACATCGTGAGGAAACCGGCGTATCCTAGAATCAAACTTCGAAGACAAGTGACATTCGCCAACCCGCACTGGGCCCGCATGCTGGATATGGCCTTCTCCATTTGACAGAAATGAGGCCTGTGTCCCAGCAGTGGGAACATTATAGAGTCTATAATATAGACTGATTATGCATTCAGGATGTATCCCAGGACCTTTACAACATAGGAGTCTTTGGTCAACTGGACCCACTCGAACTGGACCCGCGGGTCAAATTCTGAATGATTAACCGGTTGTATGCCGTAATTATAGAAAACAATTAAAAACTATTGTGTCTCGCGTAGATCTACGCTCCCGGCATACAAGGGGTTAAACAAAAGATTTCGTTTGACTAATTGTAGGTATTATTCTATCAAATCTTATGCCTGTTTATGAAAATCTACAGTGTTTTTAAAGCAATTCGTGACTGATCATCCTAACTATTATTAATATTATAAATGCGAATGTGTGTTTGTTTGTCTGTTACGCTTACGCGGCTAAACGGCTTAATCGATTTCGATGAAATTTGGTATGGGAATACTTTGAATCCTGGGGAAGGACATAGGCTTTTATCGAGATACCTCGCGGGCCAAGCCACGGGCGGAAGCTAGTTAAAAGATAAAGATCACATCCACATCACGTTAGTCATAAAACAAGACTTCTAATTTTCAGAACTAACTTCACCCGATAACGTGCACGCACATTAGTTTAATGAAGTGTGAGAAAGATAAAGCACTTATGATAGCAGAAATTCTTAGTAAGATGTTCATACTTACCATGAAACAAAAACGTTCACATTCTTATGATGTAATACTATTGTCATCTGCTGTGTCAACAGACCTTTTTTATGTAAACAATCTATGTGGGAAGGGCATCAGAGAGATATACATAGATAGATCATAATATTCTTAGTGAGTATCTATGAATAGGTACATAAATTGATCAAATATTTTGATTAGCCCTTTGTTGATAGGTTGTATGTTGTGTGGGACGATGCTATTCATAACTAGGTAGGTAGTGTAGAGGTTCTAACCTGCGGGGTACACATTAACAGTAGCAATCGCGTTCATTGTGACAGTGTGTTTCAAAAATTTTCATTGCGTTATCTACGTTGTGGAGCACACAAATTTTTTGAACGTATGAAAGAATGGATTAGCAATATCCCTCAAAATGATTCAGAATATCATTAAAAGTGTGTTACGCAATTAGCGTGCTGGATGGCTTTTTCGTCCAACCTTCACTAATATTTTAGAAAATAATGGCATAATTTGGAGATAGCATTATTTCATACTTCATGCCCGCGACTTCGTCCGTGTGAAATTTCTTGTACCCCCGACACTATCGCTTCGCGTCGCTTGCCCGCGCTCTTACAGTACCCGGCGATAAATATTGCACATCGACCTTTGGAAAGAGACAATCGGCTAATTTCGGCTTCGTAGAGCGTTATCTCTATCTGCGAAATACAAACAGTCCGGTATCTATTAGGAGCTGTTAAAACAATTATGATTTGCTTCTTTTGATAATTATTTTTATTCTTTGTATAAAATGGTTTTGTGTAAAAAGGTCGATGTGCAATATTTATCGCCGGGTACTGTACTTCATTTTCAGTTAGCGTTTTTCCTTACTTTTCGCTCGTGTCCTAAAGGTCTTAGCGTGATTTTAAGTAGCCTTCCCTTAAGAATTGGGCTGTCAAATGCTACTTCATCCGCGTGACATTTCTCGTTGTTGTAAACTAAGTTATAGGTCGGGCAGTCGATGTGATGTGACGGGGTGTTACGTTATTGCCTGCTCGCGCGACAACTTAGTTTTCTCTTAGCGTCTTTTCTGACTTTTTTGTCTTTGTTCGGCATCTAAGGGTCCTAACGTGATGTTAAGTTGCCTATAAATAGCCTTCCTCAAGAATCGGCTTATCAAATGAAAAATAATTGTTCCAGAGATTAGCGTGTTCAAATGAACAAACTCTTCAACTTTATTATTACTTATTATTTATCGATATATAGACAGATAGTTAAGAAAAGATTCGAGACACAGCTCGGGTATCTGACAGTATCCGTCTGGATTTTATTTAATAAGTAGTTTTATTGCTTGGAATTATAATCCGAATATGTGTTTCACTAAGACGACAATTCCGAAGCCTACTCTCCCACAGTATCTAAAAAATTACTTAATAGTATTTTTATACTTAAGTTCCATCCTTTTCGTTTTGAGTTAATAAAGAACCTCTACGGTAAAGCTGCAATATAATGCAAACCATGTTTAGAAAATGTGCTCCAATACAAAGTTGAAACTCGTATGTGCCGTTATTTAGCTTTTAACCTTCAAACCAAAACGCATTTCTTGTCCGTGGTGGCAAAAGAAAGTAAAAGTTCTACCCCGGATAAACTTTTCCACAAGGAAAATCTCTCAATTTTTACAAAAAAAGTTGTGCCTCAGAACATTTACCTATAAGTCACAATAAACAAATTTATTGAATTAGCAATCAACTTTATATTATTAAAAAAATATATAATTAAAATGCTAATCTAACTTTTTCTGAGAACTGTTAAATTAAAAAAGGTTTATATTATTAGGTTCCCGGGCTTTTCTTAAAACCTCATTTAAAATTCACGTCACTTCTTACCCACTAGACTAAAACGTAACACGCAAATACTTTCGGAGAAATCTAATTTCTTTTAAAAAAAATGTAATATTAAGCTGGGACTCTCGGAAATATTAATTTCCGGCGACTTAAAAATACCGCCGCGAACCATTTCTTTAACAAAAAATATGGTGACCCCAAAAATAAATCGTGGGATTTATCCTCTCATTAATCCTCTATCTTGAGGCCCCTGTAACAATTGATTACGTCACGAAAAGATCATCTCTCTCCCTTTTGGACGAATGTCGTCATTTGTCTTTAAGATTTTTACCGTCGTTTTCTTTTTTTTTTATAAGTCCCGGCTTAAAGTGGCGCTTGAAATTAGAACGGATTATGGTATTCGTTGCAAATGAAGCTTCTGGTTTTCAGTGTCTGGGCGGAATAACAATTTTGCCCAAACACTGAAAACCAGAAACTTCATCAAATAGGGTTCATGTGTATATATTTGTTTACATAGTAAATCACTATTTTATTCTTTTACAGTTATAAAATGGCTAGAACACGGCACATGGACATAGGGTGTCACTTTTCTTAATTAATGATTTCCCTGGCTTTATATGTAGTAAATAAAAACTTAATATTGAGTTAAGTATTCTTCCTAAGGTTTTTATTTTTATAACATTGTATCATATTAAACACGTAAATGAAAAATTCTGCCAATACAAGCACACATAGTAGGTAATTACGTAGTTGTAACCATGTGTCATATAAATGTCGCAGGTTTATGACAAAATCAGGATTTTCATTAAAAACCTAGGCTTTTGATCAAGTACCGGAAGAAGACAAAATTATTACTTTATGTTTTCATAAACCTGAGAAAATCCAGTTTTTTTATTAAAAACATGAACTTGTTTAGGTGTATGATAAAATATAAGCTCTTGACGCGATCGAAAGGAAGATTTCGGTTGAAATTTATGCAAAATTATTAGATAAGTTTTCTTTTATTTCAAATTATTTTTAACATTTCTTGAGGCAACCTCAATTAGTGGAGAACCAATATGGATTATGTGCTAAATGTCAAATTAAATAATTTATTTTTTGCCAACATGGATAGGGGTATAGATATATATACATGTTTTGATAATGTTCTCCATGCTGTGCCGTCACTTGGGTATGCAAAATTTACACATAAATTATAACCTACTGTCAAAATACCATACTGAATAACAATAAATATTATTGGACACTTTTAACGCGTACGTCTTTTTTACATCGTTCTCACATATGTATAATTATAAATTCACATTATTGATGTAACTAATATTTTTGTAAAACTATAATTTAAAAGAGTGTCCATGGAGTTTCTTGCCCGTTCTTCTCCATAGGTACCTACGCTTTGGAATGGGCAACTAGCTTCATATTTTCTGACTGACCGACTTTTTGACAATTCAAAAGTGCCTGTAAATGGTTTAATTGAAATAAATGTTTTGAGTTTGAGTTTGAGATTACAAAATGATTAAATTGGAAAATTTTAATCATTTTTTTTTATTTCTTTTTTTCACACACGTCAAACACACATCACACTTTTTTTTAAATGTATTTAAAATTATAACAAATAAATCATTGTTTATTGTCTCTTAATTGTTTTATTTATTTAAAGAAATAGCAACCGACATTGTTTTTATCACAAAACTAATCCAGTCTAGGTTTTTGATTTAAAAAAAACTTGATTTTCTCAGGTTTATAAAAACAAAGTAATAATTTTGTCTTCTTCCGGTTCTTGATCATAGCCTAGGTTTTTGATCAAAAACATGGTTTTGTCATAAACCTGCGACATATATACACACGGGTTTAGGTACCGCCCTAAGTATTAACAAGTTATTAACCCATTCGTTAGGACTATCGTATTAGGAACTCGTTTACCTATCTGCACATGATTTACGGGAATAGATAACAATATGTAAAATATAAGTTATATAATATATGATATCGTAGGAACGATGAAAATACATGAATAGATAACATAAGTCTGGTATATCAATATTATCTTAACTTGGCAAATAGTTTCTGTATGGCTAATAGAAATAATTGGCAGACAATAAAAATAAAGACACATTACGAGATAAAGAAAACTGGATCAAACAGGTGTCTAATTCCGAAACTTATTTCGAAAATTAGTATTTTCGACTATATTATAGAGGCGAGAACAATTCTAATTACTGTAAACAGTTCCAGTAACAAAAGAATTACTGTACAGCCTTTACGTGACTTTGTAACTAAAATATTCCATTTTATAGTCAAAAGCATCAGAATTATGGCTTTCATTTACAGACGGTTAACTAACAAAATCGCACGAAAACGCCAGAACAAAGTTTGAATAAAATTAGCCTAAAATATTTAGCGCTACGTTGTTGGGTTCACATATTTCCATGGCTAGTAATAAGAGAAGAGCCTCAGTTGCTTAAAACAACGCCATTTGTAAGTTAATGCGAGTGTTAAGAGTGTTTACGGCGTACGCCATTTCATACAAACTTTCAAGCCCTTGTTTTTCGAAATGAATGAACCGATTTTAAAGAAACTTCATACGCATAAACAGGATACAAAGGTCTCAAAAGTTACTTAAGAACATTTTCGAAAAATAGTGTTACAGCCAAATTAGACCGATTTTAAATTTTCCATACAAACAGAGATTTCCAGTTATCTTTTTTTTAAATACGATAATTTCAAAAATGTTCTTAAGTAACTTTTTAGAGCTTTGTATCTTGCTTATACGTATGAAGTTTCATTTAAATCGGTTCATTCATTCCGAAAAACAAGGGCTTGAAAGTTTGTATGAAATGGCGTACGTCGTAAACGCTCATGTTTTCTTTGAAACTCAAACAAGGTATGTAAAGGTAATAAGCGAAAGGAGAAATCGTGCGGAAAACTTGTTTAACCGGATGAATTATAACAAAGATAATATTGTACCATTTTAAATAAGATATACTGCTTTTTTGAACAACGATGATCGTGATACCGTATGACTATCAACTAAGGAATCGCTGGTGTGATGACTTAGATGCGCTTACAGGAGATTGGCCGGTGAAAGTAATACACAAGAAACAGTGGAAAGTTATGGAGAGACCTTTGTCCAACTGTGGGATTATACTGGTTGTAAAAAAAGAGATTTATTTTTCTTTTAGAAGTAAGTTGTCTTAGATTTATTTTTCGTAATATATTAATACTAAGAGTAATATGTTTGTCGTACTCCAAACTACTACTGGAGTTTCTTTATTCAAATAATATTCTACATTCAAACATCTTCGGAAATAATATTCCGCGTAAACAAAATGTTCCACGTTTCCCAGCGGCGCGGTGTTTATTATGCTTATCTAATCGTGACGCGGCAATATGGCTGTGATCATTATTTACTCCTCGATCACTCCATCTACGAACATTTGAATTATTCACTATTTAGTTACAATTAGATATCAGTAGACGTTTAATAAGTATGTGAAAATGTTGGAACGAAGTTCGTTTGCAAGTAGATTGATAGAAATCGTCACGTTATAAAAAAGCGTTACGAAAACCTCCACGCGACTTTCTCTCTCTCTCTCTGTCTCTTTCTATTATATACTAGTGTGCGTTTTATTTTTAAGGGCTTAGCACATACCGTTTGGTCTGTATACGATTTTATTTAATTAGTTTTATAATGTAATAATTTCCATTAAAGTGGTTAACAGATTTCCTGAATATTCATGAAACAGATTATGTATACCTACAGATTCATCATCAATGAAATAAAACGCAATACATAATATTATATAGTTTTGCAATAATAAGGTAATAATATTCGTTTAAGAAAGTGGCTGGGACGGACTCGATGCGGAAGGCGGAGGACAGGGTGTGTATATGAACAACACGTCATATTATGTGTATTTTTATTAAGGCTGTGTTTAGAATATTTCTCATTTTATAAATTCTTAATGGAAAACCCAATAACACTTTATCCGGCCCGGGAACCAAACCCCGGGAAAGGACTATCATTGACACCGACTTCCAAAAATGTACAGTACCCGGCGATAAATATTGCACATCGACCTTTGGAAAGAGACAGTCGGCTAATTTCGGCTTCGTAGAGCGTTATCTCTGTCGCACGAAATACAAACAGTCCGGTATCTGTTAGAAGCTGTTAAAACAATTATGATTTGCTTCTTTTGATAATTATTTTCATTCTTTGTATAAAATACAAAAAAAAGGTAAAGGTCGATGTGCAATATTTATCGCCGGGTACTGTAAGTCAGTTTCCCATTTTTTTTCTTGACCATTTTTAAATAAATCGTCGTCATTCTCCTGTCCTTATTCCAGTGTAAGTCTATCACAAAGTACTCTGTGCAGGGTATTGTGGCGCAACCTGGGAGAGGCGTATGTCCAGCAGTGGACTGCAAGAGGCTGAGTTTGTTGATTGATTCGTCTACCATATAAATCCTATAAATGAATTGATTCATAACGTAGTTTCAATTAACTTAACTGAATTGCTGAAATGCAAAAAACGTTGACTAGTATTTTTTTGTATTATTAATTTTTTTCACTTTAAGGCTTAGTCATAATTATTCTGCGTGACTCTACACAATCATAATATAAACTATGGTTATAATAAATAATGTAATTTCCATGATTTATTGTACTTCAACATAAAACGGCACTATCATCCTAGCCCGAAGAAAACCTTTTTCGAAACTATAGCAAACCTTTTGTGCCATGTTTGAGCCTGTAACTAACCACATGAGGCCCAAATCTCACCATTTTTATTCGACACATTTACTAAAGTTTCCCTCGAAGGGGCGCTCAGTTGCCTTGAAAGTTTAAATGTAACGAAACTTTTGTATTTATTATATTACGATGTCTGAAACATTTTCCTCACATTATTAAAATGTCAGAATGTTTTTTTATGAAACAGCGTGCGTGTTCATACGAATGTACCTATCAATGGAATTGTTTTTAAACATAACAAATGTAATTTCTGTGTTTATTTTCAAAATACCAGGTTTTTGACCAAGTGATACTTAACAATAATACTTACTACATAATAAAATAGGTAGTATGTTATTACCATAAACCATAAAAAAACTCTAAATATACATAAAAAAACTCTAAATATACATCACGAATAGAATTTTTTCCATTAAAACATTGCCAATTAAATTTCGTAAATATTGTATTAAAGCCTATTTCTGAACATTTGTTGAGGAAGTAGAACATGATGAAGTAGAACATTACATACCTACATCAAAAATAAGAACTTTAAATATTTTTGCAGTACGAAGGTACGTAACTTGGTAGGTATCAACCCAACATGAATAATAGCCAACCTCATCACTATGGTTCACCGAAATTGCTGTTTTCATTCACTGAACATAGTATGATCTAGCATCATAATTTATGTGCATGAATAAAATGAACAATTTTTGCCTACATATTCCAAAAGAAACAAAATTCAATGAATATTTTGATATTGCAAAAATGAGCTAATACATAAATACATTATGAACCTTAAAATAAGTGTTACTAGCTTTAATAAATTATGTCAATCATAAGTTTTTGGTTGCTAAAACGCTTATGGAACTTAGGAAAAAAACCTCTCAAAAAACTTCAATATTGAGAGAAATCGTATCACGCTAATTCAAACGAGCACATTGAGAGGACTTCCTTATCCTTCGTGTTTCAGGCAATGCGCTAAACCTATTTCATTTTATCTAGACTTGAAATCTGAGCGGTACTACCGCGTCTAGTATTAGCACTACCTGAAATTCTGCTTGAACCGTTTATACACACGAAGGGGAGTTAATAATAACTGATAAGGTACTACAAAACATGGCAAAAGTGTTCTCGAATTTTTATAAATTAAGTTCTGCTGACTTTTCAGTTTTCACAATTACCTACTACTAAATATATTTTATCAAATTAAAACCCATCTATAAGAACGCTTTTCATAAGCAATGAAGGCATAATCCCTACTCCAAACAGTTCATTAATAACGTCCGTACAAGAAGCTTTTTCTTAGTCCTCGCAGAAATGAAAGAAAAACATCGCAAGATAGATCACTTGTCCGCAGCATCCCATCCACACTTACCTCCCCGTGATTAATGAAGCCATGTCTATGCGCCAGTTCGTGGGCCCTCTCTGGGCCACCGGGGACGAACACCGCGAACTGGTGATGGTACAGAGGCACACAGACGTCCAACACTGTCAGTACCACGATCATGTAAGCTAACATCGCGCAAGCCGCGCATCGCACGCTACTACCTAACTAAATCCCGAACCACCAACCGAATCATTATAAGTCTCAACACTCGCGAGATGTAATTTATATTCGTTCGAGCGACGTCCGTTCTGTACGACGTCTCCACGAAGACTGGCTCCGCGTGACTGGAGGTCTTTTGGTCTGTTTATGTTGGGCGCATGCGCAAAAGTTGGCGCCCTTTCTTAGTCCACTCTACCCAAACGTATTGTGTGTAGCGTCAATTGTCTTGAATAACTAATTGGTTTGCATCGATGTGCTTACTTTAACGAGGTGAGATTAAACTAATCTCTTATTTTAATTAAATATCTAACATGTTTGCTTTAGAAATCGAAATGGCTTGGATCTCAAACTCTTTGATGATGAGATTACAATCTGATGTTAGCTTCATTTAAAAGTAGCAACAGTACGCTATTATCTAAGATCACTGCCCGCTATAAAGTGTAAGTCAGATGTTGCACTGAATTACAGCGAGCGAAGTGGTGACATAAGACAACAGTGTTGCACAATTACATAGTATTAGCACAGTTGTGGTATTTCGAGAGAACCTACAAGTACTATTAAACTTAGAAGTGGTATAGTAAACTGAGTAAACTCAAGTTTCGCTCCATGTAACACTAGATATGTCTCTATGTATTGGTATTGTGTACACTAAAATTATTTTGGTTTGGGTCCTAGCCCAATGCGCAGGGCGCTGTCGCCCTTCGGAGCGATAGTTCGTGAGTTCAATATCATCTGTCTGACCGAGTATCTATTGCTATTTACATGAACGCATTTCTAAAAAAAGTTTGTTCAGTTCGGCTGGAAGGGCTACCGATATACTTGATAGCGCTGGCAAATAAAAACGATACCATGGACTAAACAAACGTCACAACGGCTGATAACGTAACAGAAACACAAATCAGTGCAATAAATAAATAAGTGATCGTATTAAATTAAGTATTGTTAATTTTAAGGTATGTTCTTATTTAAGTCTAAGAAGGAAATTGGAACATTGTTACTGTTAGTTCTTTTAAATAAAATTATTGTTACCTAACTAAATTTACAATTTAAAGTATTTTAAAAGTGTTATTAATTAAAAATCAAATATTGTGCGCAATTACATTATTGAATAATATGTAGGTACAATCTAAATAGTATTTAAAAACAGGTATCAACGGATGTCGTTGCTATCTGACGTTGACAGTTGTTTTAACGTATAAATAGGCTCGCTCTAGTCACAGAGCGCACAGTATTGAATTGTATTTTGAACTGTGAACATCTCGTAAAATTTAGGTGAGTGAATCATTATTGGTTGTGAGTGATTAAAAGTGTTTACAAGATGTCTGATCGTTATCATTTGAGATCCCCGAGTCCTCCCGCTCTTACATACTTATAAGTACAATTTTATGGATACGATAACGAAGTATATATAACAAGATGCTCCACACGAGAAAGCCTATACTTCAGTAATAAAACCCTCAATGTCGCTACCAAGCAAAAATACTGCAACACGCGCAAGATATGCACCATAACATTATTGTAGCAAGTTGTAACAAGAGTTTGCAAGACTTGGCTCAACTTGCAACTTGTCGGTGTCTCGAAGTGCAAGGCTTTCTGAAATCAGTGTGGGATGGGAAACTTATACAAATACGATATGAGTACAAGTGAAACATAAGTATAGTGCCAGTGATAAAATTCCAGAAATTACCTGGAAATTGGCATTATGACACTCATGTCATAATGCCAATTTCCAGGTAATTTGATTTTGACAGGTCACTTTTCCGACTTAAGCTTTGCATAGGATGGAGTAAGTTCAGGGCTCCGAATTAAATCTTGAAGTATTAGCTTCAGATGGACGGCATCTGGTCCCCATTGTATGGTGGCCGATTTGCCGTTGCCGGCATCCTGATTGGATGGCCCATATTTTTTATAAAGGTAAGAATTTCTTCGTGGTTTCATATTCACGTTGTCGCGTGGCTATTTTGATGGCAGACGTTGGTAGTTTCCGATATTTGTTTCAGGATCTTTTAAACCTTATATATTTTGAATTGATACATCTACGGATGACATCATTTTTTTTAATGAAACGGTGAGTTGATTTGTATTTGGTCATAGCCACTTCGATCGCCATTTTTATCAGCGCTGGATATCAGCTGACAATTGGCACACATTGCGTACGTAGTTATAAAGTTGGACAGCTGCAACATTTCCTTAGGCTAATTGCTCTTTGGTAGACTGTTTATCCTGCTGGTAACATTGCCAGCAGAATAGCTAGGCAACGGGATTCTTCGTTGTAAAACTAAAATAAAAATGACGAAGTTTCAATATTTTATTTCTGGCTAATTTTTATTAATTTTTTGACTTGACTGTACATTTGAAAATTTTAATAATTTATCAAAATGTAAAAAAAAATCGTACATCGATATTCTCACAGAAAACAATCACTTTATTTACTCGATCACACTGTCTTTCCCATTGCTAAGTTTCACAGATATTTGATATACAACGTACACGTAGGTAAAGTGTCCCAGTGAGATAGCTTATTGTGTTCAACTATATGTGATGTCATAACTGATCTCCTTTACGACGGATAACAAGGTTCTATGAGCCTTTGCAACGTTCACAACCTATCGGCTGAAAAAGTTATAGGTTGCTGATATTGAATATTGAAATAAGTAATGTTGAATATAAAAAGTGTGATTGTCTTTGCCTTTTTTCTCTATGTCATTCTTTTTTGCTCTGTTTCTAAAAAAGAAAAAGTCATGCTAATACTATGTGCTAATACACCAGTTTATTTTAAAATATTTCTCTTTTAATCCTCGAAACCTAAGCCAGCATCTCTCAACCAGTAATATTGGTCCTTCGAGCATAAACTGAGGTCTCGAGGACTGAGGAATATTCTTTTTCGCAAAATGTTGACACGATCAAAAGCTCGCAGAAAAATGTCGTCACCTTCAGGCTCACAAAAGGAAGATCAGCAAAACCTTCCATCGAGCAAGTCATCGAAAGCGGTCAGTTCCAAAATGTCCGTTATTTCATTAGAGGCGCGCAAAAAACAACTCGAATTTGAAGCGGCCGAGGAGAAATCACGATTGCTGATCGCCGCAGAGGAAGCGAAAATGCAAGCTCAGCTGCAGGAGGTAAAAATGCAATTCCAAATAGACCTCGTGAACAAAAAACTGGGTGTAAGCCTAGCAGAATTGGAAGAACAACAAGAACAACGTTCCCGAGCGGGTTCCAGTGTTTCACACGCATCCGCAGCAGTAAGAACGGAAGATTGGGTGGCGCACCAGAATGTAGCCCTTCGTCGTACGACCGCGACACAAAATGCGCGCTACTCAGACCCTACTGCACAAGATGAACGCTACCTAGCTCCTACCGCGGCACAAGATGACCATTGCCCGGCACCCGCTGCTCAAAACATGTGTTGTTCAAGCCCTGCCCTACATGACCGACCCTCGTCAGCACCAGTTGCTCAAGATAAAGCAATACTCAAGCTAGCTGACGCGATACACGATCTTGCTCTAGGTTGTACCCATAGCTGTAAGCAGATGACCGCCACAGACAGACTAATGAGTCGCATTGCGACACCTAAGGAGCTGCCTTTTTTCAAGGGAGACCCGATGGAGTGGGTTAACTTCAGGAATTCCTACGATGGGTCGACCAAGATTTGCCAATTTTCGAATGCAGAAAACGTTTGTCGCCTACGAAAGTGTCTAACAGGCGAAGCTAGAGAATGCGTTTCTGCGCTCCTGATGGGTGATGTGTCGGCTGAAAATATCATGAAAACTTTGGAATTACGATTTGGTCGACCTGAAATTATCATAACAAAAATCGTAAGTCAATTGAAAAAACTTCCGTCACTGTCACTGTCATATCATAATGACATAGTTTCTTTTTCTATAAAAATTAAAAACTGCGTAGTTGCTACGAAGGCTATAAAACAAGATGATTATCTAAGGAGTCCCGAGCTGACTACTGCCATTTTATCGAAATTACCATGCAGTTTGATTACCCGATGGGCCGACTATGCCCACGAAAATCGAGAAAAAAGTTCGAATATGACTCGACTTGAACAGTTATCGGAATTTTTGGAAGTTGAAGCGCAAAAGATTTCAAATGTCGGCGTATCGTTACTACAGGCGTCTATAAAGAAATTTGATGGTCCTGTTACTCATTCCAACCTTCAGCGGCCTCACGCTGTACTAGCACAGACGAAAGAAGCTTCAAAGTGCCGTTTTTGTCACAAGCACTCCGATCACATAGTTATTGATTGCCCTAAGTTCAAGCGCGCCCTCCGGAAGGAACGATGGTCATTTGTGCGCAGCAACCGGCTATGTCCAAAATGTCTTGTTAGCGACCATGACAAGAACACCTGTGAAGCTCCATTATGTAGCATTGATGACTGCGGATTGCCACACCACCAGATTTTGCATTGGCCAACAGCTAAGGCAATAGAAAAGCCTGTCAACGCGAATATTACTGAAAGTCCTGACGATTGTGTAGCGAACATATCAGCTGTGTCAAACTCTCCTACACCTTCTCACGTGTTACTCAAATATGTTCGCATCCGGATCCATGGTCCAAATGGTGACGTTGTTACTGATGCTCTTCTCGATGACGGTTCCACCATCACGATGATAGATGAAAAAGTGGCCAGCCAAGTAGGATTAACCGGTCACACTGAAAGCTTACATGTGCGAGGCGCTTGGGACAACAGTGTTTTGATTTGTAAAGCTGAACTACTAGAATTTGAGATATCAAGCGAAAATACTGATCGCTATAGAATTGTCGCACGCACAGTTAAAGGGATTAATCTTCCGAGTCAATACACAGAACTTGGACGCTATGAGCACCTGTCAGGTATCAAAGAAAATCTTTGTTTTGATTCCATGAAGCCATCAATGATTATCGGGCAAGATAATTACCATCTCTTAGCCCCATTAGAGATAATTGAGGGTGATCCTAATGCCACTCGAACCGTTCTTGGCTGGTCTGTACACGGCAAAATAATAAACAGACGCCGACCACATGGACTGACTGATGCTTGTACGCTGTTTTTATCACATCACGACAGTGAAAACGGACGCAGCCTAGATGAGCTCAATGATCTTGTAAGGCGTTCGTATGCTCTCGATGCACTTGGCGTCAGTGTCAAGCCACGACAATGTTCAGAGGACGTTAAAGCTTTAGAGATTCTTGACAAGACTTCTAAACAAGTTGGCGACCATTGGGAGGTCGGACTGCCCTGGAAGGATGAGACCGTTAAAATGAAAGACTCATATCCCACAGCGTTTAGTCGTCTTCAAGGCGTAGAGAAAAAGATGCGCATGAACATAGAATTTCAAGCTAGATACAGAGAGAGGGTACAGCATCTGTTTGAAAATAATTATGCACACCCCTGTTCAGAACCCGATGTGACATCTGATCGACTGTGGTATTTACCTCATTTTGGAGTTGATAATCCAAACAAGAAGAAATTGCGTCTTGTATTTGACGCCGCTGCAAAGTCACAATGTTATTCTCTGAATGATTACCTACTTCAAGGCCCAGATTTACTCATTTCGCTGTTTGGTGTGCTATTAAGATTCAGAGAGCACCAAGTCGCTATCACTGGCGACATCAAAGATATGTTTTTGAGGGTCCAAATTAGAAAAGAGGATCAAGATGCTTTGCGTTTTCTCTGGAAGGACGACATCAATAGTACAAAGCCACCTACGAAGTTCGCTATGAACTCCCTTATCTTTGGCGCATGCTGCTCTCCTTTTGTGGCACAATATGTGAAAAATAAAAACGCCACGCTGTATGAAAAGAAGATGCCCCGTGCTGTCAGAAGCATTGTGCAAAATCATTATGTAGATGATCTGATGGATAGCATTGAGACTGAGAGTGCAGCTGTACAGCTTGTTAATGATGTCAGGAGTATTCACAAAATGGGAGGCTTTGAAATCAGGAACTGGACCAGTAACAGTAAGGAAGTACTCAAAAGCTTACCAGAGAGTGATCTCGGCCCCAGCGCCGTTAAGTTTAATATTGAGGGAACAAGCGAGGGCGAGAGAACGCTAGGATTGTACTGGTTTCCAGTTGACGACGTGCTTGGTTTTGATGTTTCCATGAAGCGGATTAGTGAAGAAATCCTCAAATGTTTACAAAGACCCACTAAACGAGAAATGTTACGAGTAGTCATGTCCGTTTTCGATGTTCAAGGCTTTCTTGCTCCGTTAACGATAAAGTCTCGAATACTGTTACAAGATACATGGAGAAGCGGCATTTCATGGGATGAACATGTCAAGGACAAAGAGTTCACAAAGTGGCGCAAATGGCTAGAGTGTTTTGATAAGGTCAAGTCACTACGCATACCGCGATGGTATTTGAATGAAAAGTCATTAGCCACACAAAATGTTATTTTATCACGTGAGCTACACATGTTCTGCGACGCTTCACCGCAAGCCTATGCCGCTGTAGCCTACTGGCGAATCGTTCACGAAGAAAGTACGACTATAGCCCTCATAGCCAGTAAGAGTAGAGTAGCCCCACTAAGACCTGTATCAGTGCCACGCCTAGAGCTTCAAGGAGCAGTATTGTCCTGCAGATTAGCGGCTACTATCGAGCAGGAGCACACAATAAAGCCCGACAGACGCTATTTTTGGACTGATTCGTCTACGGTCCTGCTATGGATCATGAGCGATGCACGAGATTATAAACCTTTCGTCGCTAATCGATTAGGTGAGATAGACGAGCTGACCAAACCTGATGAGTGGAGATATGTTCCGACGTCTGCGAATGTAGCGGACTATGCCACCAAAGAAAATGTGGATGAACTTACCTACGCACATCCATGGTTTCACGGTCCTGAGTTCTTGAGACTTGAGACAGCTCAATGGCCTGAAAATAAATTCACGAAGGCACACGATGACGATGTTGAGCTAAAGAAAGCAACTTTGTCCGTTATTACTCCGTTACAGGATCTTTCCATTCCTGATGTCAAAAGGTTTTCCTCATGGATGCGCTTACTTCGCACTACAGCCACGCTATTGGCTGCTTTAGAAAAATGGAAAGGGAGAGAGGTAACAGTCAACGCTATACAAATGGATAAGGCGGAAATATTGATACTGAAGCAAGCGCAAAAGGAATCTTTTCCTGAAGAGCTGAGTTGCTTAAATGATCAAAAACCTTTACCAAAAAAGAGTAAGATTTTGTCACTCACACCGTACATGGACCATGATGGTATTTTACGTGTTCAAGGCCGGATTGACGCTGCAGAAAGTGTTACTTTAGAGTACAAGAGGCCTGCCATACTTGACGGACGCAATTATGTCTCCAAGCTTATAATAATGCACTATCATGTTCGAGCTGCGCATGCTAATAATGAGACAGTTATAAATGAACTAAGACAAAGATTTTGGATCGTTCACCTACGACCTTCAGTGCGAAATGTAGCATCGAAATGCCTTGTCTGTCGTATAAGGAAAGCGACACCTGTAGCACCGAGACAAGGAGACTTACCTGCTGGTAGAGTCGCGCACCACTGTAGACCATTTTCTCACTGCGGTCTTGACCTTTTTGGACCAATAGAAGTTACAGTTGGAAGAAGACGTGAGAAAAGGTACGGCGTAATTTTTACATGTATGACAGTAAGGGCCGTACATCTAGAAGTTGTGCATTCACTATCCACTGATAGTTTATTAATGGCTTTACGACGAATGGCATCGCGACGAGGTTGGCCTAGCGACTTATATTCCGATAACGGAACTAATTTACGTGGAGCCGACGCAGAGCTTCAGAAGATACAGAATGAGGCCGCCAACGAAAGAGTAAGGTGGCACTTTAATCCACCTCTAAGCCCACATATGGGAGGTGCTTGGGAGAGGTTGATACGAAGCGTGAAGTCAACTCTGAAAGTCATCCTGAAAGAAAGAGCACCACGAGACGAAACGCTTTTGACATTACTTTGCGAAGTTGAAGCAATAGTTAACAGCCGTCCTCTGACACACGTGTCCGTCAGCTCCACAGACGATGTAGCCCTGACACCATTCCATTTTTTATTGGGAACTTCATCCAACCTTCCCATTGATGCAACTGAGAAAACAGACTTATGTTCACGACAACAGTGGCGTGTGGCTCAAAGGCTCGCTGACATGTTTTGGTCGAGATGGCTCAAAGAAGTTTTACCGTCTCTACTGCCACGAACTATGAGGTCGACTAGCGACGAAGATCAACTTAAGGTTGGAGATTTAGTCTTAGTGATCGACCCGACTTCTGAGAGGAGCTACTGGCCTCGCGGTGTTATAGAAGCCGTGTACCCTGGCGCCGATGGCCGGGTGCGGGTCGTCGATGTGCGGACCTCGCGCGGCACGCTGCGCCGCCGCTCTGCTCTGCGTCTGGTGCGCCTGCCCTCACACCCGAGGGGGGAAGAGTGTTGAATATAAAAAGTGTGATTGTCTTTGCCTTTTTTCTCTATGTCATTCTTTTTTGCTCTGTTTCTAAAAAAGAAAAAGTCATGCTAATACTATGTGCTAATACACCAGTTTATTTTAAAATATTTCTCTTTTAATCCTCGAAACCTAAGCCAGCATCTCTCAACCAGTAATAAGTAATAAGAAGTCGATAAATAAGTAAGTAGGTGCTTACTGTAAACACTTATCCAATTCTATATTTAAGCTGTATTTTCAATATTTTTTTTGGCGTTTTCAATCTCAAATAGCAGCCAAAGCCAAGTCAAATAGGGGGTTATTTGTAGAATTTCGCTGTAATAGTAATAATCCATTCATTCATTTCAAGAATAAAATTGAACGTGATCAGCACATCTAAACCGCGTTCAAGAGCTGTCAGTGTCATCATTGATGTGGAATATTGACACAGACAACTCTTGAACACAATTAACACTAGCAATTAATACCTACCTAAAAGTTGTACCTAACGGTTGTTGCGCTAGGTTAGATTTCTACGTTGAGTAAATAACTTTTCATAAATTCTTACATTGGAGCTGATTATCGGAAAAGACTAATAAAGATAAAATAGTCGTATGTGTCTAAATTGTAATTTTTTTTTATTTAAATCAAAATCGTTTACTTTTACCATGTTTGTAAATATGTGAGCACCATGTATCTATCAGATATTAATGTCATGGTTTCATTTTTAATTATTTTACCTATTGTGGTATAGTAATTTTATTTTAGGATGCACCTAAAATAAAATTATTATTATATATTAATGTATGCAAAATATTGTAAAACATTTTAAAAGAGTGACGGTGGAGTTTCTTACCCGTTCTTCTCCATACGAAAACTACCTTTTGGAACGGGCGACTAGAATCATTTCTATTTTGTTGTAATTATGACGTTGAAAGTGCCTATTTGAAATAAATGCTTTGACTTTGACTTGACTTTGACTTTGCTTGTGATAAAGCTAGCATTGTATTCGTGAGTCATACGCCGTCTGGCTATAAAGTAGGTACCCACAAGCAACTACTCACCCCTATTTAATCCCATACATTTAGATAAGTAAATAGTTCTATCATCACAAAGCACTTATTACGTCATCAGTGTCCCAACACTCCCTACAGATGGCAGGGTGTCGGCTCGCATAATGGCCTTTTAGAAAAATATTAAATTACGCTCGCAATTAAGAGGGCCGCGATTTGTGAGCGACACACTTTGAATAACAATGTCGTGGGGAGACCTCGGAAACAATTATAAGACTAAGTTTAAGCTGCGGCTTCGCTCGTGACGTATCGGAAATTCTGGTTTACATCGTGCGACAGAATAAACGCAAGTTCTGAAAGTGGCTTGTTTGGAATCAATTTCAGACAGATACATACGTGTTTATTTTCTTTGTTGGTATTTGAAATAACAACTTGCACACACTGAAACAAAATAATTTGGAACAAGATATTCATTTTAAAAATAATCTTGTATTTTATAGGTATAACACCATAATGTTTAAGTCATTATGGTGTCGAATTGGCACTTATGCTGTAACACGTTGTATTTAAGAAGGCTTCTTACGTAAGACCCTTCAGTTCTGCTAACGTGTGTACGGGCTTAAGAAGTGCATTAGAAGAGCCTTCACGGCGGTATAAACTGGCTTGCCTGCCTTGCTGACTGGATAATCTGGTTACTACGGTAAGAACTACTATCGACATAACACTATCACCACGCTTAGTGAATGTACAGGAGTATGCTGCACCCTGCAGTCTTGTTTTCTCTAGTAGTCTAGTAAAAAAGAATATAACCTTTTTAAAAATTAAGTCAGTTTTATTTGAATGTCCATCCAAAAACACGTCGAGAGTAGGTACAGTCACCAAAAGAGATAAGTAACCAGGGTCGTCGGATATAGTTGAAGTTTAATAAGAAACCGATGGATGTTTTTGAATAAAAAATAATTTAATTAATAGAAAACAAACAGTTCATTTAACAAATTAAATTTCATTCGAAAACATCAATCGGTTTCCTACTAAACTCGAACTATATCCGACGACCCTAGTTACTTATTTCCTTTGGTGACCGTTAATGCAGTACTCTTAACGGGTGCGTCTCATAACGTATAAACTCATTTGGTCTAATTTCATTTTATTATCGTTCATAAGATATAATCAACGTGAGATATACCAACTGTTGATATAATTTCTTTACATATAACATTTATTTATTCTAAAACTTAATTAGTATAACGTTGTTTGATATAAGGTTTATGTAATCGAAAATCATTAGGTCTAACGTTTAATATATGTATATAAAAACGTCATTATGGTTAACACCCCGACTCAGAGTACCCCGACTCGGATAGGTTAGGTTAGAAGGCTAAGGCGGGAGCGAAGCGTAGCGGAGCTCCCGCCTTAGCCTTGGTGGTTTTTTTTTTAAACCACCCAGAAATAGGAGCCCCGCTTCGCGGGGCTCCGTCGACCTATCTTAGCGCAGGTGGTAATTAGTTACTAGTTATGTTTAATATCTACTTAGGTGACTATTACCTATAACTACGATAGAACTTACAAAGAATAAAACAAAGAAAAAATACTTTTAAATATTTCTTAAACAAAATACAAAGTTATTGTTTTATTAGACCAAATAAGTTTTATATCTTTTGAGTGGTATGTCAAACGATTTTATATTCAATGTATGTTATGCTTATGAAAATTAGTTATTTTAAAATTATATCAATTGTTCATTATATTAACTAATCGCTATATTCAATAAAATTATAGGTTCCGTTGTTATATATTGTAAATATTAGAGATTTTGTTGTTATATCATCTATTACTTACCCCTCTTAACATTTGAATCTACATATATGTGTCTGTGAAAAAGCCGACAGACAAAAAGTAATTCTTTCCTACAAAATTAAAAACCTAACCTTCAACCACTTACTTACTTAGAAGAAGCTACAGACTACCAAGACCCCTCCGCGGCCGCGCCTTGGAAAGCACCTTAAGTCGTTGGCCCCGGCTGTCATTCGTGGATTTTTGACAGTTGTTACGGGTCGTCAGAAGCCCGAAAGTCTGATTATAGTCTTACCAAGGGGTACGGGTATCGTAATACCCAATAACTGAGTTGTGGAGGTCAGATAGGCAGTCGCTCTATGTAAAATACTGGTATTCAGCTGCATCCGGTTAGACTGGAAGCCGAACCCAAAATATTTGGAAAAAGGCTAGGTAGATGACGTATGTGAAATTAAATGTTTAATTTGCATATTGTAATGGATTTCTGCAAAGTAACGCATGATTCCGAACGATTATCACATAATCAAAACGTAATTCTGATTCCGTCAACATCAAACGCTTGACAAAATAGAACAATGTTTTAAATTCGTTAAGCGCTTAATGTATTTAGTTTGTGTAGAGCAAGCAGGCCTAAAGTTAGGTACTATTCCGTCATTCTACATTTTTAAGCCCGGGATGACTAGCAGGGTCATTGTTCATTCATGAATTGCAATAAAGAGTTTCCCCGAATTTCTGACTACCAGTTTGAAACCGTTAACGACCTAGACATTTGTGCAGATATTAATGATTTCTGGAACAGATGTAGATCTTAATAATAATAATAAATTTGATTTTTAATGGTCTTAGAGCCAAAAGCCTCGATCAACATCTATCGAGGCTCTCGTTAGGCGGTTGGATCAAGGGCCTGATTCAGAAGACAGTACTTCTCGATACGGCTCGCATTGTGAGGAGGTTCCTGTCTCTGGAGCCCTAACCACCGGTAGCTTTGACCCTGCTCCCGACACCGGCGGACAACGATTTTTTTAATATTTTTAAATGTTTTTATCTAATTTTTATATTTTAAGAAATATTTAAAAATGTAATAGAATAATATAACTCAATAAATAAACGAAACAATAATTAACTTTATTTCAGACAAAGTCCATTACATCACATTAAAATAAAATTGTCATACAAAACAAATAAAATTAAATACATACACATGTCATCCAAAACTAATAAACTAGAACACATAACAATGAAAATGTGGCTAAGTATTGCAAAATGCAGTGGGGTATAACACTGTTTCTAATCTTCATTTAGTCAAATTATTTATTTATATATACTTTATTGTACACCAGAAAATACATAACAAAAAAAAGGCAAATTAGCAAAGCATAGGCCATCCATATATCTGGCACAGGCTGCAGACCTGCAGTCACCTATGCATTATAATGTACCTACTGTCAGCATAAAGCTGCTTACTAAGCGCGTTGATGGCAATAGCGTCCACAATATAACTTCGAACTTTGAAACTAAACACCTCATCACTGAAATAGACTATTCGGTTCATTCTAAGGGCAAATTAGAATTAGAATGAACCGAATAGTCCAACAATGATGACACTGACAGCTGTTGAACGCGGGCTAATCGAGTCCAGTTTCATTAAACTGGACTCGATTAGCCCGCGTTCAACAGCTGTCAGTGTCATCATTGTTGGAGAATATTGAGACTGACAGCTCTTGAACACAATTAACATTATGCAGAGCGCCAATTCCTGTAATTAAAAACGGTCAAAATCTAGTCAGAATTGCCCCCCTGATCGCGATTAGTTTCATTGGTAAAATCAGCTTAATGATTGACCCATTTAGGAACACATTAAAAAACCTAATAGATACATCTATTACCTAGCACAACGTTTTCCTTAGTTTACTTTAGCAGTCTTTTTAAAACATGACTTTTAAAGCGTCGGTGAGTTCAAAACTCCAAGTCGGGGTATTCAATTGGAAGTGGGCAGAGAAATTTAAATGCCTTATTTGTTTTACGAACTTGCCAAGTTAAAGTACGCGGTATGAAGTTGTTCTAGAAACTACTAGAGAACAGAGGTTCTCTCGGCAGTGGGGAACGAATAAACACGTTTAGTTGTTGCTAGCTCGCAGTTCTCTGCGCTGTATTGCTTTTCAATTATTTTCGCGGGATCAGCTGAATTTTAGGAATACCGTCTGTTGGATCGTGTGGAGTTTGTATTAGAAAATAGTGCTCGACTCATACTGCCAGTCTATCAAACAAAAAGTTTGTACAGCGTTAATCCTTTGTACGCTTCAGTTCGATGATGAAGATAAATAACTATGTATTACCTATTATCAAACCTGCTTCTAAAATTTTACTAGTCAGCAGGATCATTCAGTTACCCCATTTAAGCATAAAATTAGGTACTAGAAACTGTATTTTTGTAGGAAAGTATACAATTAATTTATCTTAACTTACCTACCGATATCAAAGTACAATTAATAATGTGTCCTTTTACTTTTACAACCTGTTCACTTAGATTAGATTTAGTCAAACCCACAGTTAACCCAGAACCACAATTTGTCAAAAATAGAACAACATAAGTGTTGCTCAAAAATGAGTAGGTATGTCCATAATATCACATAGCAATAATGCTATGTGATATTATTGTCAGTATTGTATTGTATTTCGATTCCTAAATATAAACTTAGGAATCGAAATACAATACTAAATCAGTAATAATAAGCTATAGAGCGATGTATACATACTATAACGCTGTATACATATATGAAATATATTGGCCAATTTCGTGACGCCTCCTTTGACACACTAACCAATATTGAAGTACAGACGCCAGCACATCAAGATACTACAATCTGTCAAACTTTAATATATTTTCAACTTTATCGCTAAAGCATAAGGTTAAAAGTTGATTGGGAAAATTTTACAGTTTCGGGTAGCTTGATGTGCTGGCGTCTGTACAACACTTTATAAGGTTGCCATAATTTGCATAGGTATATTACATACAGTCATCATCATTACTATAGTTACATTTTTATGTCTCCCTCAAGCCACAGGGGGCGTCTGGCTCTAGCGCCAACGCAACGGGTGAAAGCAAAATATCGTAAGATTATTTCTAAAAGCTCAAATTATTTTTGAAATGAAAAGGGGCCCGAAATGAATATAAATCTAATGAAAATAATAATAATTAATTACGTTCAATATACAGGCATGGTCCAATTCTCAAGCTCATTCATACATTTTGTAAAATAACACAGGAAATCTAACCTATCGAAGTCACGATGCTCGAATTTTCGAGCTCGCTTCGCTCACTCTTGCATTGTTTTAGTAAAAAAAATCACAATGACAGCTTCAACTACTATCCGAGTCAGAATGTTCCAATTATCTAGCTCATTTTACCCGCTCTTGCATTCTCTTAGTAAGATCACAATGACAGCATTGACAGTTTGACTTTCCAAATCAGTATGCTAGTTCATTTATTTTGTAAATAAAAAATACAAGCTACGCTAAATGGTGACATTGGATTATTAACAGCTTATTAAGGCTAACTGTTAATAACCCAATATCACCATTTGTGATCCTTTCTATAATACTGATTGTTGCCTGTAGGTATAATTTTAATTTTTCTTTTTTGACACTTGTCCAGTAGCGTACCTGTATCAAAATTTGTTGGGGGTATTTTTTTGAAGTGAAAACTTCTTTAGCGGCGCTGTGTACTTTTTTTGGAATGGGTAAAAACTTCTAAATTCGCGTCAGGTCACGTGACCCTGATCGAAAATTCGTAAGACGTAAAACGTCAGACGTAAAACGTAAGACGCGCGTTGTTGAGGACAGCGCCATCTATGCACATCGGGAAGAACTACGAGGGCCTCGCGTACTAACGTCAGACGTAAAACTTAAGACGCGCGTTGTTGAGGACAGCGCCATCTATACACATCGGGAAGAACTACGAGGGCCTCGCGTACTAACTACGTAGGCCTCGCGTACTAACTACGTAGTTCATTCAACAACGACGAGATGGCGCTGAACCACGGATATATAACTGACGACGAGCAAATCTGAATAAATTCCTTTCACGAGAAGAATAAACCAGTCACTTTGGTCATCATACCTGATTTGCAAAAAACCCTATAAAATAAGGAACACACCTTAACACGCGTGTTTTGTTTATAAGACGATTCACAAAATACACTCGTAATTGTTCAAGTTTTCACTTCTGTCGGCACTACCGGAGTGCCAGTGTTTTTTTTTTTTTTTACAAAATAAATAAACTAACATACGCATTTGCGATCTTGGTGATTGTGTACGTACACAATCACCTAGTAACGTAAGTACAGACAGTGTCTAAAAAATCATCTTGTGTAGAAGCGCTACAATGAGGCTTTGCCCCGTGCGCAGTTTAATATTCGCATGGCTCTGCATAAAGATATGTATTTTAAAATTGGTCGTCCGACCATTTTACTACTAAAATTGGAGTAGAAACGCTGCTAAATCCCTGTGTAATCCACGTCCCGTTAGTGCGCTCTATAGCTCATAAATACTGTAACCCATCAACACATCAACCCCGAATTACTTGAACATCCCCGTGATATAATTGAACCGACAAAGTGCCATTGTTAACCCTATAATACGGTCTAAGCTAAATGAGACTATAATGGGCCAAGTTAACAATAGAAATAGCTCAATGGCCTTATAATGAATTGTTATAGAGCCTCGTTCGTAAGAAATCCCGTTGAATAAGGCACCTACGTCTTGAATGGAGAGATTTTATAGATCCGGTCTCGCTGTATTGTTAGCATGAATAGCAGTCATTATCGAAAGATATCCACTTCGTGAATTGTGTTTGAATAAAATTTTGTAAGCCATTGTTGGGTTGCAGTTTAATTCCGAGGTTTGGGATTAGGATGACAAAGTTTATACTGAATGAGTTTGCCTGTTACGGTTTATTCGAAGCGGTAAATTAAGTTACACTTGAATTATTCTCTTGTTTTCCTTCTTTCTTTTGTAATTTTACTTTTATTTGAAATTAATGTCTAGATTATATTCATCCTTGTGTTGATAAATACTCTTGATATATACCTAATCTTGCCATAAATGTTGTCACACAATGTTGTCACAATATTTATTTGTGTACCGGGCGTACACAAACATTTGACTAATACCAAGCGTATGGAGAGTTTTAAAAATTGCATTTGGCTCCATACTAACTTTGTGTAATGCAATCACGGCGATTCGGTTCTCTTTATCACCCCACTCCATTTTAATATCGCAAAATATTGTACAATGTATTGGCGCCAAAATTAGAAAACTCAATGAACAATCGTATAAAAATGACAGATTCCAAATTCAAATGTAATATCTTTCTTATTTTTAATTGTAACAGTATTTATGGCCAGACTGTGTATATATAAATATTATATTTGACCAAGGAGTTCAAAGAGAGAGAGACTAATGAAGTATTGGCCGTTTATTACAAAGTTCATGAAAAACGTAAAAGCTGGAATAATGAACAATAGATACTAGAAACAGAACTGGAATTGGCATCAGAATCTACTTCTGACGTCAATCAGATTATACATATTTCTATCATGATATTGGAAATCTAGCTGAATCAATTTATCAGAAAGCCAATAAATTCTCGACTTAGAAATGTTGAAAATCTAATTTAGACGTTAATGTCAGAAATATTGTTTTACTATAAAAACAAAACATTGAGCATCGTTATCTTATATCACGCTGCTATTTATTACATAAACTGGATATGGAGGTGACTTGCCAAATGCAATAACTTTGAACTTGCTTGGGAATTGAACACGATATCTGCTTGTCACTGATTAAATTCGCACTAAATAGGATATACGTATTATCACTCTCCCTTTTACATCCTGTGCGTGTTTCTAAACTTTTAAATATTCTATTATATTTAACAATAAAAGCGAAAGCTGGGATGGATTTTGAAGTTTTATAAATATCAAAATCCGATATCCTTTTTGTCTCGTCTAAATTTATCTTGTCATTGAAATGCAAGTTATTGATATAACAAATATCGATTATTTCTATAAGGAATAGGTATTTAATACACCTTTATTGAAAAAAATCCATTGTATCACCAATGTATTTATATTTATTATACTGACGAGTATTGCGTCTCGGTTAGGACTTTTAAGATGCGTATGGAGCTAACCTGCGTTCTACTTGTCTTTTTCCTTATTAAATAATGTCGTAGGTCTATAGGTAATATGGGACCCCTCAAGTTTAAAAATATCACACTGCTATAACATTGAATTTGTAACAAATTATTACGAATACTTTCAAAAAGAGCAAGGCTTGACGTGGATTCGAACCAACGTATTGCCCAACGTCGCGTCGCCATTCAATACCGAATGTCAAAAAGAAAACATTTTATGTGAATTGAAACTCCAATCATATCCACTTCAAGCGATCTTAAATCCGATCTTAACAAGACGAAAACAAACATTACTTAAATGTTCTTGTATATCGATAGGTACGCGTGTATCGAAATACTATGTTAGGTATAAAATGTTTTTGCAAAAATAAAAATAGCTTTTATTTAGCTTTGTCAAATTTGCACTTGCAGTCTTTTGCTGGGGAGGTGGGTTATTCCATTTATCAACCCCAAAAAATCCACTCAAAGAATCGTAACATCTATAGCACCAAAGCTAAAAATTCATACATCACTAAACCATAGACAATTTCGAGCGGCCATTGTTGTTTACATCTTTGGCAAAGTTTGAAACGCCGGACCTTAAATACCTAGTGTGGCTATAATTTAATTATTTTTCTCTTTATCTCTTATTAGCTTTTTCCACATAGGAACATAACGGCATGAAAAATACCCAAAACATTTAACAAACATACCCGTACAAATATAGCGTAACCTTAATACTGTGAACATGTTACAATAACCATTGCCTACGATACATTAACGTATTCTACGGGTCGCTACGATGTGCTACGAGGTGCTACGATCTGCTACGAGGGGCTACGACACTTCGTCGCAATGGTTATTTTGTATGATATTTAGTTGTAAGGGGAAATGGAAGCAGGGTTATTTGGGATGATATCCGTGGTAACGCTTGATTATATCTTCATAATAATTTATTGATCAGTTACTTGATATTATAAATATTCATTCAGAAACCACACCAAAATATAAATAAAACAAAAATTCTCAGAAAAAATCAATAATAAGATAGATATTCTATTTTTCTCCATCGCAAATAACAAACTGCTCATGGCGTATTTAACAGAAATAAAATAATAATATTATTTAACAGAACAAACTTGTGAAATAATACATAATAACCAGACCTAATATGACGGCTCAGTTCAATTCACCTATGTTTTCACAGTAACCCACTGTGAAAACATAGGTGAATTGAACTTGAACTAAGCCGTCATTCGACCTGATGCTAGAGATTGACACTATTAACATCTCACTTCAAGCTCACTATGCCTTCATTTTCTTTAGAGATTTTTACATAATTGATCGGCTGTTTAACTTAAGAGTATTGGAATGTTATATGAAGATGAAAGAAAACCCGGGAATACGAAACCAAATTTCATCGAGCCACACGTCCAACAGACGCACAAAATGTTTATCATCGTCATCATAATCATTTCGTCCACTGCTGGACACAGACCTCCCCCAAGCAGGTGCTTGGGGGAGGTCTCCACTCCTCCACTTCGACCGGTTTTGGTTCTGGTTCTCCTGCGGATCTCTTCATTTCTGGTCGATCACGCAGGGAGACTCCAAGCATAGCCCTCTCCATTGCCCTTTAGGACAAAAGGTTATTTATTGTTTAATCTAACAATATAAACGACACAAAAGACGAACCGACAACGATCCACGCCTCATAAACGTCATGTAAGTACTTATAACCCACGAAAGTATTTCCACGTCCCTGCGACGTACATATCTACATTCCTTTTCGCACTTAACCCTTAAACGCGGCAATAAAACTAAAGCGTATATACGCTAACCGAACGTTGGTATTTTTTGTACGTCATTTAGACGCAATAAAATTCTGAGTAACGAACATTATGGGGTTTCTTTTGTCGTCTGATTTATTTTATGGGCTATTTTGTGCATGCTTTCTCTGAGATCGTTTGAGCGTATGAAATAATGATGGTGGGACACTTTGTACACTCATAGACAAAAAGTCCTACTGCCCTAGCATGATCGCGCTACCATAGGACATTCAGTAAATATCAGTATGTTTGAACGCACGACGGTCGCACGATCATTTTCGTCTGACGCACGCATCATCGCACGGGATATCTAAATAAGTATTAATATCTTCAACTAAATTATTATGTAGTATGCTTTTAAGCATTTACCAACGTATGAATGTTTTGCTCAAAACTAAAAAATAGACACAGAAAACGAAAAACTAACAGACAGACAAATAAACAGTAAAAAAAAAAACTAGATACATAATAACTTCAGATAGATACCTACACTCTCCTATTTCCAAAGGTCAACACGCACCACCAAATTCTCGCTTTAGTAACATAAACCTGTGACCGCGGTCGAACGTTACAAGCACTACCCGAAACTCTTTTTTTACCAATTTTTATGCCCTGCGGTACATATATTGTTGTTTAAGTAAAACAACTGGCTCCCAGTTCGGTTATAGTCGTCACAGATTCGGATATTGTCAAGAGTTATATCACCCTTGGGCAATATTCAATTAGCGGACGGATTGCAAGCGCTTGGTTCACTGTTTGCCTGCTTCAATCGCTGGAAGTGGCGATTGAAGTGTTATACAGTATAGCGCCGAAGCGCTCGAGCAGATGGATAGTGAAATTCGTATAGAAATTGAACTTTTGAAAAAGATTGGTAATTGTTGTCGATGATTGGAGGCAGTGGATTTTACAATAGATGTTAGAAAACTGAAGAGTCGAATACTGAACAATTGAATTAGATTTATTGACATCACTTTTGTAAATAGGCATTTCATTTCTATGTTTTGGTAACATTATTATTTCTATATGTCCTAGGAAATGTCTCTCTACTTTCACAAACTGAAGAAACTTTTATGGGTAGCCGTAAATCGTGATACAACTTCCGTTTATATCTTTGACATGGATTAGTAATGTCTGAAAATAGTATTTTCGCTATCAATTTCGGTTATGTGACTGATTTAGACTGACTGAGAGAGCAGTGGTGGCCCAGTGATAACAGCCGCGACTTACAAGTTGTAGGTCGTAGGTTCAAACCCAGACAGGCGCTTGATTTTGTGTAAATTATTTCATCACCATGGTGAAGTAAAACATCGTGAGGAAACCGACATGTCCTAGAATCAAAAATTCGAAGACATGTGACATCTACCAACCCGCACTGGACCCGCGTGGTGGATTACGGCCCACTCCTTCTCACAGAGAGAAGGCCTGTGTCCCAGCAGGGGGACCATTATAAGCTTATAACCAGCCGGTTATGTTGACTGATTTTACCATCTTACTATTGGTTTCTAGGACCCTTTTTCATATCTAACCGCATCTTAATATGATTAGTTGTTGTTTATTTGGTCAACTGATATCAATTACATCTTAAAATATAATCACACCTGTATTCGCCAAAGGGGTAGGTAGGCGGACATATAGCACACTACAGATATAAAACAGCCGATATAAAACGTTTTAAATAAAATGTTGCAGTTTTAAACCCCAAATAAATCGTTTTAAATGGTTGAAAACTCGCCTACAAAAATAAAAGAACTGTTTTACATTTTATTGTGGGCAAGTTTTGGTCACCTGACGTTGTTTCATTTTAATTAGTTTATAGAAAATCAATAGAAATGATCTACCTACTTTACCTACTACACGAAAAAACCGAATCAAATTGATTATTTATATCGTTTGAAAACAATGAAAAATATGTTTATTTACCAACACAAAGTTTTTAACTTATCAATAGAGTTTTTATAACTTAGGTAGGTAATACCAACGCTTGGTCGGCTGGACCAACTAGAACTAAATCCGCTAAGTATATAGATATCAGTATATCACACATTCAGAAAATCTATACACAGCTTATAGGTACTCTGTCATATCCCTACCTCGGTAAAATCAAGAAAATGTAGTTATAATTAAGAAAACCATAGTCATCATCACCAACCGTTTTAAATCGAATAAATGGTTTATTTTGATTTTAAACGGATTGGTTTAATTGGTTTGAAACCGGCCTTACATCTTTATAGCACACTCACATTTCTTTACCATTCAATTAACCCATGTAATGTGGGGCGAGCATTTTATACCCACATTTCAAATTTGTCTATATATATAATTATACTCATATAAACTATACAAAGTGCCTTTGTTCAGGGTAAACAAAACTTATTTGGCACGTATATGTATATGAAGGTACCTTATAGACGACAGACTTAACAATATTTTCGCGTGTTAGTTACCAAGCGTAGACACTTAAGCTACTTATTTATTCTACACGTTGTCAGGGTCAATGTAGACTGATGTAGGTGATGGACTGACAGTATGTTCCTATGTAGGTACATTTTACGTCATAAAATACTCGTGTTAACTTCGATGTGGAAATTGCTAGTTTTATGTGAGGTGTGAAGGTAGAAAGTGAAGGCCAAGCTCACCACTAGGATTCGAGCTTGTACACCAAATAACTAAATTTTCTTTAGCGCTAAACGCTTTAGCTCTGGTTTACCCGTTTGCATATCTCCAAACGGATAAACCAGAGCTGCTTTACAAGTTATTCGAGACGATTGGCACTCTGGCTTGGGGCCCTCAGAAATCGGTGTGTCGAATTCCTTTGCTATTGAGGTAACCTATAACTTCTCACTCTCTTCATACATAGGTATATTTACAAAGCTATTTTCTAATAGATCTAGGTTGTGATCCAGGTAGTTCAATGCGGCATTTGACATCCAAGTTTTTTATCAGACATAATCATAAGATTATATCTGATAAAAAAACTCACCTGTAAATTCCCATTATTATATCTTAGTTTCATCGTTTTTGTAAGTAAAACTCTTATATACAGGAGCCCACAACACAATGTTGAGAACTGTTACGAGGTTTCCTCCGTCAAGTCCAAGCGAAGGCTGAAAAAGAATTTTCCTTTGTCAAAAAATAACCACGCTATCATCGTCATCGGTAACTTTTTTCTTTTATTTGGTCTCTAGATTAACGGCCTTGCTTCGTTTCAAAGAAACTTTATTGGCACATAAAAGCCGGTACATAAAGTTCGCCATTAAAGCCGGGGACTTTAAATTAACCAGAAAAGTAACTGACACTGTCATTCCCTAACCAACAATGTTATACATTATTTATTATCCGATTTTACTGAGGAAGTCTTTGGAGATAATAATCAGAACTAAAAGGTAAGTAGTCTGCTTAAAGTAATGGATTTTGACTTTTATATTCGTGAAGACCATTTAGTTTTCTGTTACTTCAAAAAGGACAATTATACAGTACAGGAAAACCTTCGACGGAATTTAGTTTAAAATTTTTCTTGTTGTAAAAACACCTACACGATATTTTATGGAAATTGAATATTTTTAGTTTCGGTAGACCTAACATAATGACTGGTATGTGATATGTCACTTGCACGTAATAGAAAATCCCCAATAAAATTGTAGGGACAGACTCTTAAGATATTCAATAATGTAAAACGTTTATCCCTTGATATAAAAATAAACCTACAATATGTATAATAATGAATATCACCGTTAACATTCCAGTAAACACCCAACATTTTTTCATAGGCAACCATCTTGAGATTCAATGGTTTATGGTGTCATGAAATTCATGAGTTTTATAGGATATATAAAAACTAATATTTCCCGAACTTTTTCATGGTAATCCGAGAATAAGTAAAGAGCTGATTATGAGCCCTTTTAAGTGGTGAATGTCTGTTTAAAATATTAGTCAGTGCATAGTATTTCTTATAGAGCCTAGCATGATGACAAGCCTATGAAAAGCCTTCTTTCACTGCAGCAATATGAAAGTACAACTTCTAATACAAGTGTGACACTACATACAGCCAACATAAATCTCAAGCATTTTTTTCTGTCTTGTCAGAATTAGCGTAATAATGTAATTTCTCACGATCACATCTACAACATGTTGATTCTCAGAACGCGAGCCTAACAAGGAAAAACGCAAATCATGTTCAATCTGTGGACTGTGAACGATGGAAGCAACAACAGAAGCACTCGGTATAATAAATTATGTGATTTTATATATAACCCATGTTTATTAGACACGTGTAAGCTCGGATTGTGTATTTGTGGATTATATGCTTTTATTGTTATGATGAACATTAGAACAATAAAACATACTAGATAGTTTTCAATTGTGCCACAACAAAACTTTGAGATGACAGTTGAGTGTCTTAAAGTGCCGATAAAAACATTCAAGCATAAGGTTATTTGCGGGGCTCCACATCGCCGTCAATGCAGTGAAGCAGTCGACTACCTCGGACACCATAGCATATTCTGCAGCAATAGCGCTGTTCGGATGGCACGGCACGCTAGCATTAATGACATCATCCGTCGGGCTCTTATTGTCACCGCCCGCCAGGATGCCAGCTATTTGAGAACCTAATGCCTTGGCGCGCGACGATGGGAAGAAGCCAGACTGAATGACCATAATGGCTTATTGGCCTTTGGTGTGGGATGCAACCTATACCGACACCTTCATACCGTATCTTCCTAGCACGGCGGACTGTGCTAGGGCGGCTGCTGCAGGTGCTAAAATCTTATAGGGAGCTATTTGTACATCTAATATATAAAATTCTCGTGTCACAGTGTTTGTAACAAAACTCCCCCGAAACGGCTTGACCGATTCATATGAAATTTTGTAGGTATATTCAGTAGGTCTGAGAATAGGACGTAAATTACTAATCATACCCCTAAGTAATAAGGGTGGTCCACCCTAAAAATGTATTTTTTGGACATTTAATATATAAAATTCTCGTGTCACAGTGTTTGTAACAAAACTCCTCCGAAATGGCTTGACCGATTCATATGTAATTTTGTGTGTATATTCAGTAGGTCTAAGAATATGACGTAAACTATTAATCATACCCCTAAGTAATAAGGGTGGTCCACCCTAAAAATGTATTTTTTGGACAAAAATTTTCATTTAATTTTTTTATGATTCGGCATTAAAAATATGTGCAACCCTAAATTTTCACTCTTCAACCACCAACCCCTATGTTTTCATAGCGATATTAGTACTTTATTAATTTTCTACTCTCGGCGGTTGATAAATGATCAGTTACCACTCGATCAGTTATTCCCGCCAGGCGTCTACCAGTGTCACTTCTCACCCCGTAAACAGCACATGAGAATAGGGATAAGAATGAAGTCGGTCTCCTGTCTTTCTCACACAATAAGCTTTATCTCTTTATCTTTATCTTCATCCCTACCTAGTTGCTATTCCACCAATTCGCACTAAGCGTTTACAAATGTCCTTTATAATGCGCACAGCAAAAGAGTGGAACTCTCTACCTGCGTTTGTGTTTCCGAGTGCATACAACCCGAATCTCTTCAAAGTAAGAGTGAACAGGCTTCTTCTGGGTGAGCTCACTCCATCGTAGACTTTGTCTCTGTCATCTCTGACCTAGACTAGAGTCAAGAGCAAACCCATTACCTACAAATAAAAAAAAAAAAAAATCTTACTCACTAAAGTTTAGGGCCTAAACCATTTTCAGCCGTTGTGCGTCGATCATAGCATTGAAGCTCATTTTAATTTCTCAGTGCAACTCTCTTATTAAGTATATTATGTAGCTTGATATCTTTTCTTGATATTTTTTTTATTTTCGTTTAGGGTAGAGGTAGGGTAGGGGTAGGGTAGGAATAAGCGTTGCACGGGGGTTTCCGGAATTGGTCTTTTAAGAGGAACCGGGACCACCCCTATGTGCTGATGGTGATCACCGAGGCGGTTTTAGTGAGGTAAGAATCCCACACTACCTGGTCTTTTTCCCCAAAGTTCAGGTGCCTTTTGTAGGTTTCCCCCCGAAAACAAAAAAAAAAAGGTGTAGGTTAGGAATAGGGTACGGTAGGAGTAGGGTAGGTGATGTTGGGTAAGAGTAGGTAGGGTACGGTAGGGTAAGGGGTAGGATACCACGCGAACGAAGTCGCGCCGGGCAGCTAGTAATTTATATCTTTTAGTGTGGCTTGTTTATTGTATTCAAGATTTTCTTTCCCTAATTAATGTAATTACTAAAAATACAAGATGAAATTGTATAAGCTGTCTATTAATATGTTCTACCTTCATCTCACTGTGATCCGTGGACGGTCGCAAAAGCTTAAATAAGACTTTTCGACTTTTCTACATCGTATATTATAATAAATATAAATAAATATCTTATTGCTACCTAAAGCCTTGCCAACCAATATCGTCGTGCAATTTTTAAGTCACTCCCTCCATTCCTCGGCCCATTACCCCTAACACCTTCCCTAAGGCGATAGGAAATATATTAGCCGCACCGTAAAACGTCATCAGGCGCACACGCCGCACGATATCTCGTTAGTTCTCAATTTGAATATCGGCCAATCAACGCGCGACGCCACGGCCGGGGCGACCCCTTCCCGATTCAATTATTTTGTTTTTTGCGCTCGCAACACTGTGGGTAAACATGTTTTCTTTTTTATAAATGCACAACCGTTGCACGTTGGTTGTCAGTTATTTTTTTTTAAGTTTTTTTTCCGAGTTAGAGTTGACGTGTGCGTAAGAGAAACGAAGGTACGTTGTTATTTTGGATAAAAGATTTTTGGATATATGCAGAATGTATAGATACATAAATCCTACATAGATGCTGCTGTATGTAGAATTATGTTATATTATAATATATATTATTATATTATATTTTCGTCAAACAGGAGAATAAATAAATCCTTCCTTCATGGAATAAATGTAAAAAACACAAGCACAGCGCTTAGATACCTGACATTATCACAGATGCAGACACTTTTATGAATTTTTTTTAATAATTTTGACGAGTCGAATCCTCTTCCTAACCCCATATATCCACGCAGTAAAATGTGACGGAAACAGTGAAACCCAATATTCAACCTTGTGCCATTCCAATATTCAACTAGTGGACTATACCAGCTAAACTAGTGGACTATTCCAGCTAAAAATCCTTTATTCTATCTAAAAATAGGTAGTAAAATTTTGACAGCACTACCCGTAACTTGTAAAAGTCAATCAGGTATAACTGGGCTCCGGGCAGATCTCAATACCGACTGATGTGAGATAGGAATCACGGGAATGGGAAAACTATTTTTACTAACGTACCACGTCAAAGATAAAAAATAGATTATAAGGATCTCGTGATACCTAGTATAAATGGAGACGTATAAACGATGATTATACGTCATGTGATTCAAACGTCAAAAATGTATGGTTAAACAATCGCTAATCACTACTAGTACCTACTTAACTTTCATTAACTTTTATGAATAAACAGGAAAATACTTTGTAAATAAAATACGGAATTTGAAAGATGGGCAGTAAACTAAACGTCAATTTGTAGTAGTGAGACCATACTTGGTTATAGTGAAAGTATTCACTGCTGATCTATTTAGTGCTGATTACTGCTGCCATCAACTGTCATAAGGTAATGTATTACTTCTGCTTTTCACACTTTCGATGTTATCTTTAATCGATGGCCGGTGGAGCAGACGTGTCCTGGAGTGGAGACCGCGTATCAGCAAGCGTAGTGTGGGACGCCTCCAGCTAGATGGATGGACAACCTAAAGAAGTTGTCTGGGACAGACTAGTTGCGGAAGACGGAGGACAGGGTGTTGTAGCGCAGCCTGAGAGAGGCCTATGTCTAGCAGGACTGCGATGGGCTGAGTCAATTGATATTATCTTTCAAACGTATTTGTCAGCGGCGTTTAAATGTGACCCATTATTTTCTTCACACGAAGTAACAATAATTTTATGTACTTTCCTTAATTTGGTGGAACAATCTGATGACCCAAATCAAATTGCTAATAAAACTAATACCTATCGTAAAAATGCTTCCATAGAGATTACGGCATTAACTTAGTAAAGAAATTCTTTTAAGGCAATAAAACCTTCACGCTACCCTGCATGGTTCAGATATCAAAATTATGTGCGATTTGCGTGTCGGAAACGTAATTATATTAGCGTCACCGCGTCCAAAGGTGAAAAATAGCATGTTTGAGAGACGGTCAACTATGAGGGAAACATGGTAAATTTAACTTTTAGTAAACAAACAGTCGGTGTGTGGCAATTAATTTGCATGACAGTCTAATTGACTAGAATAAACTCCCGGAGTCCTAAATCGAGCCACCATGCAATTCTATGTTAAGTGTAAAGGTCTAAAACATTAAAAAAACCACAGAAATATAGAAAAGTTATTATGCAGCTTTGTTGCCGACATACTGTCCATCATTTTGGTGACGTCATTTTTCCGACTGCGCACCCCAATTGCGTAACATACTTCATAATTCATTGCTTCATATGTTTGAAAAAATATTCTGCTCGGCAACGTATAATGCATTGAATTTTCAAAATGAAAAGCATTGAAATTGTTAGTGTGTAACGCAATTACCGCACGGGAATGTATAGTATCAGTCATCAGAAAAGTACTGACGACGATGATGATTGCTTTTTGTTACTTGAGTGTTTTTGTGCTTATCATAGTAAAATATTTGTCCAATAGCAACATATTGCTAATGCAATTTAATATTTTATTTGCAATTTTCCTTTTGTGAACCAATAATATGCTCACTACTATATTGGCTTGGAACCAATTCCTTCTGCATTTTGCAAGACAACGTGCTTTTGAATTTGGTTAGTATTAAAATTAACTTTACGTTTGTAATTTTAAGAAATTTAATATAGCAAAACCATTATCTGTTTTTGCTTTGTCGTTATCTAGAATTTTTCAGGGGCATAGTTTCTATCTAATAATCACATACCTAGTAAATACCATTCAGTCATATCTTTGATAATAAATCAAAGCTAATTTAGGGTAGAACAAAAACGAAATTCACAATGAATAAAAAAGCCAAAATAAAATGCTAGAATGAGTTAGAACGCTAAGCGATATCATGTCTTCAATTGTTTTCTAAAATGATCTTAGTTTTACGTTAAAATTTAAAGATCTCGAGATTCATCATCTAGTTGATTAGTTACACAAAAATAATAAGCCAGACAATAAACAAATTAAATATTTTCATTAAAGTCTCACTTTGTTACTCAAACATGGTTGCAATTAAAGTTTAATATGAGAACGTATTCCTACAATATGCTCCAACTTACTTAGACAATCATTAATTTTAAAGTACTTGAACATAAGACCGAAATAAACAAACCGCTCAGACTTTAGGCAAGTCAATGTTCTCATGTAAGGTCTCGGTGCTTCCTACGTATACACTCGTATAGCTAAGTTACACGTCATCACTAAATGTTATAATTAATAGTTCAACGTTATAGTTCATAGCTGTATGTCAGCAGGAATATTCTAGAACTGCCGGTCGATTCTGTAAAAATCTCACCGTGAAAACATAGGTGAAGTGAGTTTGTTTTTGCTAGGAATTGACACTATTGACAGCTCACTCCACGCTCACTTCACCTAAGTTTTCATGGTGAGATGGTTACAGAATCGCACTGCTGATCATTTTAGGAAAGATTATCAAAGTGTGTAGTCACGTTGTCTTATTGCATCGACTTCACTGGTTTTGTAAACAATCAAATGCTGCTATCATAATACCCATGCTGCTGTCATTGCTGAAAAAAAGTTTAAAAAACTCTTGACAATTTAAAAAAAAATGAGGTGGGTGCCTGGGGATGGACGGCGCCGCCAAGGCTGGCCCAGGAAGAGCTGGTGAGACGACCTAACGCGTACTGCAATGGTTGGATCGAAATCACTCTAGAAAAGGATGGATTACCATAAGGATTCCTTCCGAAACAAATTATCCTTCCTATTCCTTCCTAATAACTTACAGTTAAAACGGGCTAGTCTAAATTAGACTGATTTCCAAGCATAGGTAAGTAAATTATCGCTTGCATAAAATCCACTAACAAGTTGTTAGGATCGGCGTTCCTAAACTGCTAACATATTGCTGACCTAATACTGTATGTTTCTTTCAGTAGCACACAGGCAAAACTGCCTAGTTATTAACAGAGTTCTGGTAACAGTTCGGGTACCAATTAAGCTGTCAGTTTAAAATTCAAAGCGCCCATTCAGCGAACTATAGCTAGCCTACATATATTTAGGATATTTATGTAGATTACAGCAAACTCGAGAGAATTAGGACAAATACAAGTTTTAAGTGATTGAGGATGCGCCATTTTAGCTTTCTGATTATTATGGACTTTAATCTGACTTCTTCAAGAGTTCACTTTTCCCATGTTCGTTTATGTAGGGCTCACCATAATGTGACACTTTTTTCAAAGCTTAGGTACTTGGCAAAACACCTCATAACTCTTTCTGCCAGTATAATTTTTTCTCCAGTGAATTGTAATTACCAGGTAGAAAGACGTGTGTTGATGCCTATGTCTAGAGTACCTAACCACTGACTCTTCTTGACCAGGAACCATATCGTTGTTTATTTATTTATCCATTTATGCACATACACATAAATAAACAAACAGAAGATACGTACGGTCAGCATCAAAAGTCGATTAACACTTCAGTTTTATTAATCTCAATTATTGAGCAATATATTTATTCAAAATTGCAGCAGAAGTACGATGCAATTTTCAACAAATATTTTGCTCAATAACGAGATTAAAAAAAAACTGATGTGTTTATTTTGCTCAATAACTAAGATTAAAAAAAAAACACTGGCACTCCGGTAGTGCCGACAGAAGTGAAAACTTGAACAATTACGAGTGTATTTTGTGAATCGTCTTATAAACAAAATGTTATATATCCGTGGTTCAGCGCCATCTCGTCGTTGTTGGATGAACTACGTAGTTAGTACGCGAGGCCCTCGTAGTTCTTCCCGATGTGCATAGATGGCGCTGTCTTACGTTTTACGTCTTACGAATTTTCGATCAGGGTCACGTGACCTGACGCCAGTTTAGAAGTTTTTACCCATTCCAAAAAAAGTACACAGCGCCGCTAAAGAAGTTTTCACTTCAAAAACTGAAGTGTTAATCGACTTTTGATGCTGACCGTACCTACAAAGGTGATGCTTGCTTATTTCTAAAGAAATCTCTTCCAGAATACCTCATCATCTGCCTAGCTTTTTCCCAACTACGTTGGGGTCAGCTTCCATTCTAACCGGATACAGCTGTATACCAGTATTCTACATGGAGCGACTGTCTATCTGATCTCCACAATCCATTTACTGGGTAATATGATACCCCTTGGTAAGACTGGTTGTCAGATTTTCGGGCTTCTGACGACCCGTAACGACTGTCAAAGAACCACCAATGACAGCCGGGATCAACGGCTTAACATGCTTTCTGAGGCACGGAAGGGTCTTGGTATGTAAAGATGGTCACCCATTCACGGACCAACCGCGGCAAGTGTAGCTTAACCTGATCGACCGACCCGGCTGTTATTACTTAACCCGAAGCATCTCACTTCTTTCACACTTCCAGCATACCTGCGGTAGGAAAATAGACCGGATTACTGAATATCAGTTACCTAGCATAGTTAGTTATGTATCAAAGCGTTGTGTATCTCAAAATATAAAAAAACCATTCAATCTGTTACAAAAAACAAACAAAAGAATGAAAAAAGCATGTTTTGAACATTTCCGAGCGGTGAATACCCGTCATTTAACTGGCAAAGCCCACAACAGCACATCAATCCAAGTCGTTTCAAATTTAAATCGACTATGAGCGTGTTTTACAATTCAAATAACGCGAAGTTGGACACCGTTGGAAAGGTGGAAACCTTTATATAAATGTAGAACTTGATCCTGGTTCGAGTTGACTTTTAATATCTTTCAGATGTCTGATGTACTGCAGTTGGTGACGGGTTTTTAATGGTATATTTAGTTTTGTCTTTTCTCCTATTGTATAGAGAGTTTGTTAAATTGCGAATTTTATGGTCGTAGTTTTGGCGTATGGATATCAAGTTAGAAAACTACCTAAATTTATAAAAGCTTGAAAAGACTTAAATATTTTCAAAAAACGCTCCATAGGTTCCTGATATAGAAAGCATATTAAAGCTCCTTCAAACAGAAGCGACATGCGATAAAATCGCGCGCGACATAAAGGCACCGCAAGTCGCGCAACGAGCGGTGCCTTTGTGTCGCGCCTGATTCGCGTCGCGCGTCTCGCCTGTTTGCAGGAGCCTTTACACGATAAATGAATATTTAGAAGAAATATAAAATCCGTAATACAATTTTCTCAGATTTATGAACTACCTAATTTCTTACTTTAGTTCATAAGTTTGTGTTACCTTAGTTTTGTACTATTTTCTTTGTATAGGTTATTGTAAAGATTTAAGACTGTTACTTAGCAGTATTTTTATAATTATATAGGCCTGCCTGCACATACATTACCTACTGTGCAAACCATATTTGTACGCCTTACAAGGCAGCACATAGTAACACAACATATTTTTTTAATTTATATCATCATGTACCTACCACGACATTACATCTAAGTGTACAAATAAATAAATTTGAATTTGAATAGTCTAATCTGGAGTTAATAAAGAGACGCGACTTAAGATTTGCCTAAATGGTGTCTAGTACCTAGAAACCTATTTACTTGCGGCAATATGACCGAAAACTGTATGTGGCGTTAAGAATAAGAAAGCGTACGAACCATCAAGGCTCCTGCAAACAGTTGCGACGCGCGACGCGAATCGCGCGCGACACAAAGGCACCGCTCGTTGCGCGACTTGCGGTGCCTTCGTGTCGCGCGCGATTTTATCGCGTGTCGCGCCTGTTTGAAGGAGCCTTTATACATACAGCAACAACTCCGTAGACATTGAATAGCAACTCGCTTTTTCAAAGTGATATATGAAAAATATGATAGCGACTTTTTCATGAAAATTTTAACACACACGTGGACTTGTTACTCATAATACTAGATTAAAAGTCAGCTTCTCTTTGTGTTTCACAAAGAAAAAATACATAGTAATAAAACACTGGCATTTCATAAAATATAATGCAGACACATTAAACGAGTACTCATGTTAAATTCTTCCCTTGTTGTAAGCATTCCGTCGGCATTTAATTTCAACGTTCTGAAGACATTATGCACATTTGAAGTTTGTTATTAATGTACGATTCTCTTCTCGGTATTTTACTTCACTTTACATACACTTTCGTTAAGATAATATAACGTTTAGTAACCTATGAGTTAGTAATCATTAGAACTGAGTTTGGTAGATACTTTAAACGATTTGTCGATAGCTATTTTATACAATCTACGACAATATTCAGTCTTGTTTTTAAAACCTTGTCCTGTAATTAGTCCCCACAGACATATGAGCCCTACCTAAAGCAGTACAGTATACCAAAGATATAAATGCTACCTCATAAACATGATAACTAAACAAACACTTAAGTACCCGACAAACACTTAGTCCAACTCAATCCAACACGATTGTAGTAAGCCGTATAATACAAACATTTTAGCATTATTAGGACACTAAATATTATTTTTATTATATCCAGGAACACGAATTTGTTTGTCGTCCTCTCAGAGCGTACGTAAACTTTCGTGAGTGATGCCTCGGGCCAGAGGAACTGCGACTTGAAGACGAAATATGTACTGGACTTTCTTATTCTTTAAATTTTCAAGTGCTTTCACATATCTATGTAATGTGACACTTCTTGTGTAAAATTGCTGCACAACTTTCATATTTGATGTGTATGTGTTTCTTCAGAAAAGTGTCATATTTTGTGACTTGTATTCATCATTCATTTATATTGGAAGCCCTGATGTAAACATTACTAACAAAAATAAATAATTTATAAAAATTAAAAAACACGCCTGCCTTATCACAAAATGAATAAACTTTTTTTACAAAGAATTAAAAATAAGATAAATGAATTTAGTGTTGAATGGGCACAAGGTAAGTACTAAATAGATTATAATATTTACTGTGCAATTAAACCACCAATATGCCCAAAAGTGGAAATCTGAAAACCTAAGTTTTTCTATGGGATCCATAGTTAAATATTATAAATTCGAAAGTAACTCTGTCTATCTGTCTGTATGTTACGTTTTCACGCCTAAACCAGTGAACAGATTTCGATAAAATTTGGCAGAGAGATAGATTGCATCCCGGGCAAGGACATAGGATAAGTTTTATCGACGTACATCGCGGGCGAAGCCGCGGCCGGAAGCTAGCATTGAAAAAAACCCACTGTTATATTTATTTAATCTTTTGTTATGTTATTAATGAACGAATGCATGTTGAATACTACTGTTATACATTTTTGTTATGTACTAAGCAAGCTCTAGACGATGATAGTACACGTAGATACTTTTTTATGAAAAAAAAAACTTTTTTTTCATAAACCATGGCTCCCCCATCATATTTTTTAAAATTTTACCAGCCTGTTACCCGAGATAACGCAACGCTTCTAAAAATACCACATGCATTGATATTGGTTACGCCGCGCGCCGCGCGCCGTTTAGAAGTTATGGTGGAATAAAGAAACTCACAAACATACATAAGCCCTGAAAACATAACACTTCTTTTTTGGGCAGTCGTGTAAAAAATATCTACCTACCAGCATAATTTGTTTGTTATGCTGTACCACAATTCTCCTGTAAATAAATAAACGAAAAAAACATCGAAAAAACACGAAACGTCAGTGAAGACCAGTATAACCTACAACGTAATTCAGAAAATGGTATTTTTAACAAATACACTTGGTAGGTACTCAAAAACTATTAAAATTAAAAAGTTTAGAATTGCCCGAATTAGGAGAGTTTAATTTCGTTCGAGTTGACCACTAAGCTCATAAACTATTAGGTACCACACTCCATAATAACGTAGGAAAAGTTATAATTTACTAATATAAAACATTATTTCCATTAAACAATTTTGTGACTGGGTATCACGAATTGTCGCCATTGTCTGTACTTTGGAAAATATATGAGTAACTTCCTTTCCTATAAAATACGTAGCCAGACCGTTTTACTTGCCGGTAATAAAAAGTTCCACGTGACTGAAATAAAGTTCTTTTTAATATTTGGACCGTACTATAATGTAGGTTGAGTTTGAAAGTTAGCACGAAAATCTTGAAACTCGCAAGCGCTAAGTAGGTACCTACTGATTTTAATGAAAAGATGATAACTATTTTGTTTGTCTTTTAATAATATTGAATTTTGGCAGGGTGATTTTGTCCAGCCCTTTTCCCATTCCCAAAATTTCTGACGTTTTATAAAGCTCGATTAAGTACTAGATCAGTAAATCTTCTGTTATGTTGGCTTTTGTAATTTTCTGATTTTCCCATAATAAGAACAACTTATCATACGATATGTGCACTCTTTCTGTCCTTTACCACTTATTTTACCTCTGTTCTGCATCACAGTGACCTTTATTCTCATTCTAATAAGGTTGTTGTTAGGTTGCAGCTGTCTCAGGTAAAATTACTGTGGAAGGACTGTAGTGTCAATTTCCAGGCAACGTGTACTGTACACGTTACCTAGTACCTGTACCTACCAATATATGCGGGGATTTACGAAGAGCTATTGCGTTCTGACCTCTAACTTTAATTGCCTTTCACCGCTACTTTTATGGCCCAGGGTTAATGTTATTGGTTAAGATTTCAAACCACCTACATAAAACTACAGTATAGGTATACCGTTAGTAGTTTCCTAAGAATTACTAGTGACGTACGTCATCTCATTTATGTCTATTTATACATATGTACTGTTTTTATCTGACACTTTATCTTATTTATTTATTTAAGTAAGCATGACACACACGTCGCATTGCAGTATAAAACTGATTTACAACCGTCACCTCACACATCAGGTCCAGTTGAAAACCAGCGTCAGGCACTAGTTGTCTGGCATTGTTGCTGAACTGGGCCTTTTTGGCGCAGCCGTGAGGCACACTTTCCTGCTAATTTCATACATCGGACTTTACACTTTTTATTTAATTTTTTATTTATTTATTTTTTTTTTTTTTATTTGTTTTTTTATCTCATATATGATATGATGTGGAGAGGCTAGTGGCTAAGTTATAACAGCCACATTAGTCGATTGATCAAGTTAAGCTACGCTTGCCGCGATTATTCCTTGGATGGGTGACCTTTACATATCAAGACCTCTCCATACCTCGGAAACCACGTTAAGCCGTTGGTTCCGGCTGTCATTCGTGGATCTTTGACAGACGTTACGGGTCGTCAGAAGCCCGAAAGTCGAGAACCAGTCTTACCAAGCAAGGGGTATCGTATTACCTAGTAATTTGGGCTGTGGAGGCTAGGCAGATGATGATGATATGTATCTGGTGTATTGTGTGTCTTTTAGTTTGTGCTAAATAAATGTATATTCTTTCTTTCTTTCTTTACGTATTCTATTTAACTCCAAATATTTAAATATTATTTTTCTAGAGTAGAGACTACTCTAGAAAAATAATATAAAAATAATGGTGTTGTAGGGAGAGGATTAAAGGACATGTATTCTGTCAAAAAGCCATTAACCGGTAATAATACTAGAGCACGTTGTTTTAAGGTTATTCAGAGACTCTGTCATAATATCATCCCTAGAGTTTAATCAAAACCAGCTTTCCCCAGCACGCTATTAGTCTACAAGATGCATAGAATCCATTTTAACTTAAATTTCATTAAATACTGTCTTCAAGTTACCTTAGAAAAACTAGCATCTCGACTAAAGGCTCCTATACAGGCGCGACACGCGATATAATCGCGCGCGACACAAAGGCACCGCTCGTTGCGCGACTTCGAAGGTAATTATTATAAGAGTAAATTAAACACGCATAATTACAGTAGCGATCTAATTATTCTCTTTTATAGTGCTATGTGTCTGTAGCATTGTGTTACCAGTAAACTTGGCGTTCAGTTACACCGGTGTTTAACTGTAGTTCTTGAACAAACATCCAGATTGTTGCCTGGATATTCCACTTTTAGGAAGTAGTATAACAATGTTTTGTTTAAAACGAAATCAGCTTTTTACACTGGCGCAAAAGTTTATGTAATGGTTTATTACAAACTTCTTCAGCATTTTTATACAGGGTCAAATAAAATTAGCTAGCGAAACTCTACAGACGTGACGATAAAAAAAAAAAAAACAAAAAAATATTCCTTTTTTTTAATTGAAATCGGTTTGCTCTTGACTCTAGTCTAGGTCAGAGATGACGGAGACAAAGTCTACGAAGGAGACTTTGATGTTTTTTTAGGGGTCAACAACAGCTGGTAGTGATGTTACTGAACTATGAGTTGAGAAAATATATTTTATTGTGTTTAGATATGGATGGATACCAATCACGTTTGCGAAGTTTACATTAAAAAAAAAACTGATTAATAAACTGATATTTCAAGCGAATATACTAATTGCGGTCGATGACCCCACAAAAAATCATCAAATTCATTATTTTTTGTTCTATCACGTTTATATCGATATCCTGATGGGTATCTATATATGTCGACCCTGTATATAAAAGTAAGACGACTTCCAATTTGACTAAATATTAATCAGCTTAATTTATCGCCACTAATTGTTATAACAAGAAAACTCAGAATAATCATTCATCTAGGTACTCATTGAAACCCAAGTTCTTATTACCATAATCCAATGCAACTAAATTCCAACCGATTAGAACGAACTTCGGTTCAAACGAAGAGCTCAGCAATAACGTTAATCCCAGTTTAGTACTTAATCTTCGAGTTTAATCATAGTGCAATCAACCTGAGAATGTTCGCTTTTATTGCACCACAAATTATATAGGTACCCGAGATCTTGTCTTAGGATAATGTAATATCACCTACTTACATTACCCTATAAAAGTGATAAAATAGGGTACCTATCTAAAGTTTATGAGTCTACCTTTAACTTAATCCAAAAGGATCTAATAGGTTGTTAGAACACTTGAGACATTAAACTAGACTGTAGATAGTCTCTCAATTTTAAAATCTTAAGCACGAAAGATACGATGGTTCGGTGCTCTGCTCAAGAACATTTATTTCTTAAGATTCAGAAGCCAAGCAATCAGCTATAAATAAAAAACAGTAGATTACAAAAATGGCAAACAATAAATTTGGAAAAAGCGCCAAGTTATCACCACAATAAAATTGAACGAAACAAAAACTAAGTACGGCGACGCAACGTGTTGTAAAGTAACAACGAAAAATGACGGTCGCCAAGTTGCTACGAATTTATCCCACCTCAGTAACAAAGTTAGGCAAAAGTGGCTAGATTTATCGATGGGGGATCTTACCGGCAAAACGCTGGCAGCACTGTATACTGAGTTAAAAGCCGTGAAGTTGGGAAATTGAAATGAGTTTACTATCTGCAATTCATAGCTCAAACTTGAGCCCGGCTGACGTTTTGAGAATGGAGTCTGATGTTTAAGTTGTACCATGTTATGTGAAATTATTTCATGCGCTAGAAATAAGTTTGTGTTTTAAATTAAACTAGCGACCCGCCCCGGCTTCGCACGGGTACAATGCTGATACTAAATACACTACAGAAAAACTGTGAACGTTGTATATAAAAACATAGCGGCCCGCTCCGGCTACGCACGGGTATAAAATATATAGCCGCCGCAAACGCTACGTCCCGCAATTTTTAAATCTGTAATATCTTCGAAAATATTCACTTAAATCATACGGTGTAAAGGGCCATATAGATCTATATTAAATGAACAATGTATTCAAGGTATTTAATTGGTTAAGGATTAATGCTGTATTGGTTAAAATGGCTTCGAAAATTAGCCATTATTTGTCGTAAAAAGTAAATGACAAAAAAAAGTTATTGTGGGTTATCCATAAGAGATAGACATATACCATCACGGACTTTTCTGTAGACCTTTTCAATGTGTACAATACTTAGTACATTATTTTGATAAAACTCGTAGGGTTCAGCCTGCGTTTGCAATGTAAGCGGAAAAAATGTAATTATTTACGACATCACATTAGAAACCTCAAAAATAACAATACTTCTCCACTATTTAATGGATGTTATTATACATATAAACCTTCCTCTTGAATCACTCTATCTATTAAAAAAAACCGCATCAAAATCCGTTGCGTAGTTTCAAAGATTTAAGCATACAAAGGGACATAGGGACAGAGAAAGCGACTTTGTTTTATACTATGTAGTGATAAAATACACTGCTCTCAAAAGGGTGAAGGAGAACAACGTGAGGAAACGGGCATGTCCTAGAACCAAAAATTCGAAGACATTGTGACATCTACCAACCCGCACTGGGGCCGCGTTGTGGATTACAGCCAACTCCCTCTCACAGTGAGGAGGCCTCTGTCCCAGCAGTGGGCTGGCTGTCGGCTGTAGTGAGATTATAGGTTATTATGATGATATGAAAATACCTACGCTTTTTTATCGCTTACGTTTTCAGGTTTTTGGTGATAGGTAAAATTAGTGTTTTCCTTATTGTCGCAACGCAAATCCTCTCATTACATTACTGCAACTCACTTCACAAACACAACAATCTTTTCCCCTGCTAATTCCCCGTCGCCCACACGTCACTCGGCTCACAAGATGGCGTCTGTAACGCAAAACTTTATGGGAATACCATCGACACGGCGCAAATCGTCGCCTGTCGACTGATTGGCCATTATGCAAATCTCGCACTAACAACGCTCCCGGAGGAGCCTTGCATATTTTACCGGATTATACCCGTAACGCCAATAAGTGATGGCAACCGACCCGTTAGATGTTTGCGTTATTGTGTGATGTATGCCCCAATGAGTTGGGGGATTGAACTGTTATATTTTATTAATGGCTTCGAGGTTTTTGGGGGAAAATGTGTTTTTTTATGCGCTTTCTGGTTGGGGAAACTTGCTATTTATCATGTCTGGGTTTTATTCTGTTTATATTTGCTACTGATTAGAGTTAATTTCTGAATGTTTTCTTCTCAGGTAGTAAAGACATTAGTTGCTGAATTAACAAATGTATCTTTTTAAGATACAGGCAGTAACAACAGACAAACTTACGTAGAATTATTTTCAGATGTCCTGTGATAACAGCTCGGCAACTACTGCCTGCAAGCCTATTTTCATCCCGAAATACGTGCATTCGTGGTGAAACATAACGTTGTAAACAGGCATTTGTGTTCAAAATGCCGTTATCGTTAATCGCAAGTCGGGGGAGGTCTACTTATTCAAAATAACATAAGTACTTAAGAAAACGAGTACCTTTCACTATGACTCGCAAAGTCACAATTAGTTTTGCTGTGATTTAACACAAAATACGTTAGCCTTACGTTACATAAATCCCATAGATACAAAACTAAAGGGAAAGGTATATCCCAGCTTAAGGTCGGGATGTTAAACAAAATACAGCTGATCCCTTACTACTGGATCAGCGGGCAAAAAAATCGATTCGCACACATCCTTAGGTACTTACAGTGCGGCCTTAAGAACAGCGGACGTGAATCCAAACGAAATATCGATTTTTTTTAAATTACTTCCACAGCCTGGTATTTTATGTATGTAGGTAACTATCGGCCGACCACTTAATGGGTTACCACGAAAATCTAAAATCCTCGAAAACCTACTAAGCGAGCGAAAGTGATGCAATTACTTTTGAAACGCAAAAAAAGAGTGATGTCTATAATGTGCGTGCGCTCGGAATTAAAAAACGTATGTGCCAAAACGAATTTACTCCTTTTTTTAACAAAATAAATGATTTGGATTTAAAATTACTTTGAGTAAACTTTAATATAATTCTCTATGTTTTAAAGTAAATTCCATTGAATAACTCTTAAGCGTTACGCTGTGATGTCGGAAAATAAAAAAAGATATAGCTTTGCAATTTTTTTGTATTGAGAAAAATTAATTGAATCGTGTATTCCTTTTACATGATACTAGAACAAATAGTCAAAAAACATATACCAAAATGTTAAATCCCTATTCCTCACACTTATCAAGTTACACGACATAGAAAAATCACATTTTATTCAACATATTCCCCTTAACTGAGATGTTGCCTGAGGTAGCTGCGCGGTGCGGGAGGGGTGATAGTTGTCACAAGTTGACGAATCACCGAGCTCTCGCATCACGTCACCTCATCACCCCCGCACCGCGTTGCTACCTCAGGCAATCGTCTCAGTTAAGCGGTTGGCCTACAGACTAGACTGCAGCTTATAATAGGTAGCTACTAACAAAAGGGGGTTGTGGAGCATTTCACAACTGTAATTTATCCACATTCCTGGTTATAAAATAATTCAATATAACATGATCGCAGCTACAGCTTTCCAGTAGTGCTACTCAGTAAAAATTTCAATGTAAAAACTTAGGTAAAGAGAGCTTAAAATGAGCTGAAGCATCAATAATAACAATTCCTAGCATCAACTGGAATGAGAGCTCACTTTAAGTAAGTTTTCACGCCAGATTTTTACAGAATAGCACTACTGTAACAGGTTTCTAACTTGTCAAAATAAAATCGTTGAAAAAAAGCTGAACTGTGGTAGCAAACGCTTTTGGCTAATTTATCTTATCGAAGTCAAGACGTCGGGTGAACGCCATTCTTAAGACATAAATAATAGGTAAATCAACCAAATAATTCTTCCCGACCGCTCGCTTCATTACCACAGCCTTGAGATTACATGGAACTTGATTTATCTAAAGCAGCCATCGTTGGAACAATTTACAACATCCGTTCTGGATCACCACGATTATTTATCAACGTGCCCTTGTTTACGGTACAAACTAATTTGTTTATTTACATTTTCAGGGTTGAATAGTCAGGAAGTTATTTTGATAACGATCACTGAGGAAGTCGGTAGACGTTTGAGTACTTTCAGTTGTATTTTTCTGGAAAACATGGATCCTTATTCGCATGGCTTTGTCTCCAATCCGCTAAGACGACCCTAATACGCAAAAGTGTGTACTGTATGGCTCCAGTCATTTATAACTAACTACCTAAAACTTGGAGAGAACTACCTCAATCAATGTTTAAAAATAAACTTCGTACTTTTTTGACCGCCAGAGCATATTATAGCGTTACTGAGTTTCTTAATGAAAAAGAATTCGTCTTGACTTAAGTAATTAAATTTATTTGGAGCTACTTATATAATAATGTTGATTTAATCTATAATTTTAATAACCCATTAATAATAAGTATGACAACTTTTAATGTTTTGTTATTTATTTATTTTTTTATTGTATAAATCTATTATTTTGCACGTCACGTAGTGACTAACATGTTTGCACTTAATTTACTTTATCATCATGTATGCACTTTCTATGTATGTACACACACATGTTTAAACAAATAAAAAATTCTTTACTCTTAACTCTCGCATATATTAGATTGTTATACAAGGGTCGAAAGAATCAATTCCCATACGAAGTATTTAGACGCCCGGGCACAGCGAGGGCGGCTATAGACCGAGTAGGAATTGATGACTTTCACCCGTGTTAAACACTACTTTTCATTTCGAATATAAGGAATGTAAAAATAGTAGTTTTTGTAAAATATTGATTGATAATAATAACCTGAATAGTACCTATTTAATAGTCTTTTTTAAATTTTAAAGGAACACACCGCGTCACCGCCGGGCGCCCGCGATCTTGAACCGTCCCGCTTAATAAGTATTTTTTTTTTAATTCATTCTGGCTGTTTATACACTCACAAGACCGCAGCATTTTTCTTAATTATGTAAAAAAATTGTAGCTGACTACATAACCAAATTAAGTTCTATTTTTTAAATTCGTTCTCGCCCGCCCAAAGGGGGAAGCAGCGTCTTCCACCGGCTATTCGGATCAAACAAACACTACTTTCCGATTATGAGAAATGAAAAAGATTTGCCAGATAAAGATGACCATTATTTTGCTTAAATTATTGAGAATCCGACATTCAAAAGTTCACATGGATGAGTCTAATGGTGTTAAGGTAAGGAACCACTATATGGTGGCATTGTGGCAATACCATCCATTGTCTCCTAATGTCCACTATCTTTTAGCCAGCGAGACCCTGGCCATAGAATATGCCTTACGTACACACGCACAAGGTGTTAAAAACGTTTTGCACATAAAAAATCGTAGTAACTTCATATTTTTTTCTTAAACATCCAAATATAACGAGATGGAAGGTAAACATTATTAACATTTTCCGTCACATTAAAGGGAATCAGATTATGAAAACTCGACTCTTCGCCGTTATGGTGCGGTCATATTATTCGGAGGAAATATGAGGTAAATAAGTAAAATATTTAATATAAGGTAAATGTTATGTAATGTGTACCTAGACATATAAACGCCTTGGTAGCTAAGTTTTTTTATTTATTTACCAAATAACCCAACTGCTGTAGTCAGATACATAACTTAAATTGGCCAGCAATTAACTTAAACTAATAATATAATTACTATTGTCAATATAAAACGTTATTTTTATAATAGCTAAGTTTTTTCTCACGCCCGCGAGGAGTTTGGAAATTATCCCACAGGAACGTGAACGCAATGCCAGGATTAGAGCATCCGATGTCGTAACCCAGATAGTGGTCTACCTGTATGCCGAATATCATCGACATCCTTTCAACTATTACGGCATGAAAAGGTAACAGACAAGCAAACAGAGTTAAGGATGATTTCTACCAAACGGCTCGCACCGCACCGGATCGGAAAGGATACGAACGGATTCGGCGACAGCCGTCCGCGTCCGGCAGCATATCGACGCATACGATCGGCTCCGTACCGTCGTCGCTTGCGAACGTATCCGTTTCTGTGCCTAGTCAAATAGTTTCATACTCACCGTGTTGACGAGTTCTAATTTTTGAAAATGGTTGAAGTTGACCTAGTATTGTTGGCTATTTCATTAGAAGAAGAAAATAATCATAAAACACAGAAGAGGAAAAAAAAATTTGAAAACGTAATATGTCTGTTACCTTTTCACGCTATGGACAGAAAATATATTCAATTAGGTAAGTAATATTTTTATTATTCAATAGAATAGTTTTTTTTTATTATTCTAAATGTCTAACTCCCCATTTATTTGAAATACGTAACACATACATGTTAGCCAAGTTATTTCGTTGTAACAACGTTAGACCGAGTAAGGCCGATTAGAAAATGAAATAATAAAGACTGTTACCCCAACATACGGACTATTTATATTATATTTCCACTACCTCAAATCTCTTAAAAAAATACACAAAAATGTTACATGTGAATTCTAAAATCATCCCCCATGTTACAAAAACGCAGGAATGGATTTCCCATCCAAACTTTCATCCCCAATACCTATCACCTCGGATTATTTTTAAGACAAAAAGTACTTCCTCGTGATGCCATTTATCTCTCTCAGATTTATTTGGGATCGGCACAACATGATTGTCTTTTGCTTCCATACGTAAATAGTAGATTATGCACCGAGGGGCTAAAGTTGTGTCTTATGTCACGGGCGTCATATTGAATCTCGAGCGCAATGAAGGATTCGAGATTTAACTCCCGAGCGCAGCGAGGGAATTAAGAGTTTAACTCACGAGCGAAGCGAGGGAGTTAATACAAGAATCCTGAATGCAGCGAGGGATTCAAGCTAGCCCAAGGCAAAGACACCTTTAGCCCAGAGGAGGATACTCTACTTTTTACACCTAGTGTGAGAAAATAATAGCCATAGTACGAAAAACAAAGTATTTATTAAATAAACAAACAGTAAGAATAACATATTTAGAACTAGTTAGTGATATGCACTTCCATTCCTTTTAAAAAATGGTTCGTAATTATCTAATTATTCTTACAATATTATGTCTTCGAAAACATGGCAACGAATGAAGAAGCAGTCGTTATGATTTTCTAGGAAATCGAGAATATCATCCACGCGTAATAAGGGTATCGAGAATAGCTTTCCTCTTTCTGGCACCAAAGGGTGTTTGTTAGTACTATACTGCCAATTTAGCTGAGCATGTGAGATTCCAAATTCAAATCACATTATTGACCAGCGGGTCATAATGAAATCCAGTACAACATTATTGACCGGCTGTGCCCCCGGCCACTAATGACTCACTTTAGGTTAAGTTTGCTTGACATATAATTTGACATTTTCGAGCAGGTGGTGTGAAAATGTTTTTTTTTTTACAATCCAATAACTATATCTGTCTAGGCGGACGGTAGGTAGGTACCTAATATCCATCTCATGCTAGTAACTCTTAAGCTACGTTTTACTTAAGTGCCTATATCGAATTGCCTCTTCTTATCAGAAAGCAACTACTTAGATACGAGCATATTGTAGAGGCATGTATTAAAATAAAGAAAGAAAGAAAAAAAGAAGAAAGAAAAATAAAAAAACACAAACAACAGAAAAACAAAATAACAATTTGGGAGAAAGTATGAGAAAATGCACTGGTGGGCCCAGTGGCAACAGCCGCGACTTACCGAGTTGTAGGTTGTAGGCACTTGTAGGGTCGAACCCAGTTAGGCACTACTTTGTGTAAATTATTGCATCACCAATGCTCTTAAAACGGTGAAGGAAAACATCGTGAGGAAGCTGGCATGTGCATGTGATATCTACCAACCCGCAGTGAGCCCGCGTGGTGGATTACGGCCAACTCCCTCTCACATAAAATGGGATTCAAAAGTGGGATCCAACGAAAATAACTGAGAAGAGGTGTGTCCCAGCAGTGGGAACATTAAACAAAGGCTGATTATGATGTATCAAAAGATTTATTTGTGACCACAATATTTTATAACCAAAGCGGTAAATTTATAGTGAATGGATAGTGGTAGACCTCGAAATTCAAATTTTCTTACGTTTTTTGCAATTTGCAGGTCAGTGTCAGATTGTATATTGATCAAAATATGATTCGCGACAATAACAGGTACATATTTAGAGAATTATAATCATTAAAATCATTAATATATCTTTCTAAGTTAGATTTCTACCACCAACCACCAATCTCTTATGGAAAAGTATTAACCCTTTCAGACCTACCGTGCACAATTGAGGACATAAAATTTTTGTAAAATTATTCTAATAAAATAAAAATATACTTAACTAAAAACTGTTGTTGTCGTTTGCGAACATTATAAATCTTTAAAAAACATACCCCTAACGCCATTTATTAATACGTGTATGAAATAATTAGTCTGTTTCGGTCAGTCGCCGGCGAAAGTTTGAAGTGTGTAGGTGAGTGATTTTATTTCCTTTATAATTTTCAAGTTATTTAGTAAGGTATGCCTTGAAATAAATATATATCGATAAGTTATGTTACAAAGGCAAAGAACATCGTATTTTACAAACAATTATTTTGTGTTTTGTATAATAAATTGCGAATATACGTTATGTCTACAAACGCGGACAATAGGTTTTGTTTGGATATTTTTTTCCAAACATTCATAGACATTTAGTGAATCCCTACCTAAAGTTATATGTATTTTCAAAAGGCGTATTATTTGATAAACGTGTAATACATTCATATAATAAATTTTGCATCGTATAATGTTTTTTTACAGGCGTATTTATGATCAAAAATCATGTTTTCGAGGGACGCTTTGAAACTTTTGGAACATGGACACCTGTTGGACTTGGAGTTGTCTTCGGATGATGAGGAAGTAGGAAATAATAGTAATATCCCGTGTACGAGACATGTTCGATTGGGTGCTGATATGATAACACAGAACCAAAGAGAGTACACCCCACCTGACCCCTTCGATGAACATCAAGACGAAAATGAAGATGAAGGTGTGTTAGCTTGCCTGTATGAGTGGCGCGCGGAGGCACTACGCCAGGGACAAACCCTGCTTCCGCGGCAAATCACGGCGGAGCGGACGGACCTCCCGGCGCGATCTTATGGCGGCATGGAAAGAGCGACTGTCGCAACCCAGCGCAGGGCACGCCACGATAGCAGCGGTAAGACCCCTCTTTGAGGAGTGGCTAGAGAGGTGTCACGGCGCCCTCACCTACCGCCTGACGCAGGTCCTCACCGGACACGGAAGTTTCGGGAGGTTCCTGCACATCATCAGGCGGGAGGAAACGCCCGGGTGTCACCATTGCCAGGATCGCCCAGAGGACACGGTGGAGCATACGGTGGAGATCTGCCCCGCTTGGGCGGAGCACCGCCGTGTCCTCGTAGAGGCGATCGGCAGGGGCAGCGACTTCTCGCGTCCGGGCCTGGTTCAAGCCATGGTCCGGGGCGAGAAGGAGTGGGGGCAGTCGCCTCCTTTTGCGAAGCAGTCATGCTAGCGAAGGAGGCGGCGGTACGGCTGAGGGAGATAGCCTCCCATCCCAGCCGCCGCGGGAGACGCTCCGGGCGTCGGGAGCCGCGCGACGACTCCCGGCCACCGTAGGCGCGGGCCTGCGGGCGGAGAGTAATGGGTAACTCACCGTCCGATCAGGACCAGGCCCGTGCCAGACAGCGCGTTCGTGTTCCACGCGCGCCTCAAAGAGATATCAGCATCATTTGAAGGGGCTCGTCAGGGCCGAAGCCTGCCGGGTCAGCGGGATTGTCCGAAAGGGTTACCGCTAGTCCGGAACATAAAGGGCTAAGGAAGGAACACGGGTGGGTTTTAGTCAGTAAGAGTCTGACACTCCCATCCGCTCCACCCAGAGCGGAAGGGGTCATTTGATGATTTCATGATTCAATTATCCAGTTTTGAAAATGTACTGGTTTTTTGTTTTGAAGAAGTTGAACTTAGTTTTGTAAATTTTTTTCATATTTTTTCTAATAAAAACCTTATAAAATGTTCATCTATTATTTTTTAACACATAGCCCCCACATTAGTTGTTATAATCACTTAGGCCGAATGTTCACTTTTGGGGACATAAAAAAAAACATAAATTTTCTCGGAAAATAATGAAAACATATCAGTTTTTTCAATATTTCCATACTCAATAGTACCTAATATAACATGAATAAAATCGGTTCTTACAAATTCCAAAAAACATAAAATCAGGTCTGAAAGGGTTAATGGTAGAAATCTAACTTAGAAAGATATATTATTGATTATAATGATTATACTTATCTAAATATGTACCTGCTATTGTACACACCGTCACGTGTCATACACACCGTTTTAAAGATATTAGCGAAAAACTCAAAAGTGGGAACTTTTATCTCCCCCCCACTCCGGCTCACCTCCTAGACGCGGGTAATTTTAGTATGTTTACTCCCTAAGCACTCTGAACAACTTTCTGAAGAAATCGCTTAGGGCCTAGCTCACGCACTCTACAAGAGCTTTGTTAAGTGGACTATAAGGAAGTCGGCAGATGTTTAAGAACTTTGAGTTGTATGTTCCTGGAAAGCAGGAATCCTCATTAGTATAGGTAAAGATCTATGATTTCCAGGTGAAATGACCATTATTTTGCTTAAATTACTGAGAATCCGACATTACAAAATACACATGGATTGACCACTGGTATAAAGGTAAGGAACCACTCTATGGTGGCATCGTGGCAATACCGTCCATTGTCTCCTAATGTCCACTATCTTTTAGCCAGCGAGACCCTGGCCATAGAATATGCCTTACTCACCCACGCACAAGGAGTTAAAAACATTCCGTACGTAAAAAAAAACCGTAGTAACTTAATTCATAAATTATTCTTTAACGTCCAAACATAACGAGATGGAAGGTAAATATTATTAACATTTCCCGTCCAATTAAAGGGAATCAGATTATAAAAACTCGAGTTTTCACTGTAAAGGTGCTGGTTCAAATATTTTATTTATTTACCTCATATTTCCGACGGAACACCATCTTTTACATACCTTGGTACGTGTTTTTTATTTATTTACGAAATAGTTCAACTGCTGTAGTCAGAGACGTAGGTAAAAAAAAATCATTATCTTAAATTAGTCAGCATTATGTCAACATAAAACGTTAGTTTATAATACATACTTACTAGCTTTTTCTCGTGACTTTGCCCGCGAAGAGTTTAGAAATTATCCCAAAGGAACGTGATTTTACTACCTGGATAAGAGCATACTATGCCCTAACCCAGACCATGGTCTAGCTGTATGCTAAATACTATCGAAATCCGTTCAACTATTACGGCATGAAAAGGTAACAGACAGACAAACAGAGTTATTTTCAAATTTCTGCTTGAATAGCTTTTGCTCGCGGTTTCGTCCGCATGGAGTTTGGAAATTATTCCACGGGAACCTACCACTGGGATCAAAAGTATCCAATGTCCTAACTCAGGTCATGTCCTATCCAAATCCGTTCAATCGATAAGCGTGAAAAATCTTTTATCTTTTCACGCTACGGACAAATAATATCATTCAAATATTTTTTATCCTTAAATGAAACCGCGTACCGGAAGACGTAGCGTTGGAAGGCCTCGGAACAAGGTGGTCCGACGACCTTGTGAAGGCCGCAGGAACCTCTAGGATGCAAGAAGCACACAGAACCGATCGAAGTGGAGGTCGTCTTTCGGTTGAAATGATTGTGACGATAATAAAATTAAATAGTATTTTATTATTCAAAATGTCTAATGATGATGATGATGGGACTCCCTTTTCCGCACTTAGACTCCCATTCGGTCCGTTGTGCGTGGGGATTCTGGCTAACCGAGCCAGCCTAGCTCCGCCCAAAAGCACAGAAGCTTCCTGGGAGCTTCACATGCTTCGCGGAGCGACCTCATTGTTCCGAGGATTTCTGCACGTTGAGAAGCCACGACCTCGCAATCCAGGATGACGTGGGCGGCTGATTCCTCGGCATCAAGGCAGCCCCTGCAAAGGGGGCTGTCCGTGGCGCCTATGTTGAAAAGATGTTTGTTAAAGAGGTTGTGGCCCGTAATTATGCCTATTATTATTCTAAGGTTATTTCTACTCAGGCTGAGAAGTTTTTTGGTTAATCGCGGGTGTATCATTGGTAAGGCCAATTTTGACTGTCTACAGTCTGTTGCCCGTGATCATCTGTTGTTATGGAGTTCGGTCGATCTTTGGCGAATCCACGCACGAAATTGTGAGAAAGGCAAAGGGAGAAGTGGGTACGGGCCTAACACCCTCATATCAGAGCCTCTCTTCGCAAGTTCATCTGCAGCATCATTGCCCAGAGATTCACTGTGCCCTTTGATCCACTGGAGAGTAACACGATTAGCCGTTGATAAACTCTCCAGAGCTAGATGGCACTCAAAAATTAGCTTGTTGTTTGTTTGTTTGCTTCCTAAAGCTTTAAGCACAGATAGGCTGTCAAAATGTCTAAATGTGTCTAATGTGTTCAAAATGTCTAACTCACCATTAAAATACTCTAGCGCCGCCATTGACCACGTAATACCTACATGTTAGCCAAGTTATTTTACGACTTCACTCACCTCAAGATACGGACTATTTAAATTATATTCCCAATCCGTTAAATCTCTTACAAACAGGTAGGTACACCAACATGTTACATGTGAATTTTAAAATTATCCCCTATTTTACAAAAACATAGGCATTAATTTGATTTTATTATGGATTATTTTTTATTTTCTGGATTTGCCATACAAACTTTCATCCCCAATATCCCCTTTATAATAAAACTTTTGAGACTAAATTAGCCTCTGTGCTTCCCCAGAATGCCATTTATCTCCTAATTTTATCGGAATCCGTTCAGACTGACAGACAGAGTAACTTTCGAATTCATAATATTATGCAGTATGTTCTTAGTTATGTGATATCTACCAACCCGCACTGAGCCCACGTGGTGGATTACCGCCCACTCACTCTCACTGAGAAGGCATGTTGGACTTGGGATACATGCCCTCTCTGAGTGAGTGCAGTGGGACTGAATAAAGATTTATTAGTGACCGCAGTATTTCTTTACTAGGAGATACTGTAGCCATTTGCAACTGCTTAGACTAGAAGTCGACTCCAAAGGCTGCACTGATATCGTTAACTACAGAACTCGGAGCAAGCCTCCGTAATCTAAGCCCGAGTGAAGAACGTCACAAAGGATATCAAATCCCCATCCTCAGCCGTATTAGTTGGCACAAAACTTTTTCCTTCAGTTAGCTTAACAAGGAGAAACTTGTAACAAGCGTCAAAGGGCAACACTAAGTCAAAGACATCGTTATATTTTTAGCTCTCTTTTATAACCAAAGCGGTAACTTTATCTTTTGAATTCTTTGTGAATTTGTTTGTCCGTTAAGCATATTTCAACGGATCTCGATGTTTACTTTTCACGATCTAACGATCAAAGTGGGATTTGAAAATATTTAAATGGACATTGGAAATTACCTCAAAGGTTTCATAATCATTTCAGCCGAAAGCCGTCCACTGCTGAACATAGACCTGACCAAGTACCACCACTTCGACAGGTACCTATACATTTACAATTTACGCAATTTAAACAACCTGTTTATCATAGATGTCCTGGAATTTGTGGAATTAATTTCGATGAGCGTTCGGAGAATTCATCATTACATTTTTTTTTTTTAATAATTCGTACATGAAAACCATTATTGTTTTGCAAAAAAAAATGCAGTTCCTTTAATGTTATTTTTGTTTCAGCAACAGACCATAATAATTAACAACATCATTGGAATTATACAATACTCTTTGTAAGTAAAATCCACTAAAGATAGTTAACTTCTTCGTTAGATCGAGGGTTCAAATCAATTAGGTATTTTTCAATTTCCTTTGAATATTTCAAGTTATTCTACGATACTATTGACCAGTCGATACACAACGTCAAAGCAGATCTATACATATAAAATCGCCAACACGCAATTTATAGGGCTTGAAAGTAACACCATAATTTCAATATTGATAGCACAATCAGTTTCTAGAATGGAATTTGACTTTTGTTTTATTGCCGTTTGATTCTCAACAAAAAATAATCTCACAGAGTCGTTTTGCTAGCTATAGCATAATATTTGTATATTTTTTTATATACACAAAATAAATCCTGCTTACCAATTTTGTACATTTACAAAATGTAGCTACTTCTCTTCTGTTTCAAATCTTCAATCACAGATATGCTGGTATAGAGTTCTATAGAAATACGCATACTTTTGTGCTTTGGTTTTCGGTTTACATATTTAAATCATGAATCAAAGATTCATAATACACAAAGTACCTATACAATAACTAATAAGAAGCTAGCTCTTCATTTACCAAGTAAAATCATATTGAATACTCGTACAAGGAGTATGACTAACATCATTTTAAAGTATTTGTGATTGTTAACTGTGAATTTACATACGCAAGGGCGTAATGTGGCAATCACGGTGAATGAAACTGTCACGTCAAAGTTTGCGTTTGCGTTCACCTCGGGAGCGAACACGTTACACGTAACTGAAGTGTCTGTTTGCCAAGTTTTGAAGTGCGTCTTCATATCTTGGGTGTCTGTTTGTCAGTTATTATTTAGTGCTGGAGTTCAAGGTTGAGAAGTCTACTTTGCAGTGATAATTTACTAGGTGTTGCCAAAGGGTGTTGATTACGATCGCATATCATTACTTTTGGTCAGATCACTAAAGTCAGTCATTTAAAGGCAAGCCTCTAGCAATACGGAAAGTGATTATTTACTTCTTCAATAAGAATTTAACCGTCAATATCAAGAAACTTTCTCAATACAGACATACTTCTTTACTGAGAATTTTTAATGAAAGAATAAAAAATCTCATCAGAAACACTTAAATAAATTTCTTCTCGAGACTTCTAAACTGGATCATGTATAATGAAAAATACAAGAGCATGAGGGTTGTGAGATTAAAACTAAACTGTGTAACACAAGATGCGTTAGCTAACGCCGCCTAGCGTTTAAGATAAAACTTTTAGAAAGCAGTATGATAATAAATCGTCAAGTTTCCCTTCTCGTTGGCAAGTCTTGGAGCAATGATGTTGAACGACTAGAAGAGATTGAGGTTTATTTATGCTTAACACGGCTTCTACATAGTAGAATCTTCAGTTGAAAGCTAAATCAGTTTAAATCCCACCTTACTGTTAAAGATTGGTTGAAATCTTATAGGAGTAATAATTATATGAGTTGACATGAAATTCGAGACAAGAGGAAAGAGAGTAGGAATCGTTTTCAATATAAGAAGTCACCTCTACCCCGCAGGCTTTAGGATTTTGAAATTATTGTACCTCAAAGGCGGTGAGTACTGCCAGTGCCCGCGGCTTCAATCACGCGATTGTCTTTTGGGTATTATATGTATAGGTATTATGTCATTGAAAAGGTGAAGTCATGATGTGTTCGTAAGAAAACAGACATGAAATTATCGAAATAAGTATTCAATACTTCGTGAGTACATACACTATAGAATCCAAAAACATCACGACATGTAAATACCCTCTTTTTGTTTGTTGTACCTTAAAAAAAAAGAAATAAAAGGTGAAATTGTTTGTCTCCTACTAACTCCAAGTCACTTTAAAGTCATGAGAATTAAGTTTATTTAATCCAATATTCATCGTAACAGAACACCTCCCTATGAGTACATAAACCAATCTCGTACAACTCAGACAGGCATCAATTCCACGTACGTCTAGGCACGTCTGCAAGCCAAACTTGATTGATGACGACATAAATTGAGCTGTCATTACTCGCCGCATCCAGTAACTCAACATCCGTCTCCTGCCTTGTCCTACCTTATGACTTAGCAACGGCATAAATTAAGCGCCGGCAAGTAATGGGCAATATTAGAGACAAGGCTGTTTTATTACCCTACTTGGGTGCAAGTTTTCTACGTGTCTCCTAGATCGGGCGTTATGCCACAGTTTCACTGAACATGTATCGGTTTTCAGATTTATGGGTGAGAGTTTAATTTTGTGGGGTTTAGTGTGTTTTGGATATTTTAAGTTTTGAAGTCTTCAGTTTGGAGCTTATTTTGGATTCTGTAGGAGGAAATTGATCGCAGTTTAAGGTACAAGCCGCCTTTTTTGGTGAAAAAAGTGAGTGTTGCAAAAGGTGGTCTAGAAAATGATACCTATGATCGTGACAAATGTGTAGCTACGTGACATGTGTGTTACTGACGCTAAGAAGTTTGCTGCAAATTTTGGTGAATACCAATGCTATGACGTCACCAATGCCAAGCGTAGGGATTGTTGACACACTCCTTCGCAGCTACTGAAAACATGCCACTAAGAAGGTTAAAGTTCAGCATCAGGTACAGTCTGTGGTAACAATTTGACATTTACAGCACCTTTGGGTCAATGCAGTAAGAGTGGTTCTCGTTATGTAAGTGTTACCACTGATTGGTTGGCTGAACCTATTTGTAATTTATACCTACATGCTGAATGACTGAATGAGTAGTAAATATTCTACTTAAAATTAAAAAAGCAATGTTTAATTAATTACAGTGTATGTTCATGTATCGTTTCATTAATTTATTTTTAATAAATAGTCGGTTTGCAATTCACGCAATTAATTTAAACAACCGATTTATTATAGACGTCCTGGGATTTGTGGAATTAATTTCGATGAGCGTTCGGAGAATTCATCGTTAATTTTTTTAATAATTACCCTATTAAAAAACCATTATAGTTTAGCAAAAAAAAAACAGTTCCTGTCATTTTATAATCATTTCAGCAATAGATCATAATTATCATCATCATTAGAATTATACGAGTACATATGAATTAGTGCAAATTTTATAGCACCCTGACGTGGTAAAACATGAAATAACTATGGCCTAGGCTGTGAGTTATTACGCCCTAATCGTCTAAATATGTAGTTCGTGCCTACGCGAGGGAATAAGATTTTTTTTAATGTTTCTCTTAGCGTGTCGATGGCAACCTCTTTACAGTAGCCCAGAATTTGGCTAAGAGCTTGGCACCTTCAATAGCATCCATTAACTCCTGTAGCGAGCAGACAACAAGACACGCTGGACACATTTTTAGTGGGACAGCATCACATTTACACTCCAGGGTGGAGTCATCTGTGTATCTCCACCTGAGCAGGTTTTCTTTGCTTCGGCCTAACTTAGTCCGAAGTAAGACTTCCAGGTAAGCCTAGGCAACTCATGTTCAGGTGCGAGGTTTTCAGCAGGTGGAACGATTTTTTATTTATATTGGGAATAAATGACAAATTGACTAGACGGGTGTTGTGACTTGCGTCATAAAATTCAGGAATGAACAATAACTTTCAGCATTAAAATGTATTAAGACAAATCGCGGCTATTTTATACAATAAGATTTCAGCAAATATCTTTAGTTATTACGCTCTGGAATGTTTGGCTCTGGCGTGCTTTGCTCTGGGGTGGTTGGCTGATTAATCATCTTCGTAGAGTCGGCATGCACTTTCATCCATACCAGGCGGTATGTAGCGGAAGGAATCGACTAAAACCGTGGAATTTGGAGACGCCATGCCCATGATGGATACCTGCAATACAGAAAGTGAGTTTGTTGGTGGTTGTGGAATCTAAGGTTAGGTAAAGTTCGAGGAGGCAGCCCGTTACTGAGTAAAGTGTGTGCGGCAAGTGCGCCACGAATGTTAGCGAGCTTTTGGCGTGAATCAAAATGATTCGCATTCAAACATGTAAACGTAACGTCGTGTTGTAACGTCGTGTCGTAACGTCGTGTCGTCGTCGTCGTATTCGTCCACGAATAATTTGGTGAGTTATTTGGCGAACTATTTGCCTAATATAATTTAAACGTGGCGTGACGTGGCATTTTCATGCCAGGTCATTTATCAGTAAATTTTAGTGTGCATACACACGAGCGACATGCGCTGACGACAGAGGCAACTGCCACCCCGACGCGTATCGCTCGCGCGTATGCACAATTAAGAAAAAAAAATTGCAGGCTATAATGAATAGATCTTAGTTACTGCGTGCATAGGAGTAATTAAAAACTAAATTGATAGTTTTAAGATTTCAAGTCGCTTTTGCCTTTACCCTAGGCGCGAAGTGACATTTATATTACAAGCAAATAATTATTCTTACATGACAAACAACTACTATATAAAACAATGTCAATACTTACGTAGCCCTTATAAGTCTCTGGTCCAACTAATTTCATCGTTAGAGTATGCCATCCGCTCACATAGTTTGGAGCCATGGCTGAATTTGAATTCATTGCTGTAACCCTGTCACCATTGATGTCTAACAGGTAACTCAAAACAATGATTTGGTCAGCGGGATCCGTTGCTTCCATATAAATGTTCACTTCCACGGTACCACCGAAGTTCATAGAAAATATGAATGACGACACACAACTCAATTCTGGTAGAGGCGTTATAAATGTGGTACTGCGTTCATTTGGACCAGTTAAGTCCAAATTGCTGTATTTGTCAACACTCCAATATGGCATGGAGATACAAGCTCCCCCCCACTCATTTATCAACCATTCATTAAAATTTTCTTCAAACGTGTACCACACACATGAGTCACTGACAGCGTGGCTCACGAATATAAAAAATATTAAAACTTTGCGAATCATTTCGTTTAGTTGCATGCAGTGCCACAAAATGTCTTTAATTTATATTTGTATCGTATCGTCCTACTGCAGTGAAAATACCTCCCTTCCTTTATATATATCATTTTATTTTAATCGAACGCACATCTTAACATAAATGATTCTGATAAGATAAAATTTCTAAATGATATAAAATGAAGTCACGCGGCTGGTATGTGTGCTATGTGTGTATTCGCATAACTACTTGATGGATTTGAATGCGGGTTCAAAACCATACAACATAATCAACCAATCTTTATTTTTGAACATAGGTAAGAACATATATTATAAGGTTTTTAATTACACATTTTAGCTGATCTCTCTCTATGACTATATGTATAGGCAACCCTCATAAAGTGTTAGCACGTGACATTATGATGACATCAGTGTTTTTTTGTTTCAATTTTTTCGAAAGATGCATAGAAATTAGAATAAAACAAACTCTGCCTCGTTGGACTAGTCGTCGCTAGCGCTACTGCTAAGAATGAGGTCCTGGGTTTGATTCCCTGGTCTCGGGCAAAGTGTTATATTAGGTTTTGCCATCAGTAATTACTCAATACGGCAACTTAAATCCGGCTCGCTCCCTTTTATTTAAATATAACTGACTAAATACGTATGTACTATAATTAGATAATAACGTCTGTTTAATCACACTAGGAGGAATATAGACGTAAAGTTATGTTACCCTCGGGTGTAATGCAACAAACGATAATCTTAACCTAACAAGAAGTTTAATTTTTAATTTTTGATGACTGAAATTTTTACCTTTGTTAGCATAATATTGTGACAAACGAACGATACAATATGTTTTTGTTATATTATTATGTTTTATCGTTAAATCCATCAAAGAAGATATGAATCTTAAACCGATTCCACAAATAGAATACAGGAAAAAAACGATTAACAATCTAAAAAAACCCCGACTGCAGAAAAACAATAACAAACAAAATGATCAGTTTTCAAGCAGTCTGACGCAGTCAGTGGCATACAATCTGAAGCTCATATAGAATAACTGCCGCAAGTCTCATTGCTCCGTCCGTACCTACTATGTAAAAGCGATGAGGTGAAAGAACAAAAGAAAAATTGATTATTAAATTGATTTTTCAAATTTGCACCTACCACTGTTTGTCTCTGCATCATCCAAAGATTGACTAGTAAAAAATGCCTACGGCATTTGTGTGCTCGAAATATTAAATTTTAAATTAATAAAGATAGTGGCAGCACCTCTCAGCTTGTATATTAGGTGATATTAGGTCACAGGGCTCGAAATATGTATAGTCACGACTCAATATACTTCAGTAGCAATTGTATATTATATATAGCCAATTTTATAATAGGTAGTAAGTAGTTATTCCCTGGATGAAAAACACATGTAGGTACGTTTGCCGCGCAGTGACCAAAATACAGGATTGAGCGTTAAAATAGGAAAACACACATTTTTAGAGCTTGTCTGGCGTACGAATGTAACCATTGATGCAACCAAACCGACGGCGACGTCGAAGAAATTTGCGATATAGGTACTATCTGAGAGAGCATTTTGGGCGTCTCCAGCAATGTGGACTCACCCTTAGTTAAAATCAACATTGAGTTTCACGCATTTTCCCTCCCGGGGGTATACAGGGTTCAAAGTAGGTTAAACATTAATAATAATATGTTAATATTGTTGACCTAGTAACTATAATCACAGAGTAAGCCGCTTATCTTACAGCGCAAGTTCTGCATGCCTACGGGGCGAAGCTAGCCGCTTCGGCAATGTATCTCTAGTGTGCCGATACGTCTAACGGCCTGCACCATTAACTTTTTTGGACACCTCAAGTCTTTCTTTTATGGTTTTCGAAATGAGATAGGTACCTATCTAAAGTAAAAGTAAGGCTGTATTCATTAAAATCCTGACAGAGCCATTGTAGTCTTAGTAGCAGGGAAGATAAAATCTATGGAAGTAAAACCTTCTAGTAAGTTGTAAACCTCATGATGCATGGTATTGGTTCACCAATTACATCATCTACAGAAAAATGTTTGCTTAACATTTTGTTTTCCAAATGTACATTTTGTTTAACAGAGCAATTCTGCTAGCCATCATTAATTAGGTAATAGGTACACCTATTAATAGCCCGGTACACAAACATTTGACTAATACCAAGCGTATGGAGAGTTTCAAAAATTGCATTTGGCTCCATACCAGCTTTGTGTAATGCAACCACAGCGATTTGGTTCTCTTTATCACCCCACTCTATTTTAATATCACAAAATATTGTACAATGTATTGGCGCCAAAACTAGAAAACTCAATGAACAATGGTATAAAAATGACAGATTCCAAATTCAAATGCAATATCTTTCTTATTTTTAATTGTAACAGTATTTATGGCCAGACTGTGTACACAAGGAAGTTCGGCAATGATTCCTTCTCCACACGTGTATTCTCTGGTACCTCGTTAACGGCATAACTATGTAAATGTCTATTAACTGCTCCCAAATTACAATTTTTATTTTTACAAACTTCCTTTACATAATCTACTCAGTTATTTGACATTATATAAATACTTTTTCTAATTTAAACTCTTAATTAGTGGCTTTTGTTGACCGGTTATTAGTTCAGATTTGTTACAGTACAAATGGCAATCATGTCATTTGGTTTAAACTGTTTTTTGTTTTTATAATTTTTTTATCCATACTAATCCATACTTATTATCATAAATTCGAAAGTAACTCTGTCTGTCTGTCTGTATGTTACCTTTTCACACCTAAACCACTGAACGGATTTTGATAAAATTTGGCACGGAGATAGATTGCATCCCGGGGAAGGACATAGGGTAGTTTTTATCTCGTTGTTTCCACGGGATCGTCACTTATGCGGGTGAACCTGCGGGGCGCTGCTAGTATATTATTTAGATTCTTTTGTGGGAACGTTGTAAGCCTTGTAGACCGTAAATGTGTTGACCATTTTCTATTTAGTTAAGTACCTGGTAATTGTACAGAGGCCTCCACTGTCTTCCCATACCTATTAATACTGTAATTTGAAAACATCGTAAGAACCAATAATTTTAAAAAGAGTAACCGTAGAGTTCCTTGCCGGCTCTTCTACATAGGAAATGAGCAATTGGACCGTGCTCCTAGCTTCTTGACGTTTCATAAGTGAAAGAAAAAGGTATGTGATAATTATATAATAATTTTGATTTCGATGATTTTTTTATTTATAAAAAATAACAGGCAAAAGATTTAAAAATACTGAAAACCTACACGACCCTATAAATTCAGCGGAAAAAATGTGTATGTAGTGTTATGTAGTGTATGCGAGAATATTGAAAAAAATGTTTTAATTCAAGAGCTTTTGCTCTTTTTGCAATAAGTACAAACTTGCAATAAGTACTTCTCACGATACCTCTCAAAACAAAGATATACAAATTCAGAAACAATTAAATAAAGACTCTTGAAAATCTCAAACGAAACCCATCAAGCCGAAATGCTTTCAAACAACTCCGTCATATTCTTGAATACTTATGAAAACAACTGAGATTAATATAACATTTGTTGTTTACGTTAAGTGGTAATATAACCGACTCAGATGTTACGTTCCAGCTTTAGCTAAATGAAATGCAATAACATCGCTTGGAGAGCTATTAATTTGATTGGCTGCCATTTATACTTGACAATTGTGGTTTATGTGTACAGGCAGATAGATATAACTTTGTATTATAGGTGGGGTATTTTGAGTTCAATTGATATTTCAATTTAAAGTACATCACTTGTATGTGACCCTCATACCACATGATTTTCGTGTTGGTAAGCAGAAATTTGCGGACGACATTGTTACCATCGCGAGTAGAATGATGCGGCTGACAAAAACAAATGTCGTTTAATTGAATTTTTACCAGTAACTTTGGTTTAAAAATCAAACTACTGAACCGATTTTGATAAAACTATAGAATATTGTAAATCGGCTTATAAAGAACTGAGTTCTGCCGTAACACAAATAAAAAAATATTCAACCGAATTGATAAACTCCTCCTTTTTTTTAAAGTCGGTTAAAATGCTCAGCATAGTGATGATGATGAAGCAGAAATGACAATCTCGAAGTCGGTATTAGTATCTACCCATTGAAATGGGTACTCAATCTTCCAGTTAAATTTTAAACTAGACAAATATTTACTTAATAAAGTTCTAAGTAAGTATAAATTTCCATAGCAATGGTTGACAGGTATATTCGCTATAAATATCACAGTCTCGCAAATTCCCTCAAGTGCACGTCGAATCTAAAATCGCGTTCACCTGTCGCAGTGTCTAGCCAAATTTTATCTAGAATTTATTCCTCACCCTAGTTTGTGTACTTCATTTCCCAGCGGTGTTGCCAGATTTAATAATAAACAGAGCTGAATAAAGTCACAATTATTCTTAATTTAGCGATCTCTCGTTACTGAAACTGTTTTGCATGAAAATAGCTCCCAATTATGTATTTTAAGTAATGATCAATAAAGTTGAAAGCTTATACACCAACGAATGCCTTTTATTTATTTGCGCTTATGGTCCATTTTAGCCATGCATGTGTGTATTATGTATGCTAATAAACATACACCTTAGACTGCGTTATATATAGGTATATTTCAGAGGTTTATTTCCAAAGTAACAGCATAAATAAACCAGTAATTAACTTTACACCTTTAACCATAACTCCCCGTTAGTACCACTCGACTAACCAAGTACTACATAACAGAAAACCGCGAAACGCGCACACTCACCTACTTGCACAAAGAGAAAACACACACGAACAAATTTTTATGTATTACTTACGACCCGGGTCTTCCCTCAAAATTCAACTAAAAACCTGCCTTATCAAGCTACGGAACAATAGGCCTACATTTAAATTTAATTAAAAGCAATCTTCAGGGATCCTTAGTCTATAAACACCTGGAAATAAATTCACCCGACTGCCAACAATTCTTCTTTAATAGGCCAGCGAGCCGACAACGTTATCGCGAAAATTTAATAACAGTAAAACAAGTAGATACTGTGTGGTACACACGGCCACGGAGGTTTTACAACTTTGTTACCATCACACCGTGTACCTACGTCTACAGAGTAAAATTTCACTTGCACTTGCGCTCAGAATAGGAGCAACATTAAATACCTTTGTAAATAAGAAAAAATAGTTTAATTGACTGTTTGCTAAACGCCAAATAAAATTAAGAAAAACTATCACCGATTTAGACTATTATTATTGAATGAAGTCTACCCACTAATGAACACAGGATATACCTACTTGCTTTTTCTTGGTCTCTGTAAACAATAGTCAGCTATTCAGCCTAGCTAACTATGAAAACCGACGAACACTTTTTTGTGTATAAAGTCTACAATCTTATAGGCTTATTGACACTTACCATATTTCAATTTATTTTATTCACACATCCCTAATTTTGATATCGTTATTCCATCTATCAGAATTCGCTCGCAAACATAATATTATTCCCCTCAAGCAAATTTTCAGAGGGAACGGGCAATAAAATCAATTAGATTTTGGAACTAAACTTAATATTGGCTTTGGCGATTAGATTTTTATTTACCCCTCAGCCAAGAGTTTAGCCACACGTTTGCATACGTAAAAGTTGGGGAAGAATTTTGCATACGTTGTGGCATTTTGGGGATTGTATTGGCAATTTTCTATTTTGGAGTTGCTTGAAGACTTTTATCTTGTTTTTTTCATTCAATTGGGCGTATTTTGCTCGTAGGAGTTATATATATGGATATTTAGGAGTATGTAAGTATCGTAGCAGGTGGTGTTCTATAGTTTCTGCCAGCCCCCATTGAAAAAGGCGTGAGCTTATGTATAAATTTCGCTTGTGAATGAAAAAATATCGTACGTATGATATAAATGTATGAGTAAGATCAGGATGAAATGATTTTATAATTGTATTTTACTGAACGAGACGGTCTAGGTCTTGCCAAATAAGGCTTCTCTCATATCTATCATACCTTCCTAGTAGGTAAGTTTCAATAAAGAAGATTTTATTTTTGTCAAATTTGTACACCATAATTAAATAATCCTAAACATAAAATAAACATAACTCTGTTAAGTATTTTCAGAAAAAAGTCAAATATTAATCATATAATAAATTTATCATTGAACCCAGCAGTGTGTACAGCATAAGGGCTATACATATATCTCATTAAGTAGTTATTCGAGGATGCTATGGGAGCCACAACAATGAGCCGTTAGGGCGCAGGCTCACTTAATTAAGCTTAGTTAACTACATGTGCTCACAAAACGGCCATTAAAGTCAGATAAAACTGAATGTTTGATGAACCACTGATAGTTGGCCTTTTAAGTTTTGACTAAAATACACCTGAAATTGGGTCTATTTTTAATAACAAGAGACGTAGCTAATGGCCCTTTTAAATGATTATTGTAGAAGGCTTGAAACGTTAACTTTTACAACTAGGTAAGTACTTAAAAGTTTTCATGGTCGAGATGGTAAACAATTTTTGAAAGGTCTGGTACTAAATAAGCCTTTTAACGAATCGACAAAGCGTCTGATATCTAAACTCGAATTATTTTTACCTTGATTCTGGACTTTGATAGAAGTTTCAACAGTAACTATAGCTTTTAGCCATTTTATATCTCGACTAGCTTCTGCCCGCGACTTCGTCCGCGTGAAATTTCTTGTTACTCCGACCCACCCCGTCGCATCGCATCGCCTGCCCGCGCTATTACTTCGTTTTTGCTTAGCGTTCTTTCTGACTTTTTTTCTTTTTGCTCGGCTCCTTAAGGTCATAGCGTGATGTTAAATAGCCTTCCTCAAGAATTGGGCTATCAAATGCAAAAAGTATTTTTCAAATCCGACTGGAATTTCCAGAGATTAGCGCGTTCAACCAAACAAACAAACAAACTCTTCAGCTGTATAATATTAGTATAGATTGGGCTTTGGTATAATGCGAACCTTTGTAAAACAGATTCCAAGATTGTTATGCGTTATTAAGTCTTTTATCATCAGGTGTGAAACAAGTAGCAAATTACTATCAATTTATATAATAACAGATCTATTAACAATGAACACAGAGTAATTAAGCGCAGAGGCATCAGGTGCATCGAATGGAAATCAATTAATATTATTGCCGAGCCATACTGGCCTGTAGGTAATTTGCGTTATTTGCTAGCTTATTAAGCCAGGATTATCTTGTGCAGATTGAATGATAGGCATATACTAACTAACTAAGTAACTATTTAGTTGACTGGGAGTAAGTTTTAGTCATAAATATAGGCTTATCTTTCAAAATAAACAGCAATGCTGCTTGATGTCGGCGATAAGAGTGTCGCTTGTTCTGCTTCGAATAATAAGATCGTTCATGAGAAAGGTACTTAAGTTTTATGATGAGGTACCTAATTATCAAGAGACTAGGAATTTACTTAAAACATGAAAGCCTGTGTCGATGGAAGTAAGTCGCTACGTTACCCGTTCTAAAACCACAGTCAGGTAACATAAATACTGTAATCTTTTTTAAGCATGAATTTTACTGTAGTTTTATTACTAGGATCACGTAATCTATGATTATATCAAAAGCATAGTTTATATTTTAAATTATGAAAAGCTTCGCATAACTAAAAAAAAAATATATGGTCGGGGGACCCCCGTCACGCGATACTCTCACACATAAACACTCGTCTAAAATATAAAAAAGAGAAAGTGTGAATATAATTCGTGTTTTTAATAGAAAGCCATCTCAAAAACCCTGAAAACGACAACCATGACGAAATATTTTAAAATTGTAGCACATTTTGGATTTACATTTTGACCTCACTCGGCTTAAACACTCTCAATAACCATAAAAACTATCTCTCTAAAGTCGCATGGAACTATCTCTCTAAAGTGGCATCACGCTTTTTGGTTACATACGTGACGATTTTTACCAGTCAATTCCTATCCCAAGGCTCGTTAAACAACTTCGTTCCAAAAACAATACCCAATATCATAGAATATAGACCCAATATTATAAGGTACCATTCCGGCTAAAGGTAGACATCTTATAAAACTCAATTTAGTTAAAATCGGATCCCGGTTTCCCCTTGCATAGGATCGACTAGAATTCAACGCTACCAATGATTTTCAATTCGAGATAAGAAGATTTGACTTGGATAATTATTTTATTATTAATACATGTTTTTTGTTTGGTGCTAAAGTCTTGAAGTTCATCTCATAAGGGATGAAATGGAATACTATTCTGGCATACATATCGTAATAAGCTTTTGATTTGAAAAATAATGCGACTAAGATAAAGGGTACCTATTTAAATAATTGATTGGTAACTTATGTAACCAAAGTAATTCAGGACGGTTCATTTAATGGATGTTACTTTCTCTGTTATTATAAAACAATAGTGCATTTATTTGCATGCCTTTTCTTGATTTTTTAGTGCATGCTTTTTTTTGCATGCTGTTTTTTTCCTTAAACTTAATTGGCAAAATGTAGGTGTATTTATTGATCTGCCTACACCTTCGAGTATTACATGCGCGATGTCATGCTTATGTTATTTTCCCTTTAATTTTTCAGAGGATAGGAATTGGCCGAAATTGAAGACGGGCGTAGTCACCGATACAAGCCTAAGAAACGCTTTTTTTTTCAGGATGGGAAGTCATCAAATGACCCCTCCCGCTCTGGGTGGAGCGGAAGGAAGTGGCAGATTCTTACTGACTAAAACCCACCCGTGTTCCTTCCTTAGCCCTTTATGTTCCGGGCCAGCGGTAACCCTTTCGGACAAGCCCGCTGAAACCTAGCCTATGAAACGCTGGCGTGACGATTTGGACTCGTTCCTAACCGATTCGACGGGAGGCCTTTGCCCAGCAGTGGGACAATACAGAATAATGAAAAAAAAAAGACTTGGACAAACTACTATGATTTCTACATTGAACCTTTACAACTTACAGGATCACTTTGATTAGATATTACATGTAGACCTATAGTCTAAGGTATACCTTCTTCGATAATGACTATCGATCAAGATATTACAAACCTAGACAGCAGATACCCTTAACAGGTCGTAGTAATAATTAATGGGTACAAACCCTAGCCACTACCATGAAATTCATTTTTTTAAATTCGATGAAACACCGGTTCTAATGCCCTTTCTTACTATTAAAAACTCTGTGATGCAACGGGCAGACGTCATTAAAATGTCAGCTTGAACTTATATTCCAAGTATTCCGATTGACTAAGCCTACTTGGAATGTTTGCAAAGATTTTACTCTTGAAAATTTTTCAAAATTTAAAGTAATAACAACTTTAATTCAAGCATTTTTCTTTGGAAATATTTTAAAATGCGTTTTTAATTAACTAAGTTTGTAAATAATTAGATAATCGACTTATAATCAGCCTATACCATTCCCACTGCTGGGTCATCTGTGAGAGGGAGCGGTTCAAAATCCACCACGCTGGCCCAGTGTGGGTAGATAGATTTCAGATGTCTTGTAATATTTGGTGCTAGGACAGTCTATAATTTATTTGTAGCTATATTCGTGAAAAGACTATTGTTACTAAAATGCAACACTCTAATATACAAAATATCAGCATCCTAGTTGCTTGACATACTTTCGTTCACAACCTGAATCATTTTGAAGGAAAGCTAATCAAATGCTTCATATATTCGAAAATTTTGTCTTTTCAACAACGTAAATAACGCAATAAATGTTGTTGCACTGTCAAAATGAAACCCACTGCTACTGCCAGTGTGTTACGCAGTTACCCCGCTGGTAACGTAAGCCTTTCATTAGCCATAAATGGCATTTCCGCAAGCATTGACTGCCATGACATATTCAATAATTCCCCAAAACGAAACACTCAGGTGAACCTGTCTACATTTACCAACGGTACTCTCTCGGGTCTTAGCCGTCTTAAAACGTTGTAACGGACACCTACGTTTCACTGGAATGCCTTCAAATAATTTGAATATGAATACTCCTTAATTCAACAGACAGTTTGATATTAAATTTGCCTAAGACGTTACTTGCAGTCAGGTTTCTGTAGACTTGCTAATAGAATTGAAACTATGAGATGAACTATTTGTTCTTATTATTAGATGGTGGTGGGGAGGAACAAGTTGCCAGATTGCACCAGGTGTTTGGAAATTTAATTCTAAAGTTGTCTGGCTAGACCTTGACCAAAGTAATTTTAGCATAATGAGGAACAGGTTCATTGTGAAATAAGAGACAAAAGGAGGCCAAGTGTAGTAAAGAGGATATTCAAATTATTGTAACCCAGAAACACTTATAATGACCTCTCAAGTTCCGCTAATGAGACACAATTGATTTTATATTGTAACGTGCGACATGTGGTACGCGCGGGGTTTGACCGGTTACAAAGGAGTTGTTCTGTTTTAAAAATAGTAATGGGAAAAGATTTATCATATTGTATGAACTTTTAAAATCTTTAGTTTTATTTAACATTTATCAATATTACCAATGCTATCAATGTCAAAGAATCAGAATTTCATAAATTCCTTAAATGTAACTTTTTACCTATGTTACCAATTTTTTGGGTTCCGTACCTCAAAAGAAAAAACGGAACCCTTATAAGATCACTTCGTTGCCTGTCTATCTGTCAGGACCCTTTTTCTCAGGAACGTGTGGAGTTCATCAAGTTGAAATTAATATCAAATACTCAGGGCTGCAATCCCTTGAAATAGTGAAAAAGTCAAACTTCTAAGACAACGCAATCAAAAGATACGGGCGTTTATGTTCCGTTTATGCCGCATATTTTGACACTCGCCAGGGAATCTAAACCTATAGGGTACTTCCCGTTGAAATAGAATCATGAAATTTGGCAAGAAGCAATGTCATGTATCACAAGTAAAGGATAAAATCCGAATACCGTAAATGTGTAACTACATACCTACAAATATGTACGGAACCCTCTGTGTGCGAGTCCGACTCGCACTCGATCGGTTTTTCAATATTAGCGAAATATTACTAAGTACAATGCGTGCCACGAAAGAAGAGACTGACACACCACGTGGTTTGACATGCGCAGAACACGATTTTAGGTATCTTTAGCGGTATGAGGTCTGAGTGCGGGACGGGACCGGACGTCATAGGGGCAGCGGAAAGAGCGGGGGAGGCGGGGTCAAGTCTCTTCTTTCGTGGCACGCATTGTAAGTTAGCTTATTTCTCTTATTCATTGCTTATAAAATGCATGTGGTGTTTGCCTGTAAGTAACTGACGCACTGTTATTTTACATTAAAAATGCATTATGTGTTTGTATAAGTGTAATCAATTGTTGGTGAATCTAATTAAATAAATTAAAAAAATATATTTGCATTATATTATTTGCATGGTCGAAAATAGACAGGCGTATACCCTACATTAAATTTTTCCAAACTGTTAATGATGATGATGATAAAGTATGTCAGACAACCACACTTTATTTTTATTACAATCAGAATTATAACAAATTCTAACTTTTGTCCTTTTCTGTCACCAGAAATTTCACTCATGTTTATTTTCCTCTCATAATAAAGCCAAGTTTGTAGTACATAAGTGCGTCCGCACAAGTTACATGAACGTGTTAATACTCGCTCGGGCGCACACTAGACTTTAAGCTCTAACTACTAAAAGTCCCGCGGCGCCTCTAAGATTTGCACCAACCAGTTTGACATTCTTTCACACGTAAATACTAGACTATGTAGATGGTTTTTTTTTTCTTATGAGATGTTACGTGGCATGATATTGAATAAGTATGAGGAAAACTTTTAGAAGTAAGGAGACTTTTTCTAAAAGATGTTTTAAAATTCAAAGTTATGGTTATTATATAAAATCAAATAAATATATTTGGGATTATTCAAGCTTCGGTTTGGGTTGCGCTTGGTTCTGCATTTGAGAGTATGTGTAGTTTGATGTAGCATTTTTTAATCCCAGTTATATTATAGTTATACGTACTACTACTATTACCGTACGCTGATTGCTGAGCGTGGGGTCCTAGGTTCATTCCTGCGTCGGGCAGTGTTATTGAGTTTTTGTTTTAGGAATTTCTTAGTAACAGCTGATCTGTCTGCAGTCGTGTCGGATTGCCGTCCCATCGGACTATGAGAGTGAGGGAAGAGGGAGTGCACCTGTGTCTGCGCGCACACTTGTGCACTATAATAACTCCCACGCCAAAGGCTGGTCTCCGTTGAGATTGGCCGCCGTGCCCAAAATACGGTCTGGAACTTATTTTATACCTCTCATCAGAGACAACACTTTGACAAATCTGCAAAATGATACAACCTGCATCTCAAACAAAACAAATGCTGTGCTTTGAAGCAGCAAAAACACATTTCAACGCCCAAACTGCACAGTTTAAAGATTAGAGGCACTACTGCATCATGTGGACTAGCAATTGACCATTAGTTCCCGTAAGAGGCAATTAAGAGATTACGTCAGTGCAATGGGCTCCGACACCCACCTGAACCTGCTGCTGACTTTATACCGCTTAGCTTTAGGATTCCACGGGAAAAGCTGGGCTGTTCGGTACTTTAAACTGTTACGGCATTCAACCGTAGGATACATAAGTAGGTAAATGAAATATTCATTGGTGCGACCTTATTTCAGGGGGTCTAAAAATGCCACTTTGACGAATCATAAAATGATAACATTATGAATAATAATGGACAGTTAACTGTTAAGTTAATCGTATCAAATCCCATTGGTGAAGGATTTTTCAGTTATTTTTTTGTCTGTGCTAAAATACCAATCAATCCAATCCCAATCTCTTTGATTAGGTATACCTACGTAGTGCAGCGAAAAAAAGGAAAATACGGACTATCTTCGCCATATTATGATTCATAATGTTATCCTCGTATTATAATTCTGCCAAAGATGGCCTTTTTAGGCCCCCAGATAAGGTTTACCATAATATAGTTGATTCAATTATTTCTAATTTTATTTCCTAGCTAGCTAGGTATTAATGAAAAACAGTATAAGTACCCAGTAAGAGGAAATAAACCTATAACATTAAGAACAACCTGCGTAGTTGTTCAGGCCTAAGTATTAATAAAACTGACATTGCAATATAGGTACACGTGGTCATTATAAGCTTTCATATAAACCCCAATGCGTTTAGAATTTAATAATCTGCTCCATCTTCAGAAACAATGCATAAAATCCTTCCTTTGACGTATTACATGTTGAACAGATTTCCCCGAGGCATAGATAAATGTGCTATTGAAATAGTTCGACGTACGCGTTCTCTCAGAGTGCATAGTAAAGTACCTTTTAAAGGTAATCATTGTGCCATAAATCTTGATTTAATGGATGTACTCGTAATTTTCATTTTAACTAGCACAAGAAGAAAACCATTGAGTGAAAAAGGAACTTATCTAAATGGGATTCCAGGGATTAATTTATAAGAGCGTAGGCATCTTTGATTTTATAATACCAATCGAATTTTCTAAATTTTGTGGGGTTTTGTAATGCTTTGTATTAAGATTGATTGATTGTCAATAGCCTAGTCAGACATTTGAATTTTTTTAACCCAAACGTGTAAACATGCACCGATAATTAAACTTTTTCAAACATTGTCAAAATAATAGAAAACATCCGTTTCACCTTCTGCTCATCCTCATTGGGAAAATGAGTGAAATAATTCTAAAAAGTCACCTGCAAGCTATATTCACCCAATACCTGCACGCCTTTACCCTAAATAGGTAAGTTTTGGATTGCACACATGACAGGACGATCCAGATTGTTAGGCTGGCCGGTGTTCCCTCACAAACTAAGAGAAATACGTTATTACGATTTATGTCGCTCACATTTTTCTTAGTACCTAGAGCAATTTTTTTGTTTGTATATGGCCACAAAGATGTCGTGACGGCAAGTCTCCTTTGTATTTCATGGAATAAAATCTCGTGTGACGTCCGTCGGCAGCGATATCCCTCGGCCCCTTTATGGGGTGTAACTTTTCTTCCCTGTCGCTAGTATTTTATTCGATAATAATTCACCGGACGAAAGAAAATCCTTTGTTTCATTAAATTTCTTATGTACGGAAAGTTGGGACGTTAGTTTTATTTCTACCTAAATTCGTTATGTTGTCCTCGAGGTGTATTTCTTTTTTGGTACCCCCGTCGCGTTTGTTTTATTTTTATTGTTACTATGCAGAAGGTTACACGTGGCTCTAGTTGTAAAAGTCATTTAGGACCACGTAGGTTTATCTATGGATCCGTACCGAGTAACAGTTGACAATCTTGATGCAATACGTACATATGCGTGGTGATAAACTGCTCTTTCCTTTTCTGTACATTAAGAGTCCTTTGTCCTGCAGTGAGTTAGTTACAATGTGAAAAATTAAAATCTAAAACAATAATTGAAACTAAGAAAGAAGACCCAAGTGAGGCTGCCTTTCCACCAAATATGAGCGAGGATGTGTAATTCGTAGCGAGGGATTTGTGTGAAACCAACCAATAACATCGCTTCATTTTTATAGCTTGAACTAAGTTAGCGGTGGTATTGGTTAGATTTACACACATCCCTCGCTACGCATCCTCGCTCATCTCTGGTGGAAAGGCAGCCTTAGTGTTAGCTTATTTAGCTTGTTAAACAGATTATCTATTTTCAGTTCACTTTTGAATCAAAACAAAAGGTAAATTGGTACCAAAATTTCAAAGTGCAGGTTTAACACGGGTCCATATTGGCTCACCTAAAGTTCTTTACCCGAAATTGTTCTTCCTAACGATTTGTAATCCGAATGATCACTCTTCCTAAAATTTTTCATCCTAAAGTTTTCATTCATACTATTTGTAGTGCTACCGGCGATGTTCATAACACTCATGTTTCCGAAAATTGTAATTAATAATATCATTAAAGTAAATATATTTAAACTCCTACTGTTTTTTATCATAACGCTTTTATCCCTAAACATAATTGCCATAACATTTTCATTCATACTCAGAAAGAAACATTTACCAAGTGTAATAAAAAATATATGCGGGTAGAAGATGATTTTATAGTTTTAATTTGAGGGTGAAATTATTTACGCATAACAGCTTACGCATAATTTCTCTAATCATAATAATGATTAAGCATAACATTCTAAAGCATACATTTTTTAAGCATAACATTCTAAAGCATAAGTTTATTAAGCATAACAATAATAATAAGGCGTAGTCGACGGAGCCCCGCTTCGCGGGGCCCCTATTTCTGTCTACAGGGTTTAAAGGAACCTAACACGAAGGGGATGACGGGGGCTCGTTCGCTCGCTCCGCTCGCTCACTTGAGCCCCCGTCATCCCCTTCGAACCTAACCTGTCCGAGTCGGGGTGCCCCAATTCCCGAGCTCGCTTCGCTCGCTCTTGCTAAAAATATACACCTAAAATAAAAATACATAGTTAAGTTACATAATGTTTTGTATAATAAATCATTAAGCATAACATTCTAAAGCATACATTTTTTAAGCATAACATTCTAAAGCATAAGTTTATTAAGCATAACAATAATAATAAGGCGTAGTCGACGGAGCCCCGCTTCGCGGGGCCCCTATTTCTGTCTACAGGGTTTAAAGGAACCTAACACGAAGGGGATGACGGGGGCTCGTTCGCTCGCTCCGCTCGCTCACTTGAGCCCCCGTCATCCCCTTCGAACCTAACCTGTCCGAGTCGGGGTGCCCCAATTCCCGAGCTCGCTTCGCTCGCTCTTGCTAAAAATATACACCTAAAATAAAAATACATAGTTAAGTTACATAATGTTTTGTATAATAAATCATTAACGTGGAAATCCAAAATAAATACGTAAAAATAACTCAAATTTGTTTCCGTTATTTCTATTAATTGTATGCCTAAATATTATTATGCTAATAATCATTAGGCCTAGTAACGTTATGCGAATTAAATTTATGCTAAAACAAATTAGCCTTCAAGATAATTATGCCAACATAAACTGTAGGTCAAAAAAAAAAATGGCAAAGTATTATTATGGCAAAACTAATTATGCCAAAATCGTTATGCTAAAGTATATTAGGAAAAAGAATATTATGCGAAAAGAAGGGATCCCATTATTCTTATATGTTATACATGTTATGTGAAAATAAAGTTACGCAAAATTAATGTATATAATACTGATTATTATGAATAAAAAGAAATCTAAACAAAAAAGATATGACTTTGAATAATAGTGTAAAAGATGGTTATGTTGAGAAAATATAGGAAAACAAATAAAAGTATAATAGATGTTTATTGCTACTGACATTATGAAGTTGAATGCTTCGGAATTATGAACATTAGAGACGGAGTAGTTAGGAATTGTGATTGTTAGGATGAAAAATGTTAGGAAGAACATTTTCGGATTTCCAATTATCGGAGTTAAAAATTTAGGTGAACTTTGGCGCACCCGTTTAACACATTATGTGTCGCGAACTTTACTGCCTACCTTCATCTTGTAAGTGGTTACTGGTCACAGATTAGACTAGTTTGCCTCTCCCCCAGGGCGTCGTAAGAAGCCACCGGCAACTAAGGGATTACATATATACAGACTGGCCAGGAACATCCATCTATGAATTAATAAGCGTAATTACGTCTGGAACCAATGATCTAACTGTGTAGGTATGTATTTCGGCTAGTATAATAAATAAGCCTAAGAACACAATAAAACAGGACTCCAATAACTGACATTATTTTTTGTGGTCGCATTGTTTCTGATATTTCAATCCCAGAGTTGATTCCCGTATGGAATAAAGCTTAGGTTCTGTAAAAAAAAACCCTCAATAGTAGGCCTGATATTAGACAAAATCCCTGTGGATGGTCACAGGATCATCCTATATGAAATTGGGTCTGTTATCTCATTGACAATGTGTAAAGGACGACCCTACACTTTTACCTATTTACGACATAATAACTTTCAAGAAGCTGTAGTAATTAATTAACATTTTATCTTTAAAGCCATAATTCTATACGAGCCAATCCGCGGCGGTCGGTAAGTTTAATGAAATTTAATTAACTCCAACAGTTCGCTAGATTTATTATCGGCTATAAAATCTTGAGTATTAACGATAAACTTGTACTTGCGGCCCGCGGATACGATGTGTAAAGAAAATAAACTTACTTAAGCTACGTATTCACTAGCTGAGCAATATTACAAAAGTATGTTTACATCAAAGACTGTCTTGGAGTAAAATCCTCCTAGTTTCGGCACAAACGTATACATAATCATGAATTTCGTCATGTCGACTTCATGTTTAGCTATTACTTTAATTATTATTTGCAAAGCGATTTATAAAGACATGAACATAATCAGCACAATAGGTACAGGATTTATTAAAAGAAATCGAGCCTCAGCCATCACAATCCGCTTATCCAAGATAATGATTAGAAAATTTCATCCCATTTACGAGAATACTACGTCGACTATGAGTCTATGACATGAAGAAAAAATGATGCAGATATATCAAGTAACATATGACTAATATTTGTATTGTGAATATACAGCTTAATAAAAGCAGGAAATTATGAAGTACATGCTTATGTCGGACTAGTTTTTGCTGGCGGCTTCGCGCGGATATCGTTTTTAGATTTCCGCAACTACGACACGAAGCGGAAAGTTTTATACGTAGAAGAAAAATTCCTGCCAGTTCCTCTATTTCCTAATACTCGGAAATATAGGATTTTTCGTGATGTTTTTTCGATATTAATATCCACTTTTTAGAGGTCGTCAAAGGTGATTGGCGGAAAGCTAAGTATTACAAAAAATGGTCCGTGTTTTTCTTGCCCACTCACTTACAACAATTTATAATGATCATCAATTTGTCTGCATTGGTACTGATCCTCCCTAATTATTTTATTACATCAACAGTGATCAATATTATTTTCTTCTATGCTTGTAGATTCAACTGTCTTTACGATTTACGGCTCATAGTTCAGCCATCACTTTTGCTTCATCAATACAAATCCTTATTTTCGTATTCGATATCTGATTCCGATTACTTCGTCCGTAAAATAATGAATTTCTGGTGTTATTCGAAGCGTATTCCTTTTGACCTTTCCTGTCATTAGGGAAAACAGTTCTGTTATCGTACTCTTTTATTTTTTTCTTCGAAATGTTTATTGTAGGTTGGTAGTAGCTAATTACTCTGCATGTGCAATTGCATAGCACAGATGTGAGTTCTATGTACCCTATAGCTACAGGATAATAATATGTCTTTTATTGACTTGAATGTGCCCTGACAGCTGATAGTATGTCATGCTCACTCAAATGTCTCTCCGACAGTGGCGTGTGTGTTGGATCATATAGCTCCCTTCAAACTGGTTGAGCTAAATGGTGCTGATTTATGCGTCATGTTCGTAAACGGGCGCCGGCAGTTGGGGCTGGTCATCACTTAGCTGCCTCGACTTATTTTTAATTATTTTATTTTTGTTTGTTGTTTGTTAAGTACTATTTGTTGTACTACTCTGGACGCTTTTAACGCGAACGTCTTTTTTTTTACATTGTTCTCACATTATATACTTTTAAATTCAAAAGTAATGATGTAACTAATATTTTTGTAAAATATTATTTAGAAAGAGTGTCCATGGAGTTTCTTGCCCGTTCTTCTCCATAGGTACCTACGCTTTGAAATGAGCAACTAGCTTCAAATTTTCTGACTGACCGACTTCTTGACAATTCAAAAGTGCCTGTAAATAGTTTAATTGAAATAAATGCTTTGGGTTTAAGTTTGCATGAATTTACTAGTCACCTGTAAATATTCTGGGAATTACTCTAAAACTTCTAAAGGTCAAACCTGTAAATCAAAGTTAGGATGGGTACATTATTATGCCTCTTGGTCTCGTTCGTTTTGGGGTTGTTTGTCTGTATAGGTTCTTGCATACAAGAGTTGCTTCACGCAATAAGAAGTAGAATTGCTTTATATTTCCGTCCACTGCATTGTTTTTTTTAAATCTCAGTTTTTTTAAATCCATTGTTGAAAAACGATACTTAGAAAAAATCATAACTTCAATTTGTGTCGGTAACCAAAAACTCCAAGTACATAATAAAACAAACTCAGTATCATTAAGAATTGAATTACGACGAAAAATAACGATGGTGTTAATTAAACTAGACAATGAACGAATAAAAAATATTTAATGGCTACTGAAAATTTGCTTTAACGATCCAATAAAGGAAGTGGGACAAGATATTATGGACGTTACGACTGTTTTAATTATATTCTATGTGCTAGATCATATTTTTAGCAGTATTACTTGGAGATGAGGCGAGAAGTGGGTGTTTATTGCGAGTAAATTATGATCGTGGGAGAAAAATGGCTGGTAATGAGAAAATAGTTGTGGATTTAAAAGTTCTAGACGTAGGACTATAAGTCCTAAAACTCGGTTAAATAATTGAACAAACTATAGGGGACTCACACATAACTGGCGAAATTTAGGTGTACCTACCTTTCTGCCTAATCTTTCGAGGATTACAGGCGTGATGCAATGTATATTATATATTGTGTTAGTTATCAGGAAAAATAAAAGTTATTAAGAAGAAATATTCACATTAAACCAACGCATGCCTAATCATCTTTCAATTAGTACACACTTGGAGGGGCAGCATCATCAATTTGAGTTGATTAAGTTGTTGGTCACTAATACAGAAAAAATATTCTTTGTTTAAGGAATAGGACGAAAGCTCATGGACATGTGCATTCTTCCCACCCTCACTTATGGAGCAGAAACATGGTCTCTTACAAAGCGTCAAAAGTCCGCACTTGGAGTCTGCTGGAACAAAAACTAGGTGTTAAACTCAAAGACCGCATTAAGAACTCTATGCTTCGTTCCAAAACAGACGCTGGCCGCACAGCTGCTGGACTAAAGTGGAACTAGGTTGGCCATATCTGTCGCATGTCGAAGCAGCAATATGCAAAAGCCACCACTCAGTGGATCTCCCGTTGGCAGGAACGACTGTGCGGCAGGCCCAGAAAGAGATGGTGGTATGAGCTGGACTCCTTCAAGGATTGGCCACCAATCGCAGTAGACCAGGAAAAGTGGAAAAATGGAAGGGAGGCCTTTGCCCTGCAGTGGGATAACACAGACTTATAATAGAAAGAAAAGAAGAAAGAAAGAAAATACGTTTATTTGCGGCAAACATGACGCATAAAAATAAAAAACACAAACAACAGAAAAACAAAAATAACAATAATAATAAATAGCTGCGGCCCGCGGTTTCACCCGCATAAAGGCTCGTACACACAGGCGCGACGCGACACGCGACAAAAAGGCACCGCAAGTCGCGCAACGAGCGGTGCCTTTGTGTCGCGCGCGATTCGCGTCGCGCGTCGCGCCTTTGTGTACGAGCCTTAAGTCTCAATCCCGTGGGAATATCGGGATAAAAGGTACGTTTCTAATATAGTTCAATTATGATTCGAAAAACACGTAGCGCCATCTATTATCATAATAACGTTATTGTTATTTTCCTCGGGAACAGCACTTTTTTTCGGGATGAAAGGTACCCTATGTCCGTTTCGGTACACCTGACAACGTATATGCAAAATTTCAGGATAATCGGTTCAGTGGCTTACAAACTTAACATAAGTGTCGATCCCGTGAGAATATCGGGATAAAAACAATCCTACGTGCTTCCGAACCCCTAAAAGGTAACATACAGACAGACAGACAGAGTTAATTTCGAATTTATAATATTAGTATGGATTAAGGAACAGGTTCAAAATTTTTACGAACTTTCTTACGCGTTTTCCTTTATAGCATGCACCGGTATTTATGACCTTGTTACTAATTGTTGATCTTCCACTAAAAACATACCTGTAAAATACCTTGATTTTTATTATTGTTGGCTGTATACCCACAACCTACTTACTAAAGCGAAACTTAATGAAGTTTCAGACTAAAAAAACTCCGTAATGAAGATGAAGAGCTACCCACATTCCTTAAGATTACATTTCCCTACGTGTTCCTAACAAAGAAGCAACACTCAAAGTTGTTTTAATTAAAATTTATTTATTATTACAAGACAAGCCATAGTTTAGACTGAGCAAGTTTTAGGCATAACTATGTAATAAGAGTTGGAACTCTAGTTAAGACATAATAAAGTTTTGCTCAAGTACTACATGGTACAGGGATCGAGTCACTCAGGTAATTTTATAGAGATACTAGCAGCGCCCCGCGGTTTTACCCGCATATGTGTCGATTCCGTGGGAATATCAGAATAAAAACTATCCTATGTCCTTTCCCGGGACTCAAAGTACCTCTATACCAAATTTCATCTAAATCGGTTTCGCGGTTTAAGCGTGAAGAGGTAATAGACAGACAGACACACCTTCGTATTTATAATATTAGTCCATACTAATATTATAATTGTGAAAGTGTGTGAACTATGTAGTTCATGAAATGATGCCATATCCATATATGGTGTCATTTCATGAACTCCATTATAGTTGATCTAGACAATGTTGAGAACTGCTGCATCTTGATTATGATATTAAGCTTAATTTACCAGCACAACATAATCAGCCTATAACGTTCCCACTGGTGGGACACAGGCCTCCTTTCTGTAAGAGATAGTGGGCCGCAATCCACCACGTGGTCTCAGGGTTGGTAGATGTCAAATGTGTTCGAATTTTTGGTTCTAGGACATGCCGGTTTCCCCACGATATCTTCCTGCACCGTTTTGAGAGCAGTAGTGTTGAAATAATTTACACAAAGTAAAGCGCCTGTCTGGGTTCGAACCCACGACACGACAACACGTAAGTCGTGGCCGTTACCACTGGGCCACCAAGCCTAGCCTTTTATTATCATCTCTACCACTTATTATGCTGGAATCAGCATCATCTTTAACCAGATATTGTTTGATATCACTTATAGGTTAAGGAAGTAAGTCAAGCAGGATAAACTGATTCTACCAACTGATTCGCCACCTTCAACCACTGCTATTGTCATCTAAATACAGACTCTGAGTACAAAGCGTGCTTCACAATAAGCTAAGAACCAATATTCTCTGGTATTTATTAGAAATGCTGCAGTATTTGTTTTATTTATTTTCTTGTACACATAGAGACTTCCATTGACCATGCTGCTCAAAGGGTGTTAAAATCGTTTTACTTTTCAAATTCTTCAGAGGTCGGTACCTAATCGATTAAGTCTTCACACGACTCAGTCTTTTACCGCATTGGAGTAAGTGACAAATCGTTCCACCTGTATACCTTTTCAAGCTTTTTAGCTTTAAGCTTTCAGTTGAGTAATCAAGTCATTTTGGCAAAAACCTGTTTCTTAAAAGGGCTATAATAAAGCCTGAAACTGACAAATTGTCTTTTACTTTATTGCTTAAGTAATTCATAAAATTATACGTAGCTCAAGTGAAGATATATCATTTCTGCCAAGAACAAATATATCCACAATAATAATACTAGCAACTTACTGATGTGACAACATTTCAAAAATTGAGATAAATGTGAATCTGAGTTAAATAGTAATGTATTATATATACATATAAACCTTCCGGAATAAATTCTCTAACTGATGACGAAAACTGCATCAAATTTCTATGAGCAGCTTAAAAGATCTAAGCGGTCACACCGACAGACACGAAAAGCGGCTTTGTTTTATACAATGTATATTATAGATGATTCTAAATCACAGGCTATTCCACAACGCGTGCGCCCCATAACACTAAGGCAACATCAGACTGTGCAAGTCGCACAACTTCCTGACTCGCTGACGTCAACTCCCGTAAGTCTGGACAAGGACCAACTAACTAACTTGCACCGTATATCATGCACAAATAAAAAGTAACCACTTAATTTAGCGCCTTTGTTTGTAGCAGTCGTTTTTGTGCAACAACCCTATTTCGCTAAAATTGTAGGAATGGAGTTCATAAAGAAGGTACGGGAATCTTTCAAAAGAAACTTCTACTTCCGAACAGGGACCCTCCTATAACTAAGTACTGCAAACATTGTTTTGTCTACGTTTCTGATAAAGTATAGAGCCAGCGACAGACCTAACTATCGAAAACCTTATTACCTACAGTTTTTACCTACGGTTTTCCTGACAGTTTTAGAGCTTAACTTTAGCGTCCTTAAAAGCTGCGAATATCTCCTAATCATTTTAAACCTTTTACAAATATGCTGCTAGTATTGTTGATATTCGAGTTATATTGAATTTACGTCAAACAAGCAGATTCCTAGTACCTACACCTCAAACGTTATTGCAAAACAAAATAACAAAAAAGAGACAGACCTTGTTTCAGAGAAATAGCTTAAAATCGTTATAGTCCGTTTGTCCCTAACCACAGTAAATATCGTAAGGCAGTAGCGCAACGAATTTACTAGATATACTTCAATCTTCCCTAAGCAAAACTTATATAAGAGCTCACTAAGTGAATGGAAACCAAAACGTCGCAAAAGGGAAACTGAAATAATAACAGTATTTTTTTAGAGCGCCGTATCCATGTCTGCGTGCCCTGAAATATCATTTTTTCGTGAATTACGCTACTGAGATTTCTATTTACTATGTCATAATGGAGTCACGTAGGGTGGCCAACTTTTATTACATCCATCATGTCGGCTGTGGTGCATTAAACCATGTTTTCACGCATCATTTTCTAAGAATATTGTAACGTATATACTGTGTTTTGGGATCACGTCTCTTGGTTATGAAGAGATCTACGTGGTTTGGTGAAACCTTAATGTAATTGAGAGGTTTGGTGAGAATTATGCCAGGAATAAACAATATTTCATTTATTCTCGTAGTGTTAGCTAAAGAGTGTAAGCACTTGATTTTGAAGTGAGAGTCGTAGGTTATAGAACCTGCGACTCTTGCAGCGACTCTTGTGACTCAGGCATATACTTGCAAGGGATAGCCCTTGCAAGTATACGCCTATTTTCTAATAATACATTCTTTTTTCCAACTACGAATTTGTATTAGCACAACTGACAACTTCCTCCTCTGTGTCATGCACAAATACAATACAAGATAAGCACAACGACTAAACATGATTATTGCACGTAGTGAATAATCCATTAAATTTAATCTAGCGTACAGCGGGCCCATTTACTGCTAATATAAAACGATAGATACCGCAAATCGGCTTAGCAATATGGTGCAACATTTATACCAATCACGAGTCAATTATTCAACATCAAACTACAATTTTGAGGAGTAACGTACTGTGTAATAATGTACATTAGAGTTTGCCACGGATAAGTAAGAATGGAACAACCAAGTGTTATTGGTATAGTGAGGTAGCGCTCCATATCTGTGAGTTTTTTTTAATACCACCACCTTAATCATACTATATATCACAATGCACTATTTCTATGCTTTGTTTGAAGGGTGCAATAGGAATTAAATCCCTAAAATAATACACCAGAAAAAAAAACCTCCACCACCACATACTGCAAAATAGCTGTTGGTAACAACTATTTCAGAAGAGTAATATATAAATAAGTCAATGAAATGGTTGGAAGTTGCAACATTTTAGTTAATATTTACACATTGTACTACTGTCATCTTGACAGATCATCTGTTACTTGTATTGTGACACTCCTTTGACAAGTGCGAATAAATAAATAGATGTGCGAATAGATGTCTTCAGATTTGCATTCAAGGTAACAAGTGCGTGTTATTTATCGTTCTTCCTATCCCTCATCTTCTGGAAATCAAACCAACCTGCAGTCCACTATAACAAAAAAGGGAGTCGAGCGGAATGCTGAGTAGTGCCACACACCAGCACATAACCCCCCCGACCACACGAACAATAGTAACCTTTCATTTTCCAGAGCTGTTAATGTGCAGCATTTATGATGCTTGCACTAGATGTCAATTTTATCTCATTGTGAATTTTCATTTGACACGGACATTATCTCTCCATCTGTCATTTATCCGTGGCGCCAGCGTACATTGTTCAGCGGCTGCGTGTTACTCTGTATATTAGACGATTTGTTATGTTGTTGCCCAATTTTGTCGCTACACTGTAGCCGCCATGCTGTGTTGTGAAATAGGAGACACGAGCTAAATTTTTTGCCTGAAATTATTTCGAATGACGGGATGAAGAATATTGGTATATCAATCTATATTTGCCTCATCGCCATAATATATTTATTCTGTGCTATCTATCGTAGATGTAATAATGCAAAGCGTAAAATAATCTATTTTTTTCTAATATGCAGGCGTTGCATGTTTTCATGAATAAAAAACTGCAGCACAGCTTCCACGAAATCCATACTAATATTATAAATGCGAAAGTGTATGTCTGTCTGTATGTTACCTCTTCACGCTTAAACAGCTAAACCGATTTAGATGAAATTTGTTATAGAGATAGTTTGAGTCCCGGGAAAGGACATAGGATATTTGTTATCCCGATATTTCCACAGGATCAACACTTGGTCGAGTGAAACCGCGGGGCGCTGCTAGTATACAATAAGAATTGAAAGAGAACGTAAATAACGTAGGTACAACCGACCCTATCGGGAAAAGACACCACATGACCACAGGCCCTATACCTATTACTCATAAAATAATAACAGAATATAAACTTGAAGAACAGAGACTGTTTATCGCAAACATGATCGAATATGACGTTTCGGTTTGATTCAAGTTCCCTGAAACATTATATCGACGGCGAAGTGCCAATACCTCCTAACTGATTTTTTTTTTAAGAAATTCACTTTTTTTTCGTTTTGAATTTAAAGGCGTTTTTGGCATGTTTTAGTGAAATCGCAAAGTGTATTTTTATTACAACAACATTAAATTAATATGTGGAAATACATATTACCTCCCAACTAAAACAACGTGTCTATTTTTGAAGGTTTTTATCCAGTATATGTAAATTTTTGACTTTGTCAGTTAAGAGTTATTGGCACTTCGCCGTCGATATGTATTTCTAAAGTTTGACAGACTGGATATAAACAGACAGCTACCCACTCTACAATAGGTAATAATAATAAATACACTACATAAGACAACGGAACCCGTTGGATGCGAGAAGCACAAAACCGGTAGAAGTGGAGGAGCTTGAAGGAGGCCTATGTCCAGCAGTGGACGTCTTTCGGCTGAAATAATGATGGTGATGAGATAAGACAACATTTTCTCTGTAAGAACGTTTTACGTTACGTCGAAATAACTATTAGATATTATTAGGAACGGAGGAATCCTTTTCAAGTTATACCTGAAAATGTTGGTAGATATATCCTTTGAAATATGTCAGCAATTGATGTTGATATAAACCTACTTCAAAATAGTGTTGTGAACATTTTGTTACGTCCCAATCTTATTATTTTAAATACAGTAGGTAGTATATAAATGTTAAGCTAGAAATACCATCCTAAACACCAAGATAATCCCGAATAAAGTGCACTGAACCTTGTTCAACTGACAGTAATAAATATACGAATATTTTCCACGCCACGTTTAATATTAGATCCAACGATTTTCGTTCGCTATTGTTTCTCTAAACTTCTTCTAGTTTATAATAGTCTGTTTAAAGCTTTAAAGGGTAGTTGCTGCCTGATACATTCAAAATAATGTTGTGTTTACTTTAATTTTATTTATTTATTTATGTACACACAGTAAAATACACACATATACAAAACAATTATAATTTTGAGTACAATACTTATTTCTACAATACTTACTATAAGTACAATATTTATTTATTACAATAATTATTTTTTTATCCTATATCTTTAATGTATACCTATAGATATTACAAATTAAAGTCACTTTTCGTTTTTGTTTGTATGTCCACGTTGTCCTTCTAAACTACGCACGAATTTTGATGAAGTTTTCGCCATGGCTTAGAGAATTAATTCCGGATGGTTTAATGTGTAAAATACATTAATATTTAACTGATGAGATGTAGCACAGAAATCTGTATGTGTCGACATGTCTCCACATCAGCAGATTGCACCCGTGCGATGGGCGGATCGCTGATTGTTTAAAAATAAAGTTTTGTCCGGCATTGGAGCAACTCAGATTAGCTACCAATAGCAATTAATTCGACAAAGTTATCTCGACCGAGTGATCAGAGATGAGAGGGGGAGATTCGAGGTTATTAAAAAAAGGTTAATAATAGTTACACAGTTTAACTGCCAGGTCCAAATGGGTACTAGATAATAGTTTAAGTTAAATGCATTTCTAATAATTATTTTGTTTTATTAATATTGAATTTTGATGTTTTAATTTTTTTATGAAACTAGCGACGTGAATATTCACCTTAACGTTAAAAACATACAGGGTGCGTCTCGCTGTGTTAGTTTTTGTTTAACTTTGTGTTGCTCTAATGCCAGCGATGTTTCAAACTTTTTGTTATTATACTATGTTAGTCAGGAATACTGTTGAACACATTATGGATATTTGAGTTCGTAAGTTGTTTAATACAATGCGTTTTATATGCATGAGGCATCCTTGTTTTACTTGATAAAAAGTAAAAGTAACGCTCATTTACACGCCCAATTATTTTACATGTATTGTGCTGGCAAAAAGAAGTGGCCACGTAAGGACATTACACGAGATAACTTTCATTTGATATATCCAAAATTGAAAGGAGACTGTTATTGACATTACAAATAAGCCAGAGGTACTATATCGCCCCTTTTTCCTCAAACTTTATTGGATATTTAAAGCATCCAACCATGTAATTTCCAACAGGATGAGCGAGGTACCCGCCATTCCTAATTAAATCTGCTTCAGTAACACGGTATATTACTTAATACCTACTCTTTATTTTCAGACTGTAATTGAACTGTTGGGTTTGAAATTTAAATATCGTAAATGGGCTGTTTTATTTATTTTTTCTGCTTCAGAGCTCAGATTAATCTATAGAAACCAACCAATTAAAACGGAAAACCTTGACACCAAAAGGTCCTCCCATTAATCTTTCAACCACAGTACCTTAAATGTCACCTACAAGGAAAGAAATAAAAAAGAGCGCCGTTCCATTTCATGTAACAATTAGAAGGAGGGAGTAAAAAAGGCCAAGGTTTAGGGCCCCACAATAAATTATTAAGGAGACAAAGTTTTGTCTGTACGTTTTTTTTATGTCTAAGGAGAAACTTGGACAGTCATTAATCCTCTGGCCGACGTATTAAACGGGATAAAGCGATTTTTATTACGACAACTTTTCTTAACGTCGATTTAAAATAATCTTCGGTTACATTCGAATTCTTTGTAACAGCTTCACAATCGTTTGAGAGTTTTTTCGGAACTCGTCGGGGTTTAGTTGAATTTTAAAGGGCCTAATCGTTCATTTGATTTGGTCCTTACTTTTTCTTTTATCGGTTCCTTTCGTAATTTGTAGATGTTGTGCAAACTTTAAGACAATTTATGTTGTTTATAGAAACCAATTTATTTTAGGTAATTTAGTTCCATTCAAGACGAAATGGGGGAATTTCCGTACTTTTTATTTTTCTTTTATTGTTAAACAACGTTTATTTCATTGGTACCACCTTTTTAGATTTATGGAAGTCATGAAAGAAGCAGAAAATAAGTACTAAATCGGATTGGATAAGTTAGTAATCTAGACAGAATCACTGATATTGAAATGTAAATAACAATAAAGAGTTGTTGTTACAATTAATTTAAAAAAATGTCTATTATAATTTATATTTTTAAGGCTGACATGGCAAAGCTTCTATTTCTAGTCTTTTGACAAAAATATCTCTAATTTTGCCAATTCAAAATATTTTTTAAGCTTACAATAAAATAATGTTTTTACTTTGCCCACAAAACCACAAAAGTATCAGCGAGCTTCCATGAAACCAATAGCCAGTTTCTCTAAGTTGATTGTCAATAAATTTGATATATTGCTAGGTTCCCGTTCAAATGTTATAGCAGCCTGACACGGCTAATGTTGGCTGCGCGCAGTTTACACGGCAAACGCATTATCACCGCAAATTTGTTGCGACGTTACAAAGATAACACGTATGGTATGTTTGCGGACTAAGCCAATAATATTTGATAAATGTTAGCGGCTTTTAGAAGATGTGTTCTGAGAAAATATACTTGGGTTGTTATTGGTGGATGTACCCATCTACCCTAAGTGTGAAACGGTTGTAGAATTTTGTCCCCTTGGTGAAAAAGTTTTCAAAATGGTGAAGGAAAACATCGTGAGGAAACCGACATGTTCTAGAGCCAAAAATTCTAAATAATTTGTAACATCTACCAACCCGCACTGGGCTCGCGCGGTGGATTATGGCCCACTCCCTCTCACCAAGAGAAGGCCTGTATCCCAGCAGTGGGAAAATTATAGGCTGATTATGCTAAGGTAAAAGAGTTGAACAAAAAAGGTACAGTTGACCGCACGTCGGTGGTAACACTTTGACCTTAAGGGGACTACAGGACCTAAACGCAAAAAACGCAAGTTTTATAAAGCCTAAAAGTATTATATGATCGACTACAGTAATCAAAATCAGAAAAATATATGATATTCTTCAGGATATGCTAGTTAGATAGTGTGTTATACAACTAGGTATGTAAATTTATACGATAGAAAACAAAAAGTAATTTTAAAAAATTAAACCGACTTCAAAAAGAAATGAAGTCAAAATTATGAAGTAACCTTAACTTCGGAAATCGGTGTCTCGGGATCTGTATTTTAGTTTTAGTTTTTTGCCACCGACTTCCGAAATTAAACTTATTTCATAATTTTGAGTTAACTTCTTTTTGAAGTCGGTTTAATATTTTTAAATTACTTATTATTTCATAATTTTTAGTTTTAAGTCAAAACTGGAATATTTGTTTGTAATAGGTAGGTAATAGTTTTGTTGTAAATATTGCACTAGAATTTGATCAAGGTTTTGAGATGTTTTTCCTTTGACACTACACCCGTAGCGATGAGTATGACGGCCTGGCTTATTGATACGACAATAAGCCAGGCCGTCACACTTACACGTATTAGTCTATATCTTGAAAATTACTAAATCGATTTTGATGAAACTTGCACTGTTCCCTAAGTTGAAGTAAATAGATAATATTGCTTCAAATTTTTCAATAAATTACCAGGGTTGTGTCATTGCGCTTCTCTTTCTTTTCTATGCAGTCCAACAGTGACCGCGCTTTAGGTCACCAAGTCCCCTTAAGCTGGCTTAGCGTAGTAGGGGTTTGAATAGAGTAAGAGCCCAGCTTATACTGGTTTTGTAACTATTGACGAGCGGCTTACTGTACCTTTGTCCTGACAATATTTATTTGACATTATTCCTAATAATTAAATTATTATTCATTTTCCACTTAGACATATTACCGTTCAACTTATCACTCTAAAAAGAATTGTAATTTCGTACACGTGAATTGTAACGTGAAAACTTTATCAACGCGTCGTATGTCCCCGTCTTGATTACAGTTCAATCAGTCAGTCCAATTTTTTCTCAGAAAAGATTGCACAAACAAAAGAAATCTATACTTCTATACTATATATAATATTATAAAGCTGAAGAGTTTGTTTGTTTGGTTGAACGCGCTAATCTCTGGAACTACCAGTCGGATTTGAAAAATTCTTTTTGCATTTCGTAGCCCAATTCTTGAGGAAGGCTATAGGCTATTTAACATCACGCTATGACCTTTAGGAGCCGAGCAAAAAGAAAAAAAGTCAGAAAGAACGCTAAGCAAAAACGAAGTAATAGCGCGGGCAGGCGATGCGATGCGACGGGGTGGGTCGGAGTAACAAGAAATTTCACGCGGACGAAGTCGCGGGCAGAAGCTAGTATATAATACTCTAGGCAAATAATAAAGTAAGACCTTCAAATAATCTTTTTCTCAGAATATTCCCGTTTGATACAACTAATCTCACGTGTGCTGTTTTGACATACGTCGCCTCCAGAAATTAGAGAAATAGTGATATATTTAAATGTAAAAGTTAATCCTGAAATAATAGCTCCGTAAAGAAAGAAAACGCTCTTGGTTTGAAAAAATTCAGAACCTTTTGTGTGTGAAAGTTTATGTTCTGAATGAAAGAGTTACTTACATTTTACAGCAGCAATTTACGAGTATATAAGTACATATCTAGATAGATGTAAGGTTGACGTGTTTGTGTTTCCTCAAGTACGTATAATTTAACATGGAATCATCTGGTAGGGCAGTACAGTACCTGGCGATAAATATTGCACATCGACCTATTCGATCCTATCGATTTTATACAAAGAATAAAAATAATTATCAAAAGAAGCAAATCATAATTTTTTTAACAGCTCCTAATAGATACCGGACTGTTTGTATTTCGTGCGACAGAGATAACGCTCTACGAAGCCGAAATTAGCCGATTGTCTCTTTCCAAAGGTCGATGTGCAATATTTATCGCCGGGTACTGTACAATAAAAAACCAGCAAGTTCGAGTCGGACTCGCACACGAAGGGTTCTGTAGTATGTATGTTTAGTAAGCGAACATCACTAGTATAGAGTGACGGATGGAAGGACAACACTATCAGAAAAAGGGACTGAAATAAAGTAATGGCGTGCAACTTATTGTAATCTGGAATTCTCGATATTATCTTAAAATATAAGAACATGACACAGTGTTAAGTTGTTTTTTCTATAATTAACATGATACATGGCGCAGCCGTAACTGTTTTGATAACGTACCATCGCTGTACAGTTTGTAACTGTGTGCAACAACTGCAAAAGTGCAAACATGGCCGCAGCGTCCTATAACCTACCCGAAAAACTGTGTCTCGGTGGGGATTTACCAAGCCATTGGAAGAGGTTTAAGCAACAGTTGAATATCTATCTTATTGCCTCTGGCCTGGATGATAAAAAGGATCAGAGAAAGATCGCTATTTTACTAAACGTCATTGGTGAGGATGGAGTACAAATTTATAATAATTTTAATTTCGACAAGGATATTGATGTCGAAGGAAAAAAAAAGGGGGCAACATTTAATGACGTATTGAAGTCGTTCGATGATTATTGTGAACCAAAAAAGAATGTACTGTTCTCAAGGTTTTTGTTTTATAAGCGCTCTCAGCAACTGAATGAGCCATTTGATATATATCTCACGGACTTGAAGAGTCTAGCTAAAAACTGTGAATTCACAAACGAAAATGAAGCCATCCGTGATAGGCTTATTTTTGGCACCACCAACAAAGTGGAACAAGAGAATTTATTGAGCATGGGGGATGTGGATTTGGATAAAACTATAAAGAGGTTACGTCTCTCAGAGGTAACAAAGTCACAAATCAAAGAAATTCAATCTGACTCTACAGAAATTGGGGACGTTCACAAGGTGCAGGTGAAAGATTCCACTATACAGTGCAAGTGGTGTGGTGGCCAACATGAACGGGACATCAATAAATGCCCTGCAAGAGGAACAAAATGTACAAAATGTGGAAAATATAATCACTTTGCAAAAGTGTGCCGTACCAAGAAAGTGCAAGTAGTATCCGAGGAGCAAAATAACAATGAGGAACTTTTTTGTGAATCGGTAGGTCAAATACATCATTATGTTGGGAAACTGTTGGGAACAGAACCTAATCATTGAAATTGTCATAAATTGTACCTTCAAACTGGATACTGGTTCTGATGTTAACCTAATACCTATTTCATTGCTAGAGGAAATTAAAAATAAAATTTCAAACTTGATAATATCAAACTTAGTAAAACAAAAGTCACATTACAGGCGTACAACAGATCAAAAATTAAAACTTATGGTACTGTTCTATTGGAAACAACATTAAAGTCAAAAGTTTATTTATTAGATTTCATTGTTACTAGTTCTGGATATCAACCAACATTGGGGAAGAATTCATGTTTGTTATTAGGCATTGTTGAAAGAAAGTTTATAAACAGTATAAAAAATAATCAACCAAATAAACAGTTACTGATGGATAGGTATAAAGATGTTTTCTCAGGCACAGGTCAATTTCCTAAAAAATATAGAATTTTATTAAAAGAAAACTCTATTCCAGTATCCAAACCTCCACATAGAGTTCCTTTAAAATTAAAAGATAAATTAAAAAATGAGCTGGACAGACTCTGTAAACTAAGTGTGATATCCAAAGTTGAAGAGGCTACAGAATGGGTTAATAGGATTGTTATTGTGGAAAAAAATGATGGTTCTATCCGTTTATGTTTAGACCCTAGAGCTCTCAATGAGTGTATTCTTAAAAAGTATTATGAAATTCCAACTATCAATGATTTAAAGTCACAAATAGGTCATTCAAAATTCTTCTCTGTTTTAGATCTGAAAGAATCATTCTGGCAGATTCGTTTGACTGATGACAGTAAAAAGTACTGTACATTCTCTACAATTTATGGATCTTATTGTTTTAATGTCTTACCATTTGGACTTGAAATCTCAGCTGAAGTTTTTCAAGAAAACTGTAGAAATTGCTTTAGTGACATAGAAGGTTTGTTTACATACATCGATGATTTCTTAATTCATGCAGAATCCAAAGAAAAACATGATGAGATACTCGAAAAAGTCCTCAGCAGAGCACGTGAGTTGAATATCAAGTTTAACCCAAAGAAAATTCAATACTTACCTGATGTAGTTAGATATTTTGGCCATGAAATCGTAGATGGAAATTTAGTACCAGACAAAGATAAGATTAGGGCTGTTTTAGAATATGATATGCCAAGTGATAAGCAAAGTCTTCAGAGATTTTTAGGTTTTGTTAATTATTTTAGGGAATACATCCCCAATATGTCTGAAGTAACAAGTCCATTGAGGCAACTATTAAAGAAAAATGTAGAATTTGTATGGAATATTAATTACACGACATGCATCAATAATATTAAGAATCTTTTAATAAGCCCACCAGTGCTTGTAAATTTTGATCCCAAAAAACAAATTGTAATTCAGACTGACAGTTCTAAGGATGCAATTGGCTGTGTACTAATTCAAGATGGTCATCCAATTTCATATGCCTCAAAAAGTTTATCTGCTTGTGAATCTGAGTATGGACAAATTGATAAAGAATTTTTAGCAATACTTTTTGCCTGTAAAAAGTTTCACTACTATGTGTATGGAAGGCATGTAATTATGCAAACAGATCATCAACCATTAGTGGCAGTTATGAAGAAAGAAATTAATTGTATTGGTTCTCAACGTTTAAGAAAAATAAGAATAAAACTAAGCATTTATGATTTGGATGTTCAGTACACTCCAGGTTCTAAGATGCATGTAGCTGATGCCTTAAGTCGTGCAGCAAGCAATGCTGACAATATAGAATTGGATAGTTCTCTTACTAAAACTGTACACACTATCAATGTCAGTGAAGAAGTACAAAGTCTCATTAAGTTAGAAACTGAAAATGATTTAGTCCTTCAGCAATTAATATTATACTATAAAAATGGATGGCCTAAATGCAAAAGTAAAGTAGCTGATACTGTGAAATTTTACTATAAATGTAAAGATAACATTACTTATGAGAATGGAATTGTTTATTTAGATTATAAGATTATAGTGCCATTAGTATTAAGAGATAGAGTAATTAAAAAAGTTCATTCAAGTCATTTTGGAATAAATAAGACAATTGCTAGAGCAAAATCTTTATTTTATTGGCCAAATCTTGAGACCGATTTTATTAATATTATTTCAAAATGTGAAACATGTGAAAAATATAGTGCGAAAAAATCTAAAGAACCTATGTTGCTTGATGAGATACCTACTTTACCATTTCAAAAAATAGCATGTGACTTTCTTCAGTGGAATAGCAAGACTTATTTAATTGTAACTGACTATTATTCTAAGTGGTTTGACCTAATTCATGTAAATTCATTAACTGCATCCACAGTGATTAATATATTGAAGAATATTTTTTCAACTCATGGCATACCAAGGATCTTGAGGGCTGATAATATGCCATTCAACTCTTTTGAGTTCCAGAATTTTGCAAAACTTTGGAATATAAAATTAATTACTTCAAGCCCAAAATATCCTAGATCCAATGGTTTTGTAGAAAGATTTGTTGGAATAGCTAAAAATATGCTGAATAAATCAACTGAGAGTGGTGCCGACTTCCAAGAAGTATTGCTAGAGTATCGAAATACTCCAATACTAGGTTCAAAATACACACCATCACAGTTACTATTTAGCAGATTGACAAGAACTAAACTACCTATTCATGATGTACTTTTAAAACCAAAGTTGGTAACAAATTTTAGTGAAACTCAAGACAAAGTGAATATGTACAATAAAAGAAACTATGATAAGACTGCCAAATGTAACAATCACTCTTTTTATTCTGGCCAAAATGTAGTTTACTTAAGGGATAATGTTTGGGTCCCAGCAAATGTTGTAGAAATTCACTCCTCTCCGAGGTCTCTGATTTTAAAAGATGTTAATGGGCAAATAATTAGAAGGAATACATTGCACGTAAAGCCTTCATTTAATAAAGATGTAAAAGTTCAACAAAAATGTAATTTGGATTTATTAAACAATGAACATTTACAATCAGAAGAACAAAATGTATCTATGGAAAGAAGGAATGGTAATGATCAAGATGTAATTAGAGTGGAAGATGCCCAAGAGCAAGTGCGAGATTTTCAGTTGAGACCTAGGAGAAACATAATCCCTCCAAAACATTTAGCTGACTATGTTTGTTAGAATTAATATAATTATAAGGGAAAGATGTAGTATGTATGTTTAGTAAGCGAACATCACTAGTATAGAGTGACGGATGGAAGGACAACACTATCAGAAAAAGGGACTGAAATAAAGTAATGGCGTGCAACTTATTGTAATCTGGAATTCTCGATATTATCTTAAAATATAAGAACATGACACAGTGTTAAGTTGTTTTTTCTATAATTAACATGATACAGGTTCCGTACCACACACAAGGCAAAAAACGCCAAACCAAAAGACATAACGGCTTATGAGATACAGCCCACCGGCACACGGATGGACAAACGGACAGACAGCAGAAGCTTACTTAGGGTCCCGTTGGCACCATTTGTAACGGGACCCGAAAAATAATTATGAGAGTTAAAAAAATATTGAGACTTCTTGCTCTTTCCTACTTTGTTGTGGTCTACATTCTGAGGATCTCAGAGCTTTAAGCATACCTAAGAGACATCTACTTATGTATTGTACATATTGATACCAGATTTAGCATATTATACAAGTTACATTTGTCTACACACCATTGCTTCTTGTATAATTCTATAACTAACACCCTTATTTTATTTGACCAACTAGGATGTCAGCAAAACAAAAGGTAGTAGGTAATCATTGTCGGCTAAAAATAAATACCTCTCCTTGACCTCAGTAACAAGCTATTAAGAAATTACTGGTAACAACAGGTGTCCCCTAGGGTACAGCGATCACATGATACTCGCTACCCATTTAACTAAATGGTCATCTTATAAACTAATTACTTACGCTACGTTATGGTCGTTCACGTAGTGAGCTCCTGAATTCTTAAGGCTCGTACACACAGGCGCGACGCGACACGCGACACAAAGGCACCGCAAGTCGCGCAACGAGCGGTGCCTTTGTGTCGCGTGTCGCGTCGCGCCTGTGTGTACGAGCCTTTAGGCTGGAAAAGTGTACTTATAAAGTTTTCTGTAGAAGAATGGAGTTCAAAATTGTGCCTGCTACACAAAATAGACTCGCCTAGTAGTTATTGGAATGATTTTTGGTACGTTCAATATATCCTTTTTATTTCACGACCTTAGTCATCACATCAGCATAAAGTTGAAAATTTCACCGTCAATATAGCTTTTTAAATACAATATAAAATTTCCACTTTGTTCTTAGTCTAACAAACTGAACTGACATAGAACAACAAGCATTGTATCCCACGCAGCGTCCGAACCAACCTCTTTGAAACTCATGTTAAAGAAACAAGATTGCGGAGTCAGTTCAATGAATATAAGCTCCGTACAGAATTTCAATGCGACGACGTCACTTAGAGAAACTGAAGAAACTTTATCAAGAATCTACTGGAGCGGACGAACAGTTGGATAAATAAAGGGAATGAAAATTTAAGTCTATTAGCGGCCTTGTCCGCGATTTAGATCTAAAAAGGAAGGATCTGCAAATATGTTAATTTTAGGGGGTTCTAAATTTGGACGTGTCCGTGCTAATACTTTCAAGGTTAGTAAAAGAATTTGAGTATAAAAAGAAAACTGGAATATTTGTATTAGTACTTAACACGAACAAATGGTTCTTTACGCCTGACAAAAATTTGATATCATCATGTTCGTTGTTGTCTCATTGCATTAAATATTATTAATAATGTTTTCAAAAATATCGTCACATTAATCGGTCTGATATCTATTATTTTCGTATCAATTGGCAAAGCAACTATGGTAACTATCAGTCGATAAAACGTGCGATGGTGTTTTGCGCTCGTAAGAACCCGTTGCAGTTTAATTTAAATCATATTTATAAGGGGGGAAAAAAACACAATAAGCAATTTAGATCTCCAGTTCCTAAACCACTTCAATTATTACCAGCCGTGTGCAGCCTCCCTAACATCACAGAAAACATGCAAACAAAGCGAGATAAGGGCGGCTGCAAATGACAGCTGTCTCTTGCCGTTGCCGAGATACGAAATAAAGATTGACAACAACAGACGGCAGTATGAATTATTAAGGTGTAATTTTTTGGACTGCTTCTCAGTTAACGTGGAAGAATGATATCAGTTTGAACTGTCAGTCAGACTTTACGTTGAGATTCATTTATCTTTAATTATAAATGACGTTCTTTTAAAAGCGATTTTAAAGCAGACACTGCTTAATACTTATAATTTTTGTTGATTATTTGAAAACTCCTGAAATTGTATTCTGAGAAAAAAATGGCCATCTCAGAATTATAAGTATAATATAATAATTATAATTTATTTATTTTCACTTCAAGACACAAACATCAGTGTAGCCCTAGATCGTTCAGCGGGATTGTCCGTTTCAGCGGGATTGTCCGAAAGGGTTACCGCTGGCCCGGAACATAAAGGGCGAAGGAAGGAACACGGGTGGGTTTTAGTCAGTAAGAATCTGACACTCACTTCCGCTCCACCCAGAGCGGGAGGAGTCATTTGATGATTTCCCATCCAGAAAAAAAAAATGCCCTAGATCGTGTACTAGGAGTTCCTGTATCACAAGGGCCAGTAGTTCAGAACTTTAGATTAATTGAATTGTGTTTGATTAGGATCTAATTTATTTAAGACAAACTAAACTTCTAGCTCAAGATTAACAGCATTTATTGAAACTACTATAGTAATGGTCCTTTAATACAAGTTTCAGTTTTCTATGTACATAACGCCAGCACACCCCCCGCGTCTGCCCATTGTTTCGACGTTATCTTTTCATTGTCTCTTAGGACCGTAAAATAGCAGCTCTTTTCCTTTCCGCCTGGTATTTTATAAAATCTGGGCTTTGTTCTAGATTTCGAAGATTTGATATCGATTTAGTACTGAGTAGAGCATGCGAATTAGTTAGATTTTAATCTGCCAGTACCTGATTAGAGGTACCTACATACTTAATTTTGTAGACACTGATAATAATGATGTCTCAGACTTTCGCCCTATTTAGCCGAAGATTTTCCTATTCTGTTTATGAGTTTTATCTAATAAATGAGATAGTGTTTTTATTATAGTTTTGGTGACGTGTTATTTCAAATGATGTTTTGATAAGTCGGATCTAGGGCGTCCAATAACGCAATACCAAGATCCCAGTATTCCGGAATCCCGAGTCATTTTCGTGTGTTACGAGATTACGGATGCATGTACGCGACCATTTGCCGACGACACATTTGACTTGTTATGTTTTCTTCGCACACGTTTTGTTTTTTTTTAACTTGTTTTGGTTTTTTTCAATTATTGTATGCAGATTGTTTTTTTTTTATTTTATCTATGTTAGATTTCTATAAATTAATTGTACAACTTGATTGATCTCTTGCTCGTAATAAAAGTGAAGTTATGTTGATTATTTCATTGTTTTAATTACCTTATATAAATATGATTAATTTCTATATGCGGGATCCCGCAACGGTATTAGATAGAAGATAGGTTGCGGTTAGGGCATGCAAAACCGGTTTTCCGGTTTTGCGCAAAACCGGAAATCGGCCAAAATTTAACGATTTTTTAAAACCGGTTTTGAGAGCCAAAACCGGAGCTCAGCTCCGGTTTTCCCATTATTGAGTAACAATTAACATTTTGATTTTATCAACATTTTTTTCGAACACTCAAAAAATAATTAATTTTGAGGCATCAAATGTATCCGAACCGAACACAGCCTGCATCCACCCACTTACACGCCTCCCTCCACTACCCCTAAAGATGCTGATTGTGTTTTCTATGTTTAAAATATATTATTTTTGATAGCAGACTTAATAGGTACCAAAGATACCAAAAACTTACATGTTGTTGATTTGATCTCAGTTAAATTTAATCTTTATACTATTAAGTTCATTGTTATCTGTACAATTATTATGGTTTGGAATTGGATTAAAAGGAAATGTATCATACAATTTGTTTTATTTGTAGACTTAGTGGGTATTTAAAAAAAATGGTGTTTCTTTTTAAATTATACTACATTCGATTTTTTTTGCTAAAACCGGATGTAGCTCCGGTTTTCGGTTTTGGTCCCAAAAAAACGATGTTCAAAACCGGTTTTGATGACTTTCCGGTTTTGCATGCCCTAGTTGCGGTACTGGTAGCCCTAGACTGTTCTAGTATTGTTCTGGTATTTTTACAATCTGAATATTGTCCTGTTGTAAAACTGTCGGGCCAAACACCTTCTGTCCTCGATCTTCGTTTAGGAGCATCAATATTTTGATCGTTTGATTTTATTGTGATACGTATCTTTATTATTTAACTGATTGTTCCAATTCTTTATGTACCTAGAAAGTCTTATTGATAATCAATTATGTTGTGTACCTAATCGGATGACCTGCTTGTACCTAATAATGCAGATTAATTAAACGATGTACCTAATTTAGTACTTAGTTCAAAACACAATCATAACAAATTAAATATAACTTGCGAGATTATTGACAAAATTTATTTTACTTTGTAATTTTAGTTAAGCGTGACCGACGGCAGAGAGTGTATTTTTCCCAACACCGTAAATCAAACCTTACAGAGATTTTGTGTAAAAACTCAACAATAATTGTTTACCTATAGTTGGGAACTTAAATGATATGAATTTTACCTGCAAGAGTCTAATTAAATTGCTGCAAGCTAAGAAACCAAATACCTCGAGCCCCGAGTGAGCGATAATAGCTTAAACACGTAGGGCTGTCACATATATAGTTTGTTCAATCGTCAAAATGCATAGTCAATCTATAAACAAAAACTATATGGATCTTTAATGCAAAGTTTTTTTTAAATAATTTTTTCTACATAGTCAGAAGCTGACTACATTTTTTTCATTACCCACGTCATGTTATCTGTTTAGTTATTACGCGCTATTAGGCGATATTACGTACAGCGTAGCCACGGCTGGCGCACCTTTAGCAGCGATAAATGTCAGTCTGTGCGTGCGACGACACATACGTACGAGCATGCTCACGTACAAACCATGTTCGGTGCGTATGTATGGAGATATCCTACTCATTTGTACTTTCTCTGGTAAAGTGGTCTTGTAATTGAATAGATAATGATCATCATCAAATCAGTCGACAGTCTTATGAAATCACCAAAGCCACTAAAAGTAATTTTCGTTCAACAAAAATAAATGACACTACAAGGTTCCTACAAACAGGCGCGACACGCGATTTAATCGCGCGCGACACAAAGGCACCGCTCGTTGCGTGACTTGCGGTGCCTATGTGTCGCGTGTCGTGTCGCGCATGTTTGGAGGAGCCTAAATTCAGACAAAATATTACAAGCAGAACATCTCAACTAGAACTAACGTAGCAACTTGTAAGTAATCTGTGCAAACTCACTAGCGCGGCACGTACGCGTCGACAAAGTTAAGACAGAAGATAAACACGGACCTACACGAGGATATTTCATTGGGTCAGCAGTTAACGCAATTTGTTTGGACGAGGCATTCACGACGCCCCGGGTCCGGCAAGATGAGCCAACTAATGTAGGAGGCCGCACAAGGCGTAAATGGCAGCGATAACTATTATAGTTTGTGAAATAATTCATGCAAAGATAATAAAATGTTTACGTAAACTGAAAGCTTGTAAGAGAGCCGGACTCCGCCGGAATCGGACTCGCGCATTGAGGGCTCCGTACAAATTTTTAGGTATGTAAATAGTTTTAAATATTTTTTTTAATGTAATTACAAATTTACGGTTTTCGGATTATTCCCTTCATTTGTGCTACATGACATTGCTTCTTGCCAAATTTCAGGATTCTAAGATAACGGAAAGTACCCTATAGGTTTTGATTTCGGAACATAAACGCCCATATCTTTTGATTGCGTTGACATAGAAGTTTGATTGTTTCATTGCTTCAAGGGACTGCAGCCTTGAATATTTAATACCTATTAATTTCAACTTGATAACTCCATGCGTTTCTGAGAAAAAGGGTCTTGACTGACGGACAGACAGACGGACAACGAAGTGATTTATAAGGGTTCCGTTTTTCTTTTTGAGATACGGAACCCTAAAAACCGCAGATTTCAACAGTGGTTAAAGTGGAAAGAATATACCCTCATTTAAGTCTACTATTAAGCTCTCTGCCCACTACACCGTACCATACTATGACCGTGGTAAGAATGTATCAGGTACGGAAAGAAACATGACACGTACTACCTATCCCACTAGAACGTATCATACCCGTGCAAATCGGTTATATTGACCGCGTATCATCTCTCGTCTAAGTGTTATTTCGTATGATTCCCGTTCCTTCGATTGTAATAATAGTTCACCTGTATTTTACGCGTGAAGCACGTCTGCTTCAAAAAAATAATTTTTTTCTCAAAGAAAAATTATTTTCTATAATACCCTCCGATGACTATCAGAAAATTGTCGATGAGAGTATTGGCAATGACAGCCATTGTTGCAGACGAGGAAAAATGAGAAAACAATAACATCAGACGATCATGACGTTACTGGGTTGACGCCGCTTTAAAAAAAAGGAAAGTCGGGGGAGAATACTGTTTTTTAACTCGTTTATAACTGATTTATAACGGTCATCATACGCGGTTATGACCCGTATGCTCTAAGTTTCGCCTGAGTGCAACGTTGCCAAACCTACTACCGTACGTACCTACATACCACCGGGAAAGCATTCTCGTCAACAATAATTGTTGAAGCCTTACATGGCACGCGGCGGTGTTGGTCGGTGACGGAACGATCTAGTGGGCATAGTCTCATACTTTTCAATACAAAGAATAGATTTTTACCTGACACGGTCAAGATGATACGGTGTAGTGGGCAGACTCCCTTACTAACTACAGAAGATGACAGACCAATAAAAACTACCTCAGGATGAAGGCGCAATGCTTTGACTAGTTAAGTAGGTAGGTACCTCCTACAAAATATATTTGCATGAGAAGAAATAAGTATAACACCCAAAAGAAAATAACGCATGGTGACGCAATCTTGATTAAGTAGCTTATCTAGATATTTTGTGATCAAATACGAGTATATTATCTGTCAATCTGCTTCATACACAATCAATCTGAATTGTTACGAGGTGACACTAAAAGTTCTTAAAAATTAAAAACAGAACAAACTAGCGAGTTATGAGTTTTATTATATCTTTTCAAAATAGTGTCCATTTACATAATACATCGCTGCATCCGATGGAACCACTGAGAAAAGCACTTTGCCCATTCGTCCTTGGGACCTCTTCGACTGCATTTTGAAACGCAGCCCCTGCTTCCTCGGCGTCCATAAAACGTTTTTCTCGAAATGTTTCTTTTATTTTCGAAAGCCTACTGCGAGGTCGTTTCTCCCGAACTTTTTCCAAGACAAGTGGCAAACAATTGTTAGTGTATCACTCTGCAGTAACTGTTTTTCGACCCTCTGAAACAATTGTTGCGTAATGACCTGTTCTTCCGAAGAAAGAGGCCACCATCTTTTTTTCCCACACTTCGACCTCTCTTCACTTTAGTTGGCAACTCCTCGGAAGGAAACACCCAGACAGCAGACTGTCTCTTAGTTTCAGGATCATAACAATAAATCCAGCTTTCGTCACCCGTAAGTATGTCGAACACAGCATTTGAATCACCTCCGTTAAATCTTTGAACCATTTCCCGACACCAATCAACACGACGGAGTTTTTGGGCCTCTGTCAAATTATGAGGTATCCACCGGGCACAAAACTTCCTGACCGCTAAATGTTCATAGAGGATTTTGTGCACTTTACTCATACCGATGCCTAAGCTTGTCCGAATCTGCTGATAAGTCAGAGTGACGTTGTCAGTTTCTATCATACGCCGCACAACACTGATGTTATCTTCAGTCGTCGCTGTAGAAAGCCGTCCCTCACGCAGATCATCGGTGAGATTAGTGCGACCACGTTTAAACTCATTAAACCAGTTGTAAACAGTGGCACGAGATGGGGCTTCATCGTGAAAGGCCAATTGAAGTCAATCATAAATTTCTTGTTGACTTAAATGACATCGAAAGTCATAAAAAATCATTGTACGAAAATTTTCTCGCGTTATATTCATGCTGACGTGACACAGACAATTTTCAATTTGCCGCCAAATCGTAAACAAATGACAAATGAATAAAATACATACATAATCTGTGATAATATTGGCAAAGAATTCCATTTTCAAAATTTGAACTTATTTTGTTATTATAACGTTTACAAGTGGCCAATTCTAAAAACTTTCAGTGTCGCTCTCGTATCATTGATTTAGATCATAGATTGAGTGAGATTGACCTTGCTGACCCGCTAGGGGGCAGTGTTATCAGTCAATTGGCGAAGCATACTCTGTTGATAATAATCATCGAGAAAAAATCCTCTAATACACCTATTCATATCGTCTCCGCTACCTTTTCTAACTTAAAGGCCCCTATTAAGCTTCTCCAACCCTGAAATTAAATCAGCCGTGTGATTTACATTTTAATATGGCAAGAGGCTCACCTGTGTTAAAACGGATTTATTGTATTGACGTTACGACATTAGCTGTTTAATCGTAGACTTTCAACGATTTTCAACGTTTATCATGACACAAACAGAAAGATACATACTTGATACAGTTGTTCCGGGTTGAAACGTTTGAATCGAAATATAGATAGGTTTTTTTTTAATGATGTATTTATATGCCAACATTTAACCAGGTTGCAAAAAGTGACTTCTTTCAATCGACCACTGGTGGCCAGACAAGCCATGATTAGTAGGCAGAAAAACCTTGGTTTCGGAGAATATTCCTACAACTTTAATCACAAAGGTTGTAGTAGATAGTAGTTACACTACTGTTTCTACAAGTTTCCTAATAAGGAAGGGTTTTCCATGAGAAAATTTCCATGAATGCTTTCCCAGATTGAAGCCATCTTTGACAGTCGTAGTTTTTGTTAGACATTTATCGAATGAAACCCCGTAGTGGTTCATTGGCTACCATGTCTGGCATATGTGCTGTGCCCTGTGCAGGATTTATCAGGATGAACAAAGACGGCCATATGTATAATAAAAAATTATAAGGTCACTTTCAAACTGTTTATAAAATAAGTAAGTACACAAAATCTCTCGCGTCCGGCCCTGGTCCAGGCAATGATACGGAGCGAGAGTGCATGGGAAGCCGTCACCTCCTTCTACGAAGCAGTAATGCTTGCGAAGGAGGAGGCGAAACGCGTGAGGGAGAGGCAATATTTGCGCCCTCACGCCCCTAGTCGCCGCAGGAGACGCCCTGAGCGTCGGGAGTCGAGAGCCGATTCCCGACCACCGTAGGCGCGGGCTTACGGACGATGAGCTTTGGGCAGCTCGCCGTCCGGTAAGGACCAGGCCGGGGTCGACGGCGCGTTGTGTTCCAGGCGCGCCTCAAAGAGATGTCAACACTAACTGACGGGGTCCTATAGGGCCGATGCCTGCCAGGGTCGCGGGTTGTTCGAAAAAGTTACAGTGGCCCTAGCATAGGCAACTGAAGGAACACGGGTGGATTTTAGTCCTGGTAAAAGTCTGACACGCCCTCCCGCTCCGCCTAAGAGCGGGAGAAGGTATTTGATAAATTCCCACCCAAAAAAAAAGCTGTACCTCGCCATTTGGTGACGGCACGAAACAAAGGCGAGATATGTAAGCGGCGGGTACTATAGAGACCTAATTGTATTAACTATTCCAAGGATCTTTAGAAAGCACTATAATCTGGGAAACACCTCAATTAGACCGGCTACAATGACAAGTGTCCATAATTGTGGTCCGGGCGTATTAATAGGATCAATCAGGTATTGGACACAGAATGCACGTGGCTGTGGAACTTTGGAATGTGTTTCATTGTCACAATAATATATACACACTAGCTTCTGCCCGCGACTTCGTCCGCATGAAATTTCGCCGTCTACCCATTCACCCCCTTAGGGGTGGAATTTCTTGAAATCCTTTCTTATTAGATACCTAGGGGAAGCCCGGGCAAGAAGCATAGTGCGGATAAGAAGAATAACTGATTTTTCCATAAATATATAATAGATAGCGCTATTAACACTTTCTCAAGCCGTGACACGTACCTACGATCGGCAACGCCATGACAGTTCAACCCAAACATTGCGCGATTGCATCTGTTGTGGAAAGGAAAAAAGGATTATCGTTGTTTTGTTACGATTTTTGTAAAGGTTTGTACACAAACTTTTTGTATTAGTCATCAGTTGCCTATAAATATGTTTTTTATATTCAATTGCAAGTTTATTTAAGTATTATTTGTGATCGTTACTTTTTGTTTACCTACTAAAAACGTTTCAAGTCTTGACTTGTTTCTTATATTAGAGTGTTGGGCAAAACGGATAGGTATTTCGTTTTGCTCAGAATAAGCATATTATTAGTATTAGTTACCACTACCATTACATATACCACTTCTGAGTTAGCAGGCTCCAGCAAAACTAAAACTAAAATATACTCAGTCAATTAATAACAAAACAAAAATCCGAAACCAGATTTTTACGGTATGGTTTAGTTTTATTTTTACACCAGCGGAAGATTGGATTCAGTGTAATCAGTGCATTTGGCCGCATGAAGACTGCACTTCTTATGTAGATTATTTTCAAAAGATGATTAAACATACTACAAATTAAAAGTACAAAGAATTCTATTGATTATTAGATTGTAGTTTTATTTACACTAACCCCTTAACATATTCGTCTTGCCCGGGCTTCCCCTACTTTTCATAATGAACGCACCTTCTGTCTCTAGGACCAACGGTTTAGGTTGTGCGTTAATATATCAGTCAGTCAGGACTATGAATTTTATAATAGATAGGTGTAGGTTCTCGATATGATTGCGTGTACCCACACGCAATTGTGTTATTAGCCGTGGTTCAAAATTGCAAGTCGTAATGAAATTACTTTTTGGCGCAGCCGTGAGGCACACTTTCTTGCTAATTTCTTACATCGGACTTTACACTTTTATTTAATTTTTTATGTTTTTAGTCTGTGCTAAATAAATATATTATCTTTCTTTAAATATATAAATCTCGCCTTTTAAATCTATTACCTTATTTATTTATTTTTTTACTGGAATACGGATTATTTTTAGGCCTAATTAAATTAAATCGTTTTACATAATTACCTACCAAATACTGACACTGCTTTTACATTTTGGTGGTCAGTAACTTGTTTGTTCGAACTAACCGTATTTATATTTAAAATGTTCAATTGTTCATGGATATATAAAGTAAATATTCATGAACATTATCCACATTTTAGACTAATATTTGTACGAGATCATGCTCCAAACGACCGCTTTACTAAATTAGCTTACCTGCAAATCGTTGAAATCACAAAAAGGGAAAGCGTACCTTACCGACGGCAATTCCTATGAAATATTATAAGACATTACGCCGTTCGGTCGGACTCACTATATAAACTATGTGCTATTACCACAATGAGAGTTTAAGTCTGGGGAGAGTGTGCCCAAATGGAACGAGTGTCGTCAGCAAGGCAAACACCTTACCTTAGAGACCGCATTATTCATGAACCTATTTATTTGTATTGCTTACTTGCGTTGTTTTCGTCTCGAGGTCTGCGTCGGTGAGCTGGCTAGCTGATATTTTTACATAGTCATTATTAGGTCTGGAAGGCTGTGGAGATGTGAGAAAGGATTCTTATAAAATAAAATAAGCGAGAAATCACTACATAGTATAAAACAAAGTCGCTTTCTCTGTCCCTATGTCCCTATGTCCCTTTGTATGCTTAAATCTTTGAAACTACGCAACGGATTTTGATGCGGTTTTTTTTAATAGATAGAGTGATTCAAGAGGAAGGTTTATATGTATAATAACATCCATTAAATAGTGGAGAAGTATCAGCATTGCACCCGTGCGAAGCCGGGGCGGGTCGCTAGTATACTATATAAATATAATATTAGATGACGAAAACGTTTAAAACTGAAGCCACTTTCTCTTGAAACTTTTTAGTTTCGTCTGGTTGCCACGAGCATTATATGTACAAGAGAGGTATCCCATAATAACACGGCGCAAGAGGTATATTGCAGTCGAAGGACTCGTAGGGCAGAAGGTACCACTTAAAATGTCCTTTGCACAAAATTGTGTCTTCAAAAAGTCAAAAGTCATTGCAAACCTTGATCATAGACATGTTCTTGTGAAATCCAAGTCTTCCGCCCATAAAAGTGATAAATGAAATCGATAAAAACTGTTTCATTATAATACCGATAATCGCGATTATAAACAACAAAATGATAAGTAAATCGTCTTTTCGTTCAAGATTTATTCGATTACAAGGAATATAGTTTTATCAATGTATCTTCGGAGCTAATAGAGTTATCGAATAGGATCTTATCGACTTATAACAAGCTCACTGACTAATCATTATATTTAAATAATGTTTCATGGTAGGTATATCACTTCCCTTCTGCGCATTTGTTTGAAAGAGTAAACATACAATGTGTCAGCTGATTAATTATTTCTCGCTAATCCAAAAAAAAAAACAAAAAAGGCAACAAAGGCCCGATTGCACCACGACGCATTTAATTTAATTTAAAAGTGAACCTAAAGGCAATTCATATAAAGAAAATTAAACAAAGAAGTAAGAATTTCAAAGATCAACGAGTGTCTGCCAAATCATTAGTGTGGATTAAACTCGAGACCAGCACAGCGCAGAAGCCAATCGCCCAGACACTGCGCCAAACTTGCCGTCAACCGAGGATTTTTCAATTATATGTTTATTCAGCTCTTAGACAGAAAATAAAATAAAGGAGAAGTGAAAGAAAATATGAAAAATGGCTAGGTAGGTAGGAACATACAAGTAATGAACAAAATCACAAGCTAAACATCACAACACAACACAAAACAATTAAATAAAATTCTTAAACAAAGTTTAGAAGTTAAGGACCTGAGTACCTACTCGTACCTAGGTGCTCAATGTGTGTTGATTCAAATCAAATCATAGTTTACATCAAATACGTAGCGTTATCTTCCAGATTGTTACGATGACTGCTACTGTTTGCGCTACTTTAAACATTAGCTCTATGAATAATCTTTAAAAATTATCAAGATCTAAAAATATTTTATGATAATTAGGCAGAGTTTTATTGATTATGAATACGTCAATAGATTGACTTTATGAGTTCTGTCTACTTATAACTACAGCAACCTGCAAATGACTATCCAAGAGTACATAAATGTAGAACTAGTTAAAACCAGCTACTTGATTCATGCATCTGAAATTCTTAAACGATTATCAAGAAACTTGGAGGTTTTACATATGAAACTACTTAGGTAACGCCTTCGTGGTCCGTATTATGGAAAACTTGTCGATCATAATTTTCCTAAAAATAATGAAAAAACACATTAAAATTTGCTGGACGTTGTTGGCATAATTCGATTGAAGGGTTTTTTTAAATAATAGATGAACAAACAAGCTTATGGGCCCTCTGATAGAAAGAGGCTATATCCGTCTATAAGTATGTGGATCTTATTGCACTGGAATCGATATGTCTTAGATTACCTAGACTAAACCATTACATAGCTATGTACGCTATTTTATTTTTTGGGTTGTGTTACACAAAGGCTGAAAGCTAAATACATATATACAAAATATTCCTAATTACTGATAAGATCTAGGTAATTACCGCATGCCGTAATTGAATTATATTATAATGTATCGAAAGTTGATTAACATTACTGCTGTAATCTCTAAATAGAACGCAGGTAGGTACCTACTGCTATATTAAAATATGCTATATTAAAATACGTATGATGTAAGTCTAGATATTTGAATTTTCACATAATCAGTGATTAAAACTATCACAAATTAATTAATTTATGGGTATTAGTAGTAGTAGCAACAGCCTAACTTTTTATTGATATTACTTCCTATGATTAGGATTCCTATGACTTACTTGCCGCGGTTGGTCCGTGGACAGGTGCCCATCTTTACATATCAAGATCCCTCCGTGTCTCGGAAAGCACGTTAAGTCATTGGTCCCGGTTATCATTCGTAGAACTTTGACAGTCGTTACGGGTAGTCAAAAGCCCAAAAGTCAGACAACTAGTCTTACCAAGGGGTATTAAGGCTCGTAGACACAGGCGCGACGCGACACGCGACACAAAGGCACAGCAAGTCGCGCAACGAGCGGTGCCTTTGGGTCGCGCGCGATTCGCGTCGCGCGTCGCTCCTGTTTGCAGGAGCCTTTACCCATTAACTGGGTTGTGGAAGTCAAATAGACAGTAGCTTCAGCTGCATCAGATGAGACTGAAAGCCGACCCCAACTTAGTTGGCTAGGCAGATAACTTCCTATGATTACTTACTTAAGTAGCTTAAACTTATAAACGTTGTATGTCAAAGTCATAAACTCATAACGCAAATTGAGTTTACTAACCGATGCAATCTAACAAAGCACATCACTTGCGTAAGTTTACTTTCTTCTTATTAAAAGTGTCTTTAAAAATGACCTGTATCCTCTCTACATAAACTATTTGAAAATAGGCTAACAAAATATACCGAAGGCTTCAGCACGCCACCGGAAGTGTTGGTGACGTCACACGCGGGCGCCACCTACATCCGGCCGCCTGACACGCTCCGAATTCATCAGATTACCTCTCAAACAAACCCCTCGGTGATTTATGGATTTTCGTACAAAATTACAGACGCGGTCATGTCCTATTATTATGAAGGTTTGGTCGGTATAGATAGGTTTATTCGGAGTTGATATTGCATTTATTTTACTTTTAATAATCTGACTGAAAACTTGAGCTTGACTTCTACCGAAAAGGCTGACCCGTATTAACAAAGAACATAAGTGTAGGGAAAAGGGATTGGAAAGCCTTTGTCATACATTAGGACAACATAAGCTATACACGTATCGTCAACTGATATACGTTGAACACATTACATAATATAATAATATTTACGTATCAATAAACGGAGGTCGTGTTTTCATAATTTTCATCTATAATTCCAGCAGAGGAACCATTCTGGTTATGTGGTACCTACTTCTCCACCGCGCCGTTCACCAGCAATAGTAGAACAAACATCGAAGCAATGGGTTCTAGATATTGTGACCTTATTATCATTGACTATTTGCACAAAGAAAATAAGTTTACTACGACTATACCAAATAAAAGATCAATGAGACTGTAAATAAATAAATTGGCATAAAATTCTCCGAAATGTAGAATAACAATAAAATAATAACACTTATGTTTTACTGTGTAAAATTTTACTACTATGTAGGTGTTATCGATCTAAGTCAGGCAATAGAAAATCGACTTGACGTTTCACAAAACGCTAATCACACTTATATATATTATAAAGGCGAAAGTTTGTGAGTGTGTGTGTTTGTGTTTATATGTTTGTTACTTCTTCACGCTCAAACGGCTAGAACAATTTTGATGAAATTTTGTATGGAGGTAGCTGACACCCTGGATTAACATATAGGCTACTTTTTATCCCGATATTCTCACAGGATCGACATCTACGCGGGTGAAACCGCGGGGCGCAGCTAGTAAATAATAAACTTAGCAATGTTGTTGTTGTGTTGTTGTTTAGTTTGTTAATTTTGTTCTTTTCTTGTTTTTTTAGGGTTTCGTACCTCAAAAGGAAAAACGGATAAAAAACGGAACCCTTACAGGATCACTTTGTTGTCCGTCTTTCAAGACCCTTTATCTCGAGAACGCGTGGAGGTATCGAGTTGAAATTAAAACCATAGACTCAAGTCTACAGTTCCTTGAAGATGTGAAAAAATCAAACTTCTAAGTTAACGTAACAAAAAGAAATGGCCGTTTATGCCGCAAAAAACGTATATATCGACACTCTCAAGGGAATCAAAAACAGCAATCGTAACAGCTCTATATTAGACCTCATCGCGCGTTCGTATTTCCGAAGATATCCGAAGATTCCGAAGATGTGTTGAATTAAATTAATACGTTAATAAAATTCAACACATTTTAGCATATTCCACATAAAATTAAATAACTAACCTAATTAACCTAACCTTCAGAAATTGGTTTTATGATCTGTCGCCGCCCGACGGGATTGATAGAAAGATTGTCATTAAATGTAGTGCATACAGCAGTCTACAGACCTTCCTTTTGCGATAACATATTTATTTTTAGAAATAACACAATTAATTGGAATGTTTATACCAGGGTTGCTAGATTATAATAATTAAGATTAAAATCAATGATCCAAATCATTGATCTAAATCAGAATGATTTATCAAATATTTAAATCAGAAAACCCCAGAAGCAGGATACAAAAATCCACCTTGTTATTTTTAGAAAATTGTAAACAAAACAACATGTTTAGATATTTCGGCCACCGGGAGAACGCGTTCCTGACACCTGTCAGTTGGACACGATTAGGAACTGGTAAAGTTAAAATTTCGTAAAACACGTATTATTCTGTATACCCAGCGTTTACAATCTTTTCGGTTATTTTAAATCTGATTTAACATCACAATGATCTTTATTGTCGTAGCTAAAATGTTGCTGTCAGATGTAGCATAGCTGTGAAAGGACTTTAAAGAACTGTCTCAGGACGTATTTTGTACTCGGAAGGCACAAATAGGAGCGATTGTAGTGATGTCATCATTCTCTTGCCCTTATCCCAATTTATTTGGGGTCGACGCAACATGTCTTTTTCTTCCATACTTCTCTATTATATAGATATCGGGTAGTGGGTCGTCTTAGGGGCGGATTTGTTAGAAATGGTGTATACGCTTAGGGGCACTATGAGCAGCAAAGAAAACCAAAACAATTTTTTGGTATTCAATTTTACTGAGTTTTTTTTTCGGAAATCTGAAAGTTTTATTGCAGTTTCGGGTTAACCTTGACAATAGAAACCATTTATGTTCTAAGACACATGGTCCTACGACGCACAGTTTCCGAATTATGGGCCTCTGAATTTTATTTTATATAAAACGCTCTATATTTCCAATAACAAAAAATATATATATAATATCTCGAAAACGGTGCGTCCTATGAAAAAAATAACCATAATTTCACCCCCTCCTGTGTCACTGCTGTGCAAGCAGCAGCAGAATGTTTTTTTTCTCAATATTTCGCAGGCTTTTTTCCATCACCTCGTGTTTTTTGACTAGAGCAACAATTTCTATTCAGAAAAGATTTTCATCTGAGCCACCATTTTGGAAATATAGAGCGTTTTATATAAAATAAAATAAAATTCGCAGGCCCGTAATTCGGAAACTTAAACGTAACTGGTTTCTATGGACAAGGTCAATAAGGTGCTGCAATAAAAATGGCCCAAATCTATTTTAAAAAATCTCTGAAAATTTTACCAATTCCTCGCGCCATAATGCCCCTACGGCTACACTCCAACCTAAATATCATCTCGGTAATCAGTCCCTTTTTAGCCATGTCATCTTTCACATAATCCATCCATCGTTTCTTTGCTCTTCTTCTACTTTTAAAGACACTTTCCTCACGACATTTTCTTCATTCTTCCGCATCACATGCACATGCATACCATGACAACTGATTTCCACACAGCTTTTCTGTTACCGGTGACACTTTCAGACTCGATACCTGGAGTCCATTGCCACTCCCAGTACAATCTCCTTGGATTAAATAAATTAAATGAATAGTTACGTGTTATTAATAATTCTATTCCAATTTATCCTAATTCTATCTAATTTTGTCTAAGTTCTATTTAATACTATCTAATTTTTATCAAACGTTGACCAATTTTGTTACATTTAATTTAATTTCATCATTTGTCCAGTTTTTATTAATAATAATAATAATAATAATAATAATTTGTTTATTTCCACTTCAAGACACAAAAATCAGTGTGGCCCTGGCTCTTGTACTAGGAAGTCCTGTATCACAAGAGCCAGACCTCTCAATTTACAGAGAACATAATATAGAAGCGCGATAGACAAAAATGAGATTCGATATAGTAATGGCATGCATTAGGAGGTAAGTTTATAAATATACAAGAATAAAGAAAAGCAAAAAATAAAAAAATTAATAATAATAAAGGAGTATACATTTTTTTTAAATTAAGTTACCACTGCGTTCTTTTTAGTTTGGGTGTGACAGAGGTGTGTGTGTGTATGTGAGGTGTGTGTGTGTGTGTGTGTGTGTGTGTGTGTGTGTGTGTGTGTGTGCGTGTATGTGTGTGTGAATGTGACAGGGTATCATGTAACGCTGCCGAATAGATTTTCTGTTTCGTCATAATCGTAATTTTCTAGCCAGTGAATAATAGTTTTTTTGAATTGGTAGTTGTTTAGTTTTTTAAGTAGTTTGATCCCTTTTTCATGGCCGATTTTGTTGTAAAGACGTGGAGCAATGTATTGGTAGTGTTTACTAGCGAAAATGCTCTTGGTACCTTCAACTGGGCACCTGTCAATCCTCTTGGATGAGACAGGCAGACTCGGGATGGCGTATCGGTGGTATCTTCGCAAGCATTCGTAAATAAAGAATTTGCGGACGCTAAGTACTTTGGCTTTTTCAAATACCTCGGTCGTGGGCGTCCGGTATTTCAGTGACAGAAGCACTTTTAGCACCGCACGCTGAGCCCGCTCCAGCTCAATCATGTGGGTCTTGCCTGTCCCCCCCCAAGCGCAAATAGCGTATCCCAAGACACAATGGCATAAGGCTTTATATGTTTGCAACAGAAGTTTCAAACTAGCAACACGTCTCAGGGTTTTAAATATATGGATCAACTTGCGCACTCTTTTGGCAGTAATCGGGATATGTTGTGTCCATTTAAGGTTATCGTCAACGATTACTCCTAGATATTTAATGGAGTTCACTCTGTCTAGCTTAGGGCACGTGCAGGAAGAAAAGTTATTGCTATTCCTATTGCAAGGAAATGTGTGGCTGACAATTTTAAAGTTTTTGGGGCTTCCTGCTCTAGTCTTACTAAAACATAGATATTTAGTCTTGGAGGTGTTTAGTGATAGCAGACTATCTTCCAACCAAGCTATTATTTGCGAAAGACCCGCGTCACAGACTGTTTCCAGACCTTTCCATGACCTTTCATGGAACAGAATAACTGTATCGTCGGCAAACATTATGACATCGGCTCTATTAATTGTGATATCGCACAGTTCATTGATGTACACCAGGAATAGGGTTGGCGCAATCGTACTTCCCTGGGGAACACCGTAAGAACAGGAAACTTCATCGCTAGTCATATTATCAAGGCGAACGCATTGACTTCTTCCTGATAAGTAACTTAGTAGCCATTTTTGTGGCACTCCTCTAATTCCGATGTTTTCTAACCTGCTTATAAGAATTATGTGATTTAACCTTATTTTATGATTGTATGACATGTGTAATTACAAATATTGACTAATAACTTGTATGTGTGGTGCAAACTGTTATATAAGTTGGTTATTAATAAATAAATAACAAAATAAAACTTCTTATATTATACACTCCTGGAATAATGAGAAAAACGTCTACACCAAGTTTGGTAACTAAGAAGAAAGATTGAAGGAGAGCTATGTTTTTAAATAATAACCAAACACTCCAGTAAATAAATAGATCAGAAATAGAAATAAGTTTTTGTATACTTGCTAGAAGCATCTAAGCATATTATCTACCCATCATAACGTAATTATAATTACTACAATTCCTTCCAAAATTTCCTTAAATTTTCCCGTCTAGATTTCCTTAAAACAAAATCATGTGCAATAGGTAAACCTAAAGACCTCTTTCTAGAAATCAATCACCGACTATCGTAATAAAATCATTGTTGACTTCCTCGACTGTTTACCCAGAATTCACAGATTTAAATCAGATGGTCGCTTTCTGCCACATTTTATGTTATCTATGTATGCTGTTCCAAAACAAAGAACAATAAATATTTATTTGCATATTACTTGTGCTAAAGGAACTATAATAATATCACGGCGTCTGTCAGTTTGGGTGTTAAAAGTAAAAGATAAGTAGGTAAGTAAGTACGTACCTATAATTTCTTGTGAAGAGTTTGATAAAGTGTAAAGTACCTAATACTAGGTATTTTCTCGGTCAAATCAATAAAAAACCTTGTAAAAATAGGCAAATGCAATTTTTCCACTTTTTTGTCATGACGGGTAGATAAGATCTATAAAAGTTCTTCCAGCGTAGATTTTAAGAATTCTAATAAAAATAAACATTACCCACAAAAAATATCATGATTATGAATTTGCTAATAGTAAGCTTCTTTTTGTCAATAAACTACAAAAATAATATAATACTGGTATAAATAAACATAAAATGCAAACGAAGCCGCCAAGCAAACGGCTACTCGAAGATAAAAAGAAAACAATTGCACTTTATCAATATGCCGGATACGTATATAATAATATAATCTTATCCACGATAACTTTAATATTCCTATAATTACTACACTTACTCGACAGTTTGAAGTATCAGTTGTGTGTAAATGTCTGAATATGGTGGAATATATAAAATGTTTATTGACTTTGCTGCTAGCGATTTCGGCAATAAAATGTGAAAATTGCGTTACATACGATTTTGGATTAAATTTTTATGATAACTTCAATAATGGCAACTCTTTGTGTGCTGGTATGGCAACCTGGAAATTGGGGAACTACAGTACTCTTGACGTAATCAGCCCTAATGAAGAAACGGATTTGTTTATAACTCCTGATGAGGTCCTGAGTTGCGTGTCGTCGTACGGCTTCGAGATGAGGTCGAGGGGAATTGTGGAGGTTTACGTTTACATGGAGTCAACATCGCCGCGGGATCAGATCGTTGTGCTTGCTAACGAGGTCTCGAGCAGTGGGAACAATGTCGTCACAGGAACGGCTATGCTGACGCCCCTCAGCACCAATTACTTTAATGGATGGCACGTTCTGAGAATAAACTTGTTCGGCACTGGGATTTTTAGTGGATACGTATGTTTTATTTTTGTTTTAATTGTTTTTTACATTTACATTCGATAAATGGTAATTCAATTCAAGCCCTTTTAATTATTTGATATTTTAATATCTCGTGGATTAAAAGATTACAGACGATACCATAAGTGTTGTTACACAGTAACGCGGTAAGTACAGTGAATGAAAACTGAATGAAAGCTTCATAGGAAACAGCAGTCATCTGATCTGATATTTGTGCTAATTTTATTGTTACACTATTTTCTGCACATCCCGATGTCGTAGTGATAGAGTAGGTTTTTAGATAGATTAAAAGATTTAAAATGTGTTTCAATCTTTTTCCAAGTCTATAAAAAACGTAATAACCCTTTTATTTTATCTTACCTACAAAATTAGTAGTGAAATGGAAATGTTATCTTTGGAAATAATCTTTTAAGGATATGTAGGTACTGGTATTATTCTAATAGTGGAACAACAAAGGTCAACGAATTATCATAAACTTTTTAAATCGACAAAGACGACCTCTTTTGATAATAAATAGGTCATGAACAAGTAGAAAATGCCACATAACCGTGTCTTGTGTACTATCATTGTACATACGTTTGAGTATGAATAAACAATATGGTGCTTATCACTATTAATTTGTAAGAAATCTATAGTATGCGCCTTCAACAGAGGTTGAGAATCACCTGCAAAAGCTTGGTGAACATAGACCAAAAGTCATGTAAACAACACTAAGTAATGTAATTGCATTATACCTACGTATTAGCAGCATAGTAATCACAAGCAATTCTTGAACCGGCAAAATTCATAAAAGGAATCATTATGGGTTCATATTGTATCACAAAATATAGATACATACCTATGTGAAAGGTCTGCAGAATTTTGTTTTGTTTTGTTATTCATGAAAATTTTAGGCACAGTAAAATTGCCACCTATCTCAAATGGCTATGACACGCCACACTTATCAAGCATTATAATAATAAATATTTTACACCTATGAACAGATCCGTAGATTACCAACAGTGATAATACTATCGACGTCATAAAAATAGAAAAATAAACAAAACCTAGTCCTACCAAAACCACGATTGTTTTGCTTAATTTTCTAAAATCATTCATTCCTATTAAAGTTCGATTATAACCTGAGTTGAGTCCCAGAACAGTAATTTCTACAATAATTATTTTAGAAGCACTTCGCGAAATATAATTAGTTTTTTTTCCTATTTCAGGTGTCATTCCTCGGAGTAGCATCACCGGGTTCTAAAGTAATAATCGATTCCTTCAGATACATTCCGCCACTATACGACGATGATTGTCACGTCTACGATGGAGAATTTGTAACCTCAAGACCAGTGGTATCTGAGGAATGCGTCGCTTACAATTTCGAAACAGACTTCGGTGCCCTATTCGACAGCGACAGGGGGTTGTGCACCGGCTTCACACGCTGGAAATTAGACCAATACACTTCTTTGGCAGTTGATCACCCAAGCTCAGAGAGCCTTCAATTCATTTCTCCACAAGATTTCATCAGTTGCGTTTCCTCATTTCCATTTGAAGCTAGTAATGGCGGTATACTGGAAGTTAACGTATATATGGAGTCAGCAGATATCACTGATCAAATTACTGTGCTTGTAAATAAAATTGCTAATGAAGCCAGTGATGTGGTGATTGGAAGCGCAGGAATTTCACCTTTGGTTCCAAGCTATTCTGACGGATGGCATGTCTTAAAAGTTGTTCTATCAGGAAGCGGCACATTTGATGGATACGTAAGTTCTATTATTGTATCCTAATTATTGTTTGATTATTGTATCCTAATTATTGTTTAAAGTACAAAATATTTGGTTTCGTCCATCAGTATCAACGTAGATTAAATCTGTTTTACACCTGATAACGTTGATTTTATTATCATGAGAACTTATTCAATGTATTAATCTTTCATATTTAGTCCAATATTTTATAAATATTTTTATATAAATCTTATCAGCTAGAAAATCTTTAAAATGCAAATGTCACGTTTTCTAAAAAAAATATATAAATGGTTTTTTTATGTTTTTTCAGATATCCTTCCTGGGTTCAGCATCGGCAGAATCTATTGTCCTCATTGATTCCTTCAGATATATTCCACCAGCACTTGCAAACGAGGAGTGTAAAATTTATGAAGATGAAGAAACTACAACACCAGTTCCGGTCACAACCGTTGCTCCAATAGGCACGGGCCAAGACTGCGTCACTTACAATTTCGAAACCAACTTCGACAATTCATTTGATACTGATAATTTACTATGCAATGGATATTCTTCCTGGCATCTGGGAGATTACCATTCTCTGGCTATTGACACCATTGATCCTGACAGCAAGACTTTCATTTCCCCTAACGAAACATCGAGCTGCATATCTTCGTTCGTTTTCCGGATGATGCCAGGAGGTGTTATAGAAGTGAACACTTTTATGAAATCAGCTTCAGCTCTGGATTACATAATAGTTTTGGCTAAGAAGCGCGTACCTTCTAGAAAAGACACCGTGGCTGGATTCCAGTTATATTACGCCTCTAACGCTAATTTCGTTGAAGGATGGAACGTGTTAAAAGTGACTGTAACAGACTTTTCAATTTTCGACGGCTATGTAAGTATGACTATTTAATGTAACCTTTCATATCACTAAAAGTCTTACGCCCGTTGTCACTACCTTACTCACTTCCACATTTCGTAAAGATGTTATATTCATAATATTCACAGGGCTAGGTTGAGTAAAGAAAAATAGAAGTAGTCAAAATAAAAATGAAGTCGAAATTTTGAAACACGTTTTTCAGGATTTTAGCGAATAAGTGATCGAAGACGATCATGTTTTTCGTAATTTAACTCGTTGTAAAGAACGATAATTGTAATATTAAAATATAACGACTACTTCCTGCTTCCTGTCACGAATGATACGATTTTTAAACAGATTTAAGACAGTTTTTTCAGTAAAATAATAATGATAATCTTATAATTTTTATATTGTAATGGCATCCATTCGTATTACAATTTAACAACATTTTACACGATGACTTTCATTTATATTCTCTTAATAGTTTGATCTTTTGTAAAATTCACATGGATCTACAAACATCGTAAAAATGTCAATGGACATTTCCATAATGAACACTGTTTTTATTAATTAAGCAATACTGCATTTCATCTATCGTAAACGAGGCATAATTATTACTAAAATATTGTTTTCTTTTATTTTCAGATTACCTTACTCGGTTCAACTGCAGAAGAGTCCATAGTTCTGATTGACTCGTTCAGCTACACTCCACCTAACTCCGCAGACACCTGTGAAATCTATTGAAAACGAGAGTCGGCTAAAGTATTATCTGCCGTCATATTGTTGAAAGTAAGGCTGTCTCCACTGTAGATTACAATATGTAGGTACATATTGTAATCTACAGTGGAGACAGCCAATATATAAGTTTAAGTTAGAAGTATGTATTTCATCGACTTTGGATTTAATTTGTAACGGTTTTACTTCTAAAATTATTTTTTTAAGATGAGAGAGCCGTAAGCTCCTTCGCTAATTAATTAAAATAATATTGTTAACAAAAATAAGACCCACTCAGGGATACAAAAAAACGTTATAGCGGTAAGCCCAAATAAATATGGTGGAAGGAGCTTGACTCCCACCACGATAAACAACAATCGACGGGAATAACTATGTAGAAAGAGGAAGAAGAAGCTATTTATATCTATTTAATTTTTGTACAAACTCAATATAATAAAAATATTTTTTTTAATATACTAGACTTTACTTTCAACAATAGGACGTAAGATTTGACGAACCTGATCCAACTACACATCAATCTGATTAGTTCAATCGATAATAATTTCTCAAGTATTTTGTGAAACATGTTTTAACGATACAGGGATAGTAATTTGCAATGTTTTCTATACCTATTATTTGCATAAGTAATAATATTCACAAAAGTCACTTCAATATCTACTTACGTTAATTCTATCTATTCTCAGAACTATTTTGTCGTAATAACTTGTTTGAAAAATCGAAATCTGTAACACAGAGTGGAGTGACCAAGATTTAAATTATTGTTTTTAATAAAAATACATCATTAAAAATGTTCTATTGATTTTATTGAAACAGTATCATGTGATAGACATAGATCGTTTAGTATAATATGTCCCTAACAAAGATAATGTTCATAATATGCCTAGGTGATATAATTATGTTTAATTGAAACACTACTAGCATCATTTTATGGTGTGTAACCATAAAATGATGCTAGTAGTGTTTCAATTTCAATAAAAACAATAATACTTAACATGTACAAACATTAACGTGCAAAATGTAGTCAATAATTTTAAAGGTGCTATGAATCTATTCATTTAAATATCTTTTTAAGAATAACCTTATACTCTCACACATAAAGTGCAATTTCCCTCTGCCTACTAACATAGGGGGGATATGCTGCAAAATCATGAAAGTGGCTCTTATTGAACGACTCATATGAAGCGTGAAAAGATAAAAGATGCGTTCTGGGGGCTAAACTTTGGCATTTATTTTCGTGCAATGATATATCAGTTGTATTACAATGGGATTAATTGAAAGTGGTGAATTTAGCTCGATTACGTTATACATATTACGTTGGTTTAGGGACTTTTTTTCTACTGTATCACATTATTAGTGTTTTAATGATAATTTATTGTTGTGGTTTTTCACCTTACTATTAAGGATAGTAATGACTGACTCTTAGGCCCGTAGAACCTCGCTCAAGACTCAAGCATTACTTAAAGCTAATTTAAAGCAATTTTATTGGTTGAAACTAAATAGTTGTAATGCTTGAGTCTTTAGTTAGGTTCTTTCTATCTGGGTCTAGGCAATTTTATAAACTTGTTGGTTGCGCTTTTTCACCGAAAAATGGGGAATGGAAGTAATGCCGTTTGTTCATTCATACTTGAAGTCCCGTACATATGAAAATAATTAAAACATTAAAAAGGAGAAGTGGAACGAAAGAAGCTATAGCCCAGCCCTGCAGTGCAAAATTAGAGGCCATCTTTACATTAATTAACCTAAGTACTGAAAAGTACTTTGGTAAGCACGGAACAGACATGTACGTACCTACGTAAAACCGAAAATGTTAAAAAATATCGTAACTATCTGTTAAAACTGACCCTAATTTTTAGTCTACCTAATGTAATAGCACCATAATACAGTACTTTATGGTGCTCTTACATCATTACACCAGATTCATTTGACATCATCATATTTGTTTCTTGTCACGAAAACAGCAACGCAATGATGTCCGTACAAACAAGTTAACCGTGCCAACTTTTGCACTGGAGGGAGCTATAAATTCATACGGATTTGGGGGACGCAAGCGTTAACTGCGCGCAGGCAATAACCTGTCACCTTAGCTTGATTTACGCAATAGTGACGTCACGTGAGAGGTTTTCTTTAAAACGGATAAGGCGACGGTATCTTGCAATTTTTTGATCGATTGCTTTAACACGTGCGTTACTTTGACGATTATCAGCAAAGGTATAATCCCGACTTATGCTTGGTAAACGAAATTCTATGAAGACCAGTTATGCACAGTTGTTTAATTAACGGATCATTTTTTAACCTTTATCAGACGTCCCAAAAGGCACACAGCTCAAATGACTGGGGAAGGACGAGTTTGCAGGCCTCAACGGAAATGACGAGACGACTTAGATGGGACCGGAATCGGAAAGAAGAAGGCCTTTGTCTACCATTCGGATTAGGTAGGACACTATAGGAGCTTATACTTCAATAATAAAATGAATAAATAAGGGTTTAATTTTGTATAAATAATGTTGATAGAAAATAACAAAAACGATATTACGAGTTCCGTGACAAAATTTTCGTTCGGGGAAGTATTATCACAGTTATTTTCGTACGTCAATTATCTAATAAATAAAATCCTAATTTTACATAAATCGACAGCAGACCAAACATTACATTCTTCAAAAGCTACTATGTATGTGCTTACTTCCTGATCGAGTTGACCAAGATAGAAACAATGACATAAACAAAGATATAACTACTAAGTCGGTACTGCTACTACCTACACTCTTGTGATTGGTTGTCGTAATCTATTACGATTAGATTAGAGTAATAGTCCCATCCCCTTGTTTTCTAAATTTCACGTTCTCGCACGTCTGTCGATTAAATGACTTAGGTAGGTAGGACTTCAAAACAATAGTAGATTATTCACTAAGGGGATAACGCAGTGTCTTATATCACGGGTGCTATATTGAACTAATTGAATTCTAAGCGGATATGGGATTCTAGTGCTCCCGAGCGCAGCGAGGAGAACAGATTTAACTGTTGAGCCAAGCGAGAGAGTTATCACTAGAATCCTGAGTGTAGCTAGGGATTCAAGCTCACCCAAGAAAAGGACACCTTTATCCCCGAGGAATGCTTTAGGTTCACCTACTGTGATATAATAAAATGCAATTCGATTATCAAATAATTTATTGCAAATTGCATTATTCACCAGCGGGTTATAACCAGGGAGACGTTATCTCTCCGAAATTGTTCACCGCTGCACTGGAGGACGTTTTCAAGGTTCTGGACTGTAAAGAGGCGGGCATTAACACCAATGGCGAGTACATAACTCAACTTCAGTTAGCCGACGATACCGTAGTCATGGCTGAGACTATAGAGGACCTCAGTACAATGCTCGATGACCTCAGTAGAGCCTCCGAAAGAGTGGGTCTTAAAATGGGCAAAACGAATGTCATGTCAAATGCCCATGTAACACCCACTCTCATAAAGATCGGAGACGCTACACGGCTTCGACGTGGACGACTAATGTTTACTTAGGACAAACTATCCAGTAAGGTAGGTCTAACTTCGAGAAAGAGGTCAATCGTCGAATCTGACTCGGCTGGGTAACGTTCGGGAAGCTACGCAATATCTTCTCGTCCCACATAGAGCAGTGTCTCAAGACGAAAGTCTTTAACCAGTGCGTGTTGCCAGTGATGACTAATGGCGAATGAAGCGAGGTCGCTCATAATAGGCCTTATAAAAAGGCTAAAACTCACCCAAAGGGCAATGGAGAGCTATGCTTGGAGTTTCCCTGCGTGATCTAATCAGGAATGAGGAGGTCTGCAGGAGAACCAAGGTAACCGACATAGCCCGAAGAATTACCAAACTTAAATAGCAGCGGGCAGGGCACATTGCTCGCAGAACAGATAGCCGATGGGGCCGAAAGGTTCTGGAGTGGCGACCGTGTACCGGAAGACGTAGCGTTGGAAGGCCTCCCACAAGGTGGTCCGACGACCTTGTGAAGTCCGCAGGAACTCGTTGGATGCGAGAAGCACTGAACCGGTGTCGAAGTGGAGGTGCTTGGGGGAGATCTATGTCCAGCAGTGGACGTCTTTCGGCTGAAATGATGATGGTTTATAATGCAATTCAGTACAATATTGTTGAACAAGCAAACATTTTTTATTAAAAATGGACTGTGGCTACACACACTTAGATATGTTATTTTTATAATTGAAACACACCTAAATAAACTATACCCAATGCCTATTCCTAATCTACTATTAAACCATACCTACCTATTAGGTCTAAATTGCGATTCGATAGTGAAAATCTAAGAAATAGTTAATCCCTGTAGATAATATATTTCAGGCATAACTTTGATAGGTTCTTATCAGATAAGTAGTCAATAGTGTTCGTTGATGTCATGGCAAAATCGTGTGATATTAGCCAAAATATCATTTTATTAGTATTGAAATCAAGTGGGGACATCAATTTTCACCCATGGATTTAGTTACGATTACTGTAATGTGCAAAAAGTCTCTTCGTTTGTTTCTAAAGCCTATGCTAAAGCTAAAGAATTAAAACAGCCAGCAGACTGAGCCTTGAAATTTTTTTTAATGACTACTTCGTAATAGAAATAAACGTGGATTTAAATAAATGGTGCATACCTATTAAGAAAACCAATAATGTATAGAGTATAATATACCTACCTCGATTCTACTACTTGATTGAAATTTAGATGGTTGAGTGTGGTTGTTGTGGTTGTTTTCGGTTGTTGGTTGTGGTTGTTTGTTGGTTGGTTGTTTTAGTGGTTGGTTGGTTTTGGTGGTTGTTTGGTTGTTGGTTGTTTACTTACATGCATTTTATTTATATGTACCTAACTATAAAAATCTTTTGTCTGATATAAAGCGATATTGCCATGTGTTTGTTTTAAATAAATGTTCTATTTAAAAAAATGGACTGTCAAAATACAGTCAATTAAGTTATGGCATGTCATGACGTTTGTAGACTGAAAATATGGCGACGCGAATTATAACTAAATGAAATCAAATCTTGTTGTAATTTGTTCAGCAAAAAGGCTTAAAAGAAAAGAAAACAGTAACTAATAAATCTGTGAAGTTAAACGACACTTTAATATTGCATGGCTTTCAGCTGCTTTCAGGCGGAAAGTCCAATTCTTTCGTTTAGATACAAAGAACACAGTGTGACAGCCTTTGTGTTACTGTTTAGGGGACATAGTACACCGCAATGCGGAAATACAATAAAATTTAATACAATCCAACGTCTTTGACTTGACTAGAAACCGTAACACCGTGTATTAGTATTAAGTATTTCTGTTAAATTATTCGTATAGGCGAGCTGAAATCACAATTTATTATGATTAAAATTATTTAAAGGACGCAGCCTGGTTTTTTAAGGGGCTTACAGGACCTAAACAATAAAAGTATAATTATGATCGACTACAGTAAACAAAATCAGAAAAATATATGATATTCTTCAGGATATATGCTAGGTAGATAATGTGTTGAAAACATAATACAACTAATTTGATACGATAGAAAAAAATCAGGAAGATACCTTTAAAAACTTTATTTTTACAATACTAAAACTTACACTTAAACTTTATTTTTACATACTAATTTGTATGTAACAAACATTATGACTTTTTATCAGATTATTCTACAAGCAACATACTAAAGCACCAGTGTTTTAATTTTTTAATCCAAACAATAGATTTTTTGTAAATAGATAATTGCTTCATATTTTGCAGTAAATTACCAGCGTTGTGTCATCGCGCTTCTCTTTCTTTTCTATGCAGTCCGACAAAGACCGCGCTTTAGGTCATGTAGTCGCCTTAAGCTATTTCAGAGTTACTGGGACTGTATAAAGTATTGAACCTTTTTTCACAAGGACTAAGCTGCAGTGTAGAATAACTTGTCAGTTATTCTTGGCACTTGCAAGACAAGCACCACGAAACGATCTACATATCTATATAATCTATACCCGTGTATATAATCAATCCATAAACTTCGAAATGCAGGGAAGTTTGTCTGGGAGCTCAGCACCGCCAATCAAGCTCTATTCTAATTCTAATTCGACGAGGGTAGGGCGTCAACGTCGGCTGAACTTCCACGTCAGGTGTTACACTTTAGTTTGCACCTAACTGTTACAGTTTATATTGGTTTGGTGCTACCACAAATACTAGCCGGTCATAATGTAGTTTGTTCTAAGGGACAGATGTTTGTTGAAGTGAAAACTTCTTTAGGGGCGTTGGGTATTTTTTGAGATGGAAAAACCATTGAACTCGCGACACTGTTACCGTAAGCAAGACCGCGCTTCATTCGGATGTGTTCGGCTGTCCATGAGATGTACTCGGTTTTAATTTATATCCGATATGTCAGTGACCCGTTGTCCTAGGTGAACGACAAACGCGGTAGTGCGACGCAACGCGACGCGACGCGACACGAAAACATCAAATAGCCGTTGTATGTACTTGTAGCCTATGTTGTCGCCTTAATCAGTGTACGACGAAACGCGATGAATTGCGGACTTGTTTTTTGCGTGACGAGACGCGACGCAGTGTGAAGTAGAGTTGCCAACTTTTTCTAGAAGCATTAGAGTATATCTGACTTCAGAGAGGGTAAATAAAGAGTACAGATTAATAAAAAAAGAGAACTATTTATTCAATTTTTAAAAATGTATTTTGGCTCTTTTTGCGGTACCTAGATAACAATTTTTTATTGTTTTTAAAAGAAATGCAGGACTCCAAACATCCTTATCCTAAGTTAAATAGATCAGGAGCAAATTTTTAATCAATTTTAACCCCAGCTCCGCTAATGAGACACCATTGATTTTCTATTGTTTCGTGACCCGTCGGTCACGCGCAGAGCTTTACCGGTTATTGAAGCCCTGTTCCCTGTTTTTCTTACCTTAAACTCACTAACAACCTCTCCGCAAAAGAAATAGGTTTTTGAAAATTAGATATTGATAGTTGAATAAAGTGCAGTACAGTTATGAAGTGTTTACTAATCTCTTTAAACAAACATGGATTATTTCTTAGTTTCGGATATAAATGATGAAACTCTCCAAACTTATTTGTTTCTAAAGATATGGTATTTGATGTCTTCCTTCTTTGTTTACGACGTTTTTGTAGGGCTAATTAGGGCTGATTTTACCAAAGTCAGATATATTTTATCCTTGGAATAAAATTGACGTCTGACAGTTCTAGTATCGAAAAACTGTCAAAAATTCAAAATTTATTCTCAGTATAAGACTTATTCTATGTATAAAAGTTTGGTGGATTAAAATATGAATTTTCGAGTAACAACGCAGAACAATAATGAACTGAGATTGCAGCGTTTGTCGCTCACGAATGACTACAAAATAGGACACACGTCGCGTGAATTGGTCGCATTACGTCGCGTCGCGTCGATGCGTGTCTCGTCCCGTCGCTCACCTAGGACAACAGGTGAGTGATGGCAAAGTATTCTGTTTGTGTTTTGTTTTTTACTTCTTTCGACACTCCCGGTTGTTGGCCAGCTTCACTTGTCTTAGGGCTGATTTTTCAATCCACAGATATTTTTTATTCGTGAAATAAAATTGAAGTCTGACAGATTTTGTGTGGAAGAACTGTCAAAAATTCAAAATTGACTGGCGTTGGAAAAATCAGCCTTCTTTGTTTACTTCACTTTTCTTGTTAATTTTAACCAGCTCCTAAACAGGTATAACACAACTTGAACTTGTGTATGTGAATTTTAAATGTTTGTAAACGCACCCACGATACAGGAGTAATTCCTAGTGTGGGGCGACGTTTAAAAAAAAAATATATAGAAACGATAGTAAAAGTTAAGGCCAGCGCACACCAGTTGACGGTGGAGGACGGCATCGAGGAGGATTTGCCACACTGATGATTTGCGATGCTGCCAGCGGCCGCCACAGGTGTACAACTGGAGGCTGCGACATGCCGACAGCAGCTCGCGGCGTCCCGCAGTTTGCCACGGGGAAATGCAGAGAGAGATCGTACGCTAGCGGACTCCGGCGCATACCCTCGCAATCTGCAGTTACCTCACGCTGCATGCTATCGTGTCCCGTCAGATGTCGTCGCGTCCCGTCGTGGTATCCGCCAGCGCATTTTTAAATACCGCAGTGACAAATCACCTTTGATGCTTCCTGGTCAGTCCCTGAGCTTTGGAATATATATTTTGTTACCGTTAGATACGTACGAATTTATGTTGAAAATTTAAAATATCTCGCCCCGCCGTCCGCCGATGTGCGCTGGCCTTTAGTAGGTATATTTGTAGGTGTACCAACCCTATAGATTACGATTATCTAGTAAGTAACAAGCGAACGCATTAAAACCAGGTTGGATATAAGTAGTAGCTACTATTAGGTCCTGTAAAATAGATTGATTTGACAAATAAGATATCTATCGATTCGTTTAAGGGCCTAAGCCGCCGATCGATCAGACTGTTTGGTTAGGATCTGCTGTCATTTGCAGATGACGAAATTTTTATTGAAATCGATCACTCGACAAATATTATGGTAACCACCGAAAGAATAATAGCAATTTCACGAAAAATTAAAAAAATTAATGATCTTCTCACACATTTACAATATGAGTATATTGATTCGTGGATAAAGTTTTAAATTGCGTTTATTCACCTCCTGAAATATGAATTCTATGAAAATTATAATCTCGGTATAAATACAATTACCTACGAAAAACCTAACTTACAACTGTCGAAATTTTTCTTAAAAACCATTTTTATTAAAAAGTAGTTTGCTCTCTCTGTCTCTTTTTTAAAACCGTTTTGAGTAGATCTCACTTACAGACCTATTCAAAATTGATTCTGGGTCTTCATAACTTCTAGAAATGTTTGGTACCTAATGAACTAAATTAGCCTTAAGGGGGCGCCGACCGCGGAGTGGCGCCCTCATCGTTTATTTGGTTATTTCTTTTATTTTAGAATGAAAATGCAGAAAATAAGCACGTTAAGTTGTGCTCCACAAGATAATACATTAATATTATTATAAACGCTACTTTTACGTTGTTTAGTTTTATTATAATCACTAAAACGGAATATAGTGACCACTATTAACGTGCTGATTTTCTGCATTTCATTCTAAAATAAAAGAAATAATCAAACAAACGATGAGGGCGCCACTAGGCGGTCGGCGTAGCCTTAACTAAATGAACCATGAATTAAAAATGAATTCCCAATTTCATCATCATTTCAGCCGAAATACGTTCACTGCTGAACATAGGCCTCCCCCAAGCACCGCCACTTCGACCGGTTCTGAGTATCTCACTCTCAGCGGATCCATGCGGCCTTCACCAAGTCATCAATCTACCTTGTGGGAGGCCTACCAACGCCATGTCTTCCGGTACGCAGATTCCCAATTAAATCATTTATTGGGCGTTTTGTTTGTGCAGAATAAACAATTTTGCTTTCTTTCTTCTTTTAAATATTTAAAAATATGATGATTGCAAAATTTTTCTTTAATTATTTGAATTCGTTACAAATCTAAAAAATACGAATGCAAATTATTTTGCCAATGAACTATAAAGTTCTCTCATTTAAATGCAACTCCCATTTTTCCAATACCAATCAGCCAGACCAATTCCTATTTACAACTAAGAGTGGCGAGTACATGGGGCAACCAATGTTGCGCAATCATTCCACTGTGCTATTTCATAGAAAATTTATTAATATGATAAATATATAAAAACACTGGACAAGCTTCTTCTAATGTGTTGTTGCATTTCAGGGTAAACGTCATCACTTCGCAGAGGTTTTATTTTAGTATTTGAATTTTTGTTTCGTTTAAAGGATCTAGTCAATCGCGACCCGTGATTGAAAATCGCGATCATTGATTTCTCTACGACCGTGGAGATTGACTGTGGGTGCCATTGTACACGAGTACCTACCTAGTCATCCAGCACTTTACCAGATCGATTTTCATAAGTCATCAAGATACCTATAATTTTCTTCGAACCAAGGTAAAGTCCTGTCACCAAGATGTGCCTTAGTTGACTGAACTTTCAAATTGTTTGTTTTAATGTGTATAATGTTAAGAGCTTGTAACGCACGCTAAAAAAAAACTTTTACAGAAAAGTATCGCGTATCACATATTGCGTAGTTTACGCCCACACAGTTTGTATATAAAAAGGCGTAACAATATGCAGTGTACTGGGGCGATCAATGCAAAACGGAATCCATTCCGAACGCGATCGTTACGTATCGGACGATCGTTCCGTGCGATTTACGATCAACGATAACGATACTTTCTCGTCTACATCGTTAAACTACGCCGATAACATTTGTTTAACCCCGTACGTTGGTTGTGCAGACAGATACACTTGTTAGCTAATGCTAGAAGACCGGGTCGGGTCGACAAAGGACTAAATTAACCTATGATATTTATGATTCAAGAGTGTCATTGCCTGTGCCTGTCTTTTTTTCAGCGACAAAAACATGAATAGGTTTATTCTAACTCAACATAAGAAATACCCATATAATATTAATTATTCTGAGATATATATATTAGGTATTGTCTTACAGGTTTAGGTAAGTACAGAAAATGCTTATCAATGATTTATGATACGATCGATTGTCATGAACTTCATAACGCGTCGTCATGCGGGCTGCCACTCAGAAGCTCATTAGAAGCAAGCCGATAACACTCGATTAGACACACATTCGAAGAAAGTGTTCGATACCAACTGATAAGCTTCTGATAGCCCAAAAGTAGAATAGAATAGAATAGAATACTCTTTATTATGTACACCATATAAATTACAAACATAAATATAGAAACTGTACAAAGTACTTAGATATTCGTTGATGGCTCCCATGGCATGAAATTAAACGAACTTGCGGTGTCTTATATATACTTACACAACGCAAATCCGCCTATTCGATTAATTTCAATATCATGTTTAATTTGAGATATTTTTCGTTTTTTAGAATGTTATTCCATATTCCAAAATATTTTATTAGGCTGGGGTAGCAAAAAGCCGACGCGCGACTATGTCGATCCACCAGATAGAAAGTGGTTACCGCCGTTTATGGACACCTCATGTGCATGTTATTTTACTTACACCCATACCTACTTTTCATTCAAAACGACACAGTCATACTTTTTGGGGAATGGTTTCTCGGACGAGTGACTCCACTCTCTCTATAAGTAGTTCTGCCAAGGCTTTTCTCAAATATTTCAGGGTCGCCTTCCAGTCTAACAGGATGCAGCTGCCATACGTACCTGTAATATACATGAAGCGATCACCTATCTGACCTCCACAACCCAGTTACTGGGTAATACGATATTGTAATAACTGTTTATCAGACTTTCGGACTTCTGACCGTTTACGCTGCAATAGATCTACGACTGTGTTCTAATATAGCCATTCGTCGCTCAAATACTCACGTGATTGTCACGTTCATTTTGTTCGATGATCGCGTATACAATCAATAACGATCGCTTACTTTAGGACACGGAGTACTACAGTACTTACGAAATACTTAGCACCAGAATCTACTAATGCCTATTGATCTCTGAAGACAGTTAAATAAGCATTAATATACAAATTGGAAAAGTCTCTTTTGAAAAGTCCTGAAGACTAATGGTGGCAAGAAATTAGAAACTGGAAAAAAACCAGGGTCGGCAAGTGTTATTGTGGAAAATTTATTTCGGGTGATAAACCAGTGACCGTTTAGTGACGTCAGATCAATGCAATATTTCGGATTGAAATAATCCGTATAACGTCAAGATAATAGATATCATTCAATTTATATACCTACCATACTATGTACCATACTGTATACCTACCTAACTAATGCATTAAAATCAGACGTGCATAATCATATTTCGATTAAATTGATTGCCATCAGTAATTGCACAAAACGTAGCAGGTGAGGAAGTAACTAAAACGGCGACGAAAAAAACGTAATCGCAGAACGATCTGAAAACTGAGTGTTTGATTATGAAACTGACGATACCGACCGTTCGAAAGTAGTAATTTCGAAACCAGAACTGCTATAAGGGTATCCTGATCAAAAATCGAAGACCACGGCAATATAGAAACTTTGGTTTGTAATGAAATTTTAGCGAGACACTCACTAAAGTTGTTTATGCGCTAGACTGTCCCGGGACTACCTATGTTTGTTTTTCACTACGATACAGTGTTGAAATTAAAATACCTACGTACATTTACGGTTTTATACAATTTAAATAGAACTATAATATAAACGACGATAAAGACGAGCTTGACTCCACCGAAAGGATTGGCCAGTACTCGTAAAAGACCGAATTCTGTTTGTCTGTCTGTATATTACTTTTTCACGCCTAAACCAAAGAACGGATTTTGATAAGATGAAAGATGCAATATATCTCTCTGCCAAATTTTATATTATTATTATTATATTTATTTAATATCAAAAAGAAAGAAAGGGCATTAACATCAATGACGAGTACATAACTCACCTTCGGCTTGCCGACGATATCGTAGTCATGGCTGAAACTATGGAGGACCTCAGTACAATGCTCGATGACTTCAGTAGAGCCTTTTCGGAGGCTCTACTGAAGTCATCGAGTGGGTCTTAAAATGAACATGGACAAAACGAAGGTCATGTCAAATGCCCATGTAACACCCACTCTCATATGGAAACGCTACACTCGAAGTCGTGGACGAGTATGTTTACTTACTACCAACTGTCCAGTTAAGTAGGTCTAACTTCGAGAAAGAGGTCAATCGTCGAATCTGTCTCGGCTGGGTAGCGTTCGGGAAGCTACGCAATATCTTCTCGTCCCACATACCGCAGTGTCTCAAAACGAAAGTTTTTGACATGGTCCGACGACCTTGTGAAGGCCGCAGGAACCCGTTGGATGCGAGAAGCACAGAACCGGTCAAAGTGGAGGTGCTTGGGGGAGGCCTATGTCCTGTCCAGCAGTGGACGTCTTTCGGCTGAAATGATGATGATGATGATGAATATCAAAAACTATCCTATGACTTTACATAGGACAGCTTTTATCGACATACCTCACAGGCGAAGCCGCGGGTGGAAGTTATTAATACAATATAAATAATTTACGCCTGCCAATTTTATTACAGCAATCGAAAAATTTACTTCATTAACCATATAGACGCCTGATAAAATATTTCAATTGTTAATTTGTACATATTCGTCAATGACAGTTTTCTTTTAATGATAGGTGCTTATCTACAGGCTCTTTGGCACAGGTGTCTTTGGTCTAGTGGTCACAAGTAATCCCCGGATCGAGCTAAGTCATATTCAAAATCAAATACTTAATTTATTTCAAGGGGCAATTAAAAGGCATTTTGGAACGTTAAAATTTACAAGAAAATTGTTTTTTTTTTTCAAAGTTTCTGTTGGAGAAGAATGGGCAAGAAAGAGATACAGGATAAGTTGTAATTTGACATATTCCTTCCAGAACGTGACAGTGTAACCCAATTGCAACAATTAAGCACCCTGTAACGCTAGATGTCGGTAGCCAGCCGTTAAGCCGGCCGTCAAGCCCGCCACGCCCAGCCATGCCAAAGCCATGCCATGCCGTGTCGTCTGGGTGCAGCCAAAGCCACAGCCACAGCCTCAGCCAAAGCCAAGCCAAGCCAAGCCAAGCCAAGCCAAGCCAAGCCAAGGCAAGCCAAGCCAAGCCAAGCCAAGCCATGACAACCAAGTACGACACAGCAGCCACAGCAAAGAGAAAGTCAATTGACTAGCACGTCACTTCCCCACTACGTGAGCCTTGCCCCGCCAAATTCCGAGCCGGGGGAGGTGAAGTAGCCGCCAGCCAGCCAGTATTATAAAAGCCCTAAGCGATGGTTTTGTGCACTTCACTCCATGCTAATAATTGTAAGGGGAAACTCTACCCGAATAAACAAGTAAATCAATTACTGTGTGCATAATTTTACCACTGCCTTTAAACTCAGAAGTGGTATCGAAAAAAAAAACCTACGATGAAACGACGCTCTGCTACTTATAAACGTCGACGGTCGCCTAGTCGGGAGGACGAAAATTCTGCGTCGGTAAACCAGATGTCTGAAGATTCAAACGATGAAGGTCGATCCACACCAACTGCAAGGAAAATATTGAAGACTCTCCTAGCACAAGAAGTTGAAAAAGCATTCAACGATCTGGAACACGAAGCGCCTACCCTCATTCGTCTGAAAGACCACCGTGCCGCATCGTTAATTCCAGAATTTGACCCTGAAAACGAAGAATGCACAGTTACCACCTGGATAAAAATTCGAGTTGAACCCAGACAAGCCAGATACGGATGCGCGATCATCGTGCATGTCATGTTGGGCATAGGCTGTATGCAGAAATACCTTTGCCCAGTGACGCGCCAGTTGCGCCCTACCGCCATGTTAGAAAAAAAAGTGTCTATAACCGGCGTTTGAGTTCGACGTATCCCGTGCCCGTAATTAGAAAGCGCGATAGGACGCGTGTGCAAACGTAACAGCACACAATACGACAGCTGATTTGTGTTTTGCTGAAAATTCACTGCAAGGAGGTCAACTTGTGGCCGTCATTAAGGCGCACAAAGGAAGCAGTATCAACGTGGCTATCGTAAATAGTACGAAGGACGTAACGTGGAGATACCAGTGACGTGGAGTGACTTCAAGAATCGAGCCAAGCAGCCCGCAGCCTTCGGTGAAGCCCTTCGTGTGCTGCAAGTGAGGGAATCCTGGACATGTTGCGACCCGGTGCACGAGAAGTGGCAGCCAAGCAGATGATGGAGGTGGAGCACGCGCTGCAAGCAGCAACGGCGAGTGGATGTTTGCGTCGTACAACTACGCTCAGGCACGTTAGAACAAAGGTGAGCTGTATTGTTTTGTTACGATTCTGGTGCTGAATGCTCGTTAGTAAAAGCGATTTGTGCAGCCAAATTAAGTGCCAAACGAGTTAATAATGTTGTTGCGATGACTGGTATTGGTTAAACGCGTGTATTCAGCACAAAACTTGAAATTTTATTACATTTCTACACGACATTTACTTGCAAAGTATTATTTTGGGTAGGCTATTTTGTGTTATTAGAAAACGAAGAGTGAAATCAGAATTATCAGACTAAACTAGATCGGAAGTTCAGAGGCCCATTTAAGGTGGTGGAAGTTTTGACAAGTGATCGTTTTGTTTTGAAGTCCCTTTCTTCCGCCGGACGTACAACTACGCACACGAACGACTGCGTAAAATAACTGACGTTGACATGCACGTAGGTGACGATGACGAGACTAGCCATGACGAAAATGATAACGCTGACAAGACTAGTTGAATACTAAGTAGTCAACTTAAGATTTAGAGTACCTAGCATAGTAAGAGTTTTCTTATAATCTGTAACGTTATAGGAAAAATAAAGTAACATGTTGAACAAACCTACTTTAAGAATTATGTTGATAAAGGCTCGAAATGATGATCTTGATGGTGTTGTTTGTGGAGGTGACCGGATAGAGGTCGCCTGATTGTGTTAGTGACCGGATAGATGTTACGTGTTGAAGACCGAATGGAAGTCGATTGGTTTGATGCTTATGGCCGGATAGAGGTTATAAGTGTGATGATGAAGACCGGATGGAGGTCAGAGTATGAGCATTGCTATATTTTAATGAGTTTCCTATTATTTTAATGAGTATGGGTGTTGTTCGACATGTCGGCTTTGAGAGAAAGAGTTTGTGGTGATTTTCATCAGAACCTGTAATAATTTTGGTCAGAATTGGCCGAGTGGAACATGCACTGCTGTTGATTTTTTTGGTTACAGGTTATAACACACAAGGACGGGTGCAAGCAGAATGACAGTAGTGGACAGCGCTGCATTCTTTGGATCTCCTGTATGAATAATCGCTGATCAAGGACGGTGCTTTTCGAGCGAGGAGTTTCACGACTTCTGCCAAGGAAACTGTAGATTGCAACCACTACAGCCATTAAGCCAGCTACAGATCTATTGTCTACGAATTTGGTGAGTCGTTTTCATTATGTTTTGACTCGAGGTACCGAGTGCTTCCCTGGTAAACAACAAGAAAAAAACTGTTACATTGTTAGGTATAGCCCAATCTAGTTAACAATGCAATTTTTAAATACGCTCACGATAGGTTACGAATGATGCCAGTAGGTCATGTACCAGTCGAAGTAGATGGTGATCACAGTGGTGATGAGCTATGAGCAAGCCTAAGTAGTGGGAACCACGCGAGTAGGGGTTCTCTATCGGCCGTAGTAAAAAGTGTGTAGTCACAGGGTGATACACATGGGTCCATGCGCTGGATGTGTGAGAGCAATGCGATTGCTGTTCGGCTAGAGAGCCGTAGCGTTAGTGTTTTACTCTTCTGTGGGTTTCCAGGTGTCTAAGGCTCTTAGTGAAAAAGATTATTGTTGTAATGTGGATCACGATAGTACATGGCTCTGGTTCTGGCGGAGGTCGGGTTCTTCTAGAGACCATAGAGTCCGTGGGACTCGGAATTCAGGAGGAATTCAAAGAAACAAACATGAGGTTTGTTGCAGGGGCTTAATGAAAAGCCACAGGCCACGAATAAGATTCCTGCTGTGTTTTGTGATGCTCTAAGGATGTTTTATTAGCTGCTCTATCATGTTTAGTTGATTATTTAGTTTGTGATCTTGAGCTGACTTGTAATCGTAGTTTTGTTGCTTCCATTGCGGGAGCAATAGGGTAGTTGACTAAGAAAATATATTTAGTCCATCAGTTAGATTACTAAAAAATATTGTATACGTATTTTTTCTTTTGTCTGGCAAACAAAAAATTACGAAGATACAGCGCTTGGAAATTTCGTATGACGTCACGCCGTGCTACAAATTTTAGCACGTTATTACGTCAAAGCCCCCCACTCCTGAACTTTGATGTGATATATCTTTGTAATTTTTTATCTAATTGATAAAACAAAAAATACGTGTTCAATATTTTTTAATAATCTTACTGAGGGACTAAATCGAATCGATTTATTTTTACCCAGGCAACATCCCTATTGTTACAGGATGGCCGAGTGTAACGCTAGATGTCGGTAGCCAGCCGTTAAGCCGGCTGTCAAGCCCGCCACGCCCAGCCATGCCAAAGCCATGCCATGCCGTGTCGTCTGGGTGCAGCCAAAGCCACAGCCACAGCCTCAGCCAAAGCCAAGCCAAGCCAAGCCAAGCCAAGCCAAGCCAAGCCAAGCCAAGCCAAGCCAAGCCAAGCCAAGCCAAGCCAAGCCAAGCCAAGCCAAGCCAAGCCAAGCCAAGCCAAGCCAAGCCAAGCCAAGCCAAGCCAAGCCAAGCCAAGCCAAGCCAAGCCAAGCCAAGCCAAGCCAAGCCAAGCCAAGCCAAGCCAAGCCAAGCCAAGCCAAGCCAAGCCAAGCCAAGCCAAGCCAAGCCAAGCCAAGCCAAGCCAAGCCAAGCCAAGCCAAGCCAAGCCAAGCCAAGCCAAGCCAAGCCAAGCCAAGCCAAGCCAAGCCAAGCCAAGCCAAGCCAAGCCAAGCCAAGCCAAGCCAAGCCAAGCCAAGCCAAGCCAAGCCAAGCCAAGCCAAGCCAAGCCAAGCCAAGCCAAGCCAAGCCAAGCCAAGCCAAGCCAAGCCAAGCCAAGCCAAGCCAAGCCAAGCCAAGCCAAGCCAAGCCAAGCCAAGCCAAGCCAAGCCAAGCCAAGCCAAGCCAAGCCAAGCCAAGCCAAGCCAAGCCAAGCCAAGCCAAGCCAAGCCAAGCCAAGCCAAGCCAAGCCAAGCCAAGCCAAGCCAAGCCAAGCCAAGCCAAGCCAAGCCAAGCCAAGCCAAGCCAAGCCAAGCCAAGCCAAGCCAAGCCAAGCCAAGCCAAGCCAAGCCAAGCCAAGCCAAGCCAAGCCAAGCCAAGCCAAGCCAAGCCAAGCCAAGCCAAGCCAAGCCAAGCCAAGCCAAGCCAAGCCAAGCCAAGCCAAGCCAAGCCAAGCCAAGCCAAGCCAAGCCAAGCCAAGCCAAGCCAAGCCAAGCCAAGCCAAGCCAAGCCAAGCCAAGCCAAGCCAAGCCAAGCCAAGCCAAGCCAAGCCAAGCCAAGCCAAGCCAAGCCAAGCCAAGCCAAGCCATGACAACCAAGTACGACACAGCAGCCACAGCAAAGAGGAAGTCAATTGACTAGCACGTCACTTCCCCACTACGTGAGCCTTGCCCCGCCAAATTCCGAGCCGGGGGAGGTGAAGTAGCCGCCAGCCAGCCAGAATTATAAAAGCCCTAAGCGATGGTTTTGTGCACTTCACTCCATGCTAATAATTGTAAGGGGAAACTCTACCCGAATAAACAAGTAAATCAATTACTGTGTGCATAATTTTACCACTGCCTTTATAACCCATAAAGCCTAGGCGAAAATTTATGAAATTAGAGAAAACCCAATTTTAGTTTTTTTGAAAATTTCCCAAAATTCGTCACTAAATATCACTTTTCTCTAAACTCTCATATTTTTTTTTTTTTTTTTTTCAGGATGGGAAATCATCAAATGACTCCTCCCGCTCTGGGTGGAGCGGAAGGGAGTGTCAGACTCTTACTGACTAAAACCCACCCGTGTTCCTTCCTTCGCCCTTTATGTTCCGGGCCAGCGGTAACCCTTTCGGACAATCCCGCTGACCCGGCAGGCTTCGGCCCTGACGGGCCCCTTCCATTGTTGCTGACATCTCTTTGAGGCGCGCGTGGAACACGTACGCGCCGTCCGGCACGGGCCTGGTCCTGATCGGACGGTGAGCTACCCATTACTCGCCGCCCGCAGGCCCGCGCCTACGGTGGCCGGGAGTCGTCGCGCGGCTCCCGACGCCCGGAGCGTCTCCCGCGGCGGCTGGGACGGGAGGCTCTCTCCCTCATCCATCCCGCCGCCTCCTTCGCTAGCATGACTGCTTCGCAGAAGGAGGCGACTGCCCCCCACTCCCTCTCGCCCCGGACCATGGCTCGAACCAGGCCCTGACGCGAGAGGCCGCCGCCGCTGCCGATCGCCTCAACGAGGACACGGCGGTGCTCCGCCCAAGCGGGGCAGACCTCCACCGTGTGCTCCACCGTGTCCTCTGGGCGATCCTGGCAATGGAGCCTTCAGTGATATTGCATTCGGTACAGGCAAAATCAGTTGTCCGAGATGCGAGTTAGAGGTGTCGTTATTGTAACCGAGGTAAACTACGGAACCACTGAACTGTAACACCCGCCGCTTTTTTTATAGTAGCTATTTTTTGGATAGAATAGAATCCTTAAGTGCGCAATACTATAGGTACCGAGAAAAAATGTTTTTATTGGGACTATTAAGGGTGGGGAAGATCACGCGGGGATCTAAATTTGCTTCCAAGCAACAATAATAAGGCGTAATCGACGGAGCGGATCTCCTAATCCTGATTGGTTTAATATAAAATAACCACAAAGTGAATGGCAATCTTTATTCGCTCGATCGCCCGCCACCTCCTTCGAACCTAACCTACCCGAGTCTTGAGATTGAGCAGGAATTGGGAATGGAGGTAACGATGGCAAATTTGAGTGCACTAATTGCAAACAAAGATACCAGACGCAAGTTTATTGGTTTTTGCATAAAAGTAGCTAGCAAGACTATTACTAGGAATAAGTAAACGAATATTTGCTTAGGATTCATATTTGTATAATAATATATAACAGTAGCACAATCACAAAAGTCGTTGAAAATATCTTAAACTGTACTAAGTGGCTAGAATGAACCAATGAACAAGTCTATCTGGACTAAGATGTATAATATCAATTTTGCTGAAATGGTGTATGTAATAAGCAATTTAGAGTGTAAAAAGTAAAATACTATAGATATAAGGATAAAGAAAATATAAATGTTTATTAAATATAAGGATATTTGTACATAAGGATATTGAAAATGTAAAAGACCCATAAATAGGCTAAAATAAAAAATGTAATAGTAATAAGACTACAGTTTAGAAATCTAAGGAAAGTAACAATGAATTGTAACTAAGGTCTCTGATCAAGTCAGAGGGATGCTGTAAGGCAGGAGTGTGGTCCCAGACTGGCTCCAACAGGAGGCAGCTTGGGCGTCCATGAGGATTTCCCACTCCTGCCAAAACAAAAAAAAAACCTAGCCGAGTCGAGGTGCAGCAAGTCTTGAGCTCGCTTCGCTCGCTCTTGCATCCTAAGTTCCCTATAGTCTTTTCGCCCTATGATGAGTTCCCTGACAGTTCTTGTCTGACAATTGTAGTGACGTGACCTAACGAAATATAATCGATTTTTTTATAATATCGATTCAGTTGGCAAAGAAAATAGAATCGGATTATCGATTTTAGATTTTTAAAATATTTTTTTAATAAACTGGTTATCCTACTTCCTTCTAAAAATATTATAAATGTGAAAGTTAGTATGTGTGTGTGTGGATGTTTCTTACTCTTTCTTTGTTTTGACAAACAAAAACAACAAAACGAAAAACTTAACAAAAAAAAACTCAACAAAAACAGTAACAAAATTAAAAACAAACAAACACTCAGAGCAGTCGTAACGCAAACAGCATACAAGGCAGACGTACTCGTACTGACGCGACGCGATCGCGATTTCAAAATGGCCGCTCCGATTCATCTATTTTTTTGTCGATTAGTGTATTGAGTAGTGGCAATCTCTATTGGCCGACGTTCCGTTCAACGCATTAGACATTTTTAAGATTTATACTTTTTTATTTTATTTACTTAATTTATTACCAGTTAATTATTACTAAAATAAATTACTTGGTTATTTACGAAAGGCAATATTTTTTTATCATTTCTTTTTTAATTTTTTTGCCAGTTTATTTTTTATTCGTCTAAAGTAGTATGCGTGCCACGGAAAAAAATGAACTGTCAGGGAACTCATCTTATGGCGAAAATAGTATAGTAATGTAGGGACTGTGTCTTACGTACCCATCCCTTGCATAGTTTTAAGAATGTAATATTTTTATAGAGGAACTTATTGTAATAATTTTTAGAAAGTTTCATTTTTGTGTTTTTCCCACGAATCACATCTGCAAGCGATTTAAGTTATAGGTACTATTGTCTTTCATGATTCTTTACTTTTAGTTAAGGTTCTTCATTGTTCTATTATGTTTAGTTATCTTGTATTGTACCCATTTGCTATTTATAGTTAAGGTTCATTGTTCTGTTATTTTTAGTTGTCTTGTATTGTACCCATTTGTATTTCTCGTGTTTTATTATACTTTTAAAAGGCAATCGTTTTGCCGCTTCCTTTGTTTAGGAACTGCAGATGTGGATTTGCCGCGTCCTTTGTTTAGTGAACGGCAGATTTGGGAGAGTTTTGGTTCGGAGCTTCAGTCTGTGCTGAACTACGATCGTGCGAGGTCCTCTCTGACCCCCGATCATATTTTACTCGCCGAAGCTCGCCGTAATAGTTTACGGCGAGCTTCGTGTTTCTAGTAGTTTTACCATTCATGTAACCTTATTTAATTTTACTTTTTCGTGTCAAGTGTAACTGCTAGCTTTAGTTACTTGATATCTTAAATAAACTAATCGCTCCTTATTTACAACTCACTTCAGTGTATCACTCGCCCACCACGGTCACGAATCCCCACAGTGGTGACCCCGACGTGATCAAAACTATCATAATTATTATAGCGTGAGTTCGTGACAGTGCGTAAAGAGATTCGCGAGTGCTAAATCAAAGTACGTGTTAAAATGGCGAGCGATCCAGCTACCGACCACGTGAAGCATCACCGTCGCAGCAGAGCCGCAATGGTCAGGGCTCGTGTTCGTATCATTTCAAGTTCGGCGCGGAGGCTCATAAGTGTATACAGCCGTGCGCATATAAAACTAAACCAGTCGCAGCCGGGAAACGCCAACAGGAGTCACTAGCGGCGGATGACGCGCATTCCCAGCCAGCCAGCTCTCACTGCTTCAACGGGTATCCTGACCACCAGCATGCAGCGACCGCGCATACCTGGTCATCACCCTCAGCTTCATCAGCAACCTCGGCACAGCACACTGCACTTTCGGCCGGTCAACAAGAAGAGCTCAATTCCTCTCCTGGTCGACGCAGCAGCCAGCCTCAACCCGGCGCTGTACCACATCCGACGCACTGGAGCATGACGCAGCGCCCGCGCCACCCCGACTCACTGGGAACATCCTCGCAGACAGTTCCGACTCACCGTGAACTATGCGGCACCGACGCACTGGAGCATAACGCAGCGCCCGCGCCACCCCGACTCACTGGGGACATCTTCGCAGGTAGTTCCGACTCACCGTGAACTATGCGGCAACCAGTTCTGACTCACTGGAACCTAAGTTGGCCTGGCAAGCATATTCCTCGCCGTTCTGGTCGCTGTACCACATCCGACGCACTGGAGCATAACGCAGCGCCCGCGCCACCCCGACTCACTGGGGACATCTTCGCAGACAGTTCCGACTCACCGTGAACTATGCGGCAACCGGTTCCGACCCACTAGAACCTAAGTTGGCCTGGCAAGCGTATTCCTCGCCGTTCTGGTAGGCGAGTTAAATTTCCTGATTACTATCAGGCAGGTGTTTCGTGATCTTTATCACTGGTAGGGGGGTACTGTAGGGACTGTGTCTTACGTACCCATCCCTTGCATAGTTTTAAGAATGTAATATTTTTATAGAGGAACTTATTGTAATAATTTTTAGAAAGTTTCATTTTTGTGTTTTTCCCACGAATCACATCTGCAAGCGATTTAAGTTATAGGTACTATTGTCTTTCATGATTCTTTACTTTTAGTTAAGGTTCTTCATTGTTCTATTATGTTTAGTTATCTTGTATTGTACCCATTTGCTATTTATAGTTAAGGTTCATTGTTCTGTTATTTTTAGTTGTCTTGTATTGTACCCATTTGTATTTCTCGTGTTTTATTATACTTTTAAAAGGCAATCGTTTTGCCGCTTCCTTTGTTTAGGAACTGCAGATGTGGATTTGCCGCGTCCTTTGTTTAGTGAACGGCAGATTTGGGAGAGTTTTGGTTCGGAGCTTCAGTCTGTGCTGAACTACGATCGTGCGAGGTCCTCTCTGACCCCCGATCATATTTTACTCGCCGAAGCTCGCCGTAATAGTTTACGGCGAGCTTCGTGTTTCTAGTAGTTTTACCATTCATGTAACCTTATTTAATTTTACTTTTTCGTGTCAAGTGTAACTGCTAGCTTTAGTTACTTGATATCGTAATAAATTAATCGTTACTTATTTACAACTTACTTCTATATATTACCTGCCCGCACGGTCACGAATCCGCACAGTCACGAATCCGCACAGTAACATTGCCATTTTACTAAGACGAGATGTGTTATTTTTGTATATTACGAGTATGTTGGCTTGGTGTAGTGCAATAGGTTCGGGGACTTTTGGGACGCCATGGTGTCAATTAAGGCTCGCACACAGGCGCGACGCGTCACGCGACACAAAGGCACCGCAAGTCGCGCGACGAGCGGTGCCTTTGTGTCGCGCGCGATTCGCGTCGCGCGTCGCGCCTGTTTGCAGGAGCCGTTAATCGTTACAAACAGGAGTACGATAGACACTCGACAGTGAGTACTTACCATGATTGAATTACGATGAAGTAGCTAATAACAATGACAACTGTCCTGTCAGTCAAACATTAGCGTCACTTACACTTGATTACGTTTCGTTACCAACGATATTTTAAGAGTACAAATAATATTTTTTATTTTTAATAAATTACTTGCTTAATCATTGAGTTCATTGTGGTATTTGTACTAAAAACCATTAAAATTAGCTATCACTTTGACTATACGTAAAACGGAACAAGTTAAAAGTGAAATACGTACATTATCTGTGGTAAAACGTATTTTTTTGTGTTGAATTTTCTGAAACTTTTAGATTGTTTTTCTCAAAAACTAGGCGTTTGCGCAGTTTGAAATTTTGCAAAAGTGCATACCTACGCTATAAAATTATGAAGCTTCACATGTGCTGGTGTTTAAATACAGTGGAACCCATCATTTTATAACATGATAAACTGTAGGTAGATGTAATGTATTCAACTCTCCCTAAACCACATTAACCATGTAATTCTAAGCCAAAAACACGATTTTTGGACATAGCAAGAATTCAATAAATGAATAAAAAAGCCTTTTATTTCTTAGAGAGAAGATTTTAATAGTAATCGGACTTAGCGAATCGGTACTTACATCGAAGTTACTCTTAACACATAAAACTATTGAAAAACAGTACAATATTTACCATACTGATGATATCATTCTTATGAAATTTGTGGCAATTGATACTATTATTTATATTGACTCGATATAGCGTTATCAATATTAGATCTATGACCTATCTCCGGCTGATCGTAATCATCAAACAATCCATCTATAAACCTTGATTGTAATAATACTGCTGTTACGTAATTCTATGACGGTAGATAACATAAATAAATAAGTTACAAAAAGATAATTGTCCACTCACAAACGGTTACAGCCCAGCGGAACGTGATACATTATTTTTTAGCCAGCGGTAAGCCTTTCAGACAATCCCGCTGACTCGGCTTCGGCCCTAACGGGCCCCTTCATATGATGCTGAAATCTCTTTGAGGCGCGCGTGGAAAGTGTTACGGTGGCCAAAGTGGCTAACACTGTGCCTCGCATGGCGAACGTTCGGGTTTATCAAGGGACCCGCAAGGGCCGAAGCCTGCCGGATCAGCGGGATTGTCCGAAAGGGTAACCGCTGGCCCGGAACATAAAGGGCGAAGGAAGGAACACGGGTGGGTTTTAGTCAGTAAGAGTCTGACACTCCCTTCCGCTCCACCCAGAGCGGGAGGAGTCATTTGATGATTTCCCATCCAGAAAAAAAAAAGGCGCGCGTGGAACACGAACGCGCCGCCCGGCACGGGCCTAGTCCTGAGCGGACGATGAGCTACCCATTACTCTCCGTCCGCAGGCCCGCGCCTATGGTGGCCGGGAGTCGTCACGCGGCTCCCGAAGCCCGGAGCGTCTCCCGCGGCGGCAGGGACGGGAGGCTCTCCCCCTCAGCCATCCCGCCACCTCCTTCGCTAGCATGACTGCTTCGCAGAAGGAGGCGACTGTCTCCCACTCCCTCTCGCTCAGGATCATAGCGTGAACCAGGGCCGGACGCGAGAGGTGAAAGTGATACTCTTAGAACAATTTTAGTCGTAATACAATCAAATAGTTTCAGGTCACGTTGGAGTCCTCTGTCTTCCTTCTAGATGCCTTTTAACTTCTTATTCTCTTTAGATCCCTCATATTGTACTAATCTAGAATCCCATCCTCAGTGAGCTATTTGTGTGAATTTTCTGAGACAGCTCTTACTGTAACCTATTATTAATACCTAGTGCACTACTATAATTTTGTCCTCAGTCTATCCAATAACTTTTTATATCAACATCGATTTTTTTTACTGTATAGATATCACTATTTCTTCTTATTTCTGTGGTGGACATTTTGCGGTATTATTTAAATGAAACAGATATGAAATATTCCCTTCAACTCCCCAAGCATCGCCCACACCGGTATTATTTATTCGCCTATATTTATTTAAAAAGTTGTGACGTGTCCCCGGAGTGTCGTATTCACCGTTTTGCTGTGAAAGCATTCGATGATATTTGAATATATTGCCATTTCCTTTTATTTTATACTTGGAAACTTTTATTTTATGTGTAGAGACTAGAGAGTCGGAAAGAACCAGACCAATAGATCCTCAGATTTACCGAGTAGGAAAGTGCCTGCTTACGTCAGAAAAAAATATACGTGATAGTTCTACCTAGTGTAAGATCTTTCACAAGATTTGATAGGACTGTCATATGTTCAGTGTGGGTGCAGAGGAGTACAAAATGCTGATTATTCCTATGCTATTTACCTGAGGATAAAAATCAAAACAAAATGGAGTCACATTAGAACGAGTTATTTTTGACATGAAAATCCAAAACGTACGACAATTTGCATCATGCAGAATTACGCTATGATATCTTTTACGCTATCGTGCAGAGCAAGCAAAACTGATAAATATCATAATTTAGTACCTACATACATACATATTTTTTTAAAAGAAAAACATGCGATACTTTAGGGCTATCGCATTTTCCAAACAATTTACTTTCCAAAATGACTTCATGAATTTTAATTTACGAATAAACGACAAGTGAAAACTTAAACCTAGCCCTAAAACAGGTAAGCAATACAATTGTTAACAGTATAATATGACTCTACTAGAGCGTTTACACCGTACGGCATTTCATACAAACTTTCAAGCTCTTATTTTTCGAAATTAATGAACTGATTTTAATGAAACGTCATACGCATAAGCAGGATACAAACAAAGGTCTAAAAAGTTAGTAGAGAACATAGTCGAAAAATAGTGTTACAGCCAAATTAGACCGATTTTAAATTTTCCATAGAAACAGAGATTTCCTGTTATCTTTTTTTAAATAAGACATTTCGACAATGTCTTATTCCCAATGTCTTTAACCCCTTCGAACCTAATCTGTCCGAGTCGGGGTGACCCAAGTCCCGAGCTCGCTTAGCTCACTCTTGCGTCCTAAGTTCTCCTAATAACAGTAGTAACATTGCCTTTTGTACACACATACGATCAGTGGAGTATACTAACTTTCTTCTAAGCAGAACTTCTAGGTTGTTATAAAAACAAATAAAACAAAAACATTCTATACATTCTACAATATACTATAGGACCGATTTGATTGTCAATCACCTATTTTAACGTTTCGTTTCCCTTTTTATCTGATTTAGGGTAGAATTTTTTTAAATTAATTTGTCGAAAAATATGCATTACCTTTTAATAAGAGTGGTAGCGTTATAATCGGGGACCCAACCCCTACCAGCTTTAACACCTTTTACCCCTCAACTCCTGCCAAACGATACTAGATCCAACCTGGGGTGACAGTTGTCACTGAGCTCTCGCATCACGTCACCACACCCCTCCCGCGCCGCGCTGCTACGTTTTTTTTTTTTCATGATGGGAAATCATCAAATGACCCCTCCCGCTCTGGGTGGAGCGGAAGGGAGTGGCAGACTCTTACTAACTAAAACCCACCCGTGTTCCTTCCTTAGCCCTTTATGTTCCGGGCCAGTGGTAACCCTTTCGGACAATCCCGCTGACCCGGCAGGCTTCGGCCCTGACGGGCCCCTTCGGTTGATGCTGACATCTTTTTGAGGTTGAGGCGCACGTGGAACACGTACGCGCCGTCCGGCACGGGCCTGGTCCTGATCGGACGGTGAGCTACCCATTACTCTCCGCCCGCAGGCCCGCGCCTACGGTGGCCGGGAGTCGTCACGCGGCTCCCGACGCCCGGAGCGTCTCCCGCGGCGGCTGGGACGGGAGGTTCTCTCCCTCAGCCGTCCCGCCGCCTCCTTCGCTAGCATGACTGCTTCGCAGAAGGAGGCGACTGCCCACTCCCTCTCGCCCCGGACCATGGCTTGATCCAGGCCCGGACGCGAGAGGTCGAGGGGCTGACGCAGCGCCATATGGAGCTGCGTCGGTCTCAGCTTCGCGAGGTCCTGGTGGCGGAATGGCGGGACAGGCTCTCGCGCCCTACCGCCGGCCTCGGCACCATCGAGGCGGTCCGGCCGGTACTCGAGTGCTGGCTCGGGAGGAGGCACGGCTCCCTGTCGTTTCGGGTGACGCAGGTGCTCTCGGGGCATGGTTGCTTCGGGAAGTACCTGTGTCGCATAAACAGGGAGCCGGACGCCCGGTGTCACCACTGCGTCGACTGCCGGGAGGACACGGCGTGGCATACGCTGGCAGAGTGTGCCGCTTGGGAGGAGCCGCGCCGTGCCCTCATCTCAGAAGTAGGCAGTGACCTTTCGCTGCCGGCCGTGGTCGAGTCGATGGTCGACAACGAGGAGTCCTGGGACGCGGTGGTTTCCTTCTGCGAAACGGTGGTCTCGCAGAAGGAGGCTGCGGAAAGGGAGAGGGAGATCTCGTCCACTCACCCGGCCCGCAGCAGGCGCACCGGGCGTCGGCGGAGGGCGGGCAACGCCCTCTTCCAGCCCCCTAAATGGGTCCAGGGGCGACGGACTTGGGGACGTCCGTCGCCCCCCACACATCAGGACCCGAGGTGGCGGCGCGTAGTGTTCCACGCGCGCCCCTCTTAGACGTCGCGGGGGGAGTCAAACACCTCACTCCCCCCCCTGACCAGACGGGGCCCGCAGCGGCGGGCCGGCACCAGTCGGGGGTTGCGGAAGGATCGTACGTTCTTGCGACCCCCGGCGTAGGTGTGAGATGGAACACCGGGGTGGTTTTTAGTCAGTAAGAGTCTGACAGACCCCGCCGCCCACCCCAGGGCGGCGGACGTCCATGAGGATTTTCCACCCCTGGAACAAAAAAAAAAGGCCCGGACGCGAGGTGTCGCCGCCGCTGTTGTCGATCGCCTCTACGAGGACACAGCGGTGCTCCGCCCAAGCGGGGCATACCTCCACCGTATGCTCCACCGTGTCCTCTGGGCGATCCTGGCAATGGTGACACCCGGGCGTTTCCTCGCGCCTGATTATAAAGAAAGAATGAAAAAGTATTTATTGCGACTCGTACAGGAAGATCACAAACTAAACTAAATACAGCAAAATAAAAAACCAAGTTATTATGTATATAAAAAAAGTAACAAAAGAAAAATAAAACAGAAAGTCCTATACGAGGCCAAAAGGCTCCTATCTCAGCATGATGCTACAACATTTAAAAAAATAAATGTTGCAGCGCTGGTATTCTGATAGGGCCCGCTGTGATGTCACGGGCAGTAACAGAAATAAATAAATAGTACGTAGATAATAGCAAATAATAAAATAAAAAACAAATATCTTTCAATCAGCTTCAATCAGTCTTTCAATCATTATGTGCAGGAACCTCCCGAAACTTCCGTGTCCGGTGAGGACCTGCGTCAGGCGGTAGGTGAGGGCGCCGTGACGCCTCTCTAGCCACTCCTCAAAGAGGGGTCTTACCGCCGCTATCGTGGCGTGCCCTGCGCTGGGTTGCGACAGTCGCTCTTTCTATGCCGCCATGAGATCGCGCCGGAGGTCCGTCCGCTCCGCCGCGATTTGCTGCGGAAGCGGAGTTTCCCCCCGGCGGCGGCGTAGTGCCTCCGCGCGCCACTCATACAGGCGCGCGAGGACTATCGCCTCCAGATCCCATGGCGGCAGTCCGGCAAGGAGGCTTGCCGCCTCGCCCGAGATCGTGCGGTACCCCCGGATCAGCCTAACGGCTGCCACCTTCTGGGGTGCGTTCAGATAATGGGCGGCTCGCCGCCGCAGTGAACGCGCCCACACCGGGGCCCCGTATAGGGCCATGGACCACACGACCCCCGCGTAAAGCCTCCGGCAGGAGGCGTTTGGCCCCCTCAGGTTGGGCAGGAACGTCTCAGCGTATAGTATCTGTGTCTGTCTGTCTGATAGTGTGCCCATTCCTCGACAAGCAATATTATCATCCGCTTTAAGGTTTTTTAATTCATGGATTTGTTCTCCCTGATTTCATACATATTTGCACACTTAAAGTAACGATTATTCATTGTAAATATGTGTGATGCGTATGAAAGCAAATAAATAAATTGTACTAAATACTAGCTTGCGATTTTATTAATGAGTCATAGTCGGTCATAATGATCAAGTGTTTAATTAACTAAGTTAAATCTTAATTAATAAATTATAAATCTATTGCACACGCTTCCATTATTTCTAACAAGATACAACCCTAATACATTAGTAAAAAAACTCCAAAAAATATCCTAATTAACTACATGATTAATTCTGGAAATATTATTTTTATAACGATAACATCTGGATGGTTATTATCAAAGATATCTTCAATGTTTCAGCGGTAGCTAACATTAAGATAGTGATTTTTTACCTCGTTGCGCGTCACGTATTCTACTAGGGTGTGTACATTTGTACGTACTACATATGTGTATACAATGGCGGTACATAGAGTAAGTACTCTGTACGTTCGGTTAGTGGTCAGAGATAAGTATCCACCCCACCTAGCAGTTTATTTGATAAAGTGGACACACAGGTTTAAAATATTTCTGAGATGCCTAATAAAAATAACCTGTTTATGTCAATATGGTGTTTAATGCTTTGCAGACAATATAAGTATAATGTGAAGTCCTGTGAATCCGTATGTCGTCGATAATATGTATATTGAAACATTCGTTTTTGGTAATTATTGTCGAACTTGTGGCAAAATGTGGATACACTTTACTATCTCTCTGACACTGGGGAAAAGTTGACATACATATAAATAAAAAAATATAATGTCTCACAAGGTTTTACAATGAAAATGATCACAATATATTCTTCGCACTTGTCAATACAGCTTTACTTTCGATTCAGCCGGATATTGATATTTATTCTTTTGAGAAAGAGTTCCGCCGCCTATTGTGTTAACTCCATTATCAATTTTATTACTTATCAAACTTCAATTAAGATATCAAAAATAATATCAGTGATTTTAAGTTAGAAAAAATATGATGGCATTATTTTATTTAACGTGAACGAGCAAAATGCTTACTTGGCCTCTGTTTATACTTTTATGTGCATATCATTGCTGTGTTGGGCACCAAATTAAACAATATTTGATCTTCAATTCAAATAAAAAAGTTGGTGGTTGTGTTAATACTTCTGCTTGGATACAAGGATCCGAGTATTTTGCTCATGCCAAAGTTAATGCAAGTGTTTTGACTCCAAATGAAAACTTAAGTTGTATGGCATCTGAAGTCAGTCAAATACCTGCTGGAGTGTTAGAAGCCCAAATTTTTGTTCAATTAGCTTCTAAGAATGATATTGTGTCTATATTGGTGTATGAAACTTTGGACGGAAATGACAAACTGTTAGGAAGAGACGACATATTTGCAACTGAAAGAAATGTTTACAATGGATCTCATACACTTAAAGTTCCTGTCGAGAAGAGTAATGGATTTGTAAGTATTATCGTTTGGTTATCATATAAAATAATTTCACTCAAAAATATTTCAAGTACCTACCTATTTGTTATTAAAGGTCGTTATTAAGTAGGTTCAAATTATGTTGATCACATAACATAGAGCGAAATCTACTGTTTAGACATTCATACGTCATTTACAGCCTTTCTCAAAATTGTACCCCTAAAAACGACGATTCCCTCTTACACTTTTGTTTCTCGTTTTGCTCTACCAATGAGATCGCTATGGGCCTCAAATATGTCTACGTACTAATTATATCTGCCTACTCCTTTGGGGTATAGATATACAAGGATGATGAGATATTGTGATCAAACGCAAGTTGAACAACTGCAATCAAAATATTAGGCTCCTAATGCTTCCCCTAACTAAATAGAGAAAATAGAAACTAACAAACTGAAGCTTGTCGGGCTTTAACAATTACAATTTTATCAATTTCAGGTTGTCCTCCTGGGTCGTGCTTCTAAAGCATCTAGCATCATCGTCCGATCCGTTTATTATAGACCAGATCTTTTATTAAAAGATTTCATGTATAATAGAATTAATAGTTTATATTCCTCAATGCAGCCTTTTGTATCCCCGCCTGGAATTACTTTACCAACTATAATATTTCCAACAGTGACTGATCCCACTACAATAGAATCAACTACTGTGACTGACCCCACTACGATAGAATCAACCACAGTGACTGATCCCACTACAATAGAATCAAGCACTGTGACTGACCCCACTACGATAGAATCAACCACAGTGACTGATCCTGCTATAATAGAATCAAGCACTGTGACTGACCCCACTACGATAGAATCAGCTACAGTAACTGATCCCACTATAATAGAATCAAGCACTGTGACTGACCCCACTACTATAGAATCAACCACTTTGACTGACCCCACTACGATAGAATCAACCACAGTGACTGATCCCAATGCGATAGAATCAACCACAGTGACTGACCCTACTGCGATAGAATCAACCACAGTGACTGATCCTACTACTATAGAATTAACCACCGCCCCGCCTGGAATTACTTTACCAACTATAATATTTCCAACGGTGACTGATCCCACTACAATAGAATCAACTACTGTGACTAACCCCACTACGATAGAATCAACCACAGTGACTGATCCCACTACAATAGAATCAAGCACTGTGACTGACCCCACTACGATAGAATCAACCACAGTGACTGATCCTGCTACAATAGAATCAAGCACTGTGACTGATCCCGCTACAACAGAATCAAGCACTGTGACTGACCCCACTACGATAGAATCAACCACAGTGACTGATCCCGCTACAATAGAATCAAGCACTGTGACTGACCCCACTACTATAGAATCAACCACTTTGACTGACCCCACTACGATAGAATCAACCACAGTGACTGATCCCGCTACCATAGAGTCAAGCACTGTGACTGACCCCATTACGATAGAATCAACCACAATGACTGATCCCGCTACAACAGAATCAAGCACTGTGGCTGACCTCACTACGATAGAATTAACCACAGTGACTGATCCTGCTACAATAGAATCAAGCACTGTGACTGACCCCACTACTATAGAATCAAACACTTTGACTGACCCCACTACGATAGAATCAACCACAGTGACTGATCCCAATGCGATAGAATCAACCACAGTGACTGACCCTACTACGATAGAATCAACCACAGTGACTGATCCTACTATTATAGAATCAACCACCGCCCCGCCTGGAATTACTTTACCAACTATTGTATTTCCAACGGTGACTGATCCCACTACAATAGAATCAACTACTGTGACTGACCCCACTACGATAGAATCAACCACAGTGACAGATCCTACTACGATAGAACCAACCACGGTGACTGATCCTACTACAATAGAATTGACCACGTTGACTGATCCCACTTCGATAGAATCAACCACGGTGACAGATCCTACTACGATAGAACCAACCACGTTGACTGATCCCACAACGATAGAATCAACCACTGTGACTGTCCCCACTACGATAGAATCAAACACAGTGACAGATCCTACTACGATAGAACCAACAACGGTGACTGATCCTACTACAATAGAATCAACCACGTTGACTGATCCCACTACGATAGAATCAACCACGGTGACTGTCCCCACTACGATAGAATCAACCACAGTGACAGATCCTACTACGATAGAACCAACAACGGTGACTGATCCTACTACAATAGAATCAACCACGTTGACTGATCCCACTACGATAGAATCAACCACGGTGACAGATCCTACTACAATGGAATCAACCACGTTGACTGATCCCACTACGATAGAACCAACAACGGTGACTGATCCTACTACAATAGAATCAACCACGTTGACTGATCCCACTACGATAGAATCAACCACGGTGACAGATCCTACTACAATGGAATCAACCACAGTGACAGATCCTACTACGATAGAACCAACCACGGTGACTGATCCTACTACAATAGAATCGACCACGTTGACTGATCCTACTACAATAGAATCAACCACGTTGACTGATCCCACTACGATAGAACCAACAACGGTGACTGATCCTACTACAATAGAATCAACCACAGTGACTGATCCTACTACTATAGAATCAACCACCGCCCCGCCTGGAATTACTTTACCAACTATTGTATTTCCAACGGTGACTGATCCCACTACAATAGAATCAACTACTGTGACTGACCCCACTACGATAGAATCAACCACAGTGACAGATCCTACTACGATAGAATCAACCACGGTGACTGATCCTACTACAATAGAATTGACCACGTTGACTGATCCCACTACGATAGAATCAACCACGGTGACAGATCCTACTACGATAGAACCAACCACGTTGACTGATCCCACAACGATAGAATCAACCACTGTGACTGTCCCCACTACGATAGAATCAACCACAGTGACAGATCCTACTACAATAGAACCAACAACGGTGACTGATCCTACTACAATAGAATCAACCACGTTGACTGATCCCACTACGATAGAATCAACCACGGTGACTGTCCCCACTACGATAGAATCAACCACAGTGACAGATCCTACTACGATAGAACCAACAACGGTGACTGATCCTACTACAATAGAATCAACCACGTTGACTGATCCCACTACGATAGAATCAACCACGGTGACAGATCCTACTACAATGGAATCAACCACGTTGACTGATCCCACTACGATAGAACCAACAACGGTGACTGATCCTACTACAATAGAATCAACCACGTTGACTGATTCCACTACGATAGAATCAACCACGGTGACAGATCCTACTACAATGGAATCAACCACAGTGACAGATCCTACTACGATAGAACCAACCACGGTGACTGATCCTACTACAATAGAATCGACCACGTTGACTGATCCTACTACAATAGAATCAACCACGTTGACTGATCACACTACGATAGAATCAACCACGGTGACAGATCCTACTACAATAGAATCAACCACGGTGACAGATCCTACTACAATAGAATCAACCACGTTGACTGATCCCACTACGATAGAACCAACAACGGTGGCTGATCCTACTACAATAGAACCAACCACGGTGACTGATCCTACTACAATAGAATCAACTACTGTGACTGACCCCACTACGATAGAATCAACCACAGTGACTGACCCCGCTACGATAGAATCAACCACGGTGACAGATCCTACTACGATAGAATCAACCACGGTGACAGATCCTACTACGATAGAACCAACCACGGTGACAGATCTTACTACGATAGAACCAACCACGGTGACTGATCCTACTACAATAGAATCGTCCACATTGACTGATCCCACTACGATAGAATCAACCACGGTGACAGATCCTACTACAATAGAATCAACCACGTTGACTGATCCCACAACGATAGAATCAACCACTGTGACTGACCCCACTACGATAGAATCAACCACAATGACTGATCCTACTACGATAGAACAAACCACGGTGACTGATCCTACTACAATAGAATCAACCACGGTGACAGATCCTACTACAATAGAATCAACCACGTTGACTGATCCCACTACGATAGAACCAACAACGGTGACTGATCCTACTACAATAGAATCGACCACATTGACTGATCCTACTACAATAGAATCAACCACGTCGACTGGTCCCACAACCATAGAATCAACAACAGTTGACTCATCTGAAAGCCCTGACACTGAAGACATCGCAGGATTAAGCGCTTTTGTTATTTCAGTCATAACTTTGAGTTCTGTTGCTGTAGTAGCTGGGGTTGGATTTACTATCTGGTTCTTCGCTTGCTTTAAAACAGGTCTACTGTGTAGCACCTCTTCATATAATTTAGGTGGTACTAGTGAGATACCATAACTGATCTGTTCAAATGTGGTTACAATGATCACGTTAAGTGAACACCAGCGTGCACCAGCTATGGTGAAAAAGTTTACCTATTTGTATTTTTATACCGAAGTGGTGTACTTGGTTTATTAACATGACATTATTATTGTTATTCTATGAAGAATTTTAAAATTTCTGTTATGAAGGTCATAAGGGTCACATAGGTCATTAATTATTTTAAAACAAATATTTTAAACTCAATGTAGGATAATTTTATCCTGCGATTAAGAATTATTGATTGAGGATTTTATCCTGCTTTAGTAGATAATGTTTAGTTGTTATTTATGCTTTTAATTACTTAATTTATTATAATACAATCTGTACATTACTTTTTAAGTAAATTTGTTTTTTAATATTTACTGGAATACTGATTATTTATTTAATATACATATAAGTTGAAAAACGACGAATACGTGTATTTGTAAGGTAGTTATGTAACTTATTTACTGTAAATATTGTAATTTTAATTTTATGTATTAGATTGTAAACTGTTTACCCGGTTTTCCGCTAGTTAGGCAGGTTGCACGAAAATGTTCCTAAAAATATGTTTGTGCAAAATATAATTGGCTTGCTTTTGTCTTAATTTTTTTAACTTAACAATTGCTTTGATTAATATATGAAGAAAACAGTTCAACTATTAGCAAACTACGTGCGGTTTCACCTGCATTAGTGTCCATCCCGTGGGAATATGGGGATAAAAATATCCTCGTTTTAGCGTGAAAGCATAACATACGAATGTACAAAAAATCAAATACTTATTTTCTCTTTAATAAATATATTAGTTTAGATATCTTGAAGAGTTTGGAAATTACACATTGGTTTTGCTTTGATTTTACTTTTCGAGATTCACATAGATAATTATTTGCCACTTGAGACGAGTTTTTTCATTTTCCCCGATACCCGCTTGCGTTTGAATAAATACTAAGTGTACAACATTGGTGTTATGTTATGTTAGTACTTATGACTTAGCTTAGCAGCCCTTTACAAACTCAAACTCAAAGCTTTTATTTCAATTAAACCATTTATTTACAAGCACTTTTGAATTGTCAAGAAGTCGGTCAGTCAGAAAATATAAAGCTGGTTGCCCATTCCAAAGCGTAGGTACATATGGAGAAGAACGTGCAAGAAACTCCATGGACACTCTTTTAAATTATATTTTTACAAAAATATTCGTTAAATACATCATTAATGTTGAATTTATAATTATACGTGAGAATGATCGTTAAAATCGTCCAGAGCACAGAAAATAAAAAAATAACAATGCAAATATAAAATAATAAAAAATAAGCCGAGGCAGCTAAGTGATGACCAGCCCCAACTGACCGCGCCCGTCCACGAACATGACGCATATGATCAGCACCATTCAGCACAACCATTCAGTGGGTATTGCAATTATTGCAATTTTAATAAACATTGCAATTATCATTCGCCTGCTCTTATCATCCTAAATAAGCATGCATTAAACATTATTTTATTACTTAATTATTTTCTTTTATATTTGTATAATTAAATTGAGTAATTATAGTTATGTCCACAGAGTACTTTTATATCTATGGAAGTTATGTCAAAATTAAATGTCAATAATATTGAAATGAATTTAACACAATTATTCAGCAATATTAATGTCATCCTTTTCAGGTAAGTACCTAGTACAAATTATAATTATAATTTGATATGAAGTTAAATAGGATAGACTAAATCTTATTGTTTGTCTATAACAGATCGCCACTTTTGTACAGACGCCAGCACATCAAGCTACCCGAAACTGTCAAATTTTCCCAGTCAACCTTGACCCTAATGTTTTAGGGATAAAATTGAAAATCTAATAAAGAAATTAGACAGATTGTAGAAGCTTGATATCCTGGTGGCTACATGAGAAAAAATTGTTATTTTAAGCTAGACTTTTCTTTTACTGAGTACAAAAATTTTGAACTAGGAGTAGTTTTAGCCTTTTTTAGAATATTGTTACTGATTTTTCAGTTTTAAACATGTTGTACAACTTATTATTTATATATTTCATTGCCATATAATATGGGCTATCACTTCACATTTTAATTCTTGAGGATGGAGCGCATAACCTCTTTTTATGGCGAGTGTTGACGTTGTGCGTATCTTCTACTTTAGTGAACTTGTCGATATTTTTAAAGACAAATACGCAAATATCAAGTATGTATATTGACGGCAGAGTTAGAATCTGATATTTCATAAGTACTAGCAGCGCCCCGCGGTTTCACCCGCATTAGTGTCGATACCGTTCGAAAGACACGTGGCGCCATCTATTATCATAATAACGTTATTGTTGTTTTCCTCGGGACAGCAGAGCACAGGATGAAAGGTACCCTATGTCCGTTTCTGTAAACCTGACAACGTATATGCAAAATTTCAGGATGAACGATTCAGTGGTTTAGGCTTGAAAAGGTAACAAACAAACAAACTTACTTTCGCATTTATAATATTAGTTAGGATGGTTTGCAGCTCTCCGTATTATCTATTTTGGGCTAGAATTCTTATACACTTCTTTTGCATTATTATTCATCTACGTTAACACTATTGCCCCACAGCATGACGCCATATCGCAGCCATGAGTATGCGTATATAATATTGTTGATTGTATTTATGAACTCATTTTGAACTAAAATAAGTTCAGAATGACTTAACTTGACCAGTGCCATGATAATACGTTATTATTTTCGCCAGATAGATTGAGCTAGGTGTTAGTAGATGAAAACGTCGAGGAGAAATTATATCACCTACAATCTACGAGACACCACGAGAATTGCAGCAAATCGTTGCAACATAATTAACAACATTTAGGAAATCCAACTTCTCATCACCTGTCTAGCCAGTTCCCAACTACGATTCCAAGGTCGGCTTTCAGTCTAACCCGTATTTTACATGGAGCTTCATAATCCAGTTGCTAGGTACGTATAGCGCCGTCCACGAAGACGCGCCCCACTCTTCTTCCAAATCGCGTACAATGCGTGCCACGAAAGATGAGACTTGACACAACACGTGGTTTGACATGCGCAGTACACGATTTTAGGTATCTAAGGCTAAGAACTCACGGAGCGATTTTCGCCCGCAACCGCCGCGGTCGTGGATCTGCGGTTTTATTTCAAAACTCACGAGACCGGTTATTCGCGCGGTTACACGGCCGCCGCGGTTGCGATCATCGCCCGCAAACGTGGCGGGCGATGATCGCAAGATTGTAAGACGGGTGGTTAACGATCAGTTGAGGTCCCGCCGCGCCGCCCGCCGGCCCCCGCGGTTCCCGCCAACCGATCGCAAAGCGCGCGGGCGCCACCCGCCGAGGCTGCGGGTAACCGCGGCCCGCGCGATTCTACTAGTTGCCCGCCGGTACAGCGGGAGCCGCATACAACCGCGTACACCGCGGGCGTAAAACGCGTCGTGAAATGTGCTTTAATTTTTTATATAAATATTTGCATTCTACAGAAGCTGCGGGCCCGCAACCGCAGCAGACGCGGGCGAAAATCACTCCGTGAGTTCTTAGCCTTAAGCGGTATGAGGTCTAAGTGCGGGACGGGACCGGACGTCATAGGGGCGGCGGAAAGAGCGGGGGAGGCGGGGTCAAGTCTCATCTTTCGTGGCACGCATTGTACAGTACAAGTGTGCAACATTCCGCTAGTGTTTTTAGTTTTGTCAATTCATAGTATTAGTGGGTAATTAGTGTGTATCAAAAAAATAAAACACTAGCGGAATTAACAAGCGATAACCACTAGCGCTTAGTAAGAAAAGTGGGGCGCGTCTTCATGGATGGCACTATCTATAATACGATACCCCTTGGTAGGACTGTCAAAGATCAACAATTGACAGCCGGGACCAAAAGGGGACTACTGCCGGTCGATTCTGTAAAAATCTCACCGTGAAAACTTAGGTGAAGTGAGTTTGTTTTTGTTAGGAATTGACACTATTGACAGCTCACTCCACGCTCACTTCACCTAAGTTTCACGGTGAGATTTTTACAGAATAGCACCGCAGGACCTAAACGGAAAAAAACACAAGTTTTATAATGCCTAAAAGTATATGATCGACTACAGTAAACAAAATCAGAAAAATATATGATATTCTTCAGGATATATGCTAGTTAGATAATGTGTTGAAAACATAATACAACTAATTTGATATGATAGAAAACAAGCATGAAGATACCCCTAAAAACTTTCTTTTCACAATAGAAACTATACCAATAACAATCATTCTGCTTTTTTTTCAGATTATTCTACAAGCAACATACTAAAGCACTAGTGTTTTAATTTTTGAGTCCAAACAATAGATTATTGTAAAAAGATAATTACTTCATATTTTGCAATAAATTACCAGCGTTATGTCATCGCGCTTCTCTTTCTTTTCTATGCAGTCCGACAATGATCGCACTTTAGGTCATATAGTCCCTTCCTTTCCGGGGCATGGAAGGGTCTTGGTATGTAAAGATGGTCACCCATTCGGACAAACCGCGACAAGCTAATCTGATTATTTAGCCACGGGCCCCTCTCCCGATGACAATACAGATACCAGGATAAAATGCATAAAATATTATTGCAACGTCCATGGCTAGTAGACGTAGTCAAACTCAAACTCAAAGCATTCATTTCAATTAAACCTTGTACAGGTACTTTTGAATTATCAAAATTAAATAGTCTGTTAGTTAGTCAGAAAGTTGAAGCTAGCTAGTAGTCTTTTATTACCACTCAAATACCCTCCTTAGCTTATCAGGCAAGCGTAGATATTTTAAGCTCTATTTACATGGCGCCTATTGATAATTTTGGAAAGATATCTACGTATTGGCATAAGGTGATTGCAGCTATACTACTAACATATATGCATCACTGGATTCTAATTAAACCAGCACCCTAATTACGTAAAACACAATCAATCGGAATCTGAATAATTTTGAAGCAAATTGCTAATTCATTGCTTCATAAGTTCGAAAAATTTGTCTGATCAACACGTAAATAACGCAATGAATGTTGTTGAACTGTCAAAATGAAACCGATTCCGATTGATAATGTGTTACGCAATTGTCCCGCTGGATTATACAATCCTGTATACGACAAGCAAATAAAATTGTAAAATAATACTAACCGTCACTGGTGCTAGTGGTATATTTGTGCGTGTTATCCACCACGCGGGCACAGAGCATGACGCATGACGGTGATGACGATGAGCATGAGCATGACGAGCGGGCCCAGTGCGGGTTGGTAGATGTTACGTGTCTTCGAATTTTTAGTTCTAAGACATGCGGGTTTCCTCACGATATGTTCCTTCACCATTTTGACAACGGTAGTGGTTAAATAATTTACACAAAGCACAAATGGGGCCAAAAGGTGACAATGGTGCCGATTCCCTTGTTCACAAACTAAACTAAGTTTAAGTTAAGTGCATCTTTTTCTTTCTATTTCATTAAGAAAAGGACAGAAAATAAATTTTAGTTTAGTCCTGTCAAATTAATCAGCGTCACATTGCTATTATAATATTACAAATCATGTTTAAATCATAATTCCGATTTCCAGATAAGTAGATACATTTAGGAGATTACAATTAATATACTGTATTGTTCCTGTACAGCAATAACTTCTGTAATCTCCTCATTCTGTTCTGTTGTGTTTACACAGAACAAATATTCCTATCGACTCTAAAATAAAATAATTGAATAATGCCCCGAAAATATTCGCGCCTAAGTATTTTATAACAGCAATATTAATGCAATGAAAAACATTGATAATGTATTTCTATTTCAGATTAAAAAAAAACAAACCAACTATGTAAAGTGATTTCGTTTGTATTATTTGTTTCAATAATTCACCGTTTTACCCATAGGTAAGTTAGGTTTGTAATTCAGATAGGGCAATAATTTGACCTTTTGGGCAATAATTTGACTACATTAATCTACAGAAAACAGGATAATTTATCTATTATTAAATATTATGTACCAACTAGCTTCTGTCCACGACTTCGTCCGCGTGAAATATCACCCTCCCCTCATTCCTAGGGGTGGCATTTCGAAAAACCCTTTCTTAGTGGATACCTACTCTTCACGAAGAACACACCCTCCAAATTTCATGTCTCTAGGACCAGCGGCTTAGGCTGTACGTTCATATATCAGTCAGTCAGGACTTTGAATTTTATATGTATGTATAGATGTGGCTAAAAAGGCTGCCCTGCTTTAACGGTTTAGGTAGAGCTGGACATGTCTGCTTCTTGGAAATCGAGCTATGGGTATGGACCCATAGAACAAACAGGGTCCCATCTTTAGACATGTGTTGCTATCCTGCGGGGCCACGTGAGCTAGGCTCATAAAACTAGCGGCAATAGTTTGTTCAATGTACCTCATGAATTTATCAACAAGGTCCAATGTACCTCGATCGTTTTGATAGAAATCACGATAAATCGCCTCATCTATCCAACGGGGCCCTCGGCTGTATCACGCTCATAGTACATTAAAAAAAAATTGATCGCATCTACTCCTAACGTACCTCTCGATTCATGTATTAAATTCAAGGATTTTTTGATAGAACAGGAGAAATTCAGCATAAAAGTTTTGTCTTTCCAGCAGGGCCCTTTGTAATTAGAATGAATATGAACGGAAAAACGCATGATTTTTATGTATTACCAATGTACAACCTCAAAGTTCTTCACGTCTTGCTAAGTTTTGATACAAAATTATGATAATAGTAAATAGTAGTAAATATTCGCTTGTTTTATGAGTCTAGCTCGCGGGGCCGCGCTGGATAGAAACACATTCTTTAGACTGTGTTGTGAAAGATAATATGGACACCTATTTATTTATTTCTTTTATAATTTATGTACACACAGTAAAATACATAGGGACATGACATGATCAACCTATAGAGATGGAGACTTACATAATAATATGCTCAGCAATAAGACTACGCGTGCATTGGCCTAGTTAATCATTATCATGGAGCCTTTTCAATACCACTATTTACAGGCGACTTTTTTGTACAGCTTTATAATAGGTAATACTAATTTATAACATTTCAGTGAAACTACAGACATAGGCCATATAATTTTTATATTAACCCAATTCCGAGAACTGATGGTGCGCTATTGCTTGAAGTAACGAATTAACACGTTTATTGCATAGAATATAATATAGATTCGGCTTGATTGCCTAATAAACACAAATTTTATTTTGAACACAGAATTTTAAGTATATGTTCCAAGGAGTTATTCCGGTCTACAATCATTTAATCATTTTCAGACTTTATCGCGATGTAAATAGATACGAAGTTTGAATACAATCTAGAGCCAAGATAACTGACATTATTTCGATGCTTTGAAATCTATATTAGATATAAAACTTTATTATGTTAGTACCTACATAGAAAAGCTTTAGCCCTGAAAAAGTGAAACCATCATTACTTCCCAGTATGGACTAAATTGACTATCCGAAGGTCCCATCTTAGAATTATTTTTATACAGGAAATAAGTTATGAAAACCTTAATGTCTCTACATGGTTAAAAGACAGCCAAACTTACTTGTACAAATAAATCAAGTGCCTTCTGAAGTCCTGATATATTCATTGTTCTTCATCTCAAATACTGTCTGATTACATGCTAATTCACACGTTAATTATTCATTTATTTGAAATATAGGGTTAGTTGTGTAACCAAATCCGTAAATATCAATGCGATTAAATGGATAAAAATAAAACTTAAATTTAAAGCGATAGCTAATGCAGCACGTGCTATTATCAGGTCATTAGCATTTTCACAATCTTAGGATGACCATGAAATGACTTTCAATAATAAAAAGTACGGGATCCTAGTTTAAAAGATAAGTTTAAAGAAGTACCCACCAATAGTCAATGTAAAGTTTCATTAGGGGCTGAGAAAACTAGCTGGTAGGCAAGACTGTTGGTCTGCCCGCGACAAGATTAAAGGCTCCTACTAACAGGCGCGACGCTCGCCGCGAATCGCGTGCGACACAAAGGCACCGCTCGTTACGCGACTTGCGGTGCCTTTGTGTCGCGTGCGATTTTATCGCTTGTCGCGCCTGTTTGAAGGAGCCTTAAATCTAAGCACTATCCCTACAACTCTAAATTAGCCTCTTTCCTTTCAGTCATTCAGGGTGCTTACTCTTCAATTTAATTCCGATAGATCGACATTGGAATTGTGACGTTTCGTACTCTTGAGTTCGATGCTAGCGCCAAATTATTTTTAGATTGGGTGTCCATTTTGGAGAACTAAGTGGAATTGGGTTCGGGCTTGGCGTGAGGTGATTGTTGACGATATTGTTTTCAAGAGTACCGAATCACGTGACTGTAAAATTAACATTGGAATCATATTGGCATCTCATTGGAATTAAAATTGCTTGGAGAGTAAGCCCCCAGACCTAGTTCAAGTACAAGTATTTAGAATGCGAACATATCGCATTTGTGTGATTAAGAGGATGATGAGAAGTGAGAAATCACAAAGATGTCCTAGCAGACTCACTCGCTTCGAATGACAGATATAATATTGGTTAATCTAGTCATGTGCATACAATAACACAATCAAAAAATTACATCTTAAAAAATTATATTGTTTGTTTGTTACACACTAAAGCAGTTTTTATTATTGTACATAATCTATATACGAAGTCGCTCTTCGTGATTGTGTGTCGTCGTATGTTTCCTTCGTGCTTTTGCACAGTACTCAATTAATTTTGATGCGGTTTTCACCACCATTACCTTCAGAATGTCTTCCATTATAAAGAACTAGCAACGCCCTGAGGTTTCACCCGCATAAGTGTCAAACCCGTGGGAGAATCGGCATAAACACTATCCTATGTCCTTTCCCGGTACTCAAACTATCTCTATACCAAATTTCATCTAAATCAGTTCAGCAGTTTAAGCGCGAAGAGGTAACAGACAGACACACTTTCGCATTTATAATATTACTAGCGACCCGCCCCGGCTTCGCACGGGTGCAATGCTGATACTTCTTCACTATTTAATGGATGTTATTATACATATAAACCTTCCTCTTGAATCACTCTACCTATTAAAAAAAACCGCATCAAAATCCGTTGCGTAGTTTCAAAGATTTAAGCATACAAAGGGACATAGGGACAGAGAAAGCGACTTTGTTTTATACTATGTAGTGATAGTATGGATTAATATTTAACTTAGATTTAGCACAGAAATCTCGATGCTTAGACGTGTCGCTGGTTTCTCCTGTGCGAAACAGGGGCGAGTGTCTAGTCTACAATATATGATAAAGGAATGTTTGTCATTTGATTTCATTTTGCATTGCAAAGTTCGGTTCGACCTTCATACTTTGCTCCTTAATAATAGTCAGAGGTGAAGTCGGCGACCCCATTGAACTAACTCTACTGTTCCTTTTTACTGCAATGGATTAACATGCGTCTTGTAACCTACACTTTGTTTTATATTACCTAGTGTGAGTCACTTTGCAGAATTAAAAATAGTTCTGTACTCCTTGACATTCCTACTTATTGTAAATATTCTCTCTGTATACCTACGCTTCTTAATGTGGTTCTGAATCTCAGTCATGCTACATGTTCATTATATTCTGTCTTACTTTAAGTAATTGTATGATTCATTCGCAAATCTGACAAGCCATGGTGTCTCGCGTCGAAGCCTCCGATGTTTGTATCTTCGAAGTATGGACACCCGTGCGGCCGTGACGTTTTGTAGAAATAAACTACTATAAATAAAAACACTTGCCTAGATCACCTGGGTGATAAAGATGGAAATAAAGCACAGCTTTTGACAAAAGAATATCCAATCGGTACTAACCATAATACGCATTATGAAAAAACCGACTTTCAACAAAAACACTACAAAGTGAAAAATATCTTTAATTTCGTTAGTCGGTGTCTTTGGATCTGTATTTTAGTTATTGCCACCGACTTCCGAATTCAAAGTTATTTTTACTTTGTAGTGTTTTTGTTGGAAGTCGGTTTTTTTTTTGTCAAAAAGTTTTTATTTCTCGTTTTTTAGTGGGTCTGCTTATAATAAATCTAACATTATAAGCAGACCCACTAAAAAACTCAACTTCAAGTCTCGAGTGAAGAATAGGTTTATTATAAGCAAACGCGCATTAGGTGATCAATGCACAACTACGTCACAGTGCCTCAGAGATTAAAAAGCCGTGGAAGCTTTCTTGAGTGCGTTGTTCCTGCTAGTATAGCCAATTACATTAAACGACCTGACAATATTATCAAACCATCTGAAAGCCTTACACCTGGGCACGCGATACCACTTTAAAACCGACTTGGAAATCTCTAAACACACTTCGAACCCAAGTCAGCAGGAGCAAAGGCCATCACCGCAGAGGGTTTATAGAACGTCGTGGAAAGTTCACTCATCCTACATACAACCAGACTAGACGGGTGTTGTGTGTGGTGGGCTACCTACTGCCCGACGATTGATGTTGGGGCGTTGTAAACTATGCATGCGCGATGCAAAGTTGCGCTGTAAACTATGCATGCGCAATACAAAGTTGCGCTGTAAACTATGCATGCGCGATGCAAAGTTGCGCTCTAAACTATGCATGCGCGATGCAAAGTTGCGCTGTAAACTATGCATGCGCGATACAATGAATTTTTGCGTGACGTCAGTGTGTTGTGTAGTTCGCATGTGGCGTTGTACGAGTACATTCCGCTACAAGTTCAAAGACGGGTCAGATCTCAAGTGCAGTTTAGAGAAGTGATGCGCTAACTATAGCCGCAATAGTTCCTTTTGTGGAAACCTGAGCATTGGCCCCACGGAGAGAAGAAAGTCGATGTTTTTATTAGCCCTTAACAATTATTGACATTATTCGTACCTACTACTTTCTGACTGCCTATTAATGTATCTTGTGAGGCCTGCCTTGGTTTTTCAGTGGTAGCAAACGCACAATGATTAATTTATTTTCCAAGAAGTGGTTATATTATCTGATACCACAGGAAATAACTAAACTACGGACTAAACTGAGTAAGAACATCCGAAATAAGTACCTTATCGACTTACATATCACAAAGAAAGTGGTGCCGAAACCTAGACTCGATTATGACTGGAAAAAAAACGCATTTTTATATCTTTGTCACTTTTTTTTCTTTACTATTAAAAGGAGTTTTTATCCACACAGATATGCCAACCCCATCGTACCTTATTAAACTATTTAACTTTAATTGAAATAACACACTTTACTTCAAGTGTTTCATGTTCAGTGACGTTTGAGGATTCAGGAGTGTTTAAATCTAGATTAATAGTATTTCAGCGTGGAAAAAATGTTCATCATCACCCAGCAATTATTTTGTATGTGAAACTAAAGCTACGTTTTAAAATTATAGCATACAATTAATATTACAAATAATATTAATATTTAGTTTAATGGCAGCCAAATCCGCCGCATAACACATGTTTCACTAAGAAAGACAAGTGTGAGTCTAAGTTAATATCACCAACGAAAACCATTATCAATTGATTTATCTCGTTTACATAGAACGTTATCTTATCCTCGATTAATATGTGAATAATTATGATAGTTGATTATAACGCAAGCTTAATAATCATAGTAAATTTTGTGCCTATTGGCAAACATACATGTTTGAAACTGGTGTTGACAAACGATATGTTACGAGAACTTTTTTTATTAACACTTTTAGTGTCGCATGCGTTTAGTGAATCTTGTGTAACCTATACATTTGAAGATGACTTCTATGACCAGTTTACTAATCTGGGGATCTGTAGCGGCTTCAACTTCTGGGAAGTCGGGACTTACGATAGCATTGATGTGACCGGTCATAATGAACGCAGTAGTACATTTATTAGGCCTTTAGAAGCTTTAAGTTGTGTGTCATCGTTCTTGTTTCCAATGACTACTGGAGGAAAACTTGAAGTGCTTGTTTATATGGAGGCAAACTTCCAAGACGACCAAGTAACCGTATTGGCGAACCAGTATGTGGCAAATGGTGATGACACCACTCTAGGAACCGCTGGTCTCTCACCCCGTCTCCCAAATTACGCAGACGGATGGCATACATTGGTAGTGAACTTGCTCAGCCAGGGAACGTCTTTGTGCTATGTAAGTTTTTTTTTTTTCTTGTATTATAATTTACTATAACAATTATCACCACTTTTAACGTAAGCATAAACATAAAAAAATATTTAAAAAAGCATAAACTTAAATCAAAATCATCTTTAACCATCTTCGTCAGATTAAAGCTGTATAAAAAGGAAGTTCAAAACAATCGGTAATTTTTAAACAATTTAAGCTTAATACGCTCATAAAAATAGTAATAAAGAATAGGGAGACTTAAATGACATTAGCATACCGTTTTGCGCACACTGGTGCAGCCAGCCCCTCTACCTACTTACTGAATGGCTATAATTTAACCACCATAGTAGCAGTATGCAGTTTATGTCGATACGAGAAAAGTAGAAGACTCAGAATTCCATAACAATTTTAGACAATTAATTATAATTATTATTTCCTGCTACTCAGAAAACTAACTGTACACGCGCACATTGCGTGTGTTGTATATAATATTTATTTGTAAATTAATTATTTAGAAGCATGAAATTATGTAGAGGAGTTCCTTAAAAAACGTAGCATTAACGAAGGAGGAAAATTCATTCCCTAAGAGGCATAAAACTTTGTATGGATGTTAGAAACTTTAAATATTATCGAGCTCAAGAGCCCGTTCAGCAATAAAAATAGAAAAAAATTGTTGATTCTTGATACGTTGCTCATGGAAAATCTCATCGGGCACACGGCTGATTTCGTATTATTCAATAAAAACTAACATGACAGTACCTGCTCACCCTCGCATACCTACTTTCGAGAGAAAGTAGGTATGCGAGGGTGAGCAGGACAGAACAGAACACACATAATTTTAATTTTACTCCATGTTTTATTAGTTCATCATTGGCAATCAGGAGGAAGTTGAGTAGTAGTTAAATCTTTAACACAGATAAACTACAATTAATTTATAATATAAAGATTGGCTGAGTGATTTTTGTGTTGCCATTCCGTCGGATGTCATAGAACGCTGTTCGTATTACCAGGTGTGAATCAACAGATGGTTCGATGAGTTAAAAATGAAAATAAAAATAAAAGTTTTTAAAAACAAGCTTTTATTTAAATAAAATCGTAATCTAAAAAAGAAAGAATAACGCGAACTAAAAAGAAAAAAATTAATTTAAGTGACACTGTCATTTTAAAACATATATAAATTTTAAACGCTTGAGGCACTGTTATTGTGTAGTAGGTGTCCGTTAAACAGGTGTGTACCTACACACCTGAATAACGGATACCTACCGTACAGCAGTGCCTCAAGCATTTAATATTTATACATATTTTAAAATGACAGTGTCACTTAAATTTATTTTTTTCTTTTTAGTTCGCGTTATTCTTTCTTTTTAGGGTTCCGTAGTCAACTAGGAACCCTTATAGTTTCGCCATGTCTGTCTGTCCGTCCTCGTTTAATCTCTGTGACCGTTAGCACTAGAAAGCTGAAATTTGGTACCAATATGTATATCAATCACGCCGACAAAGTGGTAAAATAAAAATTGGAAAAAAATGTTTTATTAGGGTAGCCCCCCTATATGTAAAGTGCGAAGTGATTTTTTTTTTTATTTCATCCCTAACGTGTGATATATAAATTATTATTTTTTCTTTTTAGTTCGCGTTATTCTTTCTTTTTTAGGTTACGATTTTATTTAAATAAAAGCTTGTTTTTAAAAACTGTTTTTATTTTCATTTTATTTTTCACTTTTTAGTCTTAAAGATTTATTATTAACCTCTTTTTTAATATTTATTTACACTATTTTATTGACTTACACCATTTACATTATTTATACCACTGATGTTATTTAGTTCCTATTTAAACAGGTTGAAATTGAAAACATGGGACAAACCGAAATGGGAGATTGTTTTTATCATTATGAACAACTTTTACCAAGGGACAAAACTGTAATCGCAAAAAAAGAATTAGAGCTGTTCCCTATATTTTGACGAGTTGATACCCATATTAAGGGGATTGAAAAAATATGTAATCCGCCATCTTGGAGCGGAGGCCATATTGAAATTATTATAATATTGAGTATTACACATTTTATTGTTACCAGAACTAAAGGTGTATGCAAAATTTCAGCTCAATCGGATATCAACAAATGGTCGAAAAATGGTTTGCAAATTTTGTCGGACAACTTACATACGAACGCGCTTGCAAGCTAAATAAAAGCTTGTAAAAAAAATTCTACAGACTACGGAGTCTTTAAGCTGTTATTACTTATGTTAAACAAGTGTCGATTCCGTGGGAATATCGGGATAAAAAGTATACTATGTGTTAATCCTGATTATAAACTATCTGTGTGCTAAATTTCATCCAAATCCGTCCAGTATTTTTTGTTTAAAAGAGTAACAAACATCCTTCCATACATCTATCCATCCATCTTCACAAACTTTTGCGTTTATAATATTAGTAGGATTTGGCACTAAGCAGACGATGGACAATTTATCCGCGACGTAGAATGTTTGGAAATCCCAGCAGCTTATTTGTCCTTCGTATGCCTTATTGCATAGATTTTCTTAAGTTCTATCGTCACGGACAAATTGTCCATCGTCGGCTTAGCGCCTACCGGTATCAAGCGTTTGTTTGCGGAAATCTATGATGAGTACACAAAACATGAACCTATAGATATATGGGCGGGAGGGCAGCCTCTGCATACTGCATCCATGCTTGATGAACTATATATGTAATTATACTTAGGTGAAATAAACAAGATCTGGTTTTAGACATATTTTCAGCGTTGACCTTCAAGTAGACTTTTTATTTTCACCCCTTTTTTTGGGCGGGAAATTGTCAAATAACTTCTCCCGCTCTGGGCGGAGACAGACTTTTAGGTGTCAGACTTTTACTGACTAAAACCCACCCGTGTTCCTTCAGTTGCCTGTGCCAGGGCCACGGTATCTCTTTCGAACAACCCGCGATCCTGGCAGGCGTCGGCCCTAGCTGGCCCCGTCAGTTAGTGCTGACATTTTTTTGAGGCGCGCGTGGAACACAACGCGCCGTCGACCCGCGCCTGGTCCTTACCGGACGGCGAGCTGCCCATTGCTCGCCGTCCGCACGCCCGCGCCTGTGGTGGCCGGGAAACGGCTATCGATTCCCGCCGCCCAGGCCGTCTCCTGCGGTGACTAGGGGCCCCTCCAAAAATATGGAAATGTCTGATAGGTTAATCGCCTGTGATTTTGATACATTTCCGTCAACCGGTTCCCAAAAACTGATACTATACTATTACTACTATTTTCCGCATGAATCAACTATCGGACCAAACTGGGTTTCTACGAGTACATATCAGGGTATTTGGTCCATGATGAGGAACTTATTAAATTATTAACCCCCGCACTGTTTAGAAAACATGTCATCCGCGCAATACACCGATAGCTTATAAGGGAAAAAACATCGTATGCCCAACCTCCTCCTATTTACTTGTTGGTCTTCTTCTTCTTCGAGTCGGTGGCACGACAGTTTAGGTATTAGATTCAGTTGGCCCCAAACTTCGCCATTTCCACGGCATCGCCGGTGGCAGCGCAGTCCTCTACAAGTTGATAAAAAACTAAATATAATGATAGATTATAATTCGCGTCGCAGTCCGTTTGCTTACTGTCGCCGTTATGTATAATTTCTAAGTCAAAATGTATAACGCCTAGGCATTATTTAAAGTCCCTGAAACGCAATTGATGTTTCGACAGCCGTATACATAATGCCTAAACAAAACAACAAAAGTGGCGTCGAGTAGTGCAAGTGTTTCCGAAAATAAAGATGAAAACATGTGCGTGCCGCTAGAAACAAATAATTTTATGGACGTTTACTATAAACAATTAAACAACGAATTAATTACGAATCTCAAACGGGATCATTAAAAAAGCCGTGGACTCGTAAAACACGCTCAAGTGTCCATGCAAACTGGCGTTCGGCGGACTCTGCTAATAAATAAAGGGTGATCATTTTTACAACTGTTATTTAAACATTAGGGAGCTTATCATGATCAGTTGAAAGAAACAACGAAAAGTAATTTTATTTTTCGGCAGTTCTTAAATTAGTGTGACAGTAAAGAGTAATAACATTTAATAATATTGATCGGTAATTTCCTCCTACAATGTCAGTACCAAAAAATACTCAAGTAGCCTAATAAATGAATGGCCAGTAAAATGTTGGAATGGGCAGTTAAGCAAATACTTCGGCAGTTCGCAGGTTCGGTTGGAACTGTAAACACGGGCGAGCCGAATTGGTCACAGTAACTAAGCCAGGGCATCCCGCCCACAGTTCTAACTTAATCTAACCTATATTAGGTTAGAACTGTACCAAACCACGCGCGAGCCGAGCGAGCGAAGTAAGCGGTGCGGCGAGAGCTACTTCCAAGTTAGATTTCTCAGCTACTAATTCCAACTTGTTAAACTGCCCACACATAATTGCCTGTCAAGCCAGTTTACTGCTTAATAAATAATTTAATTACACTACTTTTCGTTATGATAAAAGCACAGCTATAAAATTAATGCACGTTATTAGTAGGACTACATTTATAGTTATCTCCTGAAACTACGATAGTCGATACCATGTTGTTGTCCTAATTATAATTTTATTAGATTTATACTTAAGATGAACATGATACAAGTTTAATGCATTGATCGAGATTAGGTAAACTAATCAGGCGATATTTATCTATTAATTAATTTTAACATAAGTTTTAAACGATACTCAGATAAAGGTTTAAAACGTACACTTTCGGTATTTAAAAGACGAGTGACGTCCACTTCAGGAAATGAAATACAAATTATTTTTATAAATAACATAAAAAACAGGTTATATACCTCAAATCCTTTGGTTTTCTAAAACAGTTGTGGAAGTTATATAAACGACACAATGCCTATCGTCGTGAAAATGACGGCAACGTGTGATGTTGAAAAAATATGCTTATCAATAAGGAAATAGTTTAATAGAGGACGGCCATCAATACGGCTTTCAACGGCACCGCGGTTAGGTTACGTTGGGTTGACGCCTACCGGAAGACGAGCTGATGCACTCTAATTTCACAATCCGGAAGATTTTAATGGAAAATGCTCATCCTTTGCGACATATGTTTGAAAAGTTCTTCTGCTCAATAACATAAATAACGCAAGGTTGTTGACCTATCAAAATGAAAGGCATTGTCATTGTAAGTGTGATCCGGTGTCGAGCTGTTAGATGATGTTTATTGATAAATGAATTTGAAATAGGTAACTAATGTGCATTCTAATATGCCTATTTTTCGTATGTGCCTTTTTGTCGAAATCGATAAATGGTATAATAAGATTTTTTTCCATTTTAATTCGATAGGTATTTAAACACAAAGATCCTCATAACAGCAAAACAAAAATTCCATACATGCAATTCAAAATGATATTATAAGTGAAATTGCTTGTCTCATTTTGATTTGAGAGTGATTAATTATAATCTATAAAACATAAATTGATGTGTTTAACAGGTTCTTTAGATACCTACTGATCATGATTATGATTATCACGGAATAAAAGGAACTAAGTATAAAATTCCTTTTATTTTGTGTCCGTATGTATGATAATTGGACGATTAAACGATTTTACATGCCCTATGCTGGAATTTGTAGTAAAACCCTTAAAAAGTTCTTAAAAAGCTCCTCAATTCATACGTCTGGATTGAGCCGAGGAGGCTCAATCCAGACGTATGAATTGAGGAGCCACCCTAAGACGACCCACCGACTCACCTTAGAATTCGAAAACTAGCCGATGATTATTTTTGAAATTTGGTATTAGTAATTTCGAGTTAGTAAGTTTTTCCAATTTTTAATCTATTTTGTTTAAATCCTGATTTTGTTCTAATTTTGTTTTTTTTATTTATTTTGATTTTACTTGCTTTCATTCTACTACTATTTTTAGTGCATAAATTAAATGTTTACTAATAGACTTAATTTTAAATTATTTAGTTTAATCACCTTAGGCTGCATAAAACTTGCATGATTGTAACCTAAATGGATGAAGTCACTGGCTCCTGAAATACAGGTACGTAACCTAGCTCTGGAGCCAGGGTCTAAATTTTTTTCTGTAACCTGTTTTTCGGCAATAAAGAAAAATTATTATTATTATTATTAAAAATTATAAAGTTTATGCGTTATCTGTAAAAAAATGGGTTTTGTACGGCTAAATTTGAGATGGCTACAAATATTCATTGAAAAAAACATAAATTCATCATGCTGTTTATCGGAAATTAATCAGCTCCTCAATCCATACGGGCACCTAGTTTTGTGTAGACAATGACATATTACCTAATAAGTACCTATTATAACCACAGAGTACAGCTTCTTAAAGCATGAAAATACCAGCTTTTCGTCATCTTAGGTGCAGACTAAACAGAGGGTTGTGAGACGAGGACGGGACACAGACACACACACACAACACGAAAACAGCCGCACGGGTCGGTGAAATAAATGGATTAATATTATTATTATATTATGAAATCACGTTAAGCAATTGTTCCCGGCCGTCATTCGTAAATCTTTGACAGTCGTTCCGGGTAGTCAGAATCCCCAAAAGTCTGACTACCAGTCATACCAAGGGGTATATCGTGATTACCCAGTAACTGGGTTGCGGAGGTCAGACAGGCAGTCGTTCCGTTGAAAAATCTGAAGGCCAATTCTCGTAATTTAAAACGTTCAAAATCTAGTCGCAGTCTCATCTCAGCGACAAAGAAATGTCAAAAACTTGTCAAAATGTAGGGAAATTTGAAGTATTTTTTGACAGATTGAGACTGAGATCAGACTGTGAACGTTGTTAAAATTAGTAGAATTGCCCCTCTGATATTCAGCAGCCTCCGATTACACTGGAAGCCGACCCGAACATAGTTGGGAAAAGGATACGCTGATTGTATTGATTTTGCATATTTTATACCCATCAAGTAGTTTCAAAACCTTATTTGAATACACAAACAGAATACTAATCCATTAAGAGGTGTTATCTTATCCTTATTCAGTACATAATTATTATAATTAAAATACATGTTCGATTAAATTATAAAATTTACAGTAATGAGATTTTAAGTTTATTAAGCAGTGATTTGGAGGCCTAAAAAGGCCACTTTGGCAGAATCATAAAAGGATAACATTATGAACCATAATATGGCGAAAACAGTCCGTGTTTTTCTTTTTTTCGCTGCACTACGCAGGTATTGGTAAAGAGATTGGGTTTGGATTTGGATTGGATTGATTGGTATTTTAGCACAGACAAAAAAAATAACTTTAAAATCCTTCACCAATGGGGTTTGATACGATTAACTTAACCGTTAACTGTCCATTATAATTCATAATGTTATCCTCTTATGATTCGCCAAAGTGGTCTTTTTAGGCCCCCTGTTGTCACATACGAAACGAAAATAATGATTCGCAAAGTTTTAATGGTATTAGTATTTGTATAGGTATTACGGAGTCAGTGAATCCTGTGTGAGATACACATTTGAAGAAAATTTGAATGAATGGTTGGCAAATGAGTGGGGGAAGGCTTGTGTCTCCGAGCCATCTTGGGTTGTTGTCAATTACAGCGATTTGAACTTGACTGGTTTAAATGAACGCAGTACCTCATTTATTACGCCTCTACCGGAATTTTTTTCTATGACCTCCGGTAGTACTATTGAAGTGACCATTTATATGGAAACAACGGATCCTTTTGACCTGATCTGGATGGAAGTCAACCAGATAGAAATACTTCATAACCGATTCTTAGAAGAAGCTTGGAATAGAGCTTGGGAACCTAACTTCGTGAGTGGATGGCACACACTGAAGATTACCTCACCCGTAACCGAAGCAGACATTAGTGAAGGCTACGTGAGTACCCATTACTTAATTTCATTTTAGTAAAAGTCTGTAAAGATAGACGATGATCTGCATATATTTTTATTTCTTTATCCACAACTCGCCTTTTATATTTAATTTAGACTCAATGACGTTAGTTCCCGCATAGGTAATCAATTCTAACTATCTCATTGTATTTGAAAATAAACATATCTTGGCAGACCGACAAACTACCTAAAAACACAAATAATATGTGACACATTTTGGATAACATAAGTATTAAGGCACGATCACACATACCACATCCACACCACAATGACAACACGTGGACAGCCGCTGATTTGTATGCAAATGAATAGTTTATTCACATGGACCACATTTGGCCGTCGAAATCAACCTTGTCGGCGCTACCGACCACATCTAAGCCACGTCGCAGCCACAACACAACTACCAGCAAAACCGCGCATTAGCGGCTTGGCCACATTGCAAACACAACTGCTTGACCTCGTTTTGTCGCTGCGAAGTGGTATGGACGAGCCCTTAAACAGTTACTCCCGGCTGTCATTTGTAGATGATCATTGACAAACTCAAACTCAAACTCAGAGCACTTATTTCAATTAAACCATTTACAGGCACTTTTGAATTGTCAAAAAGTCGGTCAATCAGAAAATATGAAGCTAGTTGCCCATTCCAAAGTGTAGGTACCTATGAAGAAGAACAGGCAAGAAAGTCCATGGACACTCTTTTAAATTATATTTTTACAAAAATATTAGTTACATCATTAATGTTGAATTTATAATTATATATGAGAACGATGTAAAAAAGACGTACGCGTAAAAAGCGTCCAGGGTACAGCAAATAGTAAGAAAACAACAATCCAAAAATAAAATAATTAAAAATAAGCCGAGGCAGCTAAGTGATGACCAGTCCCAACTGACGACGCCCATTCACGAAGATGACGCATAGATCAGCACCATTCAATTCACCGTTCAAATTCATCAATTTTGAAGGCAGCTAAATGATCCAACACACGCCACCGTCAGCGAGACATTTGTGTGAGCATGACATACTATCAGCCGCCAGGGCACATTCAACTCAATGAAAGACTCTTATTACCCGGTAAATGGTACATAGGGTAAGTACATACATAGAACTCACATCTGTGCTATGCAATTATACAATATAAAGGAAATTGAGTTTATACAATGCAAAGATAGTCTTACAATCTTCAGCAGCTCCAACAGTATTTTCAAGTGTTAATCAAATAGTTGTGGTTGTGGAGCAGGACCAACATTGAGCCAGGCATTTTTATCAGCGATGTAATCCCCTAACTTAAAATATGCCTGACTGCATAGTGTGCGTTTTATACAAGACTTGAATTTTGTCTCATTCAGTTAAAGAATGTGGGGAGGTATTTTTAACCGACTTCTAAAAAGGAGGAGGTTCTCAATTCGGATGTTTCTATTTTTTTTCTCCATCGTAAATAGACGAATTTGCAATTTTTTTTTTTGTTCGAAAAGGCTTTATTCCGAAATGGTCCTATTTAAATTTCTTAAAGATCTGATGATGAGTTTCGGAGACAGACGACGGAACTCTTCAATAAAAACCAGCAAATCAACCGCGATTGCTGCTATAGCATATGAATGCCTTGTTTACGCAATCACACAACATAACATCACGCCTGTACCCTTTAAATGGTTAGGCAGAATTGTTCAATAGTTTTCTGTCACTGATATTCACATAGCAAGTAGTTATATATGAATTTGTTTGGGGAAAAAAAGTTTTTATATTATAACATTTTAAACAGTACCCCATAAAGATGAGTCTACTTTAGCCAGTCTGAAACCTGGTTGAACACACAGATTGACAGTCGTTATTGGTAGTCATAAGCCCGAAAGTTTGACAACCAGTTTTACTAAAGGATATCGTATCACCCAGTTACTGGGTTGTAGTGGTCAGATAAACAGTCGCTCCATGTAAAATACTGGTATTCAGCTGCATCCCGTTAGACTGGAGGGCGGAGGCCCACCCCAACATAGATGAGAAAAGGCTAGGCAGATGATGTGTAATAAAAATAGCTATACTCACAATTTAACGTTTTCATAAACAAAGTTAACTTTGCAGTAGAGAAAAATGGGTCAGATTGGTCTAACATACCCTTTCGTAAACTTTCGTAGAACGTAGTTCAAGGTCGCTCAGCGTACTATGCAGCGAGCTACGCTCAAAGAAAGTATAAAATCAGGAATGAACTTATCCGCAAAAGAACCGAGGTTACCGACATAACTTGCAGAGTAAGCAAACTGAAGTGGCAGTGGGCTGGCCATGTTGATGACTGATGCCCGCTGGAGCAGACGAGTTCTGGAGTGGAGACCGTGTATCGGCAAGCGTAGTGTGGGACGCCCCCAGCTAGGTACATCGATGGATGGATGACCTAAAGAAGGTGGCTGGGATGGAGTGGATGCGGAAGGCGGAAGATAGGGTGTTGTGGCGCAGCAGTGTCCAGCAGTGGACTGCAATGGGCTGAGTTGATTAATTGACTCTTTCGTAAAGCTTTGGTTTACACAATAACGGCTGTCCAAAAACAGATTGTTTTTTGACATCAAATACTTGAATTACAAATAATTGTGAAAATTACAGATTTTCATTACGGCCATTTTAATTTAAGGGACTTACATGATCTAAAACGCGCTCACTGCCGGATTGCACAGAAAAAAAGAGAAGCTCGATGACACAACGCTGGTAATTTATTGCAATATATGAAGCAATTATTTATTTATAAAAAAATCTATTGTTTGGATTAAAAAATTAAAACACTAGTAGGTATTTAAGTATGTTGCTTGTAGAATATCTGTTTAAAATTCAGAATGATTGTATGTATTATTAGTATGGTTTTTATTGTAAAAAGAAAGTTTTAAGAGGTAGCTTCATGATTTTTTTCCATCGTATCAAATCAGTTGTATTATGTTTTCAACACTCTATCTACCTAGCATATATCTTGAAGAATATCATATACAGTGTGAGTCTTCATAATGGGAACATATCGAAATGAGGGAAGCTAGCATCATTTTATCGACGGAAAAAATATTTTAAAAAATCTAAAAAAAAAATTAAAGGGGCCTTTACCTGCTAAAGTATTGTACGTAGTCGAGTGCAAGGTCTTTCTTTAACAGTTAATAGAAAATGTTTTGGTTAAGTTATAAACATAGTATTTATACTTTTAGAAAGCTAATACGATGGAAAATAATTTAGGGTAATAAAAAAGGGTAGGTATCGGGCTTTTATTGAGAAATTTTACGATTATTGTAAAAATTTATGAAAATTATCTGATTTTTGTTATAAAAACACCTAATTTCTCAGTTGAGGGCAAGTTTTTTTCTGTAGTTGTTATTTTATGAGGACGCACTGTTATTTCCATTATTGTTATTACTGAGTTTCATCGTGATAGATAGTTTAGTTTAAAAGCTATACCGATTTTTTACACAGGGGACACAGCAGCGAACACGAATTTAAAAATGCTGTAAACATAATACTTTTTTTTAGATTTTTTTAAACATTTTTTCCGTCGATAAAATTAAGCTGAGTTTCCCTCGTTTCGATATGTGCACTTTATGAAGACTCACACTGAATTTTTTAATTTTGTTTATTGTAATCGATCACTTTTATTGTTTCTAAAACTTGCGTTTTTGCTTTTAGGTCCTGTAATCCCCTTAACCATACCGCTTTCCTAGAAAACCGTAGGTTTAGATGGTCGTATGGATACGGAACCTACTTATTTACACCTTGTGTATATGTAACTGTGAAAGCCCGTAAATCTTATGTTTTTCCAACATAAAATAATTGTTTTACAATGTTTTTAAAAGTTTTTTTTTTACTTTTAAAACCATTTTCTTTAAATAATCGGCGTTCGATGCGCTCCTTTTAAACCGCTTGACTTTCGACAAAGGTCTCTTGTAAAGATTTCTCGTAATTTTAAGAGCTTTTACTGTCTGATCTCTGAATCAATCTTCAAAAAAAAACCGACTTACAAAAAACACTACAAAGTAAAAAATAACTTTAATTTCGGAAGTCGGTGGCACCGACTTCCGAAATTAAAGTTATTTTTTACTTTGTAGTGTTTTTTGGAGGTCAGTTTTTTTTTTTGTTAAAAAGTTTTTATTTCTCGCTTTTTAGTGGATTTGTGTTTATAAAGTACCTATCTAAGTTACAATAGCCTAATGTCAACTTGCCCATCGCCTTTTACAAAATATTGTTTTCCCGATGCAGGGACGTTAATTGTTGAGGAGTTCTCTTAGTATTCCACCATCAGGTTCATTTCACCATTCGCATTGTGACGAGCATAAATTGCTTAGCAACCATGTTAAAGTAATCGAATCGCAAGCCGTGATACTTATTATTGAGTAGTTCTGGTGGCCATTTGTAGTCTTCTCCATCAGTTCCACTTCACTAAATAGTGGTTTCCGAGAGCAAATGCACGAGTTACTTTAAAAAAATACCCAAATCGCTATATGTGCCTATAATATTTGAGGAGTTCCCTCAATTCCTCATTGATTCCATCATCAGAACTGGATTTGATAAAAATGGGACAAATCTGGAAGAATATCCTTTAAAACAAAAACGAATTTTCCAAATCAGTTTATAAATGAGGTATAAAAGATTGTATTTTTTTTTTATGTACTGAGGTAAACAACTAAATTAAAAAAAAATCAACCGAATTGAGAACCTCCTCCTTTTTTTGAAGTCGGTTACAAATACCTCTAATTTCCCTACATTTTACCTTCTGTTCTTTATCACTTCGCAAAACGACCAAAATCTCTAAATGATAGCTATCCTTCTATCAAATTTCTTTACGCATAGTATCAGTTATAGAAACTACGATTACTATTAGACTACTACTGGTTCTTCTATTGGGATATTTACTGTGATGCTAGTCTATGAGGAATTGGTCATATGAAATTGCGAAAGTGAAAATTTTGAAAAGTGCGAAAGCAGGGCTGTCCATCAATATAGCCCTGCTTTCGCACTTTGATCTGATAATTGCTGTAGCATTTGCTCTAGCTTTTGTGGGCACTCTGAAAACCGAATTAGATCGTCTGCAAAGCGTAGACGGCATAAGTTTTCGCCGTTTATGTTGAGTCCATTTTCATTCCAGTCTAGATTTCCAAAATATCATCTCGATAACTAGTGAGACTATCTCACCCAAGGGTGAGATAGGGTCCCTTGCCGGACGCCTCTCTCTATAGGGAACTCCTTGCCCGCTGTTTCCACCTTGACTTGTGCAGCACTTCTAGAATGTAATTATGTTCTTGAGTAGTCGTATGTACTTTCCCTGTATTCCTGGGCTATGCAGTGCTTTCCAGATATATTCATGTTCTTAGGAATCGAAGGCTTTATTGAAGTCAATGAAACCTAAATATTAGGGTTTGTGTATTCTTTATATTTTTGTAGAATTGGTGTTAGAAAATGTATATGATCTACGGTTGAAATTTTACTACGGAAACCAGATTGTTCTTTTGATTAGTTTTCGTCGAGTACAATGGTACTCGAGATATTATTTTGGATAAAACATAGCATACACATTAAACTCAAACTCAAAGTCAAAGCATTTATTTCAATTAAACCATTTACCAAAGCGTAGGTACCTATGGAGAAGAACGGCCAAGAAACTCCATGGACACTCTTTTAAATTATATTTTTACAAAAATATTAGTTACATCATTAATGTGAATTTATAATTATTATATGTACGAACGATGTAAAAAAGACGTACGCGTTAAAAGCGTCCAGAGTACAGCAAATAGTAAGAAAACAACAATTCAAAATTAAAATAATTAAAAATAGGCAGCTAAGTGATGACCAGCCCCAACTGACGGCACCCGTTGACGAACATGACGCATAGATCAGCACCATTCAGCTCAACCATTTTGAAGGGAGCTAAATGATCCAACTCACACGCCACCGTCAGCAAAACATTTGTGTGAGCATGACATACTATCAGCCGCCAGGCACATTCAAGTCAATGAAAAACACATTACCCGGTAAATGGTACATAAGGTATAGTATATACATAGAACTCACATCTGTGCTATGTAATTATACAATACAAAGGAAATTGAGTTTATACAATGCAAAGATAGTCTTACAATCTTCAGCAGCTCCAACAGAATTTTCAAGTGGTAATCAATTAGTTGTGGTTGTGGAGCAGGACCAGCATTGAGCCAGGCATTTTTATCCCCTATCCCGATGTAATCCCCTAACTTATAATATGCCTGACTGCATAGTATGCGTTTTATACAAGACTTGAATTTTGTTGTTGTTGTTGTTGTTGTTTGATGTTTTGTTGTTTTTTAAAAAACGTTGCCCCACACTAGGAATTACCCCTGTATCGTCTCCTGTGTTGTCTCATTCAGTTGAAGAATGTGGGGAGGTATTTTATTAGACAACGTAACTAACTTATACATTAACCATTAAAATAATGGGTCGATAGTTCCAGACTATTATTGTTGATGTAGTCCAGTTAGTAGGAATATTTTCGATCTCTACAATTTCGTTAAACATGTCTGTCAATATAGGAGCAATCACTGGTATAGTCGGTTTTAGTTTTTATTTGATCAGATCCAGTCGTTTTGTCCGATCTTTTTGTGTTAATTTCTCTTATTGTTTCTTTCTTCAATATTCTCGGTATTGATTCCGAAACTTTAATGTTACATTTATTTATTTGTAAGTACTTTTGGGTTCATACTTTAGTATAAGTTTCGATAGCTGTTGTCTTGTAAGTATTTCAGGTCTTTTGCTTGTGTGTTTCACATCTTTAGTTTTCACATTTGGCATCCAGTCTTTTTAGTGTTTAGTTCTTTTAAAGCTTTATTTATTCCACCGGTTTTTTTTCAATATGCTTTTTCAGTGTATTTTTCCTGTTATTTATTTTTCTTTGATTCATCTTTTTACTTATTTCTAATATTCTAAAGCGGTTGTCTTTGTGTTTCTTTCCTGTAGTACCTGTTGTCTCTTGGTAGAATTTATTATTTTATTTTCTATATTTACTTTCCTTGTTTCAGTTTTTAGTATGTTCATAGCTTTTACCAACATGTGTTGGTAAATGCTATAAATAAAATAGTCAAAAGATCGTGTATAGTAAATGACATTTAACCTCTGGGTGGTAAAGCAATTACGATGTCGACTATACCATCAAGTGCACTTCGTTTTATTTTAATACAGTTGGAGATATTATCTTTTCCGTATTCATAACATTATAAATAATGAAGATACGTGTTCGATTAAATTATAAAACTAACAGTTAGGAGATAACGGTTTAGTAAGCAGTAACTTGTTGCCTCAATCGAAACGATATAGTTCGCAATATAGTTATATTATTTATATTATTGTATATTATAAGTTGAAACCCATCACGTAATTGCGCGAGTGTATAATACAAGGTGTAAATGAAATAACTAAAAACCTAAGCAGTGTACCAACAATAAACATAATAGGCAATGTTAATTAATGTTTATTTACTAGGTTAAAATTCACATAAATAATATCATGATACGTGAAATAAAAGAATTTCTTGTAGTGGTCGCATAAGTAAGAAAGAAAGAAAGATGTTGCAGGTGATGAAAGTTAACAGATTTTTTAGTTAAAAGTCCAGTCCTACAAAAAACTCGATCGCGCAATCTCTTCATGACAAATGATTGCTTTGCGAATAATCCAGAATATACCAGCCACGAGGAAAAATAGGTACCTATACTTGGCGAAACTCAAAAGCGATAAATTCCTAAACGATTGATTGAATAAATGTATTGTGTTTTTTCGAATCCATACCACGAGTACTTATAATTATAATTGTCATAAAATAGGTCTTCTTATAAAGGGATAATCGGTACTTCACAAGAAAATCGCTTTTGAATTTTGGTAAGTGTTCCTACATATGTACATATTGATGCTCGTCACTGTACAGTACGTAGTTCGATCCCGGTGACCTAGACTAGGTAATATGCTGACTGTAGGCCGAGAAGATGCCGTCACCACTCCTAGGTCGCCGGCAATTTTACATCTATACTTACTTATGACACAATGAAACTATTCTTTAATGCTAATCGATAACACGCAGTATCTACTTTATATACAGTTCCAATGAAAAGAATGATCTAATGTGCTATAAACTTATAAAATAATTTATGGCAATTGATAATACCTAGTAAGTCATAAAAACCATAAAATAAAAAGTTTTTTTTTTAATAAACATGTTAGCATAACATGACTGCTTCTAAAAAACATCGCCAATAATATATTTTGTAAAAAATTGCCAAAGTAAGTGAAAATGGTTTTTAAAGAATTCTAATTATAAATTACTATACCTATTATCAAACCCCACCATTAAACGTATATCTACCTACTGTTTCCATAAGTATATACCATATTCAATTAGTGGAATCGATTAATGATTCATATCTTTTTTTTCAGAATTAAACGATAAAACATAATATATAATTGAACTAATGCTGTATTGTTTGTTTGTCACAATAATAAGCTAATTTTGTTTTTTCTTTATTGATAACTTAAAATTGTCGATTTAACTTCCCATTAGGTACGGAACTCATTGCTAAATTAGATGCATACAGACTGCATTACGACATTTCACACAATAATTTAAAAAGTATTTTTTTTCCCTCATAATCAGCCTTTAATGTTCCCACTGCTTGGACACAGGCCTACTCCCGGTGAGAGGCAGTGGGCCATAATGCACCACGCGGGCCCAGTGTGGGTTGATAGATGTCACGTGTCTTCGATTTTTTTTTTTTGGCTAGGACGTTCCGGTTTCCTCTCATGTTTTCCTTTACCGTTTTAAGAACGTAGGTACTAACTGCTTTTTGTAGCAAAACTTTGCATGCAGTGATGCAATATTTGCAAGAAAATTTTTATTTTTTCTAATGCATCTTTCATATATATGGCGAGACTTATAATTAGCTGCAGTAAAATTACATTTCATACTGTCATTTCGTAAAAAAAAATTTACCACATTATCTCTACTAGTGATGTGATTAAAACGCTATGAAACATCGTTTTCGGCCAGGATATTCGAAATTTACCCATTTTGATTTTAACTGTAAACAATCAAAATATTCTTTGTATTGATCGGCTAAAAACATATTTTATAGTTTCATTCACAGTTTAGATTATTTATAGTTTAAAACATGGTACATATTTACAACTTTACCCGATCATAAAAAAATACGAAGACTTTGATCGTTTATCTAGTCGTAACTTGTCAAACTTTTACTCCCAAAAATCATGTCGAAATATAGGAAGAAGAGTTTTGAGGAGTGGTTCGCCGGAAGTCTACCTAAACTCAAGCGGAACGCAGTATTAAGTAGATAAGGAGTGCCTTACCACTCTTGAAAGATTGAAACAAGAAAATATATTTTTGCTTCAGTTTTTACTCTAAAAATCCTGCGATTGGAATGTCTGTCTGTCGGAGACATTCCACTAAATATTACCAGTTTTTCCGGAATTTGGACAACTTCATGCAAGAAAAAAAAGTCAATTCCGATGAAGCAGTCAAAACCGCCCAAATGTTTTATTGATTCACGATCCTACAATTTTAGTGCATAGATAACAATGGTATGTTGTACACAGATACTTTGATTGATATAGTATATCATTTCATTAAAAAAAACGTTCTGCTTTTTTCATATGAAACGCCAATTTCATATGTAAGGACTTTATTAAACATACTACTCTTTTTATAAAATCAATTTAACATTGAGCAATTTTGAACTGAATGTTAATTGAATGAATCGATTCTTTTGTCACATCACTATTTAAATTTCGTTAAAAAGTGGTAACACAAGCTGTAATTTTATTGCAGCTAATTAAAAGTCCGACTACAGTTTTATAGATACAGACCAGATAAAATTAATATTTTAAGACCTTTTTTGTACTACTTATTACAAATAAATATGAATTGATTTATAATTTTATAATGGAACCCGCATTAAGAACCAAGTAGTTTAACAAATACTGCACAGAAAGACAAACGCACCCGGGTGACTTCATTTTATACAATCCTAAAGATTTTATCTTATCAAAATCCATTATGAACAATTAAGATACGTGTACGATTAATATATTATTTGGAATATAAATTAAAAAGATTTTGTATTTAAAGCAGTAACTCCTGTATGTGGCGAAACGAAATGATTCGCAAAGTATTAATATTATTTACGTTTGTGTCTTACGTAGTCAGTGATTCTTGTGTGAGGTACACGTTTGAGGAGGATTTCGATGAATGGTTGATAACTGAGTGGGGGGGGGCTTGTGTCTTCATGCCATTTTGGGTTGTTGGCAAGTACAGCGATTTGGACTTGACTGGTCAAAATATACGCAGTACGTCATTTATTAGACCTGTACAAGAATTAAGTTGTGTGTCATCATTCATTTTTTCTATGAACATCGGTGGAAAGTTAGAAGTGAGCATTTATATGGAAGCAACGGATCCTAACGACCAAGTCATTGTACTAGCCAACCTGTTAGATATCACTGGTGGTGACAGGGTAACAGGAGTGGAAACGCATTCGGCCTCGAATACAAACTTTGAGCCAGGATGGCACACTCTGACGATGACCTTAACCGGCTCAGAAACGTATGAAGGCTATGTAAGTTTTTACATTGTTTTACTTAGTAAGGTAGTCGTTCTGTTGATAATATAAACGTAGCGTGAAGGCAAATGTATCTACTATTTTTTTATCTAGCAATAATTCCAATGCAAATAGTAACTTCCAATAGTTACCTACATAATTGCACGACTCATAATCGAAGCATTTGAGAGTGCATTACGATTGATTTTTTTTTTAGAAACGAAAAAGAACATCAAAATATTTCTAAATAAATTCCCGTCAATCAAGTGCGAATACTGAAAACATTGTAGCTTGTGAAAAAATCAATTAATTGAGTCATGTTTTTTTTAATAGATTCTTTTGAACCATAGGAGGAATCCTATTGAAAATGGCTCTTTTATTCAAAGTAGTTTAATTATAATTAATAAATAACCAACTAATATAATATCTATGGTTTTTTATACGCTCAAATGAGCATTAAGGCTCCTTCAAACAGGCGCGCACGCGATAAAATCGCGCGCGACACAAAGGCACCGCAAGTCGCGCGCGACACAAAGGCACCGCAAGTCGCGCAACGAGCGATGCCTTTGTGTCGCGCGAGATTTTATCGCGTGTCGCGTCTGTTTGAAGGAGCTTTTATAAGTCGTGCACTTTTGGATTTTCCAATTTATTAATTTTTACCTGACATTTAAGGGCAAGTTGATTTTTCACGGAAATGCTTAGGCCACGTTTACATTATTGGATGATTGCGAGCCGTTTACCTATATATTTGAATAATCCTACTATTATTACAAAAGTTCAAGTAGGTATGTTCATTCATAATCACGCCAAAACGACCGAACGGAGTTGACATTTGGCATTTGGGTTTTTATCCCGGTAGTACGTTCCCGTGGAGTAATTTCCAACCTCCACGCGGGCGAAACCACGGGAATAATCCAGTAATTGATATTCCGAAGTTAGGTTTTTAGATAATTCCCACACTACATCACACAGTGATACATTCACGCAGTGGTATTTCAGCTTTCTGCGTATTGATTAATTTTGGAAATATTACCTACTTTCCCATTTGTCGAATGGTATTCTAGTCTGCAGCGTGACAAACCAACTAACATTATTTTAAACATAACTACATATTATGTTACCGGTCAAACCTTATTCTGGGACAAAATAATTTGGCTAATACGAACTAGTTCTTCTAAAAGGAAAAGCAGAACAGGGGGCCTAAAAAGGTCACTTTGGCAGAATCATAAAAGGATCCCATTGTGAATCATAATATGACGTAGACAGTCCGTGTTTTTCTTTTTTTCGCTGCACTACGTAGGTATAATCAAAGATATTGCGATTGGATTCTAGTGATTCATCAACTCGTCCTTCATGCCAACGGCCCATTTGGGACGACTTGACGAAAATCAAAATAAATTTTATTTTCATTCTGCAAGTCGTCCCACGTTTATTTTTGGATGGAACTTTAAACTTTATCAACGTGTGGTACAGTTAGCAAGACAAGATATAACAATACTTTTTAAGAATTTTAATTTTATTACTTTCTCGTGATTGTTAATTATTTTCTTTTTTCTCGAATCAGTCGCATTACAGCCGTTCTACCTCAGAGTACACTCAACGCTCGAAAAGCTTGTTATTAGAATAATAACATACAGACCAAATTAACATTTTGTGAAGCATTGTACAGACGCCAGCACATCAAGCTACCCGAAACTGTCAAATTTTGCCAATCAACTTTGAACCTTATGCGTTAGTATTAAAGTTGAAAATCTATTAAAGAAATTTGACAGATTGTAGTAGCTTGATGTGCTGGCGTCTTTACTAGGCGAGCAGGCTTATCAGCAGATACATTTTATCACCCACATTTTTATAGGTATGTATGTTTTTCCACGCATTTCTCCAAAATTATTAATCGGATTGTGATCACTTTTTTTTATTGGCTTACATTTATTTACCAGTGCAAGTTTCATCAATATCGGTTCACTAGTTTTTACCTAATATTCGGACTAATATGTGTACGTGTGTGTATGTGTGTGTGTGTGTATGTGTGTGTGTGTGTGTGTGTGTGTGTGTGTGTGTGTGTGTGTGTGGGGGTGTGTGTGTGTGTGTCTAGCTTATTAATACGAGCTACGGGTTTGTGGTGTCAACCCTTGTTCAAATTCTAGTGCAATATTTACGACAAAACTATTAACTACTTATAACAAACAAATATTCCAGTTTTTACTTAACACTAAAAATAGTGAAATTAAAAAACATAAGATCGATTCCAAAAAGAAATTAACTCAAAATTATAAAATAACTCTAATTTCGGAAGTCGGTGGCAAAAAACTATACAGTATGTCGATTCTGTAAAAATCTCACCGTGAATACTTGCGTGGAGTGAGCTGTCAGTGTCATCCCACTGATGCTAGGGATTGACCATGCAAACATTTACAATCATAAAAGAGATTTTAATAATATTTTTTTATGCTAATCCTATTGATATTTTTATATAATTCAAAGCTAGTATTTTAGTGGTCAAAACATTCGCCAGCGCCTAACGCGCTTGCGCTGCGTGAAATATGGCTCATTCCGAATTAAGTCATCATCGCTCACATGAATAATTTGCTTTCCGATTTAGATAAATGACCACTATGGCAGCTGAGAGTCAGTAATATACCTATTCACTTGAATAGTTACTCATGGTTGGATTATAGTATTTATTTAAAATTCAAATTTATTTATTTTAGGACAACTCAAAATCTTTTGTGTATATAACTTATTTGTGTATACACTACGAATTTCCTCTTCTTTGGTAAGGTGGCGACTGTAGCCAGAAGCACAATTTCGAAAATGCCACGTTAGTTTAAAGATCGGTGATAATTATTAATTTAGGGCATGGTCGGTAGTCGGCGTTATCGCAAGATGGCACATGCCATGACTTCATATAATATATGTCGATTCACGGGACATCGTTATCGCGTTCACGTTAATTCAGAAAAGGGCCCTAATTCACTATGACCACTTAATGATTCATTACTTCGAAACCACGTCAATTCCTTAATAACCTAATCACTACATCTGCTATTAACGTATTCTCTATGACACAATGACCGAAACCGGTTTGAACTGTCAAAATACCACGCTTGACAACCGTACGGCGTGGTAAGATTATGCGGGGAATAATAGATAAATACCATACAGCAGAATTGGGGTCAAGGTGTAAGCACGCTGTAGTCGATTACAGTGCAATTCGGAATGTACCATATATCACTCCACTCGAATCTCGTAACCATGGCAACACCACCTCGGCGTCAACACCTCCACCAGCCGCGTTTTGATTGGCGAATACCTCGTCTTTTTCTACTTTAGTTACACATTTTGAAAATCGCTCAACGAAAACTTTGCTTAATCTGCCCCTTGGCAGACTCTAAGGCAGGGTCGCCATGAAATGTTGGGGGTTCAAGGGTCGTTAGAATTAGACAACCAGCTTGATAGAATGTGCTTTAATGAATATCTAGTGAATTTATGTTACAATGCGCATTGATGTAAACTGCTTACTTATATTCTAAAGGAGTGTACTTACTACGTTATGCACTATTAGGGACCATACATACACTTCAGGGTTGACACCAACCACTTCTTCATTTAAGGGTTACTAGAGGTGCAGTGCAAACACGGGCGCGCGATGAGCGATAAAATATTTGCACTTATTTGACGTTGGTATTGCATTTTCCTAATGTTCTTATACATGACGCCTTACAAGTTAAATATGTAAAAATAAAAAAAATTCACGACATTAAATGTCGTGAATCGGGTGAAGTGAAGGTGAAGTGATCACGCAATCTGCAATGTGATAATGACAGTGATTAACGCGCAAGCGCGGCGTGATCTTATCACTTCACCTTCACTTCACCCGATTTACGACATTTAGTGTCGTGAATCGGGTGAAGTGATCACGCCACACAAAGTACGTGGGATTACATTCTATGGTCCGTCAGCTAGGCATCCATTAGCACTCGATGACTTGACACACTCGGTTATCTCTTCTAATTCAATCGATTTGGGTTAATAACAACGCTGAACATCGTCGCAGTCTTTACTAGACTCGATCTACAATTGCTCATAATAATCAAACAATGTCGATGCGTATTTTCATCAGTCTAGCTGTCATAAACGTGAATGTTTTAATTTTATTTACTGTTCGTGCGTGACGCGCTCGCGCCTCAGTCTATATAAGGACTTACTAGACTAGGGAAAAAATAAAAAAAAACTGGATTGAGATTCTGACTGCGCTTCTGTTTTGCTATTTTATTGTAAGTAAAACCCATGGACCTATAAAAAAAGGGATTTTAAAACTTTATTAACATAAGTGCCTATTAAATAAGTTGTAAATATTTTTATTTTCAATGTGTTTTATTTATTTTACCTTTAACAATATCCGTCACAAAACCTTGTAATAAAACCCAAGGGAGATCTTATTGAAATATTGTTAAAAAATGGGTAAAATTTTCCTCCATCTGGCATCCCTTTACACACGCACACACAGTTACGCCGCCGCCATTTTGGTGCTTCAGTTGTTTCTTAGTGAAGTTCCGTCCGCCTTTTTTTGTAGGTCCATGGTAAAACCCCACAAAATATTAATGTTTCGACCACTAAAATACTAGCTTTGAATTATATAAAAATATCAATAGTATTAGGCTACAAAAATATTATTAAAATCTCGATTATGATTGTAAATGTATGCTTGGTCAATCCCTAGTATCTGGTAAGATGACACTGACAGTTCACTCCACGCTCACTTCACCTAAGTTTTCACGGTGAGATGGTTACAGAATCGCACTGCAGATCCCAAGACACATTAGTTTTGTTGACAATCCGATTACCTATAAAAATGTGGGTGTGTTTGGGCGTAAAAAGTATCTCCTGATAAGTCTGCTCGCCTAGTACACTACTTGACAAAGTGTTAATTTGATCTGTGTGATTTTTTTCTAATCACAAGCACACTTGGCGTTGAGTGTACTTTTAGGTAAGACGGCTGTAACGCGACTGATCCGAGAAAAAATCACCTTCAAGAATACAATAGGACCATAAACGGACGTTACGCGTAGCGGACGTATCGCAACTCCGTCGTTGTAATGATTAAATATTTTGTTACAAATTATTATTTTTTTTCCACACTAACACTTTTGCTACTGATTGTACCTTTTCTCATTTTGATAGTAACGTGGGACGACTTGCAGAATGAAAATAAGATTTATTTTTATTTTCGTCATGTCGTCCCAATGGGCATTGTTCATATTTTTTTAAATGTTGTAATTGAAAAACCATTTCGAGGAATAGCGTTATTGATCATTACGGACTAATTAATTATGAAAAATAGTCATATGTTATTGATATTTTTGATAAAATACGATTGACCTCATTTGCCCTTCAAATTACGTCGGCTTTGGCCGTACAGTTTTGTATCGTTACCTCAGAAAAAAAAGTAAGATTGTCTACTAAATATGTGAAAAATATAAACATTCTTGTCTATATTACATTACATACATTATTTCAACACTCGACAATATTTAATATACTGGAAGAGTTATGGAATACAGGAAGTGCTTTGTTCCAACTTGCAGCAATAATAGTAATAATCTCGCCGCGTGCGTTATTATTCTATTTCTAAGTCACCGCGTCGATTGTTCTAGTGACGATAGAGAGTAGTATATTTCTTGGAGGACACTTACACATAAAAAAAAACAATTGGAAATAAATACGCTAAGATAGGATTCGATTATTTAAGACGTCTATTCGGCCTATTGACACTTTGACAGATGTGACAGTACTCTTTGGATTGATGACGTTGTGTTGACAGACTAAAATTTTTAATTATGTACTAGTCAGGCAACGGCACTTAATCTTTATGCCACTGATGACGTCACCTACCTTAAAAACTTAAAATAATTCAATTTTTTTTTTTTAAATAACTATTGAGCCAATCATCAAAATATTCAAATTAGTTTCTCAAAATAGTCTAAATTTTCAAAAAATAAAATAAAATCTAATGGTTAGAAATTTTGAACAATCCCCATTGGGCCGTAGGCATGTAGGACGAGTTGATGAATCACTCGATTTGAATTGGTTTGGGTATGAGGACGCGAGCCTACTGCCCTCGCGTCCTCATACAAGGGTTACCGCTGGCCCGCAACATAAACGGCTAAGGAAGGAACACGGGTGGGTTTTAGTCAGTAAGACCCCTCCCGCTCTAGGTGGAGTAGAAGAGAGTGTCAGACCTCTTCTACTCCACCCAGAGCGGGAGGGGTCATTTGATGATTTCCAATCCTGAAAAAAAAAAAAACAAAAAGCCTTCTGCCCTCAACCGGGCACGAATCCTGAATCCGGGTTGCTACTGAGAAATTGATGATGTAACAACCCAATAACACTTTGTCCGACTTGAGAATCTAACCCAGGATCTCCTGCTCAGCAGTATCGCTTGCGACCGCTTGACCAACACGGTTGCATGTACCTACGAGTATTATGACGACCTTAGCTTGCATTCACAATCTTATAAAATTTAATCAATTAATTTGTGACTGACGTGCGTGAACATACTTATATAATGGTTTATTAGTGATAAGCATAAAATATATTGTCATAATTAACATTGGCATAACGAAATTCAGCATAATGATCACTATGCATAATAACATTAGGCATAAATGATTTGCCGTAATGTTTATTGCCATAAATACTGTTGGCATAATAATAATGAAGCATAATTTTATAAAGCATGTTATTATAAACGCATAATGATATTTACACATAATGTTCTTTGGAATAAACATAAAAAACCCTAATAAATAACTCCTAACGGTTGTAGACAATCATCTGCCTAGCCTTTTCCTGTGTTGGGGTCGGCTTCCAGTCTAACCGGATGCAACTGAATACCGATATTTTACATGGAGCGACTGCCTATCTGACCACCCCAACCCAATTACTGGGTAATACGATACTCCATGGTAAGACTGGTTGTCAGACTTTCGGGCTTGTACCACCCGTAACGACTGTTAAAGATCCACGAATGATAGCCGGGACCAACCAGTCAGGAGTCAGGGCCCCTCAATCAGACTAACTATCTATAGGTACCCTACCAGTGGCGAAGGTTCAATACAACTCGATTCCTACTGGCTTCCCTATGAAAAAGGGCACCGTCAGTATTCTATAGACAAATAATCATATTAAAGATATCTACTCCGGCTTACCTCATACAAAAATTTACCCCTCGCTACTGCACCCTACATTAATGATATGGCCAAACGTCGACTGACATATCATTAAACATTGACGTTTAAACGATAGGGTCAATTTTAGCTGGAAACACAACCATTTCATGAAATGATCAATTCTAAGATCTGGCCACGACCTATTTATCCGTGAATTTTTTCACATATCCAAAAACAACCATTTATCTGGCAGGGACACTTGACTCTAACGAAAATTAGCACTTAAAGCTTAATATTTCGCAAACGGATCCCTGAATCGAAAAATGGTTAGCACGCCCGCGATATTTTTGAACGGCCTACCCATGACCGAGAAAAATAAAAACAAGCTTACCTTACGTTCAGGAGAAGTAGGTACTTAATATTTTTTCATCATTTTATTTTGCCACTTTATTGGCGTAATAAATATGTATATCCATGCCAATTGTTTAAATAAAATTACAACTTTATAGTATAAAGAGTCTCTGAGCTAAGCCGCGGACAGATTGACAGACAGACGGACGGATATGGCGAATTATATGGGTCCCTTAATGACTACGGAACCCAAAATGGTATATTAATGTATTAAACAAATGATAAACTAGGACCATCGACGTAAAATAAACAAGTTATCACTAATAACAACAATAAAACCATCGTCAACAAGACGACCAGTCACCATAAGCAGCACCCGATCACGAGCGTAATGCAAAGATCACAGAGCATGTAACACGCAAAGATCAGCCATTACCCCCTCGCCATATTTGAGGGAAGGAGGCAATCAGACCCCCGACGCTACCGCAAGCAGTGACATCTAAGGGAGCATAACGAACTTGCTGCCGGTTGCTTAGGCAAGAATAATATGATCAGTCGTCGAGGTCGCTAGCTAACCACATATTACAATAAACTCTTTAAAATAAAAAAAGAAATGGGCAGATTATGTCAATAATAAACAAAAATAATATTAAACTGAATTGACATAAACAGTCAAATAAAAAAAAACAATTATATGAACTTGTCAGTAAGTTAATTCTGGAGAAAGAATATAAACATTGTCTTGGGTTAATCAGGACGACCAATAGTCGTTGATGAAATAATATGCCTTTTGAACAAAGATTGGATTCTACTTGAGCTTCAAACGCATCAAAAAGGCAAATCTAGCAAAGAAGAAGGTAGCTTGTTATAAAAGGTTATACCAAGCCCAATAAATGAGTTATGAACCATATGAAGCCGGTGAAAGGGAGCACGTAGTTTGTCCATATTTCTAGTGTTAACATTGTGTATATCACTGTTTTAGTATACAAATATACAGGGTGAATTTTGCAAGTGGGCTTGTATAGCCAAATTCGAAACTATAAGGAATAGCAAAAAGTACCCAATGGAGTCTTGTGCTAGATTTTGATGAAAACAAAAACTGCATCATTGGATTTTTGAAAAATCAATATTTCTAGCCAGGAATCAAACCCGTTGATTTTGATTTTAAAAAACACTATTATAATATTACACCATAAGATAGCTTCCCTAATAAGGATCAAATTCTGAGAAGTAAGGACATTCGGCAAACTAAAGGTGTAATAAATAATACAGTGGTTTTTTTTTCGAAATCAACGGATTTAATTCCTGGCTAGAAATATTGATTTTTCAAAAATCCAATGATGTAGTTTTAGTTTTCATCAAAATTGCATACTTTTCGCTATTATATAGTTTCGAATGTCCAATCCACGCCCACTTAAAAAATTCACCCTATATATTTTGCCTAATACATATTTATAAGACGTTGGCAAAGATGAATTTTATTGTGATACAACTGTGGAACCAATACCACCTACCTACCTACCTACCTTGGTACCTTGTGGTACCAATATCTTTAAAAAAATCTCTTAGAGAAACTCTGGCACCTAGCTGGTATGTAAAACGTAACATGAAATCTATACTATCTATACTAATATTATAAAGCTGAAGAGTTTGTTTGTTTGTTTGTTTGGTTGAACGCGCTAATCTCGGGAACTACTGGTTCGAATTGAAAAAATATTTTTGTGTTGGATAGTCCATTTATCGAGGAAGGCTATAGGCTATATAACATCAAGCTACGACCAATAGGAGCGGAGCATCAATGAAAAATGATGCAAAAAAGAGAAAAAAATATTCCTTTTGAGAGCTTTCGTTGCGTACGCTGCGTAAACGGTTAAAGTTACGCAAAAATCATGTATGACGGAATTGTTTCCCTGCAACAGCATAATTATGTCTATCTTTTAAGGTTTACTCACTATAACCTTTTTTACGGTAATCAAATTTCTTCTAAACTAATGCATTATTTGCGAAGGTTTTTTTTATAAACATGATATTAATTCTTATCAAAATAAATACGTTATTCATCACAAGTATTTAATTTAATTTTAAATAAAATTGCCCTTGACCTCATTTGATTTCAATGAATATCTTAGGAGTTGCATAGTTTACATGTATAAGTAATAATCTTAAGTAATACTCTTAAAGTAATGGAATATATTTTTAACCGACTTCAAAAAAGGAGGAGGTTCTCAATTCGGATGTTTCTATTTTTTATTTTGTATGTATATTCGGGCATAAATCCCTCATATTGGATTTGCAAAATTATGTATAATATAATATGTATATTCGGGCATAACTCCCTCGTAGGTATTGGATTTGCAAAAATTTTTTTTTTTCGAAATAGGTTTATTCCGGAATGGTCCCATTTAAATTTCATAAAGATCTGATGATGAGTTTCGGAGACAGACAACGGAGCTCTTCAATAAATGCCAGCAAATCAACCGCGATTTCTGCTATAGCATATGTATACATTGTTTACGCAATCACACAACATAACATTACGCCTGTACCTTTTAAAGGGGTAGGCAGATGTGTTCAATAGCTTACTGTCACTGATATTCACATACCAAGTAGTGTTATATGAATTTGTTTGGGGTAGGCAGGTACAACTAATATGTGAAAAAAAACGTTTTAACAAAAAAAAAACAACCGACTTCCAAAAAAATACTACAAAGTGAAAAATAACTTTAATTTCGGAAATCGGTGTCGTTTGTTCTGTATTTTCGTTTTTTGACACCGACTTTCGAAATGTTCACTTTGTATTTTTTTGGAAGTCGGTTGTTTTTTTTGTAATAAAGTTTTTAGTAAGTTTTTTCCTGAAATTACCGCGGGGGAAACGTCTCATATATCAGCGCACAGCCTAAACCACTGATCCTAGAGACATGAAATTTGGAGGGTGTGTTCTTTGTGAAGAGTAGGTATCCACTAAGACAGGGTTTTTAGAAATTCCACCCCTAATAGGGTGAATGAGGGGAGGGTGAAATTTCACGCGGACGAAGTCGCGGGCAGAAGCTAGTGTATCATACGTTGAAACAAATTCTCCTAGTTGTTGTGTTAGATATACATTAGTGACACTTAAAACAAATTAGCCGCCCAATTTAATAGCAACTACGTGAATTTGTTTCAACGTGTGTTACATTTCATGTTATGTTTCTCGAAACTGTGCCCGTTATGTAACGTATCGTCTAGGGATGTGAAAAAATAATCGATTATGGAAATAATCGATTAAAAATCGATTTTTTTTAAGTAAAAATCGATTTTTATACGTGATTTTATTTTTATGAATAATCGATTAATATTCGATTTTTTTTATAATCAGTCAATCAATTATTAGTGATTTTTCATCTGCAACCCCCCGACATTGGATTTGGTTTTTTGGCCCGGAGCCCGGAACGCGAACTGCCAATGAATACTATCTCCATAATATTACATTAACGCCATCTGTGATGGCATTCCTTCTCTGCTTTTGAAACAGTTTACTAGATTTCACTAGATACGAGTCTACGAACTGTACTATTTTACCGTCATTTGGTTGATATCTCTTTCATTATTCGTTGGAGAAACTTCATTTTTCAAACGACAATTTCGAAAGTTTTTCTTATTTAGCATCTTAGTTTTTTTTTTATATTACTTACCGAAGCTGTTTTTCCTGAACTCGTTGCCTACGGATTTCTAGTTTTTGGATAATTTAATTTTTATTTATTTGAATAATAATTTTGTTGATTTATGAGAAAAACATTTTAATTTGAACCTTTTATAATTTGATTGTTCTAGAACTTTAATTCGTGTTGGTTACATAAGAACTTACAATTTCTGTTGTTTATTTTTAATTCATAAATCTATTGATATAATATTTATGGCATTTATTATGAAATTATTTGGCAAATTAGGAAAAAACAAATAATATAACAAAACTGGAAGAAAAATCGATTATTTATTAATCGATTATTTTCTTAAGGAAAATCGATTATTTATTAATCGATTTTTCATGCTAAAAAAAAATCCGATTAATTAAAAATCGATTTTTCATGTACAATGTCACATCCCTAGTATCGTCTATCCTAACTATATATTTTTATATTACATATATATATATATATTATATCCTAACTTCCTAACTAATATTATAAATGCGAAAGTAAGTTTGTTTGTTACCTTTCACGCCTAAACCATTGAACCGATCATACTGAAATTTTGCATATACATTGTCAGGTGTACAGAAACGGATATAACCTTTCATCCATAAAAAAAGTGCTGTTACCGGGGAAAACAACAATAACGTTATTATGATAATAGATGGCGCCACGTGTCTTTCGAACGGGATCGACACTTATGCGGGTGAAACCGCGGGGCGCTGCTAGTTAGGTACGATTCACACCAACCGGCTCGCATCGCGCCGGGCCGGGCGGTATTTTACAATGCGGTAAAGAACATTGAAATGTATCAACAGTAATTACAGTTCATATTTGCACGCAACTTACGCATATTTACCTCCGTCGGCATCCCGCGACGCGTCGCGACGTGTCGCAGAATGCATTCGGCTGTCGCGACGGCCGACCGGCCCCGACCGGCTCCGAACGGCGCCGAACTGCGCCGTCGGCATCCAATCGGCTGCCGTCGGGTCCGTTCGGAGCCGGTCACTTTACGTCTACGCGGCGCAATGTGAGCAGCACTTCTGGGCGCTTGGAGTGCGTACGGATTTCAGCGGATGCTGTCGGCTGCCGCGGCACGCGTACGGCTATCACGGCAGCCGAACGTATGCCGCGGTAGCGGTACGGCTCCGACGGGCGCGTTCGGCTGCCGCGGCATGCGTACGGCTCCGTTCCGATGCGGCGCGATGCGAGCCGGTTGGTGGGAATCGTACCTTAGTCTATAAATATGCTGCCTCTATCATTTTAAGACTTATATTTCTTAGTATCACCATGGTGTCAGGAACTGATTGTAAATTCTTGTTCCTATTTTACAATATTGTAAATTACAGCATATATGTAGGTACAGACGCCAGCACATCAAGCTACCCGAAACTGTCAAATTTTCCCAATCAACTTTGAACCTTATGCTATAGCGATAAAGTTGAAAATCTATTAAAGAAATTTGACAGATTGTGGTAGCTCGATGTGCTGGCGTCTGTACATACCTACATTGATCTTCATATTCAATACTAGCTTCTGCCTGGGACTTCGTTCGCATAGAAGTTGTAAAACACAACATACTAACACCTAACTAATAAACGTTTTATTACACAACGTTTAAATCATCAGTAAATATTGACTTCTTTCGATAGTCAATTTACTGACGACTAAAAGTGAGAAATCGGTGTGTAACTATTCGTTTATTATAAGGGGGTATAAAAACAGCCACATTTCCGTCGTTTTCGCATAGCGTTATTCCTGGCTTTTGTTCTTTTTACTTGTCTCCTAGGGGATGTAGCGTGATGTTATGTAGCCATTAACCTTCCTCAAAAAATGGGCTTTCAAATGCATAAAGAATTTTTCAAATACGACTGGTAGGATATCAGCGCGTTTAAAAAAACAAACAAATTTTTAACGTAATTTCTAAACGAAAGGTCCAACTCAACCTTGTTTATGTAACTTGGTTGGATAAGGATAAATATCATGATAAGAATGGCATCATGTTTCGATTCCTAACCGTGTTTTGATCGACTAATTTGAACAAAAAACGGTTTCTGTGACTTGAGTATAATGGTTAGTCATAGCCTCGTGAAATTTTTAATGGGTAATGATGAATACTATAAACATGTAGTATTTTATGTATCATCAGTAGTTTTCGCAGCTCACGTCAAATAATGACTTTTAAGCAATTTTTTTGATAAGTAGGTACCTTGGGTTACATTATTCCAATTTTCGTAAGGATATCTACTTTTTCTTTTTAATAAACCACATGTTTCTCGCTGATAATGTAGCTTTCAATAGGTGAAAGAAATTAAAATATCGGTTAAGTATTCTTTTAGTTTATCCAGTACAAACAAACATACAAAAAATCAAATCATGTCTATTCATAATATTAGTTTAGATTATGTGTAATCAAATAAATAGGTATCCATTATCTTTTGTTAAGGATTAAAAAAATAAAATAATAAAAAATAAGGATTGCAGTTTGTTTGTGACCCTTTGATATTTTAATGAATGACAACTTTTCGTTGACTATCGTATTAGGTACGTGTTTACCAGTAACTTTTTACTGTACAATTTCCATGAAAATTCAATTTTTGTCTCATTTATATATATATATATATATATATTCGACCATGAAATTACTAACCTACTCCCACAGTATAGTAAATTTTGACTTGGGTTGAAACATTTAATCGTATTCTTAGGTTAAATCTGTAAAAACGAAATTACGTCACTACAGTCATACAGTTATGACAAAAGTATCAAACAGTCACATTCATCTTGTAAGCAAAAAATAGACCTTGTCGTTTTATGACGTGCAAGTAACACTCAGCCTTAGGGTGGCAAAGCAATTTTATGGTGGACTAATACAATATTTTCTTCCGACATCAAAATAGTTATATAGGTACAAACAAAACCGCTGTATGAATATTCGGTGTCAATAAATACAGGAATGCATAGATAAACATTCAATGCTACGTGCTAAATAATCATTTATAAAGCATGCTATCTTATCCGTATCCATTCTGAACATTAAAATATTAAGCTACATATTCGAAAAAATACAAAACTCAGATTATTGTATAAGAGATTTTGTGTCTATTCGCAGTAATTGTTGTATGTGGCTAGACGAAATGAGTCGCAAAGTATTACTATTAATAATATTGGTACCTTACGTTGTCAGTGATATTTGTGTAAGGTACACGTTTGAGGAAAATTTCAATGAATGGTTGACACATGAGTGGGGGTCTTGTGACGCCATGCAATTTTGGGTTATTGGCAAGTACAGTGACATTGAATTGAGTCATGAAAGTGATCAAAGTACTACTTTTATTACGCCCATGCCTGCACTTAGCTGTGTTTCGTCATTCAGGTTTTCTATGAGGCCCGGCGGTACGATTGAAGTAAACACTTATATAGATACGTTTGATTTGCAAGAACAGATCTGGATTGTGGCCAGAGCTGGATTTGACAGATTCTTAGGACAAGTTTGGAATAGGGCTTGGGAATCAAACTTCGTGGCTGGATGGCACATTCTGAAGATAACCTTACCCTTAAACGAAGCATACGTTGAAGACGGATTTGTGAGTATAAATTAACAATGTTTTAGTAGAAGTTTGTTATGCATCTTAAACGATTTGTTAATCTACGGCTATAAAATTACAGTATCTTTAACACCAATAACTTAATATATAGGTATATACCATAGCAATAATGTAAAATTAAAAGCAATACCTACTAAACATTGCAGTTTGGACATACTTACATTCTTTTCAACTTCCACTGAACCAGTGTAATGTAAGACAAAGACAAGTAACATTATAGCTTTAGGATCCGCGGGGTAATTGCGTACCACACTATATCAGTAGCAATGGGTTTCATTTTGACAGCTCAACAACATTCATTGCGTTATTCACGTTGTTGAGCAGACAATTTTTTCGAACATACGAAGCAATGGATTAACAATATGCTTCAAAATTATTCAGATTGAGATTGATAGTGTGTTACGCAATTCGTGTGCGGGAGCACACTCATCATACATACCATAATATCGTCGTTGCGCGTGCAAAAGTCGCTATGTGTTATTTAGTTATTTTCGGTTCTTTATGCAGTTTTAATCGTTATTTCAATACACACATACTGTATAAACAGCTATGTGATAAGTGCAATATTTAAAGAGTTAAGGAATGTAGCTATGTGATATTCATACATCGAAAGTTCCGTATAAATACGCTAAATGTTATAATTCATATTAATCCAGTCAAAATAGACAAAAATAAGTCATAACTTAGACAAAATTCGCATAGAGCTGAAAATTGGCAGAGATGTTAAATACATCATTATAAATGAAATGTCAAAAATCCCCTTCGATCCTACTTCTGCAAAAAAAATTATTCAAGGTCAAAAGTACAAAATTAAGGTTTTTTCTATTTTTCTCGAAAACAGTAAGTATTATCGTGAAAATAGATCAGACAAAAGTTGTAGATCATACAATTCTCTACAAAAATGATCCAGTCACTTTTTCTCTTACGACTCACCATTCGTGAGATATCGCGGTTTTAATAATTAGAAATTTCATATTTTACATAATATGCACACATTTCCGCACCACCTATGAGGTAATGTACTTAGTACATTTTTTCTAACGTGGTTTCCCCAGTAGGTGATGGAGATAGCCCTTCAATTAACTCCCCTTGACCTGTACATACAGCAGGAAGCGGCGCTAGCCGCCATCAGGCTAATGCATCTGGGCATATGGGGCAAAAACATTACCAGTCCACACGCTAAAATCCTGGACCGGGCGATTGAGTACCAGCCTCTCATCGCTGCCCCGTGTGACAGAACACCAAACCAACCGATGTTCAACAAGAACTACATTATACAAACAGTTCAGGAAGAAAGGGATCAGTCAGGAGTCAATGAAGTGCGCATTTATACAGACGGCTCTAAAACACAAAACGGTTCAGGTGCTGGCGTGCACTCTCTTGACCTAAATATTAACTTTCACATACCACTAGGCACACATAGTTCGATCTTTCAATGCGAATGTGTTGCCTTAACACAAGCTGCAACAGCAGTAAAGCGCTTAGGCATCCGGAACTATGGCATTAAATTCCTTTCCGACAGCCTATCTGTGCTCAAAGCGAAGCAAACAAACTAACAATAAAATAATTTTTGAGTGCCATCTAGCTCTGGAGAGTTTATCGACGTCTAATCGTATTACTCTCCAGTGGATCAAAGGGCACAGTGAATCTCTCGGCAATGATACTGCAGATGAACTTGCGAAGAGAGGCTCTGATATGAGGGTGCCTTTGCCTTTCTCACAATTTCGTGCGTGGATTCACCAAAGATCGACCGAACTTCATAACAACAGATGGTCACGGGCAACAGACTGTAGACAGTCAAAATTGGCTTTACCAATGATACACCCGCGATTAACCAAAAAACTTCTCAGCCTGAGTAGGAATAACCTTAGAATAATAATAGGTACAATTACGGGCCACAACCTCCTTAACAAACATCTTTTCAACATAGGCGCCACGGACAGCCCCCTTTGCAGGAGCTGCCTTGATGCCGAGGAATCAGCCGCCCACGTCATCCTGGATTGCGAGGCCGTGGCTTCTCAACGTGCAGAAATCCTCGGAACAATAAGGTCGCTCCGCGAAGCCTGTGAAGCTCCTAGGAAGCTTCTGTGCTTTTGGGCGGAGCTAGGCTGGCTCTGTTAGCCAGAATCCCCACGCACAACGGCCCGAATGCGGGAAAGGGAGTCCCATCATCATCATCATTCCCCAGTAGGTATACTCTACGATCTATTGTAATAAAGAAAGTTTGATCAGCTCGTATCCTTTTAATTGAAAGAATCCTCGTAGTAATATTGCTAATGAGTAAAGTGGAATAGATTGTTTTTTTACACATGTCATTATATAATTGTCTAATTCTACTTCGACAATTATTTCTTCGTCTTTATTTTCTTCTTCTTGCAGAAGTTCGCTGTTCTAAGAAAAGGGATGCATCAATTGTCTCCTCATTAATATCATAAATATCTTCATCTGTTGTATTTCTTTCAATATAACATGTAGAAAAACAACCTATTCCACATTGATCATTAGCAATATTACTATTCTTGCAATTAATAGGATACGATCTGATCAAACTTTCTTTATAACAATAGATCGTGGAGTATACCTACTGGGGAAACCACGTTAAAAAAATGCGCCAAGTACATTATTACCTCATAGGTGGTGCGGAAATGTGTGCATATTATGTAAAATATGAATTTTCTAATGATTAAAATCGCGATATCTCACGAATGGTGAGTCGTAAGAGAAAAAGTGACTGGACCATTTTTGTAGAGAATTGTATGATCTACAACTTTTGTCTGATCTATTTTCACGATAATACTTACTGTTTTCGAGAAAAATGGAAAAAACCCTAATTTTGTACTTTTGACCTTGAATAATTTTTTTTGCAGAAGTGGGATCGAAGGGGATTTTTGACATTTCATTTATAATGATGTATATAACGTCTCTGCCAATTTTCAGCTCTATGCGAATTTTGGCTAAGTCAAATGTCTATTTTGACTGGACTATATAGCTCAAATAAGTTCACTAAAAACACATAGCGACTTTTGCATGCGCAACGAAGATATGACGCTTGTATCCCCTGAATGGTTAGGCAGAGGTGTAGCTATAATACACCCATATTTCGATGATACATAATCAGCTATAATTATTTAGGCAAATAATCTACTTGAGAATTTGGATATCAGTGCAGTATGTTGTTTTAATATACCGATTATTATGTGTAGTCAGGGACCTTGATTGATAAGTAAATTATCTATCCATATATACTTAAATCAACCGTGAATTCAAGTAATAACTCTCATACTTAGTCATTTCTTTGAATTGGCTGTAACGCGGCAAACTGACGTTATGCTTCAATCTGCTCAACAATCAAGTTCCGGGACAGTCCATTGTTACAAGGGATTCTATATTAGGTACCTACATCTTACATAGTCGCCCTAAATTCTATGTTAAAAAGTACGCATAAAATTGGTGTATAATGTAATACTCAGGGATTCTATCTACCAGGAACCAAAATAGTTCGGGCTTTATGATTGAACTTTTTGACATCATTTTATTTTGGTAATACCTCGGTACACACGGTGACTGGAAAATATGCTAGAACTGCCTAGAACTGTTCTATACGGTTTATTTGCAGTGTTGAGACAATCTACGTAACCCTAAAAAGGGCAGTTACTATTAAGACGTATTTGGCTTGTACTTTTTTAAACACAGGCAATTGTAGACCCTATAAAAGAGTCTTTTATTTTTGAAGTGAAAACTTCTTTAGCGTCGTCGATGATGATTTCATGAAACAGTTATTCTTTGGACTTACGTGGTCTTAGAGAGTTGTGTTGATGACTTTAATGATTATAATTCTGTAAATACATATTTGTTACGGCCGCGAATCATATATTAATCAACGTATAACTTAATACTGACCAGCAATTGCAAAAAACCTAAAAAAAATTGAATTTCGCGGGCTACCCTGGCGCTTTCGCCATAACGTGGGAGAAAATGAGATAGGAAGCATTATACATTGTTTTTGAAGGTTTCACTTCTACCACGTGTGAATTTTTTAAATGAAACCGGTCTGCCGAGAATGGACCGGCTATTGTCTCAAACTATAAAATTACATTTTACAAAGTTGCGAATCGATTTTCTAAGTAAAGCATATGCTTTTATTCGGTCGCACCTAAATCTCACAGAGATCCTCACTCCAAAGAATTTTCCACATATCTAGCCTTTTTAAATCAACATGAGCGGCGTATAAACTCGCTTAACACAGCCGAGAGTAACTTGCTCTTCCCGTCGATGTGATATTTTTGTTGTACTGGACCATACCTGGGAACGTTCTAGTTACGGTAATATTAAAGGTGTGTGTACTTTTAACGATAATAAGTTTTAAATTTTAAAATTAACTTTTAATACCCCAACGACCACTGTACTTTGAATGCATCCCCATAATCACACAATTTTGCTTGCGTTACATATTGCGCGCTACCGTAAACAGCGACTACACCAAAAATTTAAGTTTGCCAGCAATTATTTTTGTACAATGACACTTGGTTTGATGTATAGAATACCTAGATGATGGCTTTGTGATGGGTCTACATCCTGTATATGTCGAATCCATTCTATGTGTCCTGCGCTGTCCGTTTGCATATTGTCGCCGTTAAGTATAATGCCTAAGGCATAATGTATAACGCCTGGACATTATGTAAAAACCATTGAAATTCAACTGATGATTCGATCGCCGTATAGGTACATGTTGCCGTAGATGGATTGTCGAATCCATTATCTTACATAACAGTTCGCCCGATAAACAAAATAGCTCCGTTAGGTAAAACCGCTAAACAACGTTCAGCTGGATTGTCATTGCGTTACATTTAACAAAACTTCTACCCATGTTTAGAAGTAGGTAATGCAGAATGGCTTATCTGCAGTCACAACAAGCTTTTGGCTTCTAATGTCGAATCAAAATTCATCGTTGACCCGCTTCATTACATTTTTATCCTATTAGTTATGAGCATATTAAGTACAAATGTGAAAGACGTGAAAATTGAAGGTAACTTCGTGATGTTAATGTATCGAGAAAATTTTAATATTTTTCTTTCAACTACGTAGTAATATTATCATTAATCACTACACAACCGATCACAAAGGACGTATTTTTTGCTTAGAACCAAAACAGTGCAGAAATGTTGTATGAAATCTCATGGTTGCACAGTTTTCTATTAATGCACTTTTTTTCTTTTGTATTTAGTTATAAATTTACCACAGAGGTTTAATGTCTCCTATTAAGTTTAATGTAAAATGTATGCGTTAGATCAAAAGATACTGGCTGAAAATAAAAATCCGATAAAAAAACCGTCTTGGTGAAAAAAATAAAATGGCGCGTATTTTGTACCATTGTAAAACTTTGATGCTTTATATTTAGAAAGAAAAGAATATAAAAATGGAAATAGGGATAGCGATATGAATGCAACTCCAGAAAGTATAAAAACATCTGCCAATGAAATTGTTAATAACCTTTTTCCGCAAAAGTCGCGGGATAAATATTTAAAAGCTTACGAAAACTTTTGTTTTCATTAACTTGAGTTTTTACTTTGAGTATATTTTATCACGGTAGGTAGATTGGTAGTTAAAAGAAAAGTAGATTACGCACCTTGCTAAAGTGAGTAATTAATGCACTCGTGTTACTACACTAACATAACCCTCGTGCATTAATAACTCACTTTGCGCTCGATGCAACAATCTACTATTGTGTTGCTGTTGCACAATTAAATAAGTATGAAAATAATATGATGTAGTTTTTACTCATATTATTTTTATTTTATACCTAAGTTTTATCAATTTTATGAAAAACCATATTGAAGTTAGGCTATTTTGATTATTTCCGCTATTAAGAACTACAAAACGCTAATGCTATTCTGCTTGTTAAAGTTCAGTAATTATGGAAAATCGCTAAACGTCATTCAGGTAAATTAATAAAGTAAGTGATAGACATAATTTTAATACTAGAAAAAAAGATAAATTAGATCAACCATTATCTAAAGTACAATACATCTTTTATGGGGTACTGTGTTAAATGCTACAACAAAAATACCTTGTGACATATTGCAATTAAATGAAAGAAAATTTAAAACTCATATTAAAAGTACACTACGTAAACAAGGATATTACAAATTAGAGGATTATATCCAAGATAAGAATGCTTGGAAACATGCTGGTCCTGCTCCATAGGACAATCTAGTGTCTAGACAAAATCAAACCGGTTCCTATAATTTAATTTATATTTTTAAAATTTTTATGACATTGATTTTTACAATCTGTGATTACAGTGACTTACACACTTGTTAAAATTCTAGAAAAATCATCTACTTTTCCAATATTTGTAAATAATTTGTAAATATGTGAGCACCATGTACATATCACATAATTGATTTATCTGTAATTGCTTCATTTTTAATTATTTTTATTTTTTTGGGGTAGACTTCTTTTATTCTAGGTGCATCGTCTTCACATATAATTATATTATGTATAAAAAACCTTGTAAAACATTTTAAAAGAGTAACGGTGGAGTTTCTTGCCCATTCTTCTCCATACGAAAACTACCTTTTGGAAGGGGCGACTAGAATCAATTCAATTTTATTGTAAGTTTTGACGTTCAAAAGTGCCTTTAATGTGCCTATTTGAAATAAATGATTTGACTTTGACTTTGAGGTGTTCATAACGGAGCTGTTTTGCAAAACAGCTAGCAGTTATGTAAAACAGCGGATTCCACAATCCATCTGCGAGATACCTAGGTGATTTGATACACCTTAGGCAAACCGCTTAATTGTGTCCTCACCTACAGAATAGGGACGCGCGGGTAGGACGAGAACGGGGAACGGGAGAGGTGCAGACAGCGGATGCTCGTAGCGTGATACACAAGAGGCGAAATGTGCACTGAACAGTTCTTAAGATATATGACGTCACAGCGGTTAACGGTGAACTGGTGGTGATTTTTTAATAGAAAATTAATTGATGACTTTACAAAATTATGTGAAACAACTATGTGTAGGTAACAAAATAAAAGATTAGGTAATAAATTTATAGTATCGAAATAAATGAAACGAAACTCTTCGCTAATAAAATACATTAATTACCCTTTTTAAAAAATCCGAATATTTGAATTATCAAAAAAAAATATGTAAAATTTTAACACGAAAAACGATGAGAAACACTTGATGAAAACTAGTGACTATAAAAGTTATTAATGAGAATTTTATGAATTGGAGAATACCTTAGGTTATTACAAAAAAAATTAAAGCTGAATTTAGTCACGCGATTTAGTTACAACAATCTATTAAAAGTACTTATAGAAAAAAATGAATATCTGTTCGCGACAGGGTCTTCGTCTTCATCCGTGTACGGCCGGCAAATCCGGATCAACTCGGCTCGGCTCTGATCAGCTCGGATCGGCTGCTCCTCTGGCAAATTGCTCGTATATAAATTGGCAGGAGTCTGGGTAGGGTGGAACTGAATGAATCGGCTTGCAGAATGTTCGGGCCTTAACCAAAAAAAAGACGAATAATCCCTTAATTATCCATCAACAGTGAACTTATTGAGTGAACCACATTTTGTAGAGAAGAACCTCGAATCAACACAAAGCAACCCAAACAAACTGTATATCATTATTTCATATTACGTTCGCATCACATAAAATCATTTATTAATTTAGGCATTCGTTCCAAAAAATATCACGTATCTTGTCACAAGGGTTTTTCAAGTGAGAAAAGCTACCATGTTAAAAAATTCCATCTGACGTATAAACATTTCATAATTTAAAAATAACAGATATAAATTTCTGGTTAAGCCATGTATTAAAAACCGGCCAAGAGCGTGTCGGGCCACGCTCAGTGTAGGGTTCCGTAGTTTCCCGTCCGTCACAATAAGTGTTCTCACTTATGAGTTTAAAAGTAAAAAATGCTTGCATATACGATTATACTACAAACTTAGTCCAGAAATTATTTTGTACAACGTTTTGTCTTTTTTGTACAAAAACTGTTGTTTCCATAAAGTTCAAAATAAATTTCCTAGAAAGTCCTTATAAAGTTCTACTTTTCAGATTTTTTTCATATTTTCTTAACTTATGGTTCAAAAGTTAGAGGGGGGGAACACATTGTTTTTTACTTTTAAAGCGATTATTTCCGAAATTATTGACATTATCAAAAAATGATTTTAGTAAACCCCTATTCATTTTTAAATACCTTTCCAACAATATATCACACGTTAGGGTTGAAATTAAAAAAAAAATCACTTCCCACTTTACATATAGGGGGGCTACCCTAATAAAACATTTTTTTCGAATTTTTATTTTACCACTTTGTCGGCGTGATTGATATACATATTGGTACCAAATGTCAGCTTTCTAGTGCTAACGGTCACAGAGATTAAGCGACGAAAAAGACGGACAGACAGACATGGCGAAACTATAAGGGTTCCTAGATGACTACGGAACCCCAAAAATGAGGTTGAATATCAACTTCAAAAAGGATTAATGACAAACAAATATCATGCAGGATTTGTTAATACTGCATTATGTACTATTTATTTTATGCAAGATTTATCAAAATTATATGCCATATCCCCATACGTATGTCCAGTCCATATCAATATCACTGGAACTTGTTTCTTCGAAAGTGAAAAATCAAGTTCCAGTGATATATTCCGATATTTTTTAATAGTATTTATGTATTTCCACCTCCATGTGATGTTGTATTTGGCTGTTCGATAAGGAGTTTCCTTTTAGATACGCATTTCTTAAATTTAAAATCTATATCATGTAATAATAGTCTCAAATATTCATGTAATAATAGTGTTTTGGTTTTCTCGGTGATTTAAATCTTTGGTTATCTTTTGATAATTTTCCTTGTTGTACAATTCTAAATACAGACTTTTCCGATAGTCCAATAACTTTTGCTACGGTTTTGTTTAAAATTATATCTTGTTGATATTGAGCAGAAATTGGATCCAGTTTTTTTTTCTAAAATATTAATATATTACGAGTAGTACGTTAAAAGCTATTTTCTTGCACTGAATATTAATTTTATTTCCGAAGATTTTTCGACTCATCTTGATAATGTAATCTCATGTATAACTCTCACAAAGCGTCCGCAACTGTCAACACGTGCGATCGCTAACCGCGTAGCGACTCGCTACGCGGTTAGCGATCGCACGTGTTGTTTGTTGAGTTTTGAGTTTTTGACAATAATGCACTTGCCGCCCGCACCTCTCCCGGACCCCGTTCTCGTCCTATCCCCGCCCCTTTACCCCGCAGGCAAGGACTCAATTAAGCGGTTTGCCTATACATATGTAGTTGTCTGTATTGTAAATGCAGTGTGCTTAAAGCAGGCATGCATTTTGCATTGTAGCATGGCATTACTAAATGCTAGCTGCAGCGGGAGGATATCGTATGCTGTACATCGTGCGTCTAACGTGGGTTGTAGAGGTCTTGTCGTTCTCTGCCTGTCGGTCGTCTCTTTTGTACCCATACCTCCTTGAACCTCAGTTTAGGTCATACAAATACCAAAAACCTCACTTTCTTTGTTTCAGATATCCATCATGGGCATGGCGTCTCCAAACTCTATTGTTTTAGTCGACTCATTCCGTTACATACCGCCTGGTATGGATGAAAGTGAATGTCGACTGTACGAAGAAATTACTACCCCAGATCCAACAACTGTTACTCCTCCTGATCCAATCACTACTCCTACCCCTGTAATTACCACTCCGGGGGATACAACCCTTGACCCCACGCCGGGGGATACAACGCTTGACCCAAGTACGTCAGAGGATTCAACGCTCGACCCAACCACGCCAGAAGATACAACGCTCGATCCAACCATGCCGGAGGATACAACGCTCGATCCAACCACGCCAGAGGATACAACGCTCGACCCAACTACGCCAGAGGATACAACGCTCGACCCAACCACGCCAGAGGATACAACGCTCGATCCAACCACGCCGGGGGATGCAACGCTCGATCCAACCACGCCGGGGGATACAACTATTGACCCTACTACGCCAGAGGATACAACGCTCGATCCAACCACGCCAGAGGATACAACGCTCGATCCAACCACGCCAGAGGATACAACACTCGATCCAACCACGCCGGAGGATACAACGCTTGACCCAACTACGCCCGGGGATACAACGCTCGATCCAACCACGCCGGGAGATACAACGCTTGACCCAACTACGCCGGGGGATACAACACTTGACCCAACCACGTCAGGGGATACAACGCTCGATCCAACAACGCCAGAGGATACAACTCTCGATCCAACCACGCCGGGGGATACAACGCTTGACCCAACTACGCCCGGGGATACAACGCTCGATCCAACCACGCCGGGAGATACAACGCTTGACCCCACGCCGGGGGACACAACGCTTGACCCAACTACGCCGGGAGATACAACGCTCGACCCAACCACGCCAGAGGTTACAACGCTCGATCCAACCACGCCAGAGGATACAACGCTCGATCCAACCACGTCAGAGGATACAACGCTCGACCCAACTACGCCAGAAGATACAACGCTTGACCCCACGCCGGGGGACACAACGCTTGACCCAACTACGCCGGGAGATACAACGCTCGACCCAACCACGTCGGGGGATACAACGCTCGATCCAACCACGCCAGGGGATACAACGCTCGATCCAACCACGCCGGGGGATACAACGCTTGACCCAACTACGCCCGGGGATACAACGCTCGATCCAACCACGCCGGGAGATACAACGCTTGACCCCACGCCGGGGGACACAACGCTTGACCCAAGTACGCCGGGAGATACAACGCTCGACCCAACCACGCCAGAGGATACAACGCTCGATCCAACCACGCCAGAGGATACAACGTTCGATCCAACCACGCCAGAGGATACAACGGTCGATCCAACCACGTCAGAGGATACAACGCTCGACCCAATTACGCCAGAGGATACAACGCTTGACCCCACGCCGGGGGACACAACGCTTGACCCAACTACGGCGGGAGATACAACGCTCGACCCAACCACGCCAGAGGATACAACGCTCGATCCAACCACGCCAGAGGATACAACGCTCGATCCAACCACGCCGGGGGACACAACTCTTGAACCCACGCCGGGGGATACAACGCTTGATCCAACTACGCCTGGAGATACAACGCTTGACCCAACTACGCCAGAGGATACAACGCTCGACCCAACCACGCCGGGGGATACAACGCTCGACCCAACTACGCCAGAGGATACAACGCTTGACTCAACTACGCCGGGAGATACAACGCTTGACCCAATCACGCCAGGGGATACAACGCTCGATCCAACCACGCCAGAGGATACAACGCTCGACCCAACTACTCCAGAGGATACAACGCTTGACCCCACGCCGGGGGACACAACACTTGACCCAACTACGCCGGGAGATACAACGCTCGACCCAACCACGCCAGAGGATACAACGCTCGACCCAACCACGCCAGAGGATACATCCCTCGACCCAACTACGCCAGAGGATACAACGCTCGACCCAACCACGCCAGAGGATACAACGCTCGATCCAACCATGCCAGAGGATACAACACTCGACTCAACTACGCCAGAGGATACAACGCTTGACCCTACGCCGGGGGACACAACGCTTGACCCCACGCCGGGGGACACAACGCTTGACCCAACTACGCCGGGAGATACAACGCTCGACCCAACCACGCCAGAGGATACAACGCTCGATCCAACCATGCCAGAGGATACAACGCTCGACCCAACTACGCCAGAGGATACAACGCTTGACCCCACGCCGGGGGACACAACGCTTGACCCAACTACGCCGGGAGATACAACGCTCGACCCAATCACGCCAGAGGATACAACGCTCGATCCAACCACGCCAGAGGATACAACCCTCGACCCAACCACGCCAGAGGATACAACGCTCGATCCAACCACGCCGGGGGATACAACGCATGACCCAACTACGCCAGAACATACAACGCTCGACCCAACCACGCCAGAGTATACGACGCTCGATCCAACCACGCCGGAGGATACAACGCTTGACCCAACTACGCCAGAGGATACAACGCTCGACCCAACCACGCCAGGGGATACAACGCTCGATGCAACTACGCCGGGGGATACAACGCTCGATCCACTCACGCCAGAGGATACAACGCTTGACACAACCACGCCAGAGGATACAGTGCCTGACCCAACCACGCCGGAGGATACAACGCTTGACCCAACCACGCCGGGGGATACAACGCTTGACCCAACTCCGACAGAAGTGACAACGCCTGACCTAACAACGCCAGAGCCAACTACCCTAAAAGGTTTTTGGACCCCACTTACCATCACAATGGTGGTTCTTCTATCACTTATAGTATTAGCTTTAATTTGTCTGCTATTTTACGAGCTTGGGCGGAGAAAAGCTAAAGCGGCTGCAGCGGCTGTTGATATTGTTGATTTCGAAGACCTTCCAAGCGCTTTCAGAGTGCCAAGAGTAAGAAATGTATACTCTGACGTCAAGGCAAACCCACTGTCAAGAATAAGTGATTATATACCTTAATAACAAACAATGTACTAACAAAGATATTACAAAGATATAGGCTACTTTTTATCCCGATATTCCCACGGGATCGACATTTACGCGTGTGAAACCGCGGGGCACAGCTAGTATTTTATAATTTAAGGATTTTCTCTACATCCAAAAATTTATCAAAACCAGTTTTTACAGTATTAATGAAATTGTTTTTTTTTTTTATCCGTGTACCTATTTGCATTAGAAGTTTATGTTGCTTTTAATCAGCATATTTATTAAAAAGAATGTATAAATATTAATAAGCATATATGTAATGTTCCGGCTACACACTCCGTCTTACCTTCGCAGTATGGCTTTTGGGTACCTACAGGCAAGACGGTGCGGCAAGCAGCAACGCAGGCAAGACGGAGCGTTTAGCCTAGGCTTATGAATAAGTCATCCTAGAAATTATAATCATCAACTTTGTTATTAATAAGAGAGCGACATAATTCTGTAATTATGAATTTATGAAAGTGCACACCAGACGAGTCCAGAACTTTTAGGATTATATCCGTCGCTGATCTCATATACCTAGAAATTACAAGATTTAAAAATAGATGTTAATTATTAAAAAGCAAAGCAAGACTTATAGGTAGCGTAAATAAATCTAACATAAGGTGTTTTCTCCTGACTTCATGATTTTACATACAAACAAAACCGCAGCGTTAATCAAGGTCAATAAAACAAGCACAATATGGCTACCTACAAAAATAATCGTTTATTATCGTTCTTATCAATAATTATGAATAAATAAGATATCTGTTCGAACAAAATAAATGTTATAAGTAGATACTTTGTGTATATTAGTTGTAACTATTAGATGTCTCGAAAAAAATGATTCGCAGAGTGCTTATATTTTTGATTTTGGTGACTCACGCTGTCAGTGACTCTTGTGAGATGTACACGTTTGAGCAAAATTTCGATGAATGGTTGATAACTGAGTGGGGGGGGGGCTTGTGTCATCATGCCATTTTGGGTTGTTGGCAAGTACAGCGATTTGGACTTGACTGGTCAAAATGAACGCAGTACTTCATTTATTACACCTCTATCAGAATTGAGTTGTGTGTCATCATTCATTTTTTCTATGAATATTGGTGGTACGGTAGAAGTGAACATTTATATGGAAGCAACGGATCCTTCCGACCAAGTCACTATATTAGCCAACCTGTTAGACGTTACTGGGGACAGGGTAACAGGGATGGAAACGCATTTGGCCTCGGATCCAAGCTTTGTGAGAGGATGGCACACTCTGACGATGACTTTAACCGGCTCAGATACTTACGATGGCTACGTAAGTATTTTTGTACAATCTGACCAAGAAAGTTAACGTTGATATATTAATGGTTGCATATCACGGTTTAGTGGTCTCTGTTCTAAGGTTTGGTGTAGTATTCTGGGGTATTTTTTCCGAAAGGGAGTCTATATTTAAAGTCCAAAAACGGTGCATAAGATCCATTTTCAATCTCAAAGTTACAGATAGTTGCATTCCTTTTTTCAAGAAACACAATATACTAACTTTTCCTAGTACATACATTCTCGAAGTAGCTATATTCGTTAAAACTAACAAGCATCTATTTCCAGCGTTAAATGATACGAGGATGCGATCTACTGCCATGAGATCAAAATATCAGAGTCTATCGTGTACTGGTAGATTAACACTGCTTTGCTTAAAAACAGACATTATTGATATGGCACCTATTATATTTAACATATTGCTAAATTGTATTTAGGATCAACCCTTAATAAAATTCAAGAAACAACAAGAAGGTCGTCGTTGCTGATAGAGAAATGTTATTACTCTGTTACCGATTTTATAAATGATGAATTGTAATAAATTTGCTTCACTTTATCTCATTTATTACTGTATTATGTAAATAATTTTAGACTTAGCTGATCCACGATCTCATTATGAATTTAAGTGCCTAGTTTCTAAATTATTTGTAAGTTAACCACTTAATTTTTGTAGGCAGAATGTAGGTACTGGGAATATATCTGAAACTAACACCATTATTGTAACACCTGCATTCTATACAAATAAAGAAATAATTATTATTTTTATTTGTGATGTTAAAGGTATATGTTTTAGTAGGTGTTCATCAAAACGAAAGTCGCGCCTTTCTGTAAGTGTGTATCACGTGCAACCGCAAACGCATTTTAAATTAAATCCCGGCCCAACGTTAAACAATGTGTAACAAAATAAAAAGAAGGCCCTGAAATTATTATGATCAGAATCGATTACTATCGATTTCACTCATTCCGAACACCCAATGTGTTATTTTTTATTTTATTACTACGAGTAGCTTCGGCCCGCGACTACGGCCGCGTGCTTGTTCCTAATCCACCTTGTCGCATTCCGCGCTGTTCCTTTTTTTCTTTTTGCTCGGCTCCTGAGGGTGCTAACGATTATGAACAATGTTAAATAGCCTAACCTTCCTTACGAAGCCTACCTAGCCTTCCTTAAGAATTAGGATATCCAATGCAAAAACAAATTTTCAAAACTGGAAGTTTTAGAGACTCGCGCGTTCAAACAAAAAAACAAAAAAACTCTTCAGCTTTATTATTATTATTAGTATAGATATACAGAAATATTAACACTAACACTATTTACGACAAGAGCTTGTCCAGCACAACTAATTAAAAAATTTGGTACCTAGTGAAAATAGTAAGTGTTATTATTATATTATTGTATATAATAAAACAATTGGAATGTTGTTTGTTAAAAGTGTGTAATTTTAAGGAAGCACCAAAAAGAAATACTTAGGCGTTTGAAAATGATAATAATAGTGGTTTAGAATTCACATTTGCATGCTTTATTATCAATACGGTGCACGGTGTCCAGACTCGTCCAGACTCCTCCATTGTCTGCCAGCTTTGCGGCATTTTTCCACTACTTTTTGGTGACGTTAAGTTCGGCAGGTATGTGTATTTTATAATTTAAGCTTCGTTAAGACCCATAAACTTTAAATCAGGTTAGCATCGAGCGACTGTGAAGGCAAGTCGAAGACTCTCGATGATTTCACGGCCCTGCTTTTTTGTGCTTTTTAACGTGTCTCGGATAAAAAAAACGTTATCTTGATGATGCTTCTATATTTGAGATCTACTTCCACTAACCGTTTCCTTATAGTATCTAGAGGCCTATTAGGACCCTTTTTCTTCAATTGTTCCTGGCCATAACAAATAGATAACCGTGATTTCTGTTTTAAAGTTTTGATCGATGATCGTGATTACTGTTTTAAAGTTTTGATGAAAAAATTTGTGTGTTGATTTTCGGCGGGACACACCCTACTCAATTTACCGACGGTTAGCGTTGTTTTTAGAGTTATATCGTTTTATCTACTTTGCCACAGACTTCTTCAAATACTTTGCAACATAATCACGCGACATTTTAGGGCCTCTTGGGTGCGATTACAGGGACATTTGCTCGTAGCGCGCAACGTACGCGACTATCATGGCGGGAGATGTGCCTTTTAAAAAAATCTAGCGTAATAACAATCTCTGTTGAAACGATGCATGCTAGGCAATGTGACTCCCTCTACTTGTTACAATATGTATTAAATTTTTCGATATTTTAAATTATGCCAGTCACGCTCCTGTCGTACATTCTGTAAAATGTATATATCGCAGCCAAGTAGCTCAATCAATCTTTATACTAAACGGCACCCTTTAACTAGCGGTCTGAAAGATATTCAGCTATTCAATCAAACAGCTAGGCAAATGACTTGGATCGCTAACGTTTAACTACTTGCCTAGCCCAGATATTTAAATTGGCGATTGATTGATTGGTGATTGACTTAAAGAAAGAAAATATGTTTATTTGCGGCAAACATGACGCATAAAAAAGAACACAATTACAAAAAAAAATAACAAGTTGGAGGAAACATGCGACACATTTACGCAAAACGACCATCGCTCAGTATAATTGCTAAGACATACGAGACAGAGCCCCAGCGCTGCTTTTCAGCGACAGCCGGCATTGATGTGATGACGTCAACCAGTGCAGCATCCGATTAGATATAAATAAAAAACAACAATCAAAATAAGAAATAAAATAAATATAGGTACAGACGCCAGCACATCAAGCTACCTGAAACTGTCAATTTTACTCAATCAACTTTGAACCTTATGCCTTAGTGATAAAGTTGAAAATCTATTAAAGAAATTTGACAGATTGTAGTAGCTTGATGTGCTGGCGTCTGTACATTACAAAAATATATATATAAACATGAAATATATGAATTGGTAACATTCCGGGCAACGACTCACGCGCCGCCGGGTATTAATAATTTATGCGCGCGCGCAGCTGTTACAAAGCTATAGATTTTACGATTTGACATACTGAACGTAATAATAAAAAGAGCGTAAAGCGGCAGGTTGTTTATTGTATGTTTATTAACAAGTTCAGCAGTAAAAACTGAGCTGTAAACTAAAGAAAAATGAACCATAACAAATATTTAAATACGTAATTATATAATATTTAGCAGTAAAATGACTTACGGGCAGTTACGTCTGGGCGGCAGTTAAAAAATCGGAAATAGTCGGTAAGAAATTAAACTTGGAAGTAGTGCTCGCTCGGCTCGCGCGCGTTTGGTTACAGTTCTCACCTTTTTTTTTGTTTTGTTCCCGGGTTGGAAAATCCTCATGGATGTCCGCCGCCCTGGGGCGGGCGGCGGGGTCTGTCAGACTCTTACTGACTAAAAACCACCCCGGTGTTCCATCTCACACCTACAGTTCTCACCTAACCTAACCCATTTGGTCAGGGTGGCCTGGTCCAAGCCAGGCTAGGTTGTTACTTACTGCGACCAATTCGGCTCACACATGGTTGATCACAGTTCCAACCTAACCTACGAACTGCCGACCTATTTATCTAACTTTTTTATTTTTATTTGAAATGGATTTGCTCTTGACTCTAGTTTAGGTCAGAGGTGACAGAGAGAAAGTCTACAATGGAGTGAGCTTACCCAGAAGAAGCCTGTTCACTCTTACTCAGAAGAGATTCGGGTTGTATGCGCTCGGAAACACAGACGCAGGTAGAGAGTTCCACTAATTGCCCATTCCAACATTTTTACTGATCATTCAGGTATTTGCTGATTTTTCGATCGAAAGAAAATTTTTATTCGTGGAATTTATATGATGTCTGACATATTTTGTATAGAAGAACTGGCAAAATTTCAAAAATATTCCTCGGGTAAAATTATCGGGTATTGGAAAAATCAGCCCTTTAACTGAATGTTAAGAATACTTTCTTCAAAAATATATAAAAAAATCTTACGTATGAAACAGTTTAGGAAGTGGGAGACGTAGATTTTTGATTATAAATTCAAAAATAACTCTGTCTGTCTGTCTGTTAACATTTCAGGCCTAAACCACTGAACGAATTACGATAGAATATGGCGAGGAAATACATGGGGAAGGACATACTTTTTGACTAGTAAAAATAATCCTAGAAGGGGCGATCAGAGTTTGTATGGGAAACCCAAAATTTCTTAAGTATTTTGTATGAAAATTTAAATTTATGCTTTTGAAAAGAAAGAAAAAGTTACGTGTTTCAGTTTTGTGAAATCCTCCCCCAATGAGATAAAATAGGGGACGATTTTAAAATTCACATCTAATATTGAAATGTTGTTTAATTTTTTTTCTTATTTAAGGAATTGGAAATATAGCCACAGTCCGTACCTTGCGGTAACATTTAGTTTTTATTTAATTAAAATAGACCCACTTGGTATTACAATTTAAAGTTTTAAAAGAACTTGACAACATGTAAAGTACACACATACGACAAAATCGTGACCAAAACACCTCTAAAATCCCTAAATTTTTGTTAAGTCAAGTTTTTGTCTTTGATTGTCGCTAAGATGAGATTACGATTACATTTAACGTTTTAAATTACGGGAATTGGTCTTCAGACTGCGGTAAATTGAGTAGGTGTCCCGCCGGCGCCGAAGAAAAAGCAACCTACAACTTTAAAACAGAAACCACTGCTATCGTTGTGTCCAGGAACCATTCATGCAAATGGGTTCATATGTTTTAAAGATACTATCAGGAAACGGTTAGTGGAAGCTGACCTAAAATATGGAAGTATCATCAAGAATATGTTTCTTACAGAGACGCATTAAAAACACCAGAAATTTCTTGCCCGGGAATTCATGGAGGTTCTTAGACTGGCCCTCACAGTCGCCTGATGCTAACCTGTTTAAAAGTGTATATACGTTACAGAAGCCTAAGATGTGTATTAAATAAATATAATTATATACCGCCAAAATCAAAACTTAACCGTAACATAAATAGATACTATAATTATCCATATCAAAATTATAAAGAGGCAAATAGTGTAAGTTTGTATGACATGTGTACATAGGAGGTAATCTACGGAACCCGTGATCCGATTCCCAAAATTCACTAATCCGAAGGTACAGTATCGCCGATTAATATAATTATGACATATTTTATGTTAAAACAAAAAAAAAACATGAGATGTCGCCAGCAGAAGCTACTTGAATTATAAAAAATCTTGGCATCAACTTTCTTCCTTCCGAGCTTTCCACCACCACATGTATACAAACCTGTCTGTTCAACTGTGCGTTTCACTCTGCGTTAAACCTCACTTTCTTTGTTTCAGATATCCATCATGGGGATGGCGGCTCCAGAATCTATTGTATTGGTCGATTCATTCCGTTACATACCGCCTGGTATAGATGAAAGTGAATGTCAACTATACGGAGAAATTACTACCCCAGATCCAATCACTACTACCCTTGACCCAGAACCTATCACTACTACCCCTGACCCAGAACCAACCACTACTATCCTTGACCCAGAACCAATCACTACTACCCCTGACCCAGAACCAATCACTACTACCCCTGAACCAGAACCAATCACTACTACCCCTGACCCAGAACCAATCACTACTACCCCTGACCCAGAACCAATCACTACTACTCCTGACCCAGAACCAATCACTACTACCCCTGACCCAGAACCAATCACTACTACCCCTGACCCAGAACCAATCACTACCCCTGACCCAGAATTAATCACTACCCCTGACCCAGAACCAATCACTACTACCCCTGACCCAGAACCAATCACTACCCCTGACCCAGAACCAATCACTACTACCCCTGACCCAGAACTAATCACTACCCCTGACCCAGAACCAATCACTACTACCCCTGACCCAGAACCAATCACTACTACGCCTGACCCAGAACCAATCACTACTACTCCTGACCCAGAACCAATCGCTACTACCCCTGACCCAGAACCAATCACTACTACGCCTGACCCAGAACCAATCACTACTACTCCTGATCCAGAACCAATCACTACTACCCCTGACCCAGAACCAATCACTACTACGCCTGACCCAGAACCAATCACTACTACCCCTGACCCAGAACCAATCACTACTACGCCTGACCCAGAACCAATCACTACTACCCCTGACCCAGAACCAATCACTACTACCCCTGACCCAGAACCAACCACTACTACCCTTGACCCAGAACCAATCACTACTACCCCTGACCCAGAACCAATCACTACTACCCCTGAACCAGAACCAATCACTACTACCCCTGACCCAGAACCAATCACTACTACCCCTGACCCAGAACCAATCACTACTACTCCTGACCCAGAACCAATCACTACTACCCCTGACCCAGAACCAATCACTACTACCCCTGACCCAGAACCAATCACTACCCCTGACCCAGAACCAATCACTACCCCTGACCCAGAACCAATCACTACTACCCCTGACCCAGAACCAATCACTACCCCTGACCCAGAACCAATCACTACTACCCCTGACCCAGAACCAATCACTACTACGCCTGACCCAGAACCAATCACTACTACTCCTGACCCAGAACCAATCGCTACTACCCCTGACCCAGAACCAATCACTACTACGCCTGACCCAGAACCAATCACTACTACTCCTGATCCAGAACCAATCACTACTACCCCTGACCCAGAACCAATCACTACTACCCCTGACCCAGAACCAATCACTACTACCCCCGACTCAGAACCAACCACTACCCCTACACCAACTGACCCTGATTCAGATAATACAAGTGCGTCGACACCGTATCCATGTCCAACACCGGATAATAAAGATACCAAAGGTTTTTGGACCCCACTTACTATCACAATGTTGGTTCTTCTATACCTCATAGTTTTAGCTCTAGTATGTCTACTATTTTATGAGATTGGACGCAGAAGGGCTAATATTGCGGCAGCTGCCGATAATTTCGATTTTGAAAGCCTTCCAAGCACTTTTAAAGTACCAAGAATAAAAACTGTATACCCTAATGCCAAAAGTAATCCATACGCAAGAAGAAATAGTTGGTAACCGAAGCCTGCGCAATCAACTGTTTCGGATAAAATTAAGACATCATTTATTTATTTAGTCACAAAGAATCTACTTTACAACTATCGCAAAACGTTTGATGTATTTTTTTATATTTTTTTAATTTTTTTTTTCGCACTTACCTATTTAGTATTTATCCTTTAACTAACTTATTATTATACAGGTGAATTTTTCAAGTGGGCGTGAATGACCAAAGACGAAAGTATGAGGAATAGCAAAAAGTAATCAAAGGATTTTGATGAAAACTAAAACTGCATCATTGGATTTTTCAAAAACAATATTTCTAGCCAGGAATCGAACCCGTTGATTTTGATAAAAAAAAACACAGGCACTGTATTATTACACCGTTCGATTGTGTGTGTTCGAATGTGTCTAATAAGGATCAAATTTTGGGAAGTAACGACATACAGCAAACATAAGGAAAATTCTGGATTTTAATAAACTGCTTCTTATTTTAAAGTATTCATACCTACATTACCTGTACCTTGTTCGAAATGATGCTCAATATTTTTAGGGAGTTTTTGGCGGGATTTCTTCGAGTGAAGTCTAGTTGGCTGTTTTAATTATTCGCAAATTGATTCCTAGTGGATATTGTGATGTAAAATTGGTGTAGTTTTGTATCTCAAGTGTCTGCGCAACTGGACAATATGTGTAATCATTGAAACAGACGCGATCCCGGTAAAATGGAGCTGAGAATTTTTTCGTAGTTTTGGCTACCTCAGCGAAGTTTACCTGGAAACTTGATTCGATACATTTGCTGCCTAATACTCCTAATACATTAGAATGTGTACACCCATATTCTAATGTCATGTTAGACTCAAGAAAAATTAAACAAAGACGTGACTAAGGTCTTAGCAACCAGGCCATAAAACTAATTTATAAAAATAAAAAAAAATCAATATTTTTAACCGACTCCTAAAAAGGAGGAGGTTCTCAACTCGGATGTTTCCATTTTTTTTTATGTATGTTCGAGCTTAACTCCAACGTAAATAGACGGATATGCAAAAATTTTTTTTTTGTTCGTAAGGGCTTTATTCCGAAATTGTCCCATTTAAGTCGAGACAGACGAAGGAACTCTTCAATAAATGCCAGCAAACCAACCGTGATTGCTGCTATAGCATATGTATGCATTGTTTACGCAATCACACAACATAACATCACGCCTGTACCCTTTAAAGGGTTAGGCAGATGTGTTCAACAGCTTTCTGTGACTGATATTCACATAGCAAGTAGTGATATGTGAATTTGTTTAGGGCAGGTAGGTACAACTAAAAAGTGAAAAATATAACTTTTTTACAAAAAAAAAAAACAAAAGACTTCCAAAACAAAACACTACAAAGTGAAAAATAACTTTAATTTCCGAAGTCGGTGTCGTTGGTTCCGCATTTTCGTTTTTTGACACCGATTTCCGAAATTAAAGTTATTTTTCACTTAAAAAAACCGACTTCCAAAAAAAAATACTACGTTTTTTTTTTTGGAAGTCGTTTTTTTTGTTTTTTATTAACACACACTAATAGCGCAGTCACCTTCACAATATTATGTTCTAAATTCAAATTCTAAATGCAGTACAATCCTTGAGACGTCGAATCCACTAAGTATTGAAAACAATGGTCCTCATTTTGAACAATTAATCAGTTAAGGTAGGTAGGTAACATAAGTAAAATAAAAACGTATTTTGTTAAAAATGAGTTCTTTTCTTTAGTTTGCCATATGTCATTACTATAGAATGGTGTTTTTTTTTTTCAAAAACAACGGATTCTATTCTTGGGTATAAATATTGATTTTCCAAAAACCCAATGATGCAGTTTTAGTTTTTATCAAAAATCGAGCCCGAGACTCCTTTAAGTACTTTTCGCTATTCTTCATAGTTTTGGATTTAGCTATCCATGCCCACTTAAAAAATTCACCCTGTATAAAGTATTTATTTTTAGTAACGGACAATAATAAGTACCATTGAATAAGTAATTCTAAAAATCATTGTCATCCGTCGTTAATCTTAAGGGAGCAATATTGTGTGAGCTTGCGAATAAGGTATAAAATTGATTTCAAGTTGCCTGCAGGGTAATTGCATAACACACTTATGTAGAATGCCAATGCCTTTTATTTTGACAGATCAACAGCATTCAGTGCGTTATTAACGTTGTCAAGCAGACGAATTTTTTAATCATATGGTGCAATTGATTAGCTATTTCCTTCAAAGCCTGATGGATTTTAATTGAAAGTGTGTTATGCAATTAGGGTACTGCAGTGCGATTCTGTAACCATCTCACCGTGAAAACTTAGGTGAAGTGAGTGTGGAGTGAGCTGTCAATAGTGTCAATGTCTAGCAAAAACAAACTCACTTCACCTAAGTTTTCACGGTGAGATTTTTACAGAATCGATCGGCTGGTATGTGCAGTCGCGTTCATAGTAGTGCAGCCCTAGACCAAAAATATTAAACCAAGAAGGAGTATGGGTGCACTTATGGCCGCTACTGTACAGACGCCAGCACATCAAGCTACCCGAAACTGTCAAATTTTCCCAATCAACTTTGGACCTTATGCTTTAGCGATAAAGTTGAAACTTTATTAAAGAAATTTGACAGATTGTAGTAGCTTAATGTGCTGGCGTCTGTACCTACCCACTAGGAATCTTAAGAAGCTAAGCGGAGGCTACACCAAAATGTGTTGTGTGTGCTATACCAAGGTGTGGTAAGATCACAATAGAGATCTAAATTATACAATAGAAAACAAAGCAATGTGACGCGACTGCGTAACAATAAGTTAATGTTTTTACATGGGCAATAAAATCCCAGTAAAATCCCAAAATATTGTAAGAAGTTAGTAGTGTTTAAATTAAGTCTTAATTTAGTTAGGTATATTATACTCAAAGCTGGAAATTATACTTAAAAAACTGTCCTAAAATTGCGAGAGGAATTGTCGCTATGTAAAATACAATGTAACTAACCATTATTGTAGATATAAGTACCTACTATGTCACTCATGTTATAAATTATTACTGAATTATATTAAACCATCATGTACTCGAATACTATCTTTTTGTAAATATTACTAAATAGTTATTTGTAAATATAAGCAAATTACTTTTATATTTAGAACTTTTAATTTTTTCTCAAGAGTTGAATTAAGCGTCATCTAGTGAGAATGCTGTGAACATTATGGTAGCATCTTTTTTTTTAATACATAACTTGACGCCTGCTTTCCCGGAGGATTAGGCAGAGATGTCGGTACCAACCTAAAACACACTCAAAATTTGGCAGTTATGTTTGAAGTCCCAATTAATAGGGGGCAGCGAGTCTATTGCCATCAACAAAGCAAAGTGTTTTATAGATAAAATAAGCCCGAGCCGCCCGAGCTGGAAATCAAACCCGAAACAGCCGGCCTATTCTGAAAAAATGTCACCGTGAAAACTTAGGTGAAGTGAGCTGTCATTCGACCCGATGCTAGTGATTGACACTAATGACAGCTCACTCACTCACGTAAGTTTTCACGGTGAGAATTTTACGGAATAACACCGCAGGTCTTCATGCTCATTAGTAATGCGTGCGACCATGCAGGTTTAGGTTTGGGTTTGCCAGGTTTGAGCGGCATCGAAATATCAGGTTACGTAAGTAGTATAAGAACAGTCCCAATAACCCATAAAGTTCAGAAGCATATTTACATAAAACTAATGTTATGAAATATTGATACGGCGAAAAGATACTTCAAGTACAACTTGAAGTATCTTTTCTATATAATGAGTAAAAGAACTTAAATTACAACGGTCGGTTAAATATGTAAACAAGAAAGTGATGTTAAGACGCGTAAGCGCAGCCGTGCACGAAAGAGAGCAACAGCTGACTATCGTGGCGGTGTGGCGCTGGAGCCTGCACTCGGCCGTCGTCGGCCGGCTGACTCCCCGCTGTCCCCGTAACCCTCGTTCACTGCCGCCAGCGCGCGCCGATGTTGAGTGGAGCGCGAGCGGTTTCACACAATATCGACACTATTTTTCGACGTCAGTATCAGTCCAGAGAGTTTTGAAAACAATGACCTTAGGTACCTATCGTTTATAAAACCTCTAGATTCCGGTCCTGCCTATCCCATCACAGTATCAAACTTTACTCAAAAATAATAACTTTTTTCATAACACATTCAAATGAGATTTTGAATTACAAATGGATATGTCAGTAGGTATGCCTACACAATAAACAACCAATAAAAAAACGAGACGAAATTACAAACCTCCGACACATTTTTTTATATACTCGTAGCCTCAGTATCACATATCCTTGTCATTATACACAATCTAATTTGTTACGTGACTCGAAATACCTACTCGTATCGTATATTTTTTTGACATATACACAAAAAATATGAAGCACAAGCACGTACAATCATGAGGACGATCAAATAAAAGTGTACCTACTCGCGAATTGGTTTCTACTTCTTTAAATGTCAGATATTTATTTAAAATTTTCGCACAAAAAGGTACAAAGATATCGGGATATTCTAATGAGGTATGCAGTCGACAATTGATAAGAATATCAATTAGATATTAATGCAGTAAAAAAGATAAAGAACCTATTACCTAATGCAGAAGCCCAAAACGTTAGTTGGAAGAAGGCTAGGCAGATGATGACATGAGTTTTGGACTAAAAAGCAATACACTCATAGTGCGTAAATAATGGCCTTTAATGAACTAGACCAAAACAACAATGGCCTCTGCTTTGACTCAGTTATTGGCCTCGGAGCGGAACTTTTTGTTACGTACCTACAAAAAATATGCCAGTAAATCTTTTTCCTAGTACTATTATATTATAATGGTCACAACATACAATATAAAATTGTTACCATGAATTCAGCATAATTATTATTCTAGACGGGCGTCCAACGAAACATTTCACATTTCTACGCTATCTAGAGTCATGCTGAATTCATGGTTTCACTTTGCGCACTTTTTTTCCTGTAGGTACTGTGAAACGGCAAATGTCCACGACTTCTTCGGCATTTTGAAACTAAACTATTACCGATCACTGCCTCATAATAATAATATTACCAATCATTGCAGTCTTTTAAATATAAAGGCGATCATCATTAGAAGATCAAAATGTTATTAGAAGTTTAATAAATATTCCCCATTTTATAACTTACATACTTTCTTCACAAACATTAGTATTATCTCTACCAACGCACAAAAATAATCCACAGGGTTTTATTTTAATTAGGAATCCAAGTTTTCTTACTATTTATTTATTTGTTTTGTGCGAAAAAAGCGTGGGTGAAGAGTTCGCAGTCAGTCAGACCTTGATTCAAATATACTTTTGGTATTTCCCTCGTTCGCGTCCATCCCTAAGTAACCTTGCAAAAAGATAATTTATAGCATAACAAACTTGAAGTAGCTTTAAATAGGCAAACTAGTAAAATTGTAAGGTTAACTTTATGGGGAAATTCGCAAGGTAAGGTCGTGGTTCCCACCCACACATTTATTTTAAAACTGGTAAAAAATACGTATTCATGCTTTATACATAACATTGCCTGTATATAATATTAGCAACCATAACGGGGCCATCGACGTAGACCTTGACGATCATAGTAGAAGGAAAAGCGATATTTTAATATTGTTTTCCATCGGGCGTATATTATGTTTCCTTACATAATGTACTGTGTATAAGGAGCTTGAAGCAGGAAGAGAAACATAGATAATAAGTTCAAAGTTCACATTATGAGGAACATGCTACGCTATACTGTAAACAACCATTAGATATCACATTATACTATGCAGCAGGTCAGAGACGAAAAATGAAGTGTCATACGTTTTCATGGGCGCACTAACGGTTTACTTTAATCTTAACCTTAAGATTTGAACACCATCTGCCTTGTAAACAAGCGACTGCACATTCGATACCCAAGAAAACTCCAAAAAAGAAGAAATTTAATAGAAAGTCCACACTCTGATTGTAAATCTTGTAATTTACCGATGACAAATAAAATGTTTACAATATGTAGGACCTACATATTGTAAACATCTATCTGTTGTCTTACATAATAAGTCGATTGATGCTGATTTTAACATAAAACGGTCACCACGCCTTCTTTTACAAACGTAACAACAAACCATGCTATTAATAACATACACAAGCTATTATTTAAGGTAAAATCCAATTAGCAATCGCAGATCATGCAAGAACCATGAACCCAATGCGTCATAATAACCATATATAAACCAGCAGTCTAGATGACCGAGTTTATGACGATTTGATGGCCATTACAGCGGAGACAGAAAAACCCAATGCCCTGTGCTCTTGACACAAATATTCGTAAGGCATAATAAGACGTAATAGCTGACAAGACAAGGCTCTCGTATGAATTTACAATGGGCCATGACGTCGTTGGGTCCGACAGATGAAAAGAATTGCCAAGGGTAGGTAGCCTTTGTGGACGATGTTAGTAGGTAAAGCAATTATATGTATAAACAAACCTATGTGGTAGTAGGGAGCTATTATGAAAATGAACCAAAAAAAAATCTTGGAATGATGACAGAAGTGTTTATCATGAAACGTAAATTTAATTTTTATAATAACACTGGCTTTTGCCCGCGACTTCGACCGCGAGTATGTCGTACTTTCCTATTAAAATTTCGAAAATGTATGTTTATAATCTTTATCATTTATTTAGATAAATAAGTATTCGGGCCGATTTTTAACTTTATAGATCAAAGGGATCTGACTTTTCAAATAAACTGTATCCCCGCTTTTCACCCCCACAGGGGTGGAATTTTGAAAAATCGTTTGGGTTGTATTCATAACTTGACTCAAAAACCCATATTCATTTTCGAGTAAATGGAAGCAAGTAGTAAAATCCACCCCTTAAACTTTATTACCCTTTTCCACCTTGGCAGGAATCGATTTTTGAAAAACCCTAAAACACATACCTACTTTTTTTTGTTTTAGTAGTACCAAGTTTCGAGTTAATCCGTCAGCGGGTAACATATTTTTCTAATCTATTAACTTTGTCACCCCCTAAATCCTCTGTGAGGGGTTTTTTTAAACTAAAAGTGACATTCTTTATTATTTACTGAGCCAAATATTGCCAAGTTTCAAATGTAATAACCAAATGAATAAGATTTTTCTTATTATAAACTATTCTTTTCACCCCCACAGGGGTCGAATATTGTAAAATCGTTTGGGTTGTGTTCATAAACTGACTCAAAAACCCATACTCGTTTTTGAGTTAATGGAAGGAAATAGTAAAATATGTATTGGGATGTTTCTATAACTTGACTTAAAGATTATTAATACCAATTTTCCAAGCTCCCCTGTGAAATTGACTATCCCTCTTCAATCCGTTAGGGGTAGATTTTCTAAAAATCCTGATACATTTTATAATTTATTTTGGTCTTACGTAAGTACTGAGTTTCGAATTAATTGGCCGCGTTAAAATTCTTCCATACAAAATTTGACACCCCCCAATCCTCCTTAAAGGAGTAGTTTAGAAAAACAAAAAATGCCAGACTTCTGATTTACTGAGATAAGTATTCGTGCCAAGTTTCAAGTTTATTAACTCAAGGAATAAGATTTTTCGTACAAACAAAATCACCCCTTTTCACCCCCTTAAAGATTGAATTCCCAAAAACCTCTTCTTAGAGCTCCCCTACATTATAAAAGGAAGCCGTGTGCAAAAAAAATTTCACATTCGTAGTCCGAATAGTTTCGGCTATGCGTTGACATATCGGAAAAAATGCGCTCAGTTTAGTTAGTTCTTATTTAAATGATAGACAACAGCAAGTTTAAATAAATGGTGTCAATCAACAGTAAAAATGGGTGTGCCTCAAGGCTCGATATTAGGATCAGCGGGATTGTCCGAAAGGGTTACCGCTGGCCCGGAACATAAAGGGCGAAAGAAGGAACACGGGTGGGTTTTAGTCAGTAAGAGTCTGACACTCCCTTCCGCTCCACCCAGAGCGGGAGGAGTCATTTGATGATTTCCCATCCAGAAAAAAAAAAAAAAAGGCTCGATATTAGGTCCTTTCCTCTTTTTAGTATGTTAATGATCTACTCCATTTATTAAAAAATCAACCACAAATGGTGTCATTTGCTGATGACACTTCCTTAATTTTTAAGGTAAAAAGACGTGATACAAATTTTGACGACGTAAATAACGCCCTACTGCAGGGCCAAAATTGATTCACTGCTAATGGAAAGAAAAAACATTTGGTAAAGAAAATCTTATGCATTTAGCATAAGACTTTCTTTGCCAAATGTCAAGGATATGATTGTGAGATAATATTGAATCAAGAGAAACTAGAATTCGTCGATAAAACTGTTTTCCTAGGGATCACGCTCGACTCAAGGCTTATGCTGTCAGAAAAATCCGTCAATTTATTGATGTACCGCGAGACTAGTTTCTTTTAATTACTTTTATACATCATGTCTTACGGTATTTTACTTTAGGGACGGGCTGCAGACATCGATTCTATTTTTATTCTCCAGAAAAGAGCCATCAGAGCCATATATAATCTCCGCAGGCGCAATTCTCTAAGAGAACTGTGTAAGGAAATTAACATCATGACGGTGCCTTGTCAATATATCTATGAAAACATCATGTATGTAAGAAAAAACTTACATATTTTTAGTAAAAGAGATGAAAGACATAATTATAGTACTAGAAATAGGGACCTATTAGTTCAACCAGGTTTCAGACTAAAGTAGACTCATTTTTTATGGGGTACTGTTTAATTTTTTTTTCTTTATTTATTTATAGGGGCTTTTACACATAGCGTATGCCAGTCCCATCGTATCCTAAACAATTGTACTTTCATAGGACGTGGACCATGAATTTGAACACACCCTTCGCATCGTCGCCATTTAGTTGGGATAGAATTGTACGGAACATGCCTACATCAGTTTTGTTCAAATTCAGGGACCTTACTAAATTATTTCTACTGGACCCATATTGGACACATTCCATCAATAAATGTTGTAGGTCGTCGACAACTCCACATTCGTCACAATTGGGTGTAGCGATTTTTTTCATCATGAAAGCAAATTTTTTGCATGGAATGTGTCCAGATAATAAAATACCTCTCTCCACATTCTTCAACTGAATGAGACAAAATTCAAGTCTTGTATAAAACGCACACTATGCAGTCAGGCATATTATAAGTTATGGGATTACATCGCTGATAAAAATGCCTGGCTCAATGCTGGTCCTGCTACACAACCACAAGTAAATTGATTAACACTTGAAATTACTAAATATAATACTGGAGCTGCTGAAGACTATCTTTGCATTGTATAAACTCAATTTTCATTGTATTGTATAATTGCATAGCACAGATGTAAGTTCTATCTATGTACAGACGCCAGCACATCAAGCTACTAAAATCTGTCAAAATTTAACAGATTTTCAACTTTATTGCTGAAGCATAAGGTTCAAAGTTGATTGGGAAAATTTGACAGTTTCGGGTAGTTTGAAGTGCTGGTGTCTGTACTATACCTAATGTACCATTTACCGGGTAATATGTCTTTGGATTGTTGTTTTCTTACTATTTTCTGTACTCTGGACGCTTTTAACGCGTAGATACATCTTCTTTAAATCGTTCTCACATATATCACAGCAGTGGTGCTGGACATCGTTTTCCTCAATCGCATGTCATGTAACCCGATTCTCGGTCACTCATAGGGATGTCCCAACAACCCGAAAAAGTAAGATTCCTTATGGTATAATACTCCTGGTCCTTATAAAAAAATATTTAGGGTTGGCACAATATGAAGTTCCATACCTACATAATTATGTTATATGCATTACCCTTTTAAACCGGTGACGACTTTCACTAATTTAATTTGCGGATATTTTTCAATGCAAATAATTTTGTTTTTTAATAGTAAAATGGTCCAAAACGAAATTAAATTTTGACAAAGTAAATTGTCATTGACGCAAAAATATTAAAAAGTATCACAGGCTTTTTTCATATTTCTTCGTCACTTAATTAACGCTTAGAACGTCAAGTATTAAGAAAATTTCTTCCGCAAAGGTTTTTTTTACGGTAAACGTAACTTGGGACAAAGGGAAATTAGGAGCATTGGGGAACAAAGCGAAGAGGCCGACCACAAAATAAGCGAAATGATTCTACCATTGGACTCGGATATAGTGAGTTATTTATTATGGAAAAATGTTACTTAAAAAAGAAAGAAAAAGTATTTATTGTGACTCGTACAGGAAGATCACAAAATAAACAAATCAGAATCATAAATAAAAATATAAAACAAAATTATACAAAAAGAAACAAAGACCTATACGAGGCTAAATGGCTCCTATCTCAGCATGATGCTGCGACATTTATATTTGAAATGTCGCAGCGCTGGTATTCTGATAGGGCTAAAGCTAGGCTAGGGGATATATTATAATAAAATATATGTAAAATATTAACAAATGAAATAAAATATCCATTTAATCCGCGCTTCAGCGCCAGAGGTAACCTCATATCTTGTCTATGCTTTAAGTGTCAGAGGCACTCTGTGACATTAGTGTAACAAGCAAAGGGTCGCACGCGCTGACCATCCGGCGAAAATAAATAAATACATTATACAATACGGCTGTCTAGTGGAACAGTATTATAGTGTATATATAATAACAGTGGTATGGACTTGAAGGTTAGGCCTTGATATGTTTGAACTATTCTAAAACTGTTACTATTGTGGTCTTATAAATACCTAAGTAAGCTGTCATATCAACTTGACGCGAAAAGATCCTTCTAAAAGTAATTTATGAGCATACGAGGTTCATTGTAAAATCTGCGTATACTTACTTTTTTGGGTATCGCCAAGGTTCACGGTCAAAAATCTGACTAATGCGAAATATCCGTTCATTTGAAGCGACTAATACAGACCTACTCGAATTTAAGTTTAACGACTTAAAACTACGGAACTAGAATACCTTGATAGCCCCTTATGTTAAATCATATTTAAAAAAAAGTTAATTGTTCCGGTCTTAACGGAAATCTGGATCCGTCCGACCAAAACAATTTTAAATCCGATTCCTATATGTAAGGCTTATACTTAGCACTATTCCCCTATGATTCCCCTAAGCTCATTTTCTTTGTTATACTTTATGTGCAAACCCCATGTTGTGCAGAGGACGCCGAAAGCGAAGCGATAAGTCATGTTATCCAATACATTAACACTGTTTATGTTTAACGAAACCACTTCAGGCTGTCGACTCGAACCCAATACCTACACGAATGATTCATTTGATAATGAAGCAAGAAATAAAATCACAAACAAAACAGTTGAGAAACACGATATTGAGAATTTCACAGAAACAATACGTAGCATCAGATCGAGTTCTTGAATACATAGTAGTTATGAATGTTGATCGCAGAGCGAGATATAATTGGGGCAAGCGAATAAAATTAAAACTCCCAACGTAGACTCCCCACGAACTCGCCAAGATAATTGGTCGCGAAAGCAGAAAAACAAGATAAAATTAATGTGCCACCATCAAAACACTTCAGCATTTCTTAATTAAGCACCCACTTAGGACGCTTTGTTTGTTATACAGAATTGGGGATGCGTTTCAGCTTAATATATTTAGAGGGTGGTGAGTGACAAAGGTTTTGTTTCTATATACAATGAAATGGTATCCTCGTTAAGTTTTCTCTCGAGGGTAGAAAAATCCATTGACAGTCATATCTTATCTATAAACAGTAAGGTCAGTCTCTGGTAAAGTCAATATTAAGAACCATGGATTCGCGCGTCATGTTCGTGAACGGGTGCCGTCGGTTGAGACTGGTGATCTCTAACTGTCAGGGCTTATTTTTAATCTTATATTTTGAATTGTTTCTTAATTTGATTTTTTTACATTGTTCTCACATAGAATAGAATAGAATAGAATAGAATAGAATAGAATAGAATAGAATACTCTTTATTATGTACACCATATACACACACGTGGGACACTCGGAAAGTTTTGCGAAAATATAAAAAAAATCTATAGGTAAATATCTTTTATTAAATCTTTTTAAAGTACTCTCCACTAGCCTCTATACAAAGTTTCATGAGCCTAAACCAGTTTTCGAAAACCTTTTTCTAGTCCGCCGCAGACACCTCGTTTAAAGCCTGCTCGAACGCTGACAGCGCATCTTCCGGTGACGAAAATTGTATCCCGTTGAGCTGATTTTTTATTTTCGGGAATAAAAAGAAATCACACGGTGCTATGTCAGGGCTGTAAGGAGGGTGACCAGCGTGCCGTCCAGAAAGTCCCTCGTTTTGAGCGCGGTGTCCGAAGGCGCGTTGTAGTGGTGGAGCAGTAGCACGCGGAGCCCTGTGTTGGGTCGCTTGTTGCTCACAACAGAGAAAATTCTTTGGTTTCGTAAAGGAATTGATACCAAGTAGCCAGTCAAATTGAAAAAACTCGCGATCAAAATCATTCCCCCGCTTCTAGGTCGCTTCACGTTGGTAGGCGTTGATTCGTTTTGAAACACCCAAACAGTCCACTGGCGCTTCGTTTCTGGATCGTATTGAAAAATCCAAGACTCATCACCTGTAATGATATCGTAAAAGCGCCAAGACGGGCCTGCTTCAATTTGTTTATCATATCACGGCACCATTCCACCCGGGTCTGCTTCTGAGCATCGGTGAGGTTGTGCGGCACCCAGCGTGAAACTATCCTCCTCACGCGAAGATGCACGTGTAGAATTTGGTGCAAGCTTCCCAATCCAACCTGCACTATGTGCTGATACGTAACTCGCCTAAGTTCTTGGATCCATTTTTTTACTGCTAGCACGTTTTCTTCCGTAACAGCCGTCAAAGGGCGACCACTTCTTTCTTCATCCCCCAAAGTTAGTCGACCGCGCTTGAATTCGTTATACCAACAATACACGGTTGCCTTAAAAGGCCTTAATCCATGAATGTGATTTGAAGTCAATCGTACGATTCGTCCGGTTTCAGTCGACACTTGAAATCGTAAAAAATCATAGCGCCAAAATGTTCACGGCTCAGATCCATTTTTTAATGAGACACGATAATTTAAATTAGCTCGCAAACAGTGTGGAGCGAAATTTTTAAATTGGAACGTACCTATTTTTACTCACATATAACCATATTTTTAAAATAGATTATAACTGGCCAGTCTCTCATACATAAAAACTTTTTTTCGCAATACTTTCTAAGTGGCCTGTTATAGAAGCAGCAAGAATAATGTACCCAGGATTTTGTAATAATGTTGATTTAAAAGAGTGTCCTTGGAGTTTCTTGCCCGTTCTTCTCCATAGAGATCTTCATTTTAGAATGGGCAACTAGCTTCAACTCTCTGACTAACTGACCGACTACTTGACAATTCAAAATTGCCTGTAAATGGTTTAATTGAAATAAATGCTTTGAGTTTGAGTGCCTAATATCTTTCTTTTAAATATTTAATTAGGCGACGCATTAATCTAACGTCTCAAAAGAATTAAGGCTACTTAAAACTTTTGACAGTGGCCGCCATTAAACGCGGATACTTATTAAACAGGCTCTTAGGGCCGCCTCCAGGAGCGAGAGAATCGCGGCGATAGTCACGTCGTGCCATCAAATTTTCGCCGCGATGGTATCACCGTGTGGAGACACGTTCTAAGGGAGTGTATAGAAATACGTGGCACGACGATAATATCGCCGCGATTCTCTCGCTCGTGGAGGCGGACCCTTACTGGCTTATAAAGTCCTGTGCTCTTGTATAGTTATAATGTATAGGCATTTGGTTTTTATTTATTTTTAGTTATGTCAGTGCTAGTTACCATCTGAACCTTACAATATGCTGTAGCAAATTTTCTGTGTAGATACTGTCTACAATCAAAGACTTACCTTAGCTATTTAGTTCCTGAATTACATGTTTGGTTGATTTAAATCAATATATCATAATCAGCCTATAATGTTCCCACAGGCCTCCTCTCTGTGAGAGGGAGTGGGCCATAATCCACCCCGCGGGTCCAGTACGGGATGCCACATGTTTTAGAATTTTTGGTTCTAACACATGCCGGTTTCCTCACGATGTTTTCCTTCACCATTTTGAGAGCAGTGGTGATGAAATTAAATACACAAAGTAAAGTGCCTGACTGGGTTCGAACTCAAGGCCTCGTAACTCGGGGCAGATACCACTGGGCCACCACTGGTCAATATCAATAAGATTTTTTTTTTAACTTTTTTAACATTTGTATTAAGAAAATGAGGATCATTGTTGAAGGTCAACATTGTAGCCGTTTTTTTTATCGCCTAAAAAAATAATATATTAAACTATACAAATAAACCTTGCGGAATAAATTCTCAGCAGCTCAGTATCAAGTATTGGTACCTAGCAATAACAAACCTAACAGTAACAATTATGTATGTATTTACCAAAATATATCACAGTGTACGCACATAAAGATATACATAACCATTATAAGCTGACTTCAGATTGTACGAAAAACCGGTAACCTGTAAATTATATACCGCGAGGTCAGCTAAAACTGGAAATGTATTGTTTGATGTGTAGCCGTATGTACCAAATCCTTAACCATTAAAATAATCAATCAAAGTCAAAGTCAAATCATTTATTTCAAATAGGCACATTAAAGGCACTTTTGAACGTCAAAACTTACAGTAAAATTGAATTGATTCTAGTCGCCCCTTCCAAAAGGTAGTTTTCGTATGGAGGAGAATGGGCAAGAAACTCCACCGTTACTCTTTTAAAATGTTTTACAAGGTTTTGTATACAAAATATAATTATATGTGAAGACTATGCACCTAGAATAAAAGAAGTCTACACCAAAAAAAAAAAAAGAATTAAAAATTAAGTAATTACAGGTAAAACAATTATGTGATAGATACATGGTACATTTACAATACAACTCTAAGTCCAAACGGCTCAATTGAATGACAAGATGTATTTCATAAACATGGTAAAAATCACGAAGTAAATATACAGAGTAGAAAAAGACCGATTTCCACACGATAGAACAATATTAGGATGTTGAGACAAATTACAGTTAGTATCATTCTAGCACTAAAATAAGTGCATTATGGGTTTCATGGTCATTCTCTGTTAATGTGATAAGTTTATATCCGGATAATCCAAATATTCAAATATGCACCTGTTTGCAAATCTGAGGATAAGACGATTATTGCAACTTTTTACTAAGAAAACGATAAATCTTTTATACATCATGACAACTAATCCTGATTGATAATAATAATAAGCACGCTGAAATTATATCACGTTGCTTTATTTAACTTAAAAATGGGTAAAAAAAGACGAAATGTTTCGTGCGTGGGACACCCGGTTGGAACGAAGTTCCTTTCGATTTATTAAATAATAGGCACAATGAAATAAATTAACAACACTTGACACTTTTGTTTTTTTATTTACTTACTAAATGAAAAAACAAAAAGTGTCATGATGCTCAAAATTTTTCAGACTAGCTCTCATTCATGTGTGCAGTATAACGTGTGTAAGATGCTTCGTTCCAAAACACCTCCACTCAAACTCAAACTCAAAGCTGGCGGAACTAACCAAAATAGCCTAACTTCAATATGATTTTTCATGAAATTGATAAGACTTAGGTATAAAATAAAAATAACGTGAGTAACTACATGATATTTCCACACTTATTGTGCAACAGAAACACAAAAAATTAAAATTTTCTAGATAAAAACACATCACGAAGTTACCTCTAAATTTCACGACTTTTCGATTTGTACCTAATATGCTTATGACTACTAGAATAAAAATTTGATGATTAATGTAATAACACAAGGCGACAAAAATTGTGGAAGCATTTTTTTTATTCCTTTTTTTTGTGGTTTTACAAGTATTACGACGATAAGCTTATAGCACTTACGACGTTCTTAGTTCGTGGAAGAAGTCATCTTCCGTCGCACATTGCGCGAACTTTAAACATATTTTTGATTCACAAATCAGTCGCCGTCACTCTGTTGAGAGGAGAGGACCGCGCTCAAATTTTCGGCTGCGCTGGTATATAATTTATTTGCGTAAATAATATTTTCGTAATTTATCACTTTGTAGAAAGACAATGATGAAAGAAAGTCTAAAGTTCATAATGTAACTTGGCAAGTTTTCAAAGCTAAAGTTTCAACAGTTAGATACAAATGAGGAACCTAATAAACTTTCGACTTACTCTGGCACCCATTTACATAGGTATAGTTGCCAATTTTTTTATCGGTAAATCCGACACTCCTGTACTTCTTTTGTACCGAACTTGGCCTCTTTTTCTACAAATGTTTTCGGCAGGGATTTTTTACTACTCTCACTTCGCGCTGGAAAGGTTTTCATAACACATGCCATTTGATTTTGCATTATACAGTGCAAAATCCACCATACCAATATTATTTTTTACTTCGGTATCACTGTTGCTATTTTATTGACTTTGCGATCCTGCTATGCAAAATCCACGATATACAATTATAATTTTTTACTGGATAACACTATTTTCTACCAAGATGTCGTGACGTCCAACATATACAGACGCCAGCACATCAAGTTACCCGAAACTGTCAAATTTTCCTAACCAACTTTGAACCTTATGCTTTAGCGATAAAGTTTAAAATCTATTAAATAAATTTGACAGATTGTAGTAGCTTGATGTGCTGGCGTCTGTACGAGGTTCTAAATAAAATTTGGTTACATTGTAATTTGAACTATATTACGCCAACATTGAGTTTCTAGTTCCAAAACATAACTAAGATAATGATTCTTAAATTCTGAATTCAAACTTAGTGTATAGTAAGTATATGCAAAATAAACAGATGTTTTACGTACTGAAGAATTTCATAGAAAATAAAAAGAATGCCAAAGATATATTTAAATATTGTAATTTGAGAAACCAGTTGCTGATCACTCTGCAGTACAACAAAATATTGATAGATTTGTTCAATCATGTTCGTCCTTAATATGACCTTTATGACGTCGTCATTCTAAATGCTTAATTTCAATAGCTTAAAGTAAAAAGCGTAAGGTAAGTGAAGCGATGATATTGACCTTTATGTCGTTAAAAAAAATATTGAGTTTGTTTTCATCATGATTCATGATCAGGAGTATGTAGTATATAATACTTTGATGGAAGTGCTTTTGCTTTTTATGGTTCCATACCTCAAAAGGAAAATTGAAACCCTTATAGGATCACTTCGTTGTTTATCTGTCTGACCCTTTTTCTCCGCAATGCGTGGGGATACCAATTTGAAATTTATATCAAAAACTTAGATCTACGGTTCCTTGGAGCTGTAGAAATATCAAGCCTCTAAGACGTTGACTTAGAAGCTGGCATAAATTGCCATTCATGTCGCATATTTTGACACTCGCAAATAAATTAAAACTTTATGGGTGTACCTTATGGGTTTTAATTATTTCCGTTCACCTAGAATCAAGAAATTTGGCAAGAAGCAAGGTCTCGCAGCACAAATAGATACAATAAATTATCCGAAAATCGTTGATTTGTAATTTTATTCGGAATCGCAAATTTATAGGCCGTATCTTGAATTTAGTTCACTCAACTCGGTTTACTCTCCAATGTAACAAAATATTTTTTACTGCATAGTAAAGTTTGTCCTTCAATCTGGAATTGGAAATTCATAGGCTATATGTATTACTTGTATATCCATGAATCCGTTACCGGCGTCAGAACAGATTCACGAACATATAATAATATTGAATAATATACCTAGGTACTTGCACAGCGATCATACTTAGGTACTACATTGAATAGAGCCGTTTCATCTGATTATTTTGCGTATAATTAGAAGATTCAAATTCAAACACAAATATATAGGCCGGGCTTATAGAAAAACGACGTAACACGTTTTTCTTACTAACCTAAAAATTCATTTTGTTAACTCATTTTTACTAGTTTTGTACAGAACAGAACAACATCCACCGACACGAGTTTCAAAGCTTGCTTCAAAGAACTAGTAGCTCATAAAACAGGACACTACGTAATAACGTACAGAATTACCGGGTTTTTTGCTTTACTTATCCGGGAGCGCCCGGATGAACCTAAATGTGTCTTTTGTCTTCCCGGACCTAGACTGGCAAGAGAGTGGCCATATAAAATGTGGTTTAGGAAAAGTCCCGGAAAATTATGTAGGTACAATTTCATGATTTGAATCATGATAATTTAATCGATCATAATTATCGCTATTTGGATATCAGGTGTTACTGGTACCTATATTTCTTATGAGTTGGTAACAAATAAAAAATTTAAACAACTGCTTCTAATATATCATTTAAATTATAACAGGATCGTTAAAAAAACCGCTATCGGTGCACACAGTGCAGGACTGCATTATGCCCTGTGACATAAAACAGCACTTTTATTTTTTATCATAAAGGCTCCTGCAAACAGGCGCGACGCGCGATTATATAGCGTGTCGCGCCTGTTTGTAGGAGCCTTATGATTTATACGCAAATAAAAATTAAATACTGTTCGTTGGTAAGCGCATAATTTGAGAACTGTTGGGCCGTTTCTCTTTTAAATGTTCGTTATATATTCCGAATAAGGTTTTAGGGAAAGACAATTACGAAAGGTTGCCCAGAAAATTCGGAAAACCTGAAAATTTTGTTTACTGTGGGTTTTGTATGAATTATTGAAATTTGGACATGACGACGCCTGTCGGGTCAGCTAAAACAAAATAAAAAACGTTACCTGTCCCTTAAAATATCAACAATGTTTTTGTTAACCCTACCATGGAATTTCCCGGGCAAAAATCACGGGAGCAAAAGAACAATGGGCTCGTAGATGGCGCATTTCCTCCGCGGGAACTAATTAAGTGGATTCTATTCAGGTAATATAGTTCCGTTTCTATAATATCTAGCTACGTATTCACCGATTCGTTCAACTTTGTTACCTGTTCCTAAGGCAAATCAGTAGTGAATGGAATTGTTGGGTGAATGTATTGTTCCGATTGCCATAGGTTACCGTGCGTGCATGCTTCACCTAGCTAGTAGGTAAGTTTGAAGTCAAAACAATTAGGTCCTGTGAAGAACTTCTCAGGCCTATTTAGTGTAAAGCCTGGAGTACACATGCTATTGAAAGTTGAAATCAGCATACAATTACCACATGGATTACGAAAAGTGTACTTATGAGTATTTACACACTCGGAGAGCATATCGTTTGTGAACATTCCACCCTAGTAGCGAAAAAATCTGCTTTTTAATAGCATGTGTATTTCAGTGTTTTGTTAGCTGGTTGCTAACTGAAGGTCTAGTCGGTAGAAATTTATAAATTGAGTTACTCCCATGACTAATGCACAGTTTGAACAACCATTCAACAACTTTAAATCTGTCTAAAATTTCTCACAGAAATGGCCTCTGAATAGGGAATTTTCTTTACTCATAATACCAATTATTTTATTGTTCTGTAAACGGCGTGTTAGAAGTAGTTTATTGAGGCAATAGTGTTAGTATCTACTATCGTATAATAATATGAAATCAGTAAATTGATTATCAATATCATCGATCAAAAATCGATTTAATCCAAATTATCTTAGATGATAACGATCTACTATCAAAACTGTTGTTTTACCTACATGCAAATTGCGCAAGTCAACGTCATAGCTATGTGGACTCTGTCATGTGTAGATTATTTTATATAATTCTTATTCTTCTTCGTTCGATACATAAAACGTATTTTGAACAAGGGTCTTTAATATGCTTAGGAATCTATTACAGCGACATTTTCATTTCTTTCACCGCCCGTTTCACCATCGTTCAATTTTAAATTAGTTTCGTACAATGATGCTTAAAAATTAAAACCAATGAAATGAAAACCATACATCTTCTATATAGGTACAAATAAATAAAATTGGAGTGTGTGTTTGTAATGAGAACACATTCAGTCGATTCAGAGTTGAGCAAAATTCTTCTTGATGTTTGTGAGGGAAAGTGTCCAGAAGTGAATAGTACTCATGATATGGAACTACCTACCGGTCTTTGTCAGGTTGTGGCTGACACTGAAATTTTAATACGTTATAATACGTTAAAATTTATGATTATATTCACGATTAAATTCCACGCGGACGAAGTCGCGGGTAACAGCTAGTAAACGTATAAAGTAGTAGGGCGGATGAGCCCTTCAAAGGAATCAAACAACGATACAATTTCTTTACGTTTATATTGACTGACATTTTGCTGACTAAGCTAGCACTGTATTTTCCTAAACAAAAAAACCTAATAAAATATTTGACACCCCGTTCTAAACTTGCTTGAATGTTTGGATGGAACCCGCGCTAAATTATAGGCAACCTGCACTACATAAGGTTGACTTTAGTGGACAACCTTTACAGTACATTATCAAAGAACACCAATAAAAATATCTGCTAAGGTCTGGATACCCGAAGGACCGCAGCGCCACCTACACGTTACCATTCTGCATTATGGTCTCGTAGAACCGATTACGGCATTTTATTACTTCAATGCTGTTATACCACTTTATTAAGGTTTTTAGAAGCTCCAAAAATGACTTGCAATTGAGCAATACCTACGTGTAGAATATTTTTTGGAATATGTGAATATTTAGCCTATGTAAGCTATACCTACTGGTACAGCTTACATAGGCCACGTAAGAAATTAATAGCCACAAACAAATAAATCTTGATTGTTGGTGAACGTACTTACTAGGTATTACCTATACTCATGAATCATCGTGACAAAAACTAGACTTTTTTTTCCTAATCTCTCTATCTCAACGACAACAATAAACTGATATAAAATTAGATAGATAAATCGTCTTTATTTTCCCGGATCTGATGAAACAAATTCAGAACGAAAAGATAATGATCTAATGAAAAGATAATGATTTAGGAACCATAAATTCATTCCGGTTCTTATCACTAAGTTGGAGAGAATTGGCGTAAGAGGAATGGCTCTCAAATTATTTAAGGACTACCTGACTAACAGGACACAAGCGGTGAAGATTGGAGGTCGCATCAGTAGGCACGAAGGTTTGGAGTTTGGTGTACCTCTGGGGAGCATATTGGGGCCTCCGTTGTTTACAATCATATATAAACGACCTCTGTGAGTTAAAATCTCCCCAATTGCCAAGTATTTACTTACGCAGATGACACTGCACTTTTTATTCACGGTCCCTCATGGATTGATATGAAAGCTGATGAAACTTCTTTGAGAAATGCCATGTGGTGGTTGTCATATATCCTACTAACGCTCGACATCAATAAAACCAACTACAAAACTTTCACATTAAAAACTACTCTCCCACCTCTGAATGCTTCCTTTATTTTGTCGTGAGCTGCCTTCTAACTGTGATCGTGTAGCAATATCCTGAGCCACCACTGTAAAATACCTTGGAATTAATATTGACCAATTTTTAAAATGGCAATATCATATTGATGCCCTGACCTCACGTGTTAGAAAGCTAATCTTCGTTTTCAAATTGCTCCGTAATGCCACTGATTCGGAAACCCTTATGTTGACCTACCTTGCGCTATGTTAATCAACACCATCTTACTGCATCACGACTTGGTTTGGGGCAGCAAAGACTATACTCTTACTTTTGGAAAGAGCACAAAGAGCTGTTCTCAAGGCTGTGACTAAAAAGACGTTTCAATATTCAACCGCTAAACTCACCTGACATTGGCACAAAGTTATAACTAGTGCCACACAAAAAAAAAAAAAACCGCTAAACTCTATAGTGACACGCAGCTACTGTAACCGTAGACAGCTTTTTATACAGCAAACAATAATTAGGAAACACACAACACTAACTTATAACCCTTATTTTATAAATGCAAACGTCCGCGTCGGTCGGATATAGTCTGCTCCACACAGAACGACAATGGCTAAACCGCATTACAAATTATTTAGCTACTGAGAACCTCCTTAACCAGCACTTATACAATTTTGAGGAATCAATCGCTAATTCAACCCTAATAAAATATTAATAAGTATAATTGATTAAAATAAAATAAAAACCCGCCATCTACCTTAAATAATAGCCGAATTGAATTAATCGTCATCTGTCACAACATAAAACAAACACACTCATAACAGCACACCCTTTTTTATTGAGGATGGGAAATCATTAAATGAAGGGTCATCCCGCTCTGGGTACCCACACCCTCACCTGCACTTACTCTCTCACACACAGTACACACCGACACACCCCTGCACGTCGTGAAAGTGGCACGTTCATTCTTTTTGTATATTAGTACCTAATTTTAGGCATGCCTAAATTGGGAATCCAGTAACTCAATATTTTTTTACTACGGACGTTTGAAGTAATGTTTGTAGTAAGATGATGGAGCGGCCCTAGTTGTCCATCATCATCATCATCATCAGCCTATAATGTTGCCACTGCTGGGACACAGGCCTCCTCTCAGTGAGAGGGAGTGGGCCGTAATCCACCACGCGGGTCCAGTGCGGGTTGGTTGGTAGTTGTCCATAACACGGGTTAATTCCTAACACGGAACTGGGTTTGCTCCACTATTCACTATAATATTAGTATCCGTCGCTCATGTTATATAGTAAATAAAAATTTTATTTCATTTCATTTATTCATTTTGTAAACTTAGGGCACAATTATACAGATGTTATACAAAAAAATTTTGGTCCATGCTATGTCCCGCCAAAAAGCATACAAAATAGCAAATGACAAAATAAAAATAAAGTCAATAAGTAAGTATTTGTCACAATTTCATGCAATAGCTAATATCAATAAAAATTAAAAACGGCACATAAACAAATAAGTAATAGGTAATTAGTCACAATTTCGTATACAATAAATAATGCAATAAAAATGTGAATAAATATTATCATTATCTTACGAAAGCAACAACTTGATTATGGACAGATATACCTACAATTATACAACTTTTATTTTATTTTGTCATTAAGATATTCATTAACAGAATAATACGCCTTGTCATTCAATAATTTAAAAAGCTTACCTTACCTAACGTTTAAACTCATTCATATTGTTGCTTGATACAATTTGATCAGGTAATTTGTTATAAAGTTTTAGAGCCATTGCAAATATAGATACTATTGTAGAGAAACTTGGTTTTAGTACATAACGGGTGCAAATTTTTTATAAGATTATTCTTATTATTTAATAAGATTATTTATTATTATTTATTTATTATTATAAAAGATACTATTTCAACTTTTTAATTCTGCTTGTGGTGCTTGTGGCTCTGTAATAACAGCCACACGGGTAGATCGATTAGGTTAAGCTACGCTTGCCGCGGTTGGTACGTGGATGGGTGATCATATTTACATATCAAGACTTCCGTGCTTCGAAAAGCACGTTAAACCGCTGTTCCGGCTGTCATTCATGGATCTTTGACAGTCGTTACGGGTCGTCAGAAGCCCGAAAGTCTTACCAAGGGCTATCATTATAACCCAGTAACTGGGTTGTGGAGGTCAGATAGGCAGTCGCTTCATATAAAATATAGATGTTCAGCTGCATCCGGTTAGACTGGAAGCCACCCCAACATAGATGAAAAAAGGCTAGGCAGATGAAAAGAAGCAGAGGTGATAGATAATTTAACATTAACAATTATTTTATTTGGAATGTACGATAGCAAAACTATTTATAATGAGGTTTTAATTCATTGATAACATGGGAGATTGGCTGGCCCAAACAAAAACATGTCCTCCTACAAAATCTACCTAATCCTATTTTCCAGGAATTTTCGTTATGTTTGTACGTCAGTATCTAAGCATATCTACTCGTAATTACGATATTGTTTTCATTTGAGTATTGATGTGGCTACAAATATATTATTTTAAAGACCGTTTACCAGGCAAGATAATCAGCATTAGGTATACAATCCATCATGTGAAGATATTTTACATACAAGAGAGGTTGCTGAGATGTTATCTCTTTTGGTAGCCATAATCGTTCGTAAGGGATCTTGCAAACATTATTTTCTAGCACGGTTTTCAAGACCTTGCTACCGGTTATACTCAATAATAATGTCCACTATGACACGTTTTAACCATTCATTGGTAATAATAGCTAATGTCACGTACTTTTCAATACAAGCAGTCTGCGGTAGGTGGCGCACGCGCAACCAGCCTTCATTACTTACAGGGCCATGATAAACATTTAAATTTTATGGGGTCCTTTCTTTCATAATTCATTAATTTCAATTTCAATAATGTGAACCTAACCTGTCGTTATATATTACTTATTCGCCTTAATTTACTTTCAATAATAATTATTAAATATTTTACGGATTATTTTTCCGCCGACCAGGTTCGAAACAAACACTATACTGATTTACTGAATAAGGTGCGGAATTAGATAAGTAATTGATTAAGTACCTAATAATGTTCAAGAAACATAACTAGTACTTTACAACCTTTTACAAGGGCCCTCTATAACGCAACTGATTATTTAACTTTTTAATAAATTGGGTTGCAAATATAATCTGCCATGTTTGTAACTACACGTAGTGATTGGCCTTTAGACGGATTTGGTAGTATCAAATAGGTTAATAAAAGTGAACCAGAAAAGTACCTACCTATATATCTTGAGTCACCTGTACGAATCATGATTGCGCGATTACTAGATTTGTAAGCAATACCGCAATACCTAATGATAAAACGGAATTACGTTAATTATTCATATAAGTAGGTACCTATGGATTATAGATTATTTGGAAAATAAATGAAACTACTCCTGAATTCCACCAGTAAGACCCACTACAACGTTCTCATGGGTGATTTTAACGCTAAAGTGGGAGTACAGAATTGCAGTGAATCGGTAGTAGGATCCGACGGGTTTGGCAATAGAAATCATAGGGGGCAAATGCTTGTGGACTTCCTTGAGAAGGAGGGGCTTTTCTTGATGAATTCCTTTTTTCAGAAACAGCACCAAATGAAGTGGACGTGGCGAAGTCCCGACACTATGACGAAAAATGAGATAGACTTCATCATAACGGATTAGAAGCATATATTCAGAGATGTCTCGGTGATCAACAGGTAATGATCACAGACTTATTCGAGGCTCTCTGAATATCAATGTTAAGCTCGAGCGAACTCGTTTGATGAAGTCTAGGCTCTGTCCAAATATGTTCCAAACTGTGCTAGGATCTGAAACGCTGGAACGTTTCAGATCCTAGCACAGTTTCAGACCTGGAGAACCGATTCGCTGTCGTGGAAACCACAAATGACGTTGACCAGGAGCTTGACCAAATTGGTGGACATCCTCAGGGAGGAAGGTACTCGATTTCGCAAAATGCGGCGTACGGGCAAGAAGTCCAAACTTTCGGAAGAAACTCTGGAGCTTATGGCTGAACGACGTGAAAACCCACGTGCCGGGCCACCACGGGCCACCACGGGCTATGCTTGGAGATTCCAAGCAAGCTCCTCTGAAGGATCGAATCCGCAATGAGGTGATCCGGCAGAGAACCAAATTTGTCGACATACATAGCTCAAAGAATAAGCAACCTGAAGTGGCAATGCGCCGGTCATAATAACCGTAGAACCGATGACCGTTGGGGTAGATGTAACGTGTTCTTGAGTGGAGACCGCGAATCAGTATACTCTTAGAATTAGTTTATCATAAGTATCAAAACATACGCAACAGACAACAGACAACACACACAGGTCGTGTGTTGGACAAATTAATTAACTTGTCGATCACACGACCTTGCAAACTATAATATCATCATCATTTGCCTAGCCAACTATGTTGGGGTCGGCTTCCAGTCTAACCGGATGCAGCTGAATACCAGTATTTTACATGGAGCGACTGCCTATCTGACCTCCACAACCCAGTTACTGGGTAATGCGATACCCCTTGGTAAGACTGGTTGTCAGACTTTCAGGCTTGTGACTACCCGTAACGACTGTCAAAGATCCACGAATGACAGCCGGGACCAAATTATAATATGTACAACATATTATAAAAAAATTATCTAAATTCTAAGAAATCATAACATTACAAACATTACTTATCTCATATTAGACCTTAACCTTAAAGGATATAGGTAATGCGGGTAATGACATCTAAATCTAAGTAATTTATAAGGAAGCAATGCGTAAAGTTTTCAAATGAGACCGGTATCGGAACAAGTATTTTTAATATCTTTATTTTATAATATGCTTGTAAAATTAGTATTTTGAGTGTACACGACTACATTTTACGGTCCTGTGCCCAATGTTATCATTGATAGGTAATTGTAATCGCGATATACATTACAGCTTATTGATGATTCCTAGAAACAGAGAGTTAATGCGAATAATCCAACTTAACGTTGTAAACACGAACGTGTTTTTTGATATTATTGTTATTTAATGATGGCCCAGCGTATTAGAGATCCGTAACCATGAAGAAACCGTAAAATTCTTTATTTTCATAAAATAGTCGATTTCAGCAGTTATTGAGCGTTATGAATTGAGTTTCGTACATCTCAAAAAATTAGCAGTTCCAGTTTATGTTTCACTCACATATTATTGACATAACGTAAAAAAGACTTTTAAATAATTTAAATCTATTCTTGTTGAAAAATAATAATGCAAATGAAATGGATTTTCTGTTGATAATCAAATTACCTACAATATACAAACTGCGTATGCGCCAAAAGATAGTTATAAAACTTTCTTTGAATAGTTTCATGTTGAATATTGGTATAAAACATAGGAAACATTTTCCGCTTCTAAAGAAGAAAGAAAATTCCCTGAGCAAATGTAAAGGGTAAGGGTAAAAGCAATAAAATATGTTATTTTAGAGTAGCAACAGGAAACGAGTGATTTACAAGCACAATGGGGGCAGGTTGCACTAACAATAAAATGGATTCCTCACATGCTGAAAAAGATATTACAAAGTATATTTCTACATGGTGTCATAAACACGAATATCTACTTGATTTTTCCTTTGGAAACATCATAGTTAATAGCCTAAATACCGGTTGCTTTCTGGTGAAACTAAAAGCTACACTGCTGACTGCCATGGTTAGCTTTATCAAAGCCTTATATTTCATACATCTGGTAAAATTGCTAAATCAAAAACTATAGCGTAGGTCCCTAATCTGAAATGGACATTAAGAATGACTCAATTGAATGAATTTTCTTTATTTTCAAAAGAGATCCATAGTCAGTAATATTAATTAGATTTAAAAATGTAGTACCTAGTAAAAGGGAAATATACCTTCTAGCATCTTTAATAACTTGTTACGCAACATTTAGCAATTAAGTAAACATGGTGGTTGTAATACCTCTATGAATATTGAATAGGTACACTTTACCAGATAAGAACTAAGCTGCTAATTGCGCTAGCTAATCCGGTGGCCGGAGCCCTGCTGCATCAACCAATCACACGCGACTACAATACGTCACGATCTGTCGGATTGGCTGTCCGGTCCATTATCTGCTTTTAGTTAATCACCTCTTTTGTTTTCTGTGATATGCGGATGTTTTATGTATTTTAGAAACATCTTATTTGTCCCTACAAATTTACCTACAAGTTTACGCCTAATTCAGAACTTACCTAAGTTCTGAATTAAGTGTAAACTGATAATAGATACTTAATAAGGAAAGTCATTACAATAAAAGTAAGTCTATAATTAATTTTAATGTTTGACCAACGCACATATTTTAGACACCGTAAATGATCATGGAACAAGGTAAGGAAATTGAATTACACCTTCACAAAAAACATCAAAAAGAGCATCTGCTATTGATCCGAAAGCGGAAATAGAGATTAAAAGTACTGCTCAAGTCAGTCAGAGAATGTCAGACGATCGTTACGCCAAAATAGCATTGGAATGGATGTCATAAAATAGAAATTACGTCGTGAAAAGCCTTCGCGGAGATCGAACCGCCAGGAAAAATCCTTTATGAAAGATTGCTTCACAATAACGTAGAAATTCAGAGGAAATCACGGACTTTTCGCTAGCTTTAGGTCAGAACATACTTTGTAGTAAAACAAAACGTAAGTAGGTAAGTTATATTTTGAAGAAATTTACAAATTATTATCGAAACAATGTATAAAACATACATATTACATAAACACATACCTTCTTCGCATGGGGATAGGCAGAAACGTATTTAACGCCACCTTCTACCATCCTTACATACTCCTAATAATAAAAGAAAAGAATTAACTAGAATCCAGGTCTAAAATTAAAAATTGGTATTGACCAGATCTATGTTAGATAGTGTGTTATCGTTTTTCTTGCTAAAGGGTTTACCCTCGAGGTCACCTGTAACTGTCATGAATTATTATGATGATATAGAATCGAATGAAGCGATTAGCAGCTGTTTATATTAAAGGTTCAAATAAAAGTTAGCATATAAAGTAAGCATTGCCTTAGTATGAATTGGCCGAGTTTTTTACCTATCTTCAAATTGCCAGCGAGGTGAAATGAATTTATTAGTATTCCGAACTCTTCACAATTATTTATTTAATTGTTAGTCGAATTCCGATCTCTTTATTCATAATGAGGTTCCTAGATACGAATCACAAGCCTATCGATATCTGCAAATAGTAAAGAAAAACAACCTGCACGATTATAATACTTACCTAAATCTGATCACGTGTAGGTAAGTCCAACTTTATGAAGATGTCGAATATCTACTTTAAGATTAGCAACATAATATTTATGAAGGCATTTTTACTTGCCTATGTACAGACGCCAGCACATCGAGCTACTACAATCGGTCAAATTTCTTTAATAGATTTTCAACTTTATCGCTATAGCATAAGGTTCAAAGTTGATTGGGAAAATTTGACGGTTTCGAGTAGCTTGATGTGCTGTCGTCTGTACCAAAGTACCTACTACCAAAGAGTCCAAGCATGAGAGTGGTTTCACTTAAGAAGGTATACTTTTTATATTTAGGGTTTCAAGAATAACCGAACGAATAAAGGCTATGCTATGTAGTTTTATACATTTTTCCGCTACGTAAAATCTGATATGCTTTATAACAAGTTTTTAATCGAGTTTGATACAAATTATCTATAATATACGATCATAAATCATTATTTTTATCCAGCATGGTGGAGGTGACTAGCTGTTATGGGTTTTAAAAACAATATTATTTATGTATCTTTTCACTTATATTCATGAATTATATTGTATATCATATTGCTTATTAATTGAATATCATTCTGTACAGGCACATTTTGGTATCAACGCCTGTTATGTCATACGTATTAATAAATCACCCTTTGTTATACCGTTGCTTTGTTTGCGTACCAAATAAAGTAGGTATGTAAATAAATAAAACAATAATAATCTATTTGCTCAATGAACAAGTGCTATAATTCTTTTAAATTGCAAACGAAACAACGTGGGTATAGAAGCTCTACTTTAAAAAAATATTATGTCTACCACAGTTTAGTAATTAGGTAGTGCAGTAGTATAAATAGTAGTATAAATATTTATTTGCGTGCACACACATGCATACAACAACACGATACAAACGTTTATGTTTTTTATTGTTTTTATAATGGTAGGGTAAAGCGTCTCCTTTGAACATGTTCAGATATCATTATGTTCATAGTTTTGGGGCCGCTCGAAATAAAATTATATCTACACTACTAAAAGGAAAACCTTGGTTCTCTACAAGGCTTCCCACAATCTGTAGCCATAGCAAGGGAATCTGTAGGCATTACTGTCACTTACCATAGTTCCTTGCCTCTTGTAGTCACTTTTAATTACTAAGTATACAAATGAATGATCCGGAAGCTAACGTTAGGACATAATAAATATGACTCAACAATACTATAACCGTATAACGTTTAAGGCAGAATAAATAGCTGTCTAGAGTATTGTGACCATAACGTCCAAGGATAATTGGTGGAGCAAGTATCGAATAAGATATTCATATTTTTATTATTGTCATTGCATCAACGCATTAACATAATGAGTTAATAATATTGCGCACGTTTGTGGTATAGTAGGGAATCCCAACTGGGCTAATGTGTATAGTCTGAACGCGGACTCGTGTTAAGTAGGTAGGTACCTACATCCGAACGCATGTCGGCCTCGCTGGTAACACTTTGAAATTGGGGTTGGCCTCGGAGTTTCAATAGAGTACGACGCCAGATTGTGCTCGGTTTTTTTACCACTGATTTGTGACCTAATGTACCAAAGGTTCGTTATGTAAAATAGTGAAAAGTATAAAAGTTATCTGGCCATTACGACCTCCATGGTCGTTGTGGAAGGAGACTGGATTTTAAAAGGATAGGTTCCTATTACCCGATTTTGGCTCAGTAATAACAGCCGCACGGGTCGATCGATCAGGTTAAGCTTCGCTTGCCGCGGCTGGACCATATTCACATACCAAAACCCCTCCGTGGTTCGGAAAGCACGTTAAGCCGTTGGTCCCGGCTGTCATCCGTGGATTTTTGACAGTTGTGGCGAGTCGTCAGTAGCTCGAAAGTCTGACAACCAGTTGAACCAGTCTTACCAATGGGTATCGTATTAGGTACCCAGTAACTGGGTTATGGAGGTTAGAAAGGCAGTCGCTCCATTTAAAATACTGGCAGGTGATGTGTGTGTGATGTGCAGGTGGTGGTGGGTTACCCGACGGCGTGTCAGCAAGAAAGATGGTGATTATTAGGTACTAATATATCATATCACTAATCAGTATAAAACACGCCAAAAAAAATAAACGTGACTTTATGTCCATTGCAATAATCACCATTGTACGACAGGTGTCCGGTAATTTTAGTATACTTACCTCTACTACAAACACATTAGGTATCTCTTCGGGCTAACGTAGATGCTGATATTATTTGATAAGTACATTCGTGGTGCGTAGCGACATCTGTTATCTTGAATACGGAACTAATTACTGCTATCGATGATCGTTGTGCGTGATTATAATAATAGGTAATTCCTCAGATAATATAATCTGAGGGTTATTCAAACTCGTATCGTTCTTAATAAGCGTAAAGCATAGACTGCGTAATTTTTAAGCAAAAGAATTTCTGTAAATCTTTAGAAACACGACGTCCGCCGTACTTTAATCTGACAAAATTGTCTTCAAAACCATGCAAGGCAAGGCAAGCAAATAAAATAAGCCATTGCTAAAACTCACGGTTAGTATGAAAAATATCCGGGAATCCACCACAATAATAAACTCACTTACCTAATAATTCTGCTATCCCCGAAGGAATTTGGTCGTGATGATACTTAATAACTGGTACATCGTTAGTATTCCTCGAGGCTTATGACTCAGAACTTTCTCTTCTCCATGTAAGTCGCAATTCCAATACCTACAATAATTTGTTAGCTAAGGTTATTAAGTGTCGTGTACCTACACAATGGCCCATGATGGCTAATTGAGCAGTCATTTGATTATCTACGTTAGGCCTATGATGGTAATCTATGTGATTAATATATTTTGCTCGATGGTATCAATAGATACCTACCTATTCGGTGCTTATATCTAGGTATAAATTGCAGTAACGTCTGCAAACCTTCTACTTACTATGAAAATTAACTTTTTGACGAGATCCATTGCCGTAAATATCATCAAACTTGATGCATGAACTGGCGATTACCGAGTGTCTTCGGAGATTTTAATCACAAAGTCAACACAAAAGTCAACGTGAAAAGAAGTACGAACCACACAACATCAAAACAACACTTACGAAGCAACTTTATTTAATTCACACAACTATCAACGTGATTATCTAATTAGAAAAAAAAACAAATGAATTTGCGTTCAAAATAGTGCACCGCCGCGCCAATTTTCGCTATCTGTCAAAAATTTGAATCACGTTCCAATTTTTATTTTTTTTAAGGTTTTTATGACAAGTTTTATGAGTTGCCATTGCAGTTTTTTTTAAAGAACGCATTTGTTCCAATAAAATAATTATCTAATGAGTAAATAATAATACCTATATGTTTTCACACAAGGAAATCACTGTAAAATCACATGACGATAACTACCTTACTATTTAATCTCTTATTTAACTAACTATCAAATTATATGGCAATCATAATCAAAATCTTATCTGTTCTTGAAAATAATAACTGGATAAACAAACCAACTCGCTCACAACTAATTTCTAATACCAGTAACGAAACAAGAAAATAACTTCCTAAGATAATTAACAAATCACTTCCTAACTTTTCTATTTATTTCCTCCATTCGTTCTTCGATAATGATTTCTAGTGTAAGGCATCGTCAACAAACACGCAGGAAAAACGAAAGTGACAAAGATCCCGATCCCGTTCAAATATGAACCGTAGGTAATTATTATCTTGGTTTATTATCATTCCAGATACAAATCATCGCACTACCTAATAATTATCTATTTATAACAATATCATTATATAAGTAAGTAGGTAAATACTTATAAACCCGTAGTTATTTTTATCAGCAATTAATTCTAAAATTCCAATAAATGAAATAAGGTGATTGTTTATTGCAGTCTCTTTCACAGAATTTGTGTGGGTCAAGGAATTCTGATTCCAGTGAAAAATGATATAATTTAGCCGAATAAGTCTTGATATAGTTATTACCGTTATTTGGTCTTATCGCTAATGCGATTAAATTGAGAAATACCTTTTATTATTACTTAGATACTAAACGTTAAAAGATCATTTTAACGGTCGTCAGTTTTATATGGCAATACATTATATAAGAGTAGGGGAAGACCAAAGAAACGATGGATTGACTGTGTGAAAGAGTCATCCCCTTTCTAGCCGTAATGGTTAGAAGAAAGGGGGCTGACTACCGACTATGACGACTAATAGAGAAGTAGGTACAGACGCCAGCACATCAAGCTACCCGAAACTGTCAAATTTTCCCAAACAACTTTGAACCTTATGCTTTAGCGATAAAGATAAAGATTGTAGTAGCTTAATGTGCTGGCGTCTGTACCTATGAAAGAAAAATATATTTTGCGCCGGCCCCAAATAAATTGGGATAACACCAGGAGAATGATGGTGATATTAATTCCAATGGTTTGCTTTTCAAGTAGGTTCCTATAGAAAACATTTTTAATCCTTATTCAGATTAAAGACATCGTATTCTATGTAGACGCGCCATTAATCCGTCATTTTTGCACATAACATCCGCTGGATCAAATCCAAACAATGTATACAAACATTATTACAACCGCATTAATTAAAACTGACTATCCATCTTCGTATAAGACAAAAAACCACAGAGAAGTGAGAATATAAATACAGAGATCAACAGATCATGATCATTGTTAAACAGATCACAGTGTAGTGCGGATCGCAGTGATCATGAATACATTGGTGAGCGTTTTTTTTATTTAAAATAGTGCAGTGAATATAGTTCTCATTTTTTTTTATGAATTGAGTCCTCCAGAAAATCCAAAGTATATAATATATAGTTTCGTGTGACAAGTGAAAAGAGTTTTAAGTAGCATTTTAACTTTTTTTTTATTTTCGGCCAGTGTCTACGATTTATAACATAGGCAAATTAAAAAAAAAAACAAATTAGCTCTGCATGTCAGTTATCGGCAAAGGTATCTCCGCTGGCAGTCTGAGGGGCCTATAGAAGCAGAAAACAACCTGGCACATTGTAAAATAGAAAAACAATGAAAACTAAATTACAAATAAATAAATACACTAAGTAATTAAGGTACATTCAGGGATATAAATATTTGTATGGGTAGGTATAGATATTATTTAAAAAACTCATAATTAGGTTCCCACGTTAGCGCTTAGGATTTTCATTAAAAAAAATAATTGCTATGTTATTTTATTTTTAAAACTGTAAGTATACAACCTAAAACAAACAATTATTGAATAAAAAACCTACAATCTAAAATCTAAGATAATTAGAGCGGTTTCTATTTTAGTTTATTAATTGATGTATCATAAAGATTAGATTTTAGATTAACTTATCTCCTTATCTCTTCCATCTTATGGATTGTTAAGATGTTTCCGAATTGGGTATTCAATCTTGATATGATTATCTTTTTTGAATATTTAGTCATTAGATTGTAATACATTATATTTCGGGACTAGCATATAACTGTGATCATTCCGCCGGCAGTTGTATTTTTTACGTAACAAACCACACGTAGTCATTCAGTCCTACCTAATGTATGACAAACGTCACTGTAGGTAGACGCTGTGGTAGGCATTCTATCGAAATAGTAGAATAGTATTTATGTTGTCCTGATAACTAGATATTTCTGAGCCCGTGTAAACTTATCATTACTTATGTATGGCGCCTAGCTATCTCTTAGGGCGCCAAACCTGTTCTTACAGATTCTATGATAAGTGGCCATTATCCAAATTTTAATAGAAAAGCTATGTTTGACTGTATCTTTCTATTATTAGTTTAACTACACTAAGTAGATAAGCTATCTTCAAACGATCAAGTCCAGTGATGTTTACGATACAACAAAAAATATAATACACGGTTTAAGTAGCTTGAAGATGAGAATTGGGCTAAAAAACCGGCCAAGTGCGAGTCTGTGAACATTTCAACTGTCTAGCTACCACGGTTCATGAGATACAGCCTGTTGACAGACAGACAGACGGACAGTGGAGTCTTAGTAATAGGGTCCCGTTTTTCCCCTTTGGGTACGGAACCCTAAAAAAAACACCGATAGGTTAAGACGAAGATGGCTGGACGAGGTTGACTCCTACCGAAATGAATGGCCGGCACTCGCAAAAGACAGAATTGTGTGGAAACGGTAGAGGGAGGCTTTTGTCCCGTAGTGGGACAATACAGGGTAGTTAGATTAGATTATATTAAGTAGATAAGGCGCTTAGTTTAATTATTGGCACTCATCATAGGCGGTACCTGCTAGATTAGCATTTCACCAGCTGCTATTCTCGCAACAAAAGCAAGTTAGAGCGAGAGCAAAAAGAAAGTACGTGGTAGGCATGAAATAAAGAATGGTAGTCTCAAATTATTTTGTAAGTACAGTACCCGGCGATAAATATTGCACATCGACCTTTGGAAAGAGACAATCGGCTAATTTCGGCTTTGTAGAGCGTTATCTCTGTCGCACGAAATACAAACAGTCCGGTAACTATTAGGAGCTGTTAAAACAATTATGATTTGCTTCTTTTGATAATTATTTTTATTCTTTGTATAAAATACACCAATCGTCGATGGTCGATGTGCAATATTTATTGCCGGGTACTGTACTTCGTATTAAAAAAAAATATACTCCCAGGTGCTTGACTACCTGTAATGTACCTAATTGCTTTCGAACCTACTTATAACTAGCAGCGCTCTGCGGTTTCACCCGCATAAGTGTCGATCCCATGGGAATATCAGGATAAAAATTATCCTATGTCCTTCCCCGGGATGCAATCTATCTCTCTGCCAAATTTTATCGAAATGCGTTCAGTTGTTTAGGCGTGAAAAGGTAACATACAGACAGACAGACAGATTCACTTTCGATTTTGTAATATTAATATGGATGGCATTAAAAAACGAACATATATAGGTAGGACTAAAGACCACAAGAAGGTACAAAACAGGTACCTAGACCTATCCATCATCAGATTAATAGTCTCTTATACAGGGTTATTGGTAAAACATTAACCTCTTATGAGGTCAGTGTACTCATCATTATGAACAACTTTTATTATGGGACCAAACCGGAAATCGCAAAAAAAAACAGCTGTTCCCTACATTTTAACGAGTTATACGAACATAAATGTAAATATAGGGAACAGCTGATTTTTTTTTCGCGATTTCAGGTTTGATCCCATAGTAAAAGTTGTTCAAAATGATGAGTACAATGACCTCTTAAGAGGTTGTAATGTTTTACCAATAACCCTGTACATGCATAACTATTGCAATATTATCACGTCTAATTAGTCTTTCTTCTCAGTTCTCACACACGTTTTATCTTATTGGTCTTATACATTATTTATAAACAAACCACCTGTTACTAACATGTAAATAAGTTGTATCGCCAATGCATACAGAAACGATTAAGTACCCACTGAGAAAAATAAAACTTTTAGATAGGAGTGATAGGTATTTTACAAATGTAAAGGACCTAATAATCACCTTCCTAAGTACAGAAATGAAATTAATTTGTTTAATCTGTCCCCCACCCTTTACAGATTAAACAATTCACAGCAGCAGACAGGCGCGACGTAACTCTAGTAGAATTATTTCTGTGAAAATTTCACGGAAAGCGTTCTACTAGAGTCGCGTCGCGCCTGTCTGCGGGAGCCCTAAGGCTGCCATTCCACCAAAGATGAGCGAGGATGCGTAGCGAGGGATGTGTGTAAAACTAACCAATCCCAAAGCTAACTTAGTTCAAGCTATAAAAATGAAGCGATGTTATTGGTTGGTTTCTTCTGGTGGAAAAGCAGCCTAGAGGCAGTACTACTCTGTCATCACCCTAAGATAGGATTCCTATAAGTTAAGGTTACTTTGATAGTAAGTTAAGGTACAAAGATAAGATTTGCATCGTCGTCTTTTGATCCTCGAGTTTCATGAATAAAGGTGACACACGATACCACGGTACTTATAACTTATTTTTGGTATGTAGTAGTGTAAACTGTAAGTAAGTAGTGGTAAGTAATATACTTTTAGGTAGGTTGGGTACCTATCTGGTTTATCTAGGTAGGTGTTCTGATCTCCTGAATTGTGTTCGGCTATCCTCGGGATGAACTCGATTTTAATGTACTACATATATCCGGTATGTCAGTGAGTGACGGCAAAGTATTCTGTTTATGTTTTGTTTTCACTTCTGTCGGCACTCCCGGAGTGCCACTATTTTTTTTTTTAATCTGGAACATATACGAAGACAGAAAATGATGTAAAACAGGAAACAAAGAATATCTCTGTAAACGAAGTTAGTTAGCCTCGGTTTGGTACCTACACGAAAACTTAAGGAAGAGGAGTGAGAGACATGCATTGTTGTTTAGTTTAAATTGCTCGGTACATTGAGCAATGTGCCTTTGTTCTCAGTTACAAATGAATTAACTGTTGGAGCAATGTGTTTTGGGTAACGATATTGCAGATGAAAAATGGAGGGAATCAAAATAAAAATCTTATTTTGAAATACCTATCATCAAGCTAATTAATTCAGCAGTTATTTTGACTAACCTAACTTACCAACGCCGTGAAATAGGTAGGTACCTAAGTATTAGGTATTAAAATTAGGAGCATGCTAGATGAGATACTGTCCCCTTTATAAGCTGACTAAGGGCTTCATTTACCTATAGGCAGGTATAAACTGAAACATAGGTAATTACCTAGATACCTACCTGAGTAATAGTTGTATATGAGTAGAGAGATATGAGTGATTATATTCTGACTGATTTTACGCAGTCCATTATGATGATTTCTTTCTTCAAAATAAATGCTCACGCATCAATAATTCCAATTAATATTATCATCTCCATCGTTTTACTTTTATAATAAAACTGACTAAATCAAGGTTATTAAATGCAGCGAGAATTAATTATAATTTATTTTTCCTCTTTTTTTTAGAACATAATTTTCCTGTCATGTGCTGTGGCCGTGACCGTCGCTCAGAAAGTGGGGGACACAAGCAATGACATTATAGATGGACAGAGGCGGAATGCTGGAGGCTATGGGCTGCTAAGACCCGGTTTGCAGGGTGGTTATGGCCAGGGCGGGTATAACCAGGGCGGGTATAACCAGGGCGGTTACAACCAGGGCGGTTATAACCAGGGTGGTTATAACCAGGGCGGCTATAACCAGGGTTACAACGGCTATAATGGTGGCTACGGAGGTGGATCAGCAGGCTTTGGGCAAGGATACGGTGGTTATCAAGGCTACGGTGGTAATCAAGGATACGGCGGAGGCGTATCCGGATTTGGGGGGTATCCGGGAGCAGGACACGGTGGTTACCAGAGTGGATTCGGAGGTTAGCATATTGACAACCATTGCAGGCCAACCTACAATACCTCATCATAATCCTCTTGCATCTATCCCAATTTATTTGGGATCGGCACAACGTGTTTTCTTCCATACATCTCTATTAACCGAAATCTAGGCCAGCTATATTATCTTTCACACAATCCATCAATAGTTTCTACAATAACTTTAGTGAATAAACTCTGTTACTTAGTCATTACTTCATTAGAGTAGATAATAAATATTGACACTAATATAATAAAGGCGAAAGTTTGTGAGTGTGTGTGTTTATATGTTTGTTACTTCTGCACGCTTAAACGGCTGGACCAATTTTGATAAAATTTTGTATGGAGGTAGCTGACACCCTGGGTTAACATATAGGCTACTTTTTATGCCGATATTCCCACGGGATCGACATTTACGCGAGTAAAACTGCGGGGCACAGTTAGTCGACTATAAAATCTGCCCATTTATGCCACCCACCATATACATACATACCTATATATTGATATTTCTTTGCTGCCTACTGAAAATCATCATTATTAATCTCTTATCGAATCAGAACAACGCCAATAATCCTAATGAATTAGTCCTAAACCAATTAATCACGAATATAATCTTTATAGGCACAGGAGGCTATGGCGGCAGTGCCGGTGGCTACCCAAGCGGATTCGGACAAGGATATCCGGGATATGGCGGCGGCAGCAGTAGCGGTAAGCACGGTTTACTGGATATAATACCTAGCTAGTTTACAGTAGATTATTTTATAGAAATGCGTACCTACAGACTTATACTTACCTTACACTGAAAAAAAAAGAATTGTTGAATGTACTAAAGTAGCGTAGGTTGAGTAATGAACTGCCATAGTCAACCCTTTTCGTAGTTAATTTTACTATAACAAGAGTGAATTTAACAAAATCCAATTTGTTGATTTTCATATTCAACCAGTTCTATTTGGTAAAATCAACAATTTCGTGTGTAGGACCTATATAACCCGCGGATTTGATAAAATTTACGCGGAATTTAGTAAAATCAATCGTTCTTTTTTTTTCAGTGTATCATGTTATTATAGAGTTTGTTCTGGCATTTTTTCTCAGGGATCGGACAGCTAGCAAATGCTGGCGCCATCTATGTACCTAGTTCTAAAATATTGACCGAAAAATTGACTTGCGAAAGTGTCATAAAAATCTACTTTGTTATACCTACAGAATTTTTGAAAAATATTTATCGAACCTAAAGGTAACTGGGTTGTGGAGGTCAGATAGGCAGTCACTCCATGTAAAATACTGGTATTCAGCTGCATCCGGTTAGACTGGAAGCCGACCCCAACATAGTTGGGAAAATGCTAGGCAGATGATGATGTTGATTGATCGAACCTTATAAAGGCTGGTTTTTACATTCAGTATCGAGCGACCGCATTTTTTAAAGTTTTATTAATACCTACATACTCGTATTGTTGAAACACTAACATTCCTATCACATAGATTCTCTGACAAAAGATGAGGTGTATTCGTGGAAAACGATCACGTACTTATGGAGTCAATGGCCAGTACGGCCAACGCTCTTTATAAGTTACACGATGTACAGACGCCAGCACATCAAGCTACCCGAAACCGTCAAATTTTCCCAATCAACTTTGAACCCTATTACTTTAGCGATAAAGTTGAAAATCTATTAATGAAATTTGACGGATTGTAGTAGCTTACTGTGCTGGCGTCTGTACCTACAGTTTTGTAAAAAGTAAATTATTTGCACGCTAAATCATAGCGGTTTTACGTTAGAAGTAATTCAGATTTTTACAGAAATTGTGAGAATCAGAATCATTTTCTTTTGTCGACTTCAATAGATAGATAATAACATAAATAGCTGTACTTTGATTGTAGTAGTTAAGTCCAGTTAGTTCAAATAAATTGAATGTTTTATAATTTTGCTGAGAATAAATACACCATTGTCATTATTAAATGTTAGGCAGAACTTACAACCAACCATCGTCTTGTTTCGTTATTATTGATATTATTCATAAATAATATATCTACTTCAACAACATGGTAGGTAGGTACTTACAGACAAATGATTCCATGAATTTGCTTGCGAAATGCGAATGATTCCAAGAATTTGATGACCAGCTTATATTGCACCGCTCATTATAGACCCGTCACCTTTCAAATTTACCGTACCTAGTACCAAATTACAGTGGCTTTTGATATCGGATACCTTTGACGTGCTACATCGATCGAATACTAATTTAGGACAAAAGAAACCGATTTCTAGGTTAGTTGTTATAGGTGGTGCAAAATAAACGGTCCATGTTAATCCACAACTTACTAAGAACGAAACTAATTTTTCATCACCTTTTTGTCTACTAGGTTACCGCCCCAACCCCTACAAGCCAGGATTTTACTACGACCGTCCTGGTTTCCCGGAACTCGGCTTCCCAGGCCGGAACCAATACAAGCCTTTTGTGGACCGGACTGGTTCAACACCTTATAACTACCATACTGGCAGCTACCCCGTAGCTTTGGAGGATGGTTATAGGTACAGTGACAATGTCAGCAGGTACCTAGGCAGAAAAGCCGGCGAAATCAAGGAGAGTGATGAAAAGTCGTAGTTATTTAAGTATATTAGAACTAATACAAATTAAGATCTGATTTGATTGTTGCACTGATTCTTTATTAATAAAATTATTTATAGTTGACTTTGGCCTTTACTTACGAAAACCTACCGGTTACAAACATCTGAAGGTACCTACCTCTAGTACCTAAGAATAACCATTTCAAGAGTAATATAAAACACCTGCAGCAATTAGTACTTTCCATAGCTGTGTCGATATTACCCAATTTACAATAAACTACTCAAAAAGAAAATAGAGCCCACCCAGTTTTAGACTGTTATTTAAAAAAATTACTTAATTGTTAAGTGATTTTTATGAACAGATATGTTTGTAGTAGGGATTTAACAATTGCGTCGTTGCGCGTGCAAAAGAGATACGTGTTATTTAGTTATTTTCGGTTCTTTATGCTGTTTTAATCGTTATTTTAATACACACATACCTACTGTAAAAAAGGGTATGTGATAAGTGCAATATTTAAAGAGTTACGGAATGTATCTATGTGATATTCATACATCGAAAGTTCCGTATAAACAGGCTAATTGTTATAATTAATATACCTCAAATAAGTTCACTAAAAACACATAGCGATTTTTGCATGCGCAACGACGCATTGTTTAAATATAAATCAATGGTAAAATTAAGGAAATGTGGAACATTATGGGGGAGGCATTTGCCCAGCAGTGGGATAGAACAGGCTAACGAAAAAAAATGAGGAAAATTTGTTTATTTTGATCGATTTATACAAAAAAAAAGCACTTGTCAGGGAAATAAACTCAAATTAAGTTGAAAAATAAACTTAGTCTAGCGCCCATTTCCTGTAACCGTTTGATGATAAATGTTATGACTTATGGTTATCAACAAATGGAGCCTCCTCTGCTCATCTATACAGGGTGTGGCGTAAGTAGTGGTCCACCGTTAAGGATTTGATATACCAGACAATTTACTATAACATATTACAATTTTAACCATTTTTACCCAATGGTTCCAAAAATATATTTTTTTTGTTTTTTATTTATGAAATTTCTACCTTTTGTTACAAATTTGGTTGTAGTTTCAACAAAAACCATTATATTTTCATTTTGATTTCTGCTATTTACTGCTGAAATACTAGAGCTGTCGTGTAAAATTATGGTTTTTATGTAAATTTAGAGCTTTTGAAGAAAAAGTTAGTTCTTCTCTGTTTTAACCATAATTTTTCACATAATCATGCAAATTCAAGAGGGATTTTTGTATAAAAAAATTACTACTAAAATGGTTAAAATTGTAATATGTTATAGTAAATTATCTGGTATATCGAATTCCTAACGGTGGACAGTGGTCCACCGTTAGGAATTCGATATACCAGATAATTTATATTATATTTGAGTGTATCGAGCAGTGGTGGCCAAGTGGTAACGGCCGCGACTTACGAGTTGTAGGTCGTAAGTTCGAACCCAGCCATGCGCTTTACTTTGTGTAAATTATTTCATCACCACTGCTCACAAAACGGTGAAGGAAAACATCGTGAGGAAACCGGCATGTCCTAGAACCAAAAATTCGAAGACATGTGACATCTGCCAACCCGCACCGGACCCGCGTGGTGGATTACGGCCCACTCCCTTTCACCGAGAGGAGGCCTGTGTCCCAGCAGTGGGAACATTATAGGCTGATTATAATGATGATGATTGAGTGTATATACAGGGTGTGGCGTAAGTAGTGACTTACGCTACACCCTGTATACAGGGTTATTTTGCAACCACCATCCAAATTTTCAGAAATGATTTAGAATCGATAACCTTATCAATTAATGAAATAAAAAAAAATAAAAAAAATTACATGATTTTCACCATTATCCGCTACTAAAATCACAACGTGTGGAATAAATACAGTTGAACAATAGGTTGTTGAACTGTATGACCGCACACGCGCTTACCTCAAAATTCGGGAAAGAACCATGCACTACGCCCCCCTCCCTCACACGTCGCAACCCGCGCAGCCCCCGATCGGCCCTGCGCCCGCGCCGGCTGTCAGTTGACCGTGACCTAGTTACGTGTGAACGTGTGCCATATTTTTTTGTCACTCTCGCTGCATTTTCGCTTCAGAATTCCGTTCGATCATCATCGCACACATGGCGACTTTTTATTCTAATGCAGAGTATTATGAAATGGTCAGGTGTTATCTTTTAAGTGGCGAAAGTTTAAATAGTGCGCAAAGAATGTACCGTACAGAAAGTCGTGTTTACGTTGAAGAAGCACAAAGTGTTGAGGACCTCCGTAGTAAAATAATAATAGCATTTAATGACATTAAAAATCAAACAGATACTTTAAACTTATTAAAAAATAGTTTAGAAAAACGTGCACGTTTGTGTATTGAGAGAAACGGACTCCATTTTGAACAATTGCTGAAGTACACGTGATTTGTAGGTTAATCGAGTTTATTTGGTAAGTTTAATTTGTAAATAGCTAGTTGATTCCAATTTTTTAAATACGCCATAATAAAAACTAATAATTTCACATTCCTTATTTTATTATGTCGGTCCTAAGCCCGTAAAGTATGAAGGGAAAATTGGAATCAACCCTTTTAAGAACGCGTAGGTACCTACATCAGTCGCACTCGCAGCGAGCGAGGTCAATAACCTTGCTGTGTCTCTCTACATTCTGTTATTTTTCGGATATTTTCTTTTGAATGTTTTTTTTTGTTTTTGTTATTATTTGATTATAATGTTTCACATATGAAAATAAGTTAATTAAAAGTCCTCGATTTTAAAATTTGGATGGTGGTTGCAAAATAACCCTGTATACACTCGCTAAGCCTATTTGGTACACTTTCAATAAGATGGTTAACATTTTGTTCCGGAATTCGTTTCCAACAGAGTTTTAGCGCGTTTACGAACTCCTTAGACTATAAAGTATAAACATAGCTGTAGTTTACTTAAAGGCTTATTTTCAATTGATCCCATAAATGTTCGATGGAGTTGAAATCGGGACTCATAGCTGGCCATGGCAAAACTGTAATATTGGCCTCAAAAGTGCTCTTTGTGTGGCACGGGCCGTATGTATGCGAGCATTGTCATGCATTAAAACAACGCCGCCCGGCACCCACTCTTTGCGAAAATGGGATGACCAGAGCGTGCTCTGTAGACAAGAGTTTGGATTACCCGCTCAACGTAACAGGCGGCGATTACAGTACCCTCATCCAGTATTACCAACTCTGTTTTACCTACCAAGCTTATTCCCGTCCATACCATAACACTTGGACCCCCAAAATGGTCTGTTCCATGGATATATGCTTGGTTCTGTTAAACGTTCACTTTGTTTTCTCCACACGCGGACTCGTTTATCATCACTGTAAAACTTGACCCTACAGTCGTCTGTAAAGAGTACAACCCTCCAGTTATCCATAGCCTAGTTCAAATACTCGCTAGCGTATCTTAAGGTGCCACTAGTCGATACTTTTTCCATACAAATTTCGAGAGAATATTACTCCACTGTTTGATATTGTGCATCAAAGTTAAACATGATACCATTTAGATTTGTTATTAATTTTGTCTGTAGAGAATAGTAAAATAAAAAGCCATTAAAAAGTTATGAGCCAACAAAGATTCGTTTTTCTTGCTGTTTTTAACGTAACTTTGGGTGTAAATAAGTAATAAAAGAGCTGTAAAATCTTCAAAACCAAGTCCGTACCGACAAAGCTCAGTTATCGCAGAGTTCAATAAACTCTATTTGTAGTTGATTTATGGAGCGGTTTTTTCATAAAACTCGATTTTCCGAAGCACTTTTCGAATTTTTTTACGCACCTCTCAGTTCGGAACGGTGTTTCTGTGCGTGAGAAGTCGAACAACATGCACTCGGGAACGTTGACCATCTTTGTGGAAACGATTACAAATGGTTTGATCACTGACTCTTGTACCAGTTATGTAGATTGCCGCAGCAAGTTTTGTAAGGCTCGGTCGGTTACGGTACCCTCGCTTCGTGCAGTTAACCTGATGTACCGGTCTTCCTGGGAAGTAATGGCTCTAATTCTTTCTGACCCAGGCCTCCTAGCTATACTCTCGGTCTCCTGAAAACATACCCAGACGTTTCGGATAGCTGGTCGCGACACACCGAGACGTATTACTACAGATCCCTGAGAGCCCTCTTGAAGCATATCAACAACTCTTGCTGCGCTTTTAATGTCCATATGACGACGAAAACCAGGCGGGAATCTTATTTCGGTGTTAGGTAATCAAGATTACCTAACACCGAAACAAAAAAGCTCTGACAGAACCCGACGGGTACGTAACGTCAACGCTTTGAATCGGACTCGATCGGACTGAGAACACAGGTGAAACAATTCGAACAACAAGTGTTTTTTCAAGCACTTTACCTTTTCTGTCTCCCACTCGAATTCAACTCTAAAATTGACGCTCGAAACATTGATAAGGACCCATAAACATGACTTCACAAATGCTTACCTAATTATATATTCTTAGACAATATTTTAAATAAACTTAGGGTGAGCCTTTTGTTTTGAGTAGTTTACATACCTTCAAAATCAAAAGTCATTTATTCAAACCAGGCTGAGAATCAGCACTTTTTGAACGTCAAAATTCCATGATACAGTCCCTCAAAAAGCCCGCTCCTCACCACCTCCTAGTTCTTTAGCTGGGAAGAAGTGACGCAACAAACTATACATACCCACCAATTTCAAGTGGTTTGTAAACAGGCCTGTTGATCATAAAATCGCCTTTTTCTAAACAAAGGGAGGTGGATATTCATTCCCAGACACCTGTTTAAAATTCCACACCGCCTTTTTACCAGATATCAACCGGGTAAGTATACATTACAACGAGCATTATTGAATTATAAACCAGTTCGGCGATTCGCATCGTTGAACCTACTTCAATGACTTTGAATCACAATGGTTCATTCTGGTACAAAATAAAACGACGGCATAAATAACTTATTTTATTATATTACATTGGAGTAATCATTTAAATACTTTTAATATTTTAATAACGTATTGGTCAAATATGACTTGGGTAGCAGGAAACGGCTATCCTAGGTACTCATTATATGATTAAATAATGCTTATTATTCGGTTCTCGCATTGATTGACTATGGTAGGTACTCTTCCGCCACTTATGTAAAAAAGCTGTGTCAATGACTTACCGAATCTAACCAATAATAGCTATGCTACCAGTCTACCTGAGAATAACCTGCGCACAGATGCTGCATTTTAGGAACCCGCGTCAACCATTCTAATTTACACCTTATTAGAATGAAATAAGAGATACATGCGCGCTCGTGAATTATATTATCTATACTTCTTCTTGTAAGTAGTGCCTCTTCGTTACTAATCATTAAAAAACTTTATTTCAATCTTCGAATATGTGTTTAAATTAATTTCCTCGCTAAACGAACTGGCGGTGCCTTTTTATCAACTCTTAAACTACATTTAGTTTACAAGTTGATAAAGAGGCACCTCATCTAGCCACTACTCCAAGCCATTTGACCACTATTATAATAATATTCATAGATAACAATAATAACTACATTACGATCCGCTGAACCAATCAGAGGAGATAGAGTTGAAGAACGAAGCTGCGCCGGAGCGTGCGTTAGCGAAGTTAATAGGCAAGGAGCTCGTCATCAAATCTGATATGTCAGACCTCGACTTGTTGGGGCTCGATGATACAGGCTTCTTTTTTACCTGTAAAAGGACAATTTTGTTAGAAAAAAAGAACTTTTTTTATTTGATCACAGTTCAAAGTGACTGTGATATACCCCTTTATTCATAAACATTGCTTAAAGTTAAGTAGTGATTAGCGACTGTTTAACCGTACATTTTGACGTTCAAACGTCACTTAACTTTAATCATCGTTTATAAATAAACCGCATAACGGTTAGGTAATACATATTTGTGGGCCATTATAAATGCTCGTATTAAAGACGACACCGACCGCGCAGTGGCGCCCTCATCGTTTGTTTAGTTATGTCTTTCATTTAAGAATGAAAATTCAGAAAATAAGCATGCTACGTTGTGCTCCACAAGATTATACGTTAATATTATTACAAACGGTAGTTTACTTTAATTTAGTTTTACATTGTTAAGATAAATTATAATGCTTAAAACTGAAAATATTGGCCACTATTTTCCGTTTTAAGGATTATAATAAAATTAAACTACCGTTTGTAATAATAATAACGTATGATCTTGTGGAGCACAACGTAGCATGCTTATTTTCTGAAATTTCATTCTTAAATAAAATAAATAACCAAACAAACAATGAGGGCGCCACTGCGCGGTCGGTGTCGTCTTTATTATCTGTACAGTATTTTGTTTTGAAGCCCGCTTTCTGAATTTTACTTGTTCTAGTGTGGGATTTTAAAATATACAGGAAATATTATTATATTCAAAAATAAAATAATAATATTCAAAAAAGTAAGTTTGACACAGTTACTTATTTGTTATATGTATTATGATACAATACAACAAAACTCGAGACTATTTATAAAAAAACGTTTACAAGAATGAGTTTTATAACAAACAAACAAACACTCAATTACTCTTGATGCCATTTTATGAGAAATTGTTATGTTTTTAATGTTTGCATAGCACCGTGTATGTAACACATTCATTAGATATTAACACATTAACAAAGAAAACCGGTATGCAATAACATTCTGACTATTAGTATAAACAAAAACTGATTGAATGCTATTAGTACCCAATTCACAAGCGAAAAAAAACTAGGAAACTAAGAACAATGGTTAACGGACTAGTTACTAAAATTAGAATAATAAGTGTAAATAAACTTAAATCACTCATACCAGCTCACAGTATGAAGAAATCTTCATTCTGAACAATAAATTATGCAAGATCAATATTTAAATTAAAAACAATACAAAGATGCGCGTTCTTTAAAAAAAAACAGTGGCACTCCAGGAGTGCCGATAGAAGTGAAAACTTGAAAAAGCATAGTAATTTTATAAATATGTTTGAAGGTCATTCTTCCCAAGGAAAATGTACCACGCGTTGATAGCTTTATAATGGCCAAAACATAAAACAGAGGTGTCGGTTACGGTAACAGTGCCGCGATTTCAATGTTTTTTATCCCATCTCAAAAACTGCCCAACGCCCTTCAGAAGTTTTTACTTCAAAAACCCATCCTATCTACCTAGTAGGTACTTACGTAGTTCAGTACAATACAACTCATTCCCACATATTTTTTCATGTTCCTAATCTACTAATCAGAATCGGAATTTATTTATTTGTAAGAATCTAGTTTTACATAGTATGATGTTATCAGTTTTATAAGTTCTGTTAATTTTACCACAATACACAGCCTGTTTATGGTGCCTTAGATAGTGACGGTGCCTAATTTGGGACCAATGTTACCTCCATATTGTAATTTTAATGTCGATTAATAAACGATTTGTACTTCTACTACTTTGTGTCGCTCGCACGACTGTATTTTAGATCTTAAGCCCAATTCTCGTAAATTAAAACGTTCAAAATCTAGTCATTCGTTTGTCGCAGTCTCATGTCGGCGACAAACGAATGCCAAGGACTTTTTAAAATGTAGGGAAAAATTAGAGGTATTTTTGTCAGCGTCCTGTCAAGGGTGACTCCCAAGTACTGCAGTGGGTTACTGCAGTGTTCAATGATTTTGCTTTTACTTTACTTTTACATACTATGGTGTACAAGTATGACTTAAATGTGATTCTTAATTAATTTCAGTAAATTTTAAGTTTATTATTGTTGTGTTATTGTTGCAAACTTTTGTTTCAAAATGTCACCGCATCTTATCAATATGACGGTAACGTGGCGATTGCCTATGCGCCTGATGTATATCTACGTATCGCCCCGCTGCCAGAGGCTGTTTCAATGTACCCCAGTATTTCTTCAACAAAACTACCCACTCATAATAAGTACCAAAATAAACATTCACAAGTTTCATATCAAAAGTACTTACAGGCTTATCTTGCTTCTTAAGATGACTGGGTGGAGCTGCAACTGGCAGTAAAGAGAACCAGTGAGAGTCTCCAGAAGCCAGGAGTGCAGATGCCTTGTCTCCTGTACCTCCTGATAGCACCGGTTTGGTACCGATCAAGGCAGTCAGTTGGCCGTGGTGGAGGACCAAGCTGCCTAGGAGAGTCTGTGGGGAAATATTGAATATACGACCTGCAGGGTAACTGCCTAACATACTATCAATTGCAATGACTTTTATTTGGACATTTCAACAACATTCATTGCGTTATATTGTTGAGCAGACAAACATATAAAGACGAACATATAATAAGAAACAATGGATTAGTAATATCCTTCAAAATAATTCAGATTGTAATTGATAATGTGTTACAAGTGCGTTTCACGAAAGAATTCCCTTCGCCGTAATGTTGGCACCATTGCTTTTCATTGAAGGTAAAACAATTCTTCAATGAAAAGCAATGGTGCCAACATTACGGCGAAGGGAATTCTTTCGTGAAACGAACTTTACGCAAGTAGGGTGCTGGGAGCTGTGGGAGTCTGGTCTTCATTCTTGTGACTCATGAAGCACAAATCACGAATGGTAGTAGCATCTTCTAAAAACCTGAACGGACTTTTAAAGTAAGTACTCATATTCAGTTTTGCAAAAAAATGCATTCGATATTTTTTTAAATGGTAAAGTGAGGTTGTTTTACCGAATGAATAGTGAACGGACTGATAATAATTTCATACTACTAGCGCCATCTAGTTACTTGATGAGGTACAATAATTAATACTCGGATCCATGATCGATTGAAGTAAATTGAGCATTTAAATAATTTACAAACTGCACTAATTTCATTCATTTACACTAAAAAGTACTAAATAAAAGTTATAAAACACTTAAACCTGAATAGTTTATGAGGGAAAAATATTCCTATCTGAACTTTTTTATAAATAGTTTCTTACCTGAACTCTTTGCACTGATCTCTTCAAACTGGTCTGTATATATTTATAGAACACATCATAATCAAACGGATCGATCTTCTGTCTCAAAAACTCACAAATCTTTATTGACTGTTCCGTAAATATCTTGTTCTCTCTAGGAACTAACAATAACGTCAAATGCCGAACATCCATCAGTAGTTGAAGCGCACACCTCTGATTTATATCTGTCTCGTTCTCTCTTATGACTTTTTCATAGTGTGCGAAGGTGATGGCTGTAACTCTTTCGATAAATAGCGTGTGTGTGTCTATTGGTAATGTGTGTGGGGCCACTTCGTCCAGGATTCTGCTTGTGGCGTATAGGTACTCTTGCAGTTTGAGAGAAGGTCCTGCTGGCACCTTTATTGTAGACTCTACTGGATTCCCTTCTTCATCTTTTTCTGTGATTTTGATGACGTCCCATTGCTACAGAAAAAAACAGGTGTTAGAGGGTAACCTCTATAGACGTAAGTCTATAAACCCTAAGCCAGAAGGCTGTAGACAACTTACCATCATTAAATAATCAATATTCGCTTCCAAAGTAAACGCTTGCGGCAAACCTTTGGTCAAATCTTCAACCTTGGCCACCACAATATCCACCCACTTGCCCCAACAGAACTGACAGTTTACCTTCAACACCACACACAAATCATTCCACCTCTTCAAGGCATTATCGTCTATTTTGACGACTCCTAAGCTGTCGCGCTCTTCAGGAATATAACACTTGCGTAAATGTGGCATAAGGGTGGATATGGCTTGCGTGAAACGCGCGGTGTATATGGCAGTTGTTTTCTTTTGTAGTTCCGTGGATTGTAAGGTGGGTTCTTCGAAGCATGCCTTGATGTATTGTAGCATGCTGTGAAGAAAAATATTGTAAAAAGGCTTTCTACACCAGATGACATTAAATAACTTAAAGAAATGAGCGTGGTTGACTTTGCCAACAAGAAAAAATTTCTTTATCGTGACTTGGATGAACTTATATGACACATCAGTTACATTTCTGGCTTAAAACATTCCTTTACATAATCGAAATACTTGCACAACCTAAACCAAATAACTCCGCCTTAAGATTTACGTCATCTAATCCCACCTAATAATTATTAATTACACATGCAAAAAAACAACATACCTCTCTATATTGTTATCAGAGACATCCCTCAAGTACATCTCGATCAGATGCTTATCGCTGTAAATCTGATCGATATCGTCTTCGTCTTCGTACGCAAACAGAAGCTTATCTTTGCTGGCCAAACTCTTCTTATCTTTGTACAGGTACACCCTCAAGTCTTCCAGAAGTTTCTGTAGTTCTTCATCTAAGCTTTGGCAAAGTTTTTCTAAAGTCGGTGTGTAGCCACAGTCTTGACGAGCCATGCCTACAAGAAAGAGGAAGGGATTTATGGGTAGTACAGATACTGGTTAAATAACCGAGCTGGTTGACTGTTAGTTTGTTAGTGTTACTTGGGCGTCAATAGCTTTACTTGTCAACCTACTTTAGAGACTGCATTTGCTAACGGCTCTGCCAATCTACGGGGTGTATGTCGCTTTATATTTCTAACTAACTAGCCCCTTTACTATTTATAGGCAGAAGCCACCCACACCTGCAATACCTATACAGGGTTTATTTTCAAAGACCAACAAAATTTAAGGGTGTGGTACAGATCATCAAACTAAACAACTTTCTCCATGAGGCCAATTTCGTAATCGTGAAAGATTTATCAACTGTCCCATAGAAAACTTCAATACCTACTCGACCTAAACGTCGGGACGGCTAAATTTTTATTCACAATTACGATGTTGATCCCATGGAGACAGTTGTTCAGTTTCATGATCTGTACCACACCCTTAAATTTGGCTGGTGTTTGAAGACTAACCCTGTATACATACACCCTTGCCAACACCATATTCCAAAAAATCGGGACGTTATCATTAGCAATCAATAATTGCATATCAACTCAGTGTAGTAGCAATGGGCTAATCATTCATTGAAAACATTCTTGCATAATCAAGTATATCTTCAAAGATGAAAGATAGCGCATAAGCTATAGATGGCGCCGATCAGAGATCTTTGTCATGATCAATGGCGCTCAGCGTATTCATTGATGACGATTAGACAACACTGATACGTGAGAGATACAATCTTGAATATAATATCATAAGGTTTACATCAGAATGGTGAACACAGCTATCTAATCACTGATAATCACAGTAATTGATTATCATAATCACTGATTATGATCGCTGTTCCATAGTCTGGTTTGAGGGTTTTTTGAGGATTAGTGGAAATACCGTCACTTTTAGCAGTCATGATTCTGAGGGAGACGTTCGCATAATACTGGGTGACACATGGGCAAAAAACATCGACGTGTCATGAGTAAACGTATTCGCCCATGCATCTATCACCCACTTCAGATCTTGCCCAGGAAGGACCAATTTTCAGCGTATCGATACGCGCGCAAATATTACAGAAACGCCCGTTTCTAAGATTCTAGGCGCAGAACCTACATCTTATAGGTATGCCCCAAAAATTGTACCAATACACACCAAATCAAATGATTTTTCGAATCAGGCAGCGACATATTAAACCGCCTTGTAAGTACGACACCAACCAGTGAAACTTCTCGACCTCGATTGCCGGACACCGGATGTGATTAACAAAACTATGTAAGTATATCATTCAAACAACAAACAAAACTATCGATAATTCCATTTCAAAGAAATCATGCCCATAATCAAAATGTGACTCCTTTAAATATGTAGAACAATATTCGATAATTTTTGACAAACAATTACTACTGTGTTACCCGTATCATAGACAAGATAAAGTTATAATGTCATAATCGATCAGTGTCGCATGCACAGCTTACCTGCGACACTGAACTTATCAATACTGGGAAATGGCTGTGGGTTATCACATATTTGTTCAGCGGACATTCTTTAACTGCATGTAGGTAAATAAAATTAACTGATAGCTTTTACAGAGTACTGTATCTATAGTTTTTGATATGATATAACTTCGAGCATAAAAATCTATTTTTATTTTCGCCTGCCTCTCTCGAGGTTCCCAATCTATGAAAATGACAAACTAAAAAGTTTAATTAATCTGTCATTACCAAAAATCTATACTTAATAATATTGACACTCAAAGTGCCTTTTATGTGCCTAATTGAAATAAAGGATTTGACTTTGACTTTGATAAGTATGATCAATTATGAAAAACATGTATTGATGCGTAATTGAAACGAATTGCATTCTATCGCCACAATCTCTATCGAAATAACAACAATAAACATCATAACTTAATTATAAATAGCCTATCCAGATACAAGATTATTCGTTAATTGCATTACATAATAATATTGACATATGACTTAAAGAATGTTCCTACTGCTAGCACACAGGCCTCCTCTGTCTGAATGGGCCATAATCCACAACGAGGGCCCAGCGCGGGTTGGTAGATGTCACATGTCTTCGAAAATTTGGTTCTAGGACATGCCGGTTTCCTCACGATGTTTTCCTTCACCATTTTGAAAGCAGTGGTGATGAAATAATTTACACAAAGTGCCTGTTTGGGTTCGAACCTACGACCTACAACTCGTAAATCGCATCTGTTACCACTGGGCCACCACTACTCTCTATGACATACAGACCTATAATATAAATAAAAATTGGCCAAGCGCGTGTCGGACCACGCACAATGAAGGGTTCGGTAGTTGGGATGAACTTATCCCAAGAACAAAATTAACTTTGAAAAATGTTCTCCTATACATCGATATTATTACGTCACGGTCAATTCTCCAACTGTAAATGTAAGTTTAAACACGCAAAAAAAATGTTATAAAACTACAAATTAACGATTTCTGTATTTTTCCTTTACTTGTCTTTTCCTTTTCCTGCATAAGTTCATGATTCTAGGTAAACGGGAAGTACTCTACGAGCGATGCCGCACGGGGCGTTGCCAATGCATTGCGTCGTCGCAGCGCAGTGATTTCTACACAATGAGTGCTACACGAGCGCTGTGATAATGCCGCTAAGGCATTTCAGCGCCGACGCAACGAATTGGCTACGCCGGCGTGTTATCGCTCTAAGTGCTTGGCCAGACAGCATACGCGGGCGCGGCGCGGCGTACTCAAAAATAAGAACTTCATTTGAGCGTCCGTAGTGGGCACGCGGGCACGGTGAGCGGCGCGGGCTGCTCGGCGCGGTGAGCGCGCAACTCACGCCATAGCTCGTTCATACAAGTGGCCGCAGTGAGTGGGCGGGTAGCCCGCGCGGGGACCGGGGTTTACAAACTAGTTCGAGGTTTTTTCTAGTAAAAATAAGTCTTCTTCATCCATATTATATTTTGACAAACACTGGACAGGACAACACTCAGATCGAAGCCGCGCTCGACTGCGAACAGGCAGATCGCGCGCGTTCCCGCACCCGCGCCGCTCCCCACCCTGCGCTGCCACTCTGGCCAAGCACTTCACGTTTTGATTTATTTACGAGAATCAAAATATGTCTGTGCAGTGCTTGTGTGTATGTCTAGTGGATTTTGACTTTAGAACGAATAAAATTATTCTGCCAGTGTTGCTGTCTTTATTGATTAAATATTTTTCTATCCTATTCTTATTTATTTTTCTTTTAGTCTACATTTTTTTTTTGTAAGTAAACTATTCCCAATGCGGAAAAAAACAACGTTATCATTTTTATTATCGGTCTGTAATAAAATCTACCGCTCAAATTAAAAGCACTTATAATTTAAAGAAGGTGCAATAACTTACCCTTCATCAAAGAATTCATGACTTTAATAACATCACCCCTGGACTCAATCACCGTCTCTCCAATAAGGTCTTTCCACACAAACCAGTTGATATCCGCCTCCTTTTCGACCTCGCTGTCTGACGATACCTTGGTCAGGTCTATGAGGAGTTGCGTCTTGAATGCGTCGTAGACCTTGACCCATCGTCCGTCTATGATCGCTTGGACGCGAGAGGTTAGTAAAGGTTGGTAGTAATGGCACCATACATGGACTTCTGGTATGTCTAAAGAGGTGCATATTGTTGACCAGTTTTCGGGTGTTTCTGTAATAAGATATCATGGATAAAATCGTGGAGAATATAGGAAGATTTGTATTGTTGATGAATAGTGAATTTAGTTGCCATTTATCCGCCGTATCGTCAAGTGTCAAAGGCATATTTATTCTAGTGCGAGAAAGAGATGGAGCTATACAGAAAGAATAGCTCCATCCCTTTTTTTCGCAACGTAGCAATGATGGCTGCAACGCTTCACGCATTGTTTAACGTGCACTGGATCGCGCCACTTCTAGGTTATTTTTTCTGAACATGCAGAATACAGATCCATAAATATAAATCTTAATAATATTGTTTGTTTGTATCTACAGAGTATGAACAGGCAACACAGAGAAAGTAATAAAATAATGGCTATGAGGAAATCGTTTCCCTGCACAGTTTAATTTTGTTTATACGGTTCAGTATCCCTAAAAACTGTTCAAAATAACCATACATACCAATCTTAAAAGCCTCTTCCCGAATCTCGTGCAGTACTTTGACCCTGGTAATGTTCTGTAACAAGATCTGCACATTGGTGTCTATAAAGGACTTCACCCACACGTTCCAGTCCTGAACTCCTTTGGTTATCTCCGCCTTTGCTAATGGCTGCACTTCTTTATTTGATGATAGCCTGGTAGTTTAAAAAAGAAATGGTTAAGGTTAAAACATTGAAGTTTGTCTGGGTATAATGACAAGTAAGGTATACAGGAGAGTTACAGTACCCGGCGATAAATATTGCACATCGACCTTTTTACACAAAACCATTTTATACAAAGAATAAAAATAATTATCAAAAGAAGCAAATCATAATTGCTTTAACAGCTCCCTAATAGATACCGGACTGTTTGTATTTCGTGCGACAGAGATAACGCTCTACGAAGCCGAAATTAGCCGATTGTCTCTTTCCAAAGGACGATGTGCAATATTTATCGCCGGGTACTGTACAACAAAGGTTTTCGTTCTTAAGACAAGAAGGCGACGATAATAGAAAATATTTCTATTGTAAGGTTATGGCCGGAGCTGGACTGGGTAAGAGCATCACAGTTATCACTGCAAAAGTAGTATCGACTTTATATCCGTCAATATAAGATGAAAAATATGTATTGGTTTGTATATTTTCTTTGTAAATGTTTATTTATTTTCAATTAATTTTTTTGACCTTTGCGGCTAAGTATTAGCAGATAATATAACAATTAAAAGAAAAACATGAAAATAAAATAAAATATTCTGTCCCATACCGGTAGTTACAGATGGCAGGAGGCAGTAATTTCAGAGAGGAAGGGTCACTGAACTTTACTAGTTCAATTAAAGGCTGCGAATCTCTTTTGAATAAGTCTTGTAACTTCGCTAGAACAGCGCCACCATCATTATCTGTAGAAGAAAAAAGTTTGTAGACTGTTGTTTTGAATAAAGGACTAAGTGCTAAGAAGAACTAAAGCTCGTAAAACGCTCATAAAATGCAACAACTAAATCTCACTCTACAGTAAAACTTTTCTTACCTATTTCAGGTTGCCCAAGATACTAGTTGTTGCATTTCAGGAGCACGTAATTGAATGGTAATTTAATCATTATTTATTTATATACAGAGTTGATATGACAGAGGGGCATTAAATTACACTACGTATACTATACGTGTATAGTATTAATTCGATACAGTACAAAAATAGAAAGCGCCAAAAATGAGATTTTTTTTTTTTCAAACAAACTAAATAGCTTAAAGTCAGAGTGAAACGCAACCACCCTTTATAAATAAATTTGACTGACCTTAGTTAGATGCCTAGGTAACAAAGTCGCGCAGGAGCGCGTGTGCGTGTGTGTTATCTCTCTTGGCGGGGGCGCGGGGGGCGGGCGGTTTAGACCGCTCGCGCCGTCCGCGCCCGGCTGGTTGTTAAGTACGCGCACACACAAAAACACAAAATTTTTAAATTCTCGATGTGTCCTCGATTCATATTAATGCACAAATTATACCGACGGAGAATATTGTTATTTATTAAATCACTGTCCGTCGCTAAGCACTTTAATTCCCGTAATCTTTGTACTGCCAATTGTATGGTGCCGGCGCGCGGCGTTCCTAGGGCTATTGCGCCGGTCACCATACCTTTCTCGGTATGTTCGCAGAGCTAAATCTGCGTTTCCACGGCATTCACCGTAAATTAAAATCATGTAAGTGTATTCTGACGCCGTGTAAGTTACACGAGGCATTGCTGAACACTTTAATGATTACACACACACACAACCAACGTTTAATTACGTATCCTATCACAATAAAAACAGTCAAACACAAAAAAACACTAACACTAAATAATAATATTCCCAAGTTAAACTTATTTAGTGTCTATCACAATAACAAAACAAAATCACAATTATTGTCAGCGAGTTCGACAAAACATAAAGGCGCGGCGGCGGGGGGCTCCCGTATTACGTAACGTACGTCCCGAGTGGATGACGCTTGCGCACTGTCCACTGAAAGAAAGTTTTTTAGCAAATTCCCAAGGATCTAGAATGCAATAGCAACATACTGACCTATTTCTATTCCTTTTACGCGCGGGAAAAAGGCGCGGGGGTTTTGCTATGATTGTCACTCTCATAGTGAAAGTGCAAGTGTGTGTGTATTTATTGCTTCGTGAAATATTTGGTTGTACTTGTGCGGCAACAATGTATCTTATACTCAGATTATCGTTTTAAGGTGCATGACCTATGCGTATGAGATAATCAGCTGTTAGGAAATATACATCGTGTTCAAACGTAGCAAAAACTTCAAAAATCATTTGTGACTAAACTACTGCTCCTATTTAATTGATTTTTGGTACAGAGCTTGAAAATGGTATCTAGTATAGGCAGTTTAAAGAAAAGCCCCTCTGTCGTATCAACTTTGTATAATGATTAAATTACCCTGTATATTGATACAGGGTCATAACTGACATTCCACACATAAACAAAGGAATAACACTAAATGCCAAGGAGCTGACTTTGTTATTAATATAGGTTAAATAATAACAGACGCACAGGTCAACCGATTAGGTTAAGCTACGCTTGCCGCGGTTGGTCTGTGGATGGGTGACCATCTTTACATACCGAGACCCCTCTGTGCCTCGGAAAGCACGTTAAGCCGTTGGTCCCGTCTGTCATTCGTGGATCTTTGACAGTCGTTGCGGGTAGTCAGAAGCCCGAAAGTCTGATAACCAGTCTTACCAAGGGGTATCGTATTACCCGGTAACTGTGTTGTGGAGGTCAGATAGGCAGTCGCTCCATTTAAAATACTGGTATTTAGCTGCATCCGGTTTGACTGGAAGCCGACTCTATAGAGGTATGAGGAACAGGGTGTAAAGTTCACTCATACTCTATAGAAAAGGGAGGATCCTCCGACCAGACGGGTGTTGTGTCTGGCGGGCAACTGCCCGTTGATTCATGTCGGGCCGTTGTATCTATGCTAGTTGCGCGGTAAACTCTGCTTGCGCGATGCAGGATTTGCGTGACGTCAGTATGACGCGTTGTTTTGCATGTGGCGTTGTAGATACCGCTACATCACTCCCCCCCGGAGACCGGAGGTCGATAGTGGGCTGAGTCCTGTATCTTGCGATGCTTGCCAGTCCAGCTGAGGTTCCAGTGAGTCGGAACCGGTTGCCGCATAGTTCACGGTGAGTCGGAACTGTCTGCGAAGATGTCCCCAGTGAGTCGGGGTGGCGCTGCGTTATGCTCCAGTGCGTCGGATGTGGTACAGCGCCGAGTTGAGGCTGACTGCTGCGTCGACCAGGAGAGGAATTGAGCTCTTCTTTTTGACCGGCCGAAAGTGCAGTGTGCTGTGCCGAGGTTGCTGATGAGGCTGAGGGTGATGACCAGGTATGCGCGGTCGCTGCATGCTGGTGGTCAGGATACCCGTTGAAGCCGTGGGAGCTGGCTGGCTGGGTGACTCGCTGCTAAAGCTTGCGGGAGTGATGATGATGACGTCACGCTGAAGATTTGCTCGAAGGCTGCGCTGACGTTCATGTTCGGGGTCACCAGTATAGAGGTATGAGGAACAGGGTGTAAAGTTCACTCATACTCTATAGAAAAGGGAGGATCCTCCGACCAGACGGGTGTTGTGTCTGGCGGGCAACTGCCCGTTGATTCATGTCGGGCCGTTGTATCTATGCTAGTTGCGCGGTAAACTCTGCTTGCGCGATGCAGGATTTGCGTGACGTCAGTATGACGCGTTGTTTTGCATGTGGCGTTGTAGATACCGCTACAACTCCAATATAGTTGGGAAAGGGCTAGGCAGATGATGTTGCATTTAACTTACCAACAAAACAAGAGTACACCAACACAACAGTTTTCAAAACAATTTTAACTCCATTTACGATTTTATCTTTAATCTGTGCTTTGATATCTCCTTCCAAGATCTGCGCCAAGTCAAACTGTAGCGTGGACTTGAGACTACTGTTGCTGTGGAGACCTATCAATGTGTTGAGCAGTTCCACCATAGATTGGGAGTCCAGGAGGTATAAGCTGACGAGACAGGAACACGCCACCTGAAATAGGCATGAATAGTTTTAGTATAGAGTAAAGATACTATTCAGATATACTACCTAGAATCAAAAAAATTGGAGCTTTTTTTTATATAAAGGTCAAGGCGTGCTCTACAATCTAGATCCTATGATTAATCCAATTTATCGCAAGAATAATTTTGATGGCTGTTATTTCATTGTAGTTAGAAACCCCAAAGTTTGACAAGCAGTATTTTTGCCAGAAAGGCTTTATGTAAAACACTGACATTAGCTCAAATTGATTTGGAAAAAGGCTGGGCTGAAAATGAAACTATGTAAATGCTAAATGGTACAAATCCGCCTAACCCTGTTGGAATCACAGGCGTAATGTTATGGTAAGTATTTCATACCTCAACACTAATCTCGACATCCTGCAGCTTCTGTCGGCACACATCAATGATGGTCTGGTTGAAATTAGCTACAGAGTTCCACTGCTGTTGCACCAGTCTCTGTAGGGACTGCATACCTGGCTTCACATTCTTACCTCCTATTTGGAGTTGCAAACCTGTGAAATAATTAGATTACTATTTATTTTATTGCAATCAATTTAGTTTATAGTTGCACTCAAACTGTTTTAATTAATTGTGTTATTATCTGCACTTAATATAGTGTATACCATGCTTTTCTTTAGGTAATGGGGCACTTAGACTTAAGTTTGTAATGCACAAATTGTTAAGTAACATACTCTACAGAGTAACAATAATTCATACTGGCAGCAAATCTACAGCACAACCAATGCATTACTAATTTAGGTTAATTAAGCTATATGATTCCGGCCAGAAAAGGATGCCTGGAATGAATTGTGGGAGGCCTTTGCTCAAAATATAATGTGCGTCAAGTGAGCCTTTGGACACATTTTAGGAGCCTCAATAAGAGGTATGGTAAAACAATTTCCACTTTGAAAGAACCAAACGTTTGTATGTTTTAGAAACTACTAAAATTATATTTCTATTTTAAACTTACCAGTATTAACATGCCTGGCCATAATGAACAACTGTGTGGCTTTCACATAGTCCTCTGTCTCGATGCTGGTCCATATTTTTTCAGGTATTTCCATCAACAGCTTTACTTGTACTGACAAACTGTGTACTGGGTTTGCATTGAACTGAAAACTAAAACATAACAAATGATAAGAATGTTTGCAGTAAAAGTAAAATGAAACGTAAACATATTTCTTTCTTTTTCCTTATAAGTTGTATGATAATATTATTAGTTATAGTTGAGTTAGCCTTTTGAAGAGCAATGACCTCTCTTTATTTCTGTCTTCTCTTGATTGTGAGCTAGTCTGCACAAGCTCAAATCTGATATTGAGCGACACCACAGGGTTGGTCCAAACCCTTTTTTTCGGTTCACACCAAAAGGAGAGGTTTGGATCTAGTTTGAGTTTGGTCTTAAACTCAAGCTCACTCTTATGTTGGTGAGTAGTAAATAAGTTAAGATTAACAAGTACCTCTGAGCTTTAGAAGGTTTGTCATCAATCTTGAAACCCACCAAATGAGTGTTGTGTAAGTTTTTGCAAGCAGCCATCATATCACCAATGTGATTCAGAGTACTGGCAGTGGTCTCTTTCATCTCTTCAATAGTGTCTGCAGCATGGATCAGGTCTCTATATCTCTCACTGAAATTGTTCGATTGGTTTTGTGTTAATGCAAACATAGTTTGCCCCTACTATAAGGTGTTAATGTTCCTTTGAAATGATAAATATATTTAGATACCTATGATATGCAGGAAATGCATGATTTAAATAAAAGTAAGTACCTACATAAGCAATTGCATAGCCTGTCATAGGTAGTAGACGAGAAAACGCTACTTTTGATGAAATAGAAACAAGCAAAACTTTGTGATGATAATCTCGGTTTACATTTGTTGGATGTTTTTAATTTTATCCAGAGATTTTTAAACAGACTTACCCGACCATAGCCCGCAATTCCTCCCTTTTCCTTTCAATTTCATATTGCAATTTCTTTTGTACTTGGTCTATATCACTAATGTAATGGGCTTGAAACAATTGATCAGGAACTATGTCCAATAGGTTAGGTTGAGACATTTTTGTTTGATTTACGCTTTATTTCACTAACTTAGAAATTAATGCACTTATACACATAGCGACAGTATTAAAGCCGTTCCTGCAAAATCAGAAGTATTAAGCACTATTTTTGTAAAATGTAAACAAATCAATGATTGCCAACACATCGGCTGTCAAAATAAGTATTTCTTCTGTCACATCATCTACTTGTCAAATGAATGACATTTAGGCCGCATTCCGAATTAGCTATAATCGCTCACAGCGCTCACATCATCTCACTTGCGTTCCAATTTCGTTATTATGATTATGACAACGGAGAGCTGTCAACAATTCGGAACGCTCGTGAACGCGCTCACAGTGCCTACTCAATGTAAAAACGATATTATTACAGTAGTTCTTTGTATAAACACATTTCCTTTTTTTTTGGTTAAGTGACGACTATCAGCCAGAAGCACAATTTCGGTACGGGTTTAATCACGCTCAAATCGATTATTTCCCAACTCGGAACGCAGGGTTATTTGACATAAAAAGAGCCGTTCTGAAATTGTATACGTCAATAAAAATCTTACGAAGTACTACTTGGTAGTACCTGTATTTGGTACCCATGCAGATAATACAGATTTTAAATAAGTAAAACCTCATTGCCTACCAGCTTCTATGTGGCCTGCATGATGATTATTTTGTATATATCAGGGCTCCACATGGTGATTATTTTGGCCCACTTTTGTGGCTTGTAGTTTGTTAAAATACATAGTTCTGGGATAGATAATTAAACATGAGGAATAAGATAAGAAATAAAAATAGCAAGTTTTATCGAAATAATAAATATAATCAAAGTACATAATACGATTCAATTTTGCAGTAAAATAACAATAGTTTGTAGTCAATCCGGTGTCACATACTCGGTAAACTTAGATGTCATTGAAGAAATAATATCACAATTTGCAGATCATTACCATAATGAAATTCATATTAAAGATTCGATTTGTATAAACTTTAAGTACAATAAAAATATACTTTGATATAAAAATTTCAGTCGGATAGAAAACAAACTTCTTAGTACAGACGAAAACAAACTTCTTAGCACGTCAAGCTACCCGAAACTGTAATATTTTCTCAATCACTTCGTACCTTATTCTTTAGCGACTAAGTTGAAATCTATTAAAGAAATTTGACAGATTGTAGTAGCTTGATGAGCTGGCGTCTGTACATTATTGCAAGAATTTAAATGGAAATAAATTGTCGTTATATTTTCCTATAAAACAGTCTGAACTCTGAATTTTTAACAAATATTCCCCTATTTCCCAGTCCGCGTTCACAGAGGAAACTACAAATAAATAAGGAAATATCCTTAACTTCGTCCAACTCGCTTTACCAGAGACACATTAAAAAAATTCTTCCGAATACCACTCATATATCCCACCAGTTCTTAAAATTGTCAACAATTTATTAAAGAAACTACATTTGTTTTGATAATTAAAAACTTGTTCACCTAAAATTGTAAAGCACGATTTTCTACTCAATATGAAATGTTTGAACAGGCACTATCTTTTTTATTTATACACAACACTCCATTTTGGAGCCAATGTAGGGCCTTCAGTATTTGTACATTGCTCGTTACTCAAAACGAGTTGGCGCCCTTAACTATGATACATTAGGAACATGAGTGGGGCCGACATTGGCCCCCGCATAGAGACAAAATGCAAAGCCAAAGTGTGCGTATTTTGACGCTTCATCATCAAATTAATAATAAGGACGAAAATTGACAATACGCGTAATGATTAAATCGTCATACTACTCAGATTATCAGTCTGAAAGAACTTATAAATCAGAATAATATAATAAATACTCGTAATAAATGGACCATTCACGAAACAAGATTCAACTTGGAAAATTAATAAAAATGATTTTCTTATTTCATTATAAAAATATATAATAACACTAAAAATATCCATGTTTAACGGTGCAACATTGATCTATTAGTTACATTAAAATTACATTTAATTCAACCACCTTTAGTTGGCTGCACACATTGTTAATTACTATAACACAATAAAATGCTTGGAAGTCTTGTTATTGCTGAATTTAATACTAATTAATAACTTTGCAACACTAAATTATAATACAAGAAAATTTTGAGATCGTCATGGCTGTCCTGGGCCAAATTTGATTTGTTATAATCGAAAAATAAGTCTATATAAATGCCAGAATATTTTGATAACCTAGATTTTTTGTGTTAGCTTATAGAACCTCCTTTTTTGAAGTTGTTTAAAAAGATCGAGTTATTGAAAGATTAATACTTGGTGTATTTTCTTAAAAATTTCACTAAAAGGGAAACTATAGATAATTTATTGCAGGGCATCTAATTTTATAGCCATGTGTTTTATAGAGGAACATTTATTTAGCAAGGAACTCACGACACCAGTCTGATTGATATGAAACCGTCACTACTGGACCGGTTATATTGTCCAGATCGTCACAGGCACAACACTCAGGCACCCTGCCCAAAGGTCACTACTCTAACCTAACATTATAATAAAGAGAGACTGTGAGTTTGTTTTGATATTTTAACCAAGAAGCTTACAGCCAAAGAAGTCATACAATATCTTACTAAAGAAAAAAAAATGTCCTAGACATAAGTCCTCTCACACTGCTGTCAATATTTCTCCTTCTAAATTAAGCTCTAAGAAAGTTGTTCACAAAAGATTGAGAGAACCTTCTTTGACTTTCAGTTTAGTACATACTGTTCTGTTCATTGCTGAGGATTGCATCCTGCAATAACAGGCCTACTTTGTCTATAAACCTCTTGATAATGGCTATCTTTCCCCATATTAGCCACTTCTCCCGCCGACATAAGTCGGACAATAATTTTAATTTCTCCTTAATAAAAACAGTATCAATGTATACAGCCAACTAAACCTCGATATAAAACCGCTCTCTTCGCACTGGACCTCGATCAACGTTCATTTATTGCCTATGACTTATGAGATTACTGACACTGACACTTCAGTACATCACTTCGTAGACAGTGGCCTTCTTGTCACCAGAACCCGTCACTATGAACTTATCGTCTGCTGATATATCACAACTGAGCACCGATGACGACTCCTTGGACTGCAAATAAAAAGACATTTTTATCAATTTGCAGTTTAAGCATAAACTTTGAAAATTATGAGAAGTTTTATATGAAGAAAGTTGAATGCCACATGGTGTGGAAAATGGAGTCTTTATACATATTGGAGAATATCGCAACATAACTAACTTTTTGGGTTTAAATTCTCAATAGCGCTATTCTGATGCGAACCCACTAATATACCGAATGTACCAGAAAGGTGTAGTCAAAATTCCACAAACTTCACAGACCATCAAACTAATATTCTCCATGGGACCAACATCATTATCATGAAAAATTTCTTCAGTTTGATGGTCTGTTTACTTGATAACCTGTATACAATCTGAGGTAAATGTCTTAACATTCGGCATACTTTTTAGATGATTTACCTCAAACAAATAAAGCAGCTCTTATTGTCAAAATCGAATTTAAAATATATTATTTCACATGGCCATTTATGAAACGTCAAAAGCTGGGTGCACGGTTGCAATAAATTGATTTTCCCATGGAGAAGAGCTGGCAAGAAACTCCACGGTTACTCTTTTTCTGCCGTGTTGTTGTTTTATCAACAGGATTCAGATTTTATTTGTTGTACAAAATAATCAACCAAAAAATTAATTACGTACCTGGAATATACTAGCTCCATAAGGTGTGCGCCACGCATTAAGTAGGTTATCCTTCCCCGTAGACACGAACCACTTGCCGGCAGCCGCGAATTTAAGGGACAGTACACACGACTCGTGCAATAGTAGCTGATAGCGGTCCGGCTTGCCCGCGTGGAGAACTTCTACATGGGAGTTCTCCATGCCTACTGCTAGCCACGAACCTATAGGAGAGAAGAACGATATATTACGTTAATGGAATTTATGTTAGCGGGTCGGATCAGTCATCAGGAACGCCAAATGTGATTTGAAAGAGAAAAGCAGCGATTTCGTTGGATGGCTGTAAGAGTAGGGCAAGACCAAAAAAACGATGGATGGACTGTGGGAAAGATGATATGAATAGAAAGGGGATGACTGCCGAAGTGACGAATAATAGAGATATATGGAAGAAAACACATGTTGCGCCGCAACCTAATAAAATGGGGTAACGGCAACAGAATGATGATGAGTTTAAAATGTTTAAAAAAAGAGTAAAGATGATTATTTAGATTGGGGAAAATTGAACATTTTCTGGCTCCAGGACTCGTAAAAGGTAATATTTTCCCATGGTCGCTCTAAATAATTTATTACTAGGGTCACCACAGTGACCACGTGGTTTGGTATACCACTGCTGAAGTGGGAGCTTAAGCAGTGGTCTACCCAATCACGTTCCTTATCCTAATGCTAACGTCTTTTCGACTTGCAGGTTTGCTATTTAGGAGATAGTGTTAATGTAACTGACCGGTGGGACAGTATCCGAGCGAGAAGATCTGGCTGGAAAAGTCGTGCTGGTGCAGTTGCCTGCCCTCGCGCAAGTCCCACGAGCGCACCGTGTTGTCGAGCCCGCCCGTCCACAGCCGCGTGCCGTCGCCGCTGATGTCTATGCACGACGCACCGTCCGTGTGACCTGAACATACACATCATTTTACGGTTTTTTAGAGTGCTGATAGCAAAAATAAGAAAAAAAAACTCAAAATGGTTGAAGAAGGGAAAAAAATATTTTCATGGTTTTCAGAGGTGCTAATCAAGTCTGTATATGGGCCACTGTCTTACTTTTCTAAAATAACCCTTAATAGTTTCGTTCTAAGATTACCAAACAAAATTGGATTTAAATGCTTTACACATACCTTGGAATTGTCTAACTAATGTTTGGTTCTGGAGATCCCATACCGCTATGTTGCCGTCTGAACAACAGCTGAAGCACACCTGTTGAATAATATATTTTTAAACAAAACAACATATTAATAAGCATGTTTGATCATTTCTAGATTATTCATTATTCTTAAGCATTTCAGTCACATTCAAATCAAAATATTTTATTTTACTTAAACCAACACTATGAAACGTCAAAGCTAGTGCATGGTGCCAATTGGTTGTTTTGTTACCTATGAAGAAGAGCCAGCAAGAAACTTCATGATTATTCTTTGAAAGATATTTGGTTATTACAATGATTTCAAATTACAGTGTTAATATGTATGGGAGGTCAGTGTGGGCTTGACTACAAGTACCAGTTACTTAAAAAAAATTAAATGATCAACATATCGCACATCTATGAGTCTCTAAGGCTTACAAACGTTCCCATGTTTACAAAATAAAAAAATTGACAGTTTCGGGTAGCATGATGTGCTGGCGTCTGTACCATTGCAAATGGATCGCTCTCGACGGAGCTGCACAGGATAATTAAAGAAAATAGAGATCTTTTCCCTGCATCTCAGTTTATGTACAAAAACATTCGCAACAACCATTGGTATAGTAGTAATGTCACGCGAATGAAGTCGCGGACAGCAGCTAGTACCCAATACAAAATCAACACCACTTAATAAAACACTCATAAATTAAAAAAAAAACACTGGCACTCCGGTAGTGCCGACAGAAGTGAAAACTTGAACAATTACGAGTGTATTTTGTGAATCGTCTTATAAACAAAATGTTATATATCCGTGGTTCAGCGCCATCTCGTCGTTGTTGGATGAACTACGTAGTTAGTACGCGAGGCCCTCGTAGTTCTTCCCGATGTGCATAGATGGCGCTGTCTTACGTTTTACGTCTTACGAATTTTCGATCAGGGTCACGTGACCTGACGCCAGTTTAGAAGTTTTTACCCATTCCAAAAAAAGTACACAGCGCCGCTAAAGAAGTTTTCACTTCAAAAATATTTTATATGTAAGTCAAATGAAATCTGATTAAACCAACCTTAACTATATGATAGTTTTAGTTTTTTGGTACCTTGGAGTCAGGACTGATAGCGAGCGCGTAGCACGCCGGCGCGGAGGACGTGAGCTCAGCGCGCATGCGCGGCGTGGGCGACGCGAGGTCCCAGATGGACAGGTTGGAGGCCTCGCCGCCCACGATCAGCGTGCGCCCGTCCGGCAGCAGCTTCACTGAGCGAATGTAGTTATCTCTTTGCTGGAATCAAGAATTTTCAGGTTTAGTTATGCTTGTAAGATTTATATATTATTCATTTATGTACTCGGTTGTTATCATTGTGTCTGAAAGGCTTGCAAAAATTAGCTGAAAGATCTTACTCTAGAGTCTAGACTCACGTCAAATGAAATTATTTGCTGTTGTTATTTCAGTCAGTCTATTATAGACTTTAGTTTGACCATCTGTCAGCTAACTTTTCTGTTGATTAGTCTTTCAGAAACCGGGTGTAAGGCACGCTAACGATTTCGAGGTATAAAACGCTAGGGCATTTTATTCTAAGCAGTCTTGCGTTTTTCAATGCACAGGTTGTGCTTGGTGTTTTTTTAATATTCTGTACTACTTTTCAATTATCTGGGATTTTGAAAAGATTCTCCTTTTGTTGTTCGTCATTCAATAAAATGTGGGTGAACAATATCACACCTAAAATTTTTGGAAACATAAAATCGTAAATATAAACTCACCAAACAATCAAGCTGCGACAACGGCTCCAACGCAGCCGGCGACCCCGGGTTGCTAATATCCCATAATTTAACACACCCTTTCCCTCCTGTATACGCGTGTCTCGAGCTCCCAGACAGTGACAACGCCACTGCACAGACTACTTCGCCGTGAGGTAGCGCGGCCACGGCCCGGGCCCCGCGCGGGACCCCGGCCCCGCCTAGTGCGTCCGCCGGGAAGCCCACGGGCTGGAGGGGCCCACCGCACGAATGGTACGAGTAGGCCCTGTCGGTTGGAACATGTTGTAGTTGACTGATGAACAAAAGTAAAATTTTAGTATCGAGGCCATTGTCTGTTCGGCAGATTAAATATATACCATTCAGAATGAGGGTTTTCGTGAAAATTTACGACACCAGTTGGCACCACTGTGACAAGAGGTCTTCCAATATAAAATATATGATGACGTTCATCATTCGATTCATTCATTCGTTCATCACTCAGTCATGACTAAAGAAAATATAGGCTCCTTGACAGATTCCTGGACCTGACGTGTCAGTGCTGCCACCTAGCGAACGTCATTTCAGAAAACCCTCATTACCATATCACACACAAATAAATACTATTACGTTAGTCGCCTCCCAAGTAGCACAAAATAGCTTTATAATCGATGGATAACAGAATTAGCATATTATTATAGCTTTATAAGAAGTCTACATATAGGCATTATAAACCACTGTACAGCTCTTGTAATGCTAATTTGGGCCCCAAATTATACAGCCTTAAGTGTAAGAATGGCATTTTAGCAGCATTATATTGGTTGTCTACCGGAATGATAAACGCATTATAATGGGCTGTGAAAACAGGTTAAAGCAGTGCGCATATGTTAAATGCGTCTCTTATACAGCTTGTACCATTACAAAGGCAAAATAAAAACATTTTCAAATATTATTTTTAATTTCTGTTATTATTAATAAATCTTGTGTAAAAAGAACATGGATACTTTCAACAAAAAAATATAAGTGCTACAAGGCAAGTAATTAAACTCTTGTTTTTGTTCTCTATGAGGAATTAAGGTTGCGAGTATCAGTTTACTGTGAAAGTATGTATATATTTGAATCAAATATTTCATGCGCCTTCAAATTAAAGAGCTATTTATTACAAAAATATTATAAAAATATGTGGAATTGTAAAAAAAATTATGCTCTTACGAAGAAATCTTTAGTTTTAGTCATTATGATACCTGTATTGTACCGGCCGGTCAATACCATAGGTTGAAGTCCTTTCTAAAGGACTATTTACCATAAAATTAAATTTTAAATATTATCGATACAAAAAGCAAAATGGCGTAAGCATAATTAAAAACTTTAGGCATGCGGATGGCCGGTATAAGACTTATTGCTTGTTAAAATTCTTGTCATTATACGTTTGTATAGATAAAGGCTATATAATATTATGATGAAATGCTTTTAAAAAGCTGGCATTAAAACAGCACCAATGTACACCGTTAAACAGTTGTGACCCATGCGAAAAGTCGTTATAAAACATAGAGCAGTTTTAAAGAATTTTAAAATGCTTTTTAATAGCCTAAGCCGTAATTAATGCTTACATACGGCCTACACTTTTGTAAAATGCTTACAGCTGTATTAGAAGCTGTATAGAGACATAAATTATGTCTAAAATAAAACCTTTAGCTGCACAAAAGATTGAAAAAGAGGATTATATAGCTTTAGGAACTACAAAGTTAATAAAATGCTGTTATACAGAAGCAAGACATTGCTAAAACCCTTCAAATTCTATAACGAAGCTAGAAGAAATTTTCTGGTCATCACTTTTTCCATTATATCGATTTTGTGTTACTTGGGCTCTCATTCGTCCTTTCAATATGATCAAAATAACTAAGCATACTCTTGTACAGACGCCAGCACATCAAGCTACTACAATCTGTCAAACTTCTTTATTAGATTTTCAACTTAATCGCTAAAGCATAAGGTTCTAAGTTGAATGGGAAAATTTGACAGTTTCGGGTAGCTTGATGTGCTGGCGTCTGTACATTTTTGTCACTTCTTTTTTTAAATTCAAAAATACTTGATTCAAAATATACTGACGGCTTAGCGGGCGCGATCCCGTTGGTCCTGTGATGCTGGTCGTAGTGCATGGGGTGCGGCGCGGGCGCGGCGGCGCGGTAGGCGGCGTAGGCGGGGAAGTAGGCGCCGCGCGCGCCCCCCGCGCCCCCCGCGCCCCCGCCGCCCGTGGGCGTGGGCGCGCGGGGCAGCTTGCCGCCCGGGGTGCCCGGCTTCTCCTGACGGGATAACACGTTAAGTATTGGAGTATAAAGGGTTTGGATAGTTCGATTAAAGGGGGAAAAAGGACGTTCAATTAGAAGGAAATATTCTTTCAACAAATGAAGTCAAAATTCCGTCGATTTAACACAACATCCAAGGTGTTTACGCCCAAAAGCAACTAGCTTTTTTTTTGTTATGTTTGTTTAACTAACAAAAATCAACATTTGGACACACCATGAATTTGATGACTGTTACTGTGAGACATATTAATTCAGCATTTCAATTTTGAATGTGTTATAATTATGACAGACAATGAATAATACACAATAATCTTGTCAAACTTTCAACTGAATATACTTGGAAGATTAATTCATAATAAACCCAACTTGACATAAATATGTTCCTGAAAGAACTAGCTCTAATAAATTGTGAAAAAGATCCGAAAGTAACCAACTCACGTCTTTGGAACTCTTGGGCGTGGAGCGACTGGAGGAGGAGCCAGATCTGGAAGGAGGTCGCGGACCGTTCTCTGTTCGCTCGCCGCCGTCCGTGCGCACGCTGGGTGACCCTCGCTCCTCCTACAATGATCGAATTGTAACATGTAATAATACATATACTGCTACAAGAATCTTTTGGCACTCGAATGACGTTAGATAGACGATAGGGGGCGCGCTGGTGGTAATTATTTGTGCAATTGATTTTTTAAATGTCTCTTGAAATGTATTAAAAAAAAAAACAATTTGGCGGCATTAGTTCCGATTTTTTTTTTCCACTTATCAAAATAACCTAGTTGTAATTAATTTTTATTTTGATCACTATTTTTGTTTTAAACACTAGGTAAGTTTTTAGCAAAGTTATGTTTATCTTTACATGTAATTATAAGTTGTTGGAACGAATTATATAAAAACTTGGTGAACCCTGTTAAATCTTATGTCATAAGCAAGCACTGCAAATGCATCTAAACAAACATGCAACTTTATTTGCTTTAAATGCCTGAAGATCGTCGCTTTTATTGAACAAAAACTTTTTTTAAAGTTAGTTGATTTGTCTACGAGGGCAGTCCTGATGAAACTAATTATCATTTCTAGAAATACTCTGCATTGAATGCAAGCCATAATCTAAAGATGAGTATACACTAAAGCATTTTTTCGAGCATTTCCATTTATAACGTTTCTGCGAATGCTCGACGCTGCGTTCGACATAATGCTCACGACGAGTGAGCATTTACCTGTAACATTTCTGTCTACGTTGCGTTCATTGTTGAAATGTCAGACCTACAGGTACCGCACGTGTCTTTGTTCTATAAAATATTACACCAATACGCTCGTTGGTTTTTAAAATCAGGTTGTAACAAAACATCGAGCATCGTGTTCGAAGTGCGGTTCAATAAAATTTAAAAAACGGCGAATGCTCGATGTTCTGTTAAGAAGTAAATGCTCTAATCAAACACAAGTACTGTACCCGGCGATAAATATTGCACATCGACCTTTACCTTTTTTTTAATTTTATACAAAGAATAAAAATAATTATCAAAAGAAGCACATCATAATTGTTTTAACAGCTCCTAATAGATACCGGACTGTTTGTATTTCGTGCGACAGAGATAACGCTCTACGAAGCCGAAATTAGCCGATTGTCTCTTTCCAAAAGTCGATGTGCACTATTTATCGCCGGGTACTGTAAATGCTCTAGTCTATACTCACCTTTAAAAAAGTGCACTTTATTAAAATAATGACCACTTAGACACAATGCACTGCAAAGTAAAACGGGTAAAATATCTCAAAGTCATACAATTCACAGCCTTGAAATCCTTTGCACACAACAGAACACACAATCGTTACCATCTTACCTCGTTTGCCACATCAACAACAAGATCTTGGTCACTTTTTTCAGCGTCGCTGTCCTAGAAATGTAATTATACCATTAATAAACGCATTGATAACAGTATTTCTTTTAAAAAAAACCAGCAATAATATTAATTGACAAGTATTGTTACAGCCATCGTTATCAGCAACATATTTATAAAGCATCTGTATAAACAAGCAGTCGGAACAGACGGTTTTTGCTGAATTGTGATCATTTGTATTTTTTTTTAACATTAAAACACTAGCAGCGCCCCTCGGTTTCACCCGCGAAAAAACTATATATACATATATGTAAAAACTATCCTTTGTCCTTCCCCGGGGTGCAATCTATGTCTCTGCCAAATTTTATCGAAATCGGTTCAGTGGTTTAGCCGTGAAAAGGTAACATACAGACAGACAGACAGAGTTACTTTCGAATTTATAATATTAGTATGGATTATGATAATGAATAAACTTGTTTAACACCTCCCTCATAAAAAAATCTTCGGATTATTAATTTAACAAAACAATGAAAATCACGTTTTAGAGATGACGCAAGGCATGAGTGGGATTTATGTAGAGATCTTTAAAAAAAATTGGCGGAGTACTAACTCCGAAATAGAAGGTGCATTTGTACAGACGCCAGCACATCAAGCTGCCCGAAACTGTAAAATATTCCTAATCAACTTTGAACCTTATGCTTTAGCGATAAAGTTGAAAATCTATCTAAGAAATTTGACAGATTGTAGTAGTGGCGTCTGTACAAGCACTGTTTTTTACTGCTTCTCTGCCTGGAAAGGACCGCGGTCAGTCTGCTGAACGGATTTGGATGAAAGTTGGCACACGGATAGTCTGTGATCCGGGTTAGGACATAGATGATTTTTATCCCGGTAGTACGTTCCCGTAGGATAATTTTCGTCCTCCATGCGGGCGAAGCCGCGGGCGAAGCCGTGGGCTAAAGGTAGTATCAACTAAACCGAGCAACAACCGCCTAAATCAAACACGAGGAGTGAAAAAAGAACACAAAAAGCAACATGAATGTTTTGGAAGCCGACACATACACTACATAGACTCACATGGCCGAGTACCTTCTCCTCCTTCCGTCGCTTTACGTCGAGAGCTTCAGGTTCCACTGGCGAACGCGGCCGGTACTTCTGTTCACGCTCGTGAGGGGATACTGAGCGCCTTTGCTTTATTAGGAGCAGAAATTATTAATTTGTTTATTTATTTTAGTATCTACGTAAACACAATAAAATACAAAGACATATAAAAATAAATAATAGAAAAACTATTTTTTTTAAATGTGAGCCTTTTGGGCGACTACTCAATATTAAGCTACTCTGCGCTGTGGTATGTTCTATTTACCTAGTTCTTCATAGACTTAAATGACGAAACAAAACATGACGCTCTCGCTTTCTGTGGCTTCGCTTTGATTGAAACACACCAGGGAATAGTCGGACCTCACCATGTGCCTCCAAGACCTCGCTCGCACTTAGCACTTGCACACATGCATGTCGCATCGTCCTGACTTGGACAGTACATCAAGTTGATTTTAGGAAGAACATAGAGAAAGTTAGCTTCGCTAAGCAGCACAGTGCAGCATAACTTAATGTTGATTAGTCACTCTCAAGCGTGTTGCAAACTAAGAGCTAAGCTAAGTTAGTCTAGCTTGGCTCGCATAGCTGAGGTAATTTTTCATACTTCTGTTCATAGTCTGCAGTCTGTACACAAGCATGAAAAACTACATCAGCTATCTGAGCTAAGCTAGACTAACTACTACTACTAGACTAACTTAGCTTAGCTCTAGGTCTGCAACCCGCTTGAATTTACATTTGACTGTCTGTCAAATCCGCATAATAAGAAAAAGGCCCTAAGGCGACACTTAGGGCCTTTTTCTTATTATGCGGATTTGTATCCGCGTGCGTGTCTGGCCCGTTCGCGCGCCGCGCGCAATCTTTCGCATTGTACAGACGCCAGCATATCAAGCTACTACAATCTGTCAAATTTCTTTATTAGATTTTCAACTTTATCGCTAAACCATAAGGTTCAAAATTGATTGGGAAAATTCGACAGTTTCGGGTAGCTTGATGTGCTGGCGTCTGTACATTGTATACTTTTTCTGTAATGCGTGCGGCATGCCATAGGCACGCGGGACGCGGAGAGTTGCATCAGACGCGCTTAGCTCACGCATGCGGGTGAGGCTCGCACGCGGGTGCAAACCCACGTAACTGGAAAAGGGCCCTTCGGCACACCAACATAAAATTATAAATGAAGATAATAAGTGAATATGACCTACCTGTTGTAGTCCCCTAGAGCCAAGCCGGTCATCGTCTCTCGGCGGAGGCTGGCCGGGGAGCAGTGGGGGAGGCGCGGGCCCGCCCGGGAGGACGGGCGGCTTTATGTCTGCGGGCGGAGGGAGCTCCACCTGGTGGATAAAAATATAGTAAGAAGTAGTAAGTGTAAAATCAATGGCCTTATAACTGGCACCAGACATAGCATCAACATTTGAACACCTTGTTTGAAGACTTTACAAGACGTGATGGCAAAGTGTGTTTTTACCACACACCGCCGTATGTTTGGCGCCAGAATAACATGAGCCAAGCTATCTGATTTATTTAACTTTATCGGTTTTCACAAGGTTTCCATCATGCGAGGACGAGAAATCAATATCGTTACAGCATGTCTTTTGCATAATCAAAATACTGAAATAAGGCTCACCTTATGCGCGGGCGGCGGCAGGTGCGGCGGGGGCGGGGGCCCGGCGCCGAACAGCAGCCCGCCCGCGCCCAGCAGGCCCCCGCCCCCCACGCCGTGCGACAGGCCTGCACTCGCATGGATTTGCTGCTACAAAAAACATTTATATTGTAAGAAGTAAGGGTATTCTGCGGAGTATTAGTAAAGTGGGTTGATGTCCAAGATTATTTTTTATGTATGTATGTACAGTCATAAGCGCAAATACCTTACCTTTAAATAATTTACGCAAGATTCAAAAGCGATGTCGTCCTAAAGCATTGATAGAAATTGTATGTTGTTACAAATATAGCATTTTCGAAACATTATATTTTGAAATAGGCGTTTTTTAAAAGTTGCAAACATTATTCCACAAGAAAATCGATTTTGAATGTTGCGTAAGTGCAAGGTATTTTATGCTCGTGACTTTAATACCGATTAGGGATGACTTCAAATTATATGGACGTGTCTAATTAATTGATTTGGTTGTCAAATCTCATGGAGTGATTTTATTGGCTGTTAAATCAACCAATCATAACAATTAACTTGAGATTTCAAAATAGATTTGCTGTTAAGGGTTAGAATGGGGACCAATGAAGGTTTCAGAAATCAGTGGGGATTTATGATAAGTCCCCGCATGTTGTGGTTGCTAATAGTTTGATTTATGGTGGGATCAGTGGTATGATTCAAATTTACGTTTATGTTTATCCCAGACTGTTATTGAACTGATTGAAGTCAACAGTTCCAAGTGCTTAGTATCAATAACAATAGTCCCCAAGATATATCATGCAGGTCCATATAGTACGAACGTATGCGATTAATGGACAGACATGACGCTTCTTCCATTCACTATCTCCAAGATCGGTCCAAGTCCAAGATGTGATGGTGATAACTATATTTTATATGAATTGGACTCAACAGTCCAGCTTAATATGTATGGTTTATTAAAGTCTTTCGTTCATCATTCCTTACCTTACCATACCTTAGCTAAACTGAATTAGAATGGGATACTATGTACGATCTGTACACATACATTTTCTTATTTGCATCTACGTCTATAATCTATGAACACAAATGGCTGTGAAATAATAACCATAATTATAAATATAGAGTAATAAATTAGATGTGTTAACACAAATATGAAGCAAGAATCTATTAGAATACACTATTTATACTTTTGTTTTAGACACAGGAAGTATATTTCCAATTAATATTACAAGCGTGCGCATGAAATTAACTAAAATTTCAGCAAAAACTACTAATAAAATAATGAAGGCTAGCTAATTGATTAATTTATTACAAAGTAATTACACTTAAATATGCTAATTTTCATTTACAAACTCTTTTAAGGGTATAATTTTATATTCAAAGTTGAGGTATGAGAATTATAAATTAGATACATTAACATAGCATTAAAACACGATGTTATAATTTTCGCATACATGCTTTGTTACCACCATGTTGAACACATAGGTATTGATTCCATCATGTTGATAGCAAAACCACTAAACAAACTGATTTACTAGCAACGATGCGTAAATCTCATTCGTCATAATAATGAGAAATTAAAAAAAAACAAATGTATAATATAAACATGGCGTTTACATCATAAAGCACTAATTATTGCATGTTGGATGCAACATCTACGCGCGACTTGTGTGCTTGCATACAATGAAAACGTGAAGTTAGGAGGTGTGATTATAAAACATTGAAGTCCAATTAGTTTTTCCAATTACTGTGACATAACTTATGTTAAACATCCGCTTGTGATTATGTTAGCTTGTGCATTCTCTTGATTGGTACCACTTTATTACGATCAATTTTTGCATTTGATGGCATTAGGCAATCAAGGTGTATGACGACTAACATGATTATAGTTCATGTTGAGCTATTGAAGCCATGATTGTTCAGAGTATTCTTAACTATTAATAACATTTTGTACCTATGAAGAATTATGAAGAGCCAGTCCCATTTTTGAAAATATGAGATCGATGATATCCCCAATTCCGAAGACCACGTTAATCAACCATGCCTGTGTACCATATTAGTGATAATGAAAGTATCGGTATAATTGATGTAAAATAAAACAACAAGGCTAAATTGTTTCATTGAAATACTTGATGAGATATCTTCTGGCCCTTTTAGAATATACTTTCACCTGAACCACTGAGCATTTCAGACACAGTGAAAATTATTAAATTATGAAAAATATTAATATCCACTCCGTTCCTCAAAATTCCTTATAAAAAATACTGGATGTTTATTTATAGAATAGAATACTCTTTATTATGCTTTTTTTTTGCTCTTTATAGCCTCATAGTATATAATGAATACTAAAGTACAAATTCATAGTGAGATGAGAATGCAGAAGTTAACATGAGAAATTTTGTGATGTAATTTGAAAAGAAATCAAAGTGGCAACATAAAATAATGCAAAATGTTAATCACAACATATATCAATGTACCAAGCACTGTATATCTTGACTTACAAGCAGTTGCTGCAGGCCCTGCTGTTGTTGTTGCTGCGGACAATGTTAACAATATATATGCTGTTGTTAATAACCTACTCTCACTAACGTAACTGCCTTGTGAATGTATCACTATGCTTCTTCGTTACTAGATAGAATATTCATTAAATGTACGGGATAGCCTATCAAAATAGTACAGTACACTTAGTATATTATTTTCTATGCTGTCTCTCACTAATTAATGGATAGTACAACTGCTCCTAACTTTGGACAGCAATAATGTGTTTTTTTAATAAGTAGAATGTTGAGGCATCACTTATAATGGCCCTTTGATGTTAATTCAGTAAAACAGTAACTGAGTATTACAATCTGCATGACAACTACTACTGAGCAGTGCAATTATTTTGTAGTAAAAACGCAGGTAACTTCACTAAATGCCAATTGCACTTTTCAGTTTGCTGGCAGCTGATTGGAGGTCATGGCTTTAGCTGAATTAGATAATAGGGGATTTAGTATGTGGCTTCTCATTCTAGGGCCACAAATGTTGTTAAGTTGAATAGTACAACTTGATTGCCCCAGGTTGAAGGTAATTTTTTTTCGTAAAGTAATTTTTACCAGCAGCTGATGCAGTGGTATATGGTCTCTTCTAAAGAATTCCATCAAAATATCATTAAAATTCATAAGTAAACCAAAATCTTGGCAAATTGCCTATAAAGAAATAACATTGTTGAAATAATTCGCATAGAATACAAAAATTTAATTTAGAAACTAATCCATGGCATTTATTTAGATTGATACATACATTTTTATGTGTGGATAACAAATTATCCTAATTTTATAAAAACTAAATAAAATAAATAAGCAAAATAATTAATGGGCTAAATTAATGATATTATTCATAACACTATACAAGCCTTTAAGATGAATAAATATTTTTATAATTAGTTGCAGTTTTTTATAATTTAGGTAAGTTATCTACTGTGGCATGTATGGTAGCTTACCCCAATGATGGCATTAAGTTCAGACATGGTGACTTGTTTTGCTCTTTCCACTGCAGATGCCACCTGTTGCTGATGCTCCTGTGCTAGGAACGGGAGCACCTGCCCTATAATAGCACTTAATCTCTTTGCTATTTCTGTCTGTAAATGCAAAAAAAAATGTGTATTAGAATAATGTTATATATAGAATAAAGTTTAAGTTTTTTATTGTATCTATAGATAACTCTTAAAGTAAATGACTAACTATAAAAATAAAAACAAAAGGACACTTAGGTGTTGAAGTTACCAGAGGGCTGGGTCGTTCTTTGGCCAAAGAATTAGCATTACCATTTAACGAGGCAATGCTGCTAGTCTTCCGGGCACGTTTCCAGATGACAGCAATACGGACGAGTACTTCGACATGCAAGGGTCCTTTTGTTTATGTTTTTGGATTTGAGATTGTTATTTACCTGTTTATGCATCTCCACATTGAGACCATAAGACATTTCATAATACTGTAAGAGAAATATAAATAATTATTTACATGAGTTAAAGAATTGGTAGATTGCTCACAAGTCTATTGTTAAACTCTACCTAGTTGTGGTACCCCAGGGGTCACATTAAGGTGTCTAATAACATTCAAGACTAATGTCCCTATAATTTAATCAAACTGATATAACTATAGATTAATTGGCTTCATTATTGCACAATAATGGACAAATAATTATCACCATTATTAGTTACTATTATAAATAATCTTAATTTTCCTTATAAAAATTACCTACATATTCTTTATTTTAAATAGTTATTGTTTATGGTTAAGAATAGATTCTTAACCATAAACAATAACTATTTAATCATCGATCACACACTAAGTAACAAGCAATTAAAAATTTGTATTTTTTTAAGACTAACTAAAATCTTTACACTTAGGTGCTAAATAATGTAGCAACCATTTAACATATTGGAAAGTTTGTTTGTCATGTATTGCAGTTAAAATAAGGTTACTAAGTCACCATAAGTTCAAATATCTAAAAATAATAAAGATATCATTAATAACATAGGTTATAACAATAAATTAATACTGCTTATCAGTGATAAAGTTTCTATAGTGACTTAATTTCACAACATGTTCAATAATAACTGTTTGAGAATAACTAAGCTTAGCTTACATTGTTATCTAGCCCAAACATTCAATATTTGAACAATGATTATCTTAGTTTCTCGCCTATCCTTATTTATTTGTGACTTAACAGTGATATTTGTTCACAAATAAACTTACTTTATCATCGGCTACATAAAAGTTTAATTACCATAACATAATGCCTCTGCATTTCCGTCTTCTCACTGGCCAGTTTCTCACATTCCAATTTCAAACTGTAAACAATTAATTGTAACTTAACCTCAAGATGAGATAATGATTAAGGACAAAACAGATCAAATTAGAATAGGTTAAGCATGTAAATAAGAACTCAACATGTACTTACGTATGGTATTGTGCTTGTAGAAAGTTGAATTCCTCTTTTATACGCTCTAGTGTGTCAGCTATTGTAAATTTGATAGGTCCTGCTGGCGGCTGAGGTCCCTGCACAAACAGTGACAAACAATAATAGGGTCTAAGCAGAATCTACTTCAACAAGCAACTTGAAGAGTTAAACTTCTGCTATAACAGAATTAAGTATGTGAAGTTGAAAGCCAGTGATAGATAGAAAAACAACACAAACCCTTACCGCGGCCGCCGGGTGCCGCGTAGCTGTTGGATACATCTTAACAAAAATCTATTGCAATATCTCCAGTATACACAATCAAATATAGTTCTCTTTTGATCCGTTTGCTAACACCATCGGCACCATCTCCTATAACACCGTCCACCACTGCTATAACACACCAAACACCGGAGAGCCCGACTTACGCGCTAACGACAATGATATGCACAAACTTTGCCTCGTAACTTTTGAATTATCGGTCATTATATTGACATTTACAACTTTTATGTCCAATTATCAATCACCATGCAAATAACGCGGTTAATTGTAATTTAACATGTATTTCGAGAAACAGTCAACAGACTTCCGCAAATTTTTTAACCATAAATCCACGCCGTAATTTTTGTTCGGCTGTCATGTCATCCATCATCATTCATCACAAGAATGGCATTCTCGAAATTGTTATACATCGTCATATTTGTACGCTGTACATTGCTGGTTTGTAAGTCATAGACTTTTTTGGCCCCTTCCAATAAATCGAGAATATCAGTTCTATTCTATTTTTATTAAATGGCAAGCAAAGCCGATGTCGACTATTCTGCCAAGTGTTTGGTGGCTAACCCGAGTACACTTGACATTGGCTAAATTGTGGTGGTTTTTCCGCAAAAGCCATTAAACGAAGAGAAGAAGAAGAAGTCAACACTTCAACAGTGAGCTGAAAAGAGAATATCAGTTAATGTTTTAACATTCTTTAGGTTGGTAGTTGGATTCGACATCCGTAGAGCAATCCAATTGAGTTTATGCCAGATCCACATGCTTGCTAAAAACCAACATAACGATAACGTGTTGCTATGGCTTGCTTGAGTGCACTATGGAATGTAATAAAGAATTGAAAATTAAATGTATCGACCTATTACAGAATGGGTATCAACATGAAAATTACTCAATATAAAGGTCGAGTAACGAACGCCTGAGGCAAAGTAAAATCAGATATAATACTCAAAATAAAATTCACTTTTCGTTTTTGTCTGTGTGACCGCGTTGATCTTGTAAACTACGCAACTAGTGATGAGTCGAGAAAATATTTTCCGATCGTGAATATTCTGAAATATTCTTTTCGATGGATAATATTATCGGAACATGAAGAATTTAAAATTGGAATAAAAAAAATATGAAAAAAGTAGTACTTACTAGTAAGTATGTACCTAATAAATTTTAATGAGCATGAGGCAATAAATGTTACTGACAATATCAAGTAACGACCAAAATTACAAAATCAAAGTCTGCTTCCAAGAAATCGTGATTGTTATTTTATGTTTTAAATTATTTACCTTTCCTATAATGTTTCTTGTACAGACGCCAGCACATCAACCTAGCACAATCTGTCAGATTTTCCCAATCAACTTTGAACCTTATGCTTTAGCGATAAAGTTGAAAATCTATTAAAGAAATCTGACAGATTGTGGTAGGTTGATGTGCTGGCGTCCGTACATACATACATATTGTACCTAGTTTTCTGTTCTGATTTATTTCGTGTTTGTTTATAATACATGAATAGTAAAATAAAATAAATAAAAATAAAATAAGATAAAACCTTGACTTAAATTCACTATAAACGTGTCACCTGTAAACAGACGAATTATTGAGAACTTCCTTTTCGAAGAAGTCAGTTAAAAAGACCTGTGTTCCAATCTTGGTCACCTACTTAAAAAGCAAAGTGTGAAATTATTTTGTCTTTGGTTATTTTTTAAATAATGTAGACATTTGACACTAATTTGTGATTGTGGCAGAATTGGCAGATCGTCGTCGCGCTGCAGCTGTTTGTTGAGCGACTGAGTTTGCAGTGTCGAAGTGTTTTGAAATAAACTGACTGGTTGCTTTGTTGTATCGTGATACAGTGTATTTTCAATGATTATATTCAGAAGAAAGTGCTGTTCCTGAAGTGATATTCTGTTTTTGTGAGTTTTTTTACGAAGCAAAGAGAACCGTCATGGATTTCAAAACAGTCGTTTTCAACGCTGCACGAGATGGAAATCTTACGCGACTGAAAGTAAGTATTTTATAATTATATTTTCCGGGTATCTATCTACTTAAAAGATAAAGGAATATTATATTCTTAGCTGGTGTATTATAATTGATGGACTAACAGTTTTTTCTGTTTCTAACTAGAAATAACAGTTACCTACTCAGTTCCACGTTTAGAATTGCCAATTCGTTGCAGCGTGATTACAGATGGAATATCAGGACAATCGTGACATTAACTATTTACGTGATAATTCCTAATTATAACCTATCGCCGTTACGCATTAGGATAAAAAATATCTACGTAATAGGTGCTGTCGTAATGTAGGATGTAGGTAGCGAAGTTTTCGAGTCACTATTTTGGGAATGCTCAATTTGTACGACAAACGGCTGAAGCCCCTAAAATGACATTGATATGAAAATATTATCTTGAAATCCCTTTTTAGCAATAAAATTAATTGGTATACCTATGTACTTAGAGGGGTAATTTTAATGTTTACCCTACATTTATTTAAGCAATATGTAAAAGCTGTATTGTGTGTGTAATTTTCTAAACATACATTATGTGAAGTGCTGTTAACAATTTGTATTGCTTTGAAAACTGTTAGCAAAAATATTTATTCTCAGACTTGGTCTTGGAATATAGACTGCTATGAGCTGGAACTATTTTCGTCTGACATCTATATTCAGATGTATGTACTAAAATAAAAGAAAAAGTATTTATTGCAACTCGTTCAGGAAGAACACAAACTGAATACAGTACTGTTACACTGGCTACCATGTATGTACTTAGTACAAGTGATTACATCAAACCAAGTTGTGCGCTTTTAAGGCATTTGACTATTAAGTCATTTTCCTCCTATTTTGTTCAGACAGTCAGTTTCAGTATCAGTTTTGTTAACTTAAGCTTACAATTTGAAATGGAAGCATATTATTCTAAAGATTATTCACAAAGGCAGGGAACACTCACGGACAGGAAAGCATTTACTGATTAAAACAAATTTTATTTTTTTAATGGAGCATACAAAGCCTAATCTGGAGACCATATAATATACCATACTGAATTATAGGATAATAAAAAAAAATCAGGATTATACCACTCCAGTGGTACCTACTTTCCTGTACTTAATGTATTGTTCTTTAAATCTGGCAGGTTGCCATTTCACAGATATTTTTCCATACTTGTTTTCCTACTTGCAATAATAGAAAGTACCCATGTTATGTATATGTTGCAATGTTCATGTTTATTCTGTAAATGGGATATCAGAATCACTTAACAAAACAAAAAAAACATTGAGGTAGTTGACATTTTCTTTTACAACAACCGAAAAGAAATGGTGAAACAAAACTCATTATCCATGTTAAAATCCATATTTCTCTTCAGCATAAGAACTTTCAATATTTAGGAGAATGCCATACTTGTAATGAATGAATGATTTAGTCTGTATTATGATAATGCATATATACATATTGCAATATTTTATGTAACAAAATAATGTATGTTTTTCTGACCATATTTCACATTTCTGACATTACACCCTTTAGGACCACATTACCCACTATCGCTTCAGTAATGTGCATCAATCGACTTAATTGCCACCTTACTGATTCAGTAGAGAAAAAAAAGTTAATTTTGAACACTATGTGTGTGTTTTCTCCACTCTGTTCTCTGTGTGAAAGCAAGTTAATTTCTGTAGTCACCAGAAAATTACTGGATAGTTTGTTTGTCTTGTTATTAATTGGTGATTTTATGACATTCCCCACTGCTTTCTAATTCCTCTCATCAATGAAAGAAAAAAATATTGAAAATGCGCCACCTCAATCCTGTTTTATGTTTAGTTTAGCATCTAAGTCAAATAACATAAATAAGTTGATCAACATTGACAGCTGATTGAACATAAGTCTTCCCCAACTTATTCGACATTTATAGCACCACCTTCTGCATTTACTTGTTTTGCATTACTTTTAATCGCTGTGTCCTTTTTACATACATAGAAAATAAGTAATAAGTTCATAACTTAAAAATATTTCTGTAATATCAAAATTATTTACGTAAGTACATAGAAAAATGTGTTTGTTTAATGTCATTGACATCATTATCAAATGTCAGAACTCTGTTTGATGACTTCATAAGTATCATATTATTGTCAATAAAATTAATTTAATATTGTTTGTGTAAAATTGAATAATCATAACATGCATAACATGCCTTTTTAACCAACTTCAAAAAAGGAGGAGGTTCTCAATTCAACTGTTTTTTTTTTGTATCTCCGACAATTGTAAATTGATTTAAAAACTTTTTACAAAAAAAAACGACTTCCAAAAAAGACACTACAAAGTGGTAAATGCGAACCCAAGTACACCGACTTCAGTAATCAAAGTTATTTTTTTAGAGTAAAGTTCACATAGGAAAAGATAAGCATGGGTCAACTTATCTGCTACCAAGTGGCATTTTAATAACAAAGATAGAAAAGACATGCAATGAGATAACATTCAGTCATTTAACCATCATCTTTTTATGTTGTCATTTCAGCATCAATGATGATTGATGGTTCATTCTAAAGTGTTTTTTTTTTTCTGTGACGGTGGGGGAAGTCCAAATCCCTATGACATACAGGGAAGCTGTCTAAGAAAACAGTAGCTCTTATTTTATTTATAAAAAATTGGCATAGTAAATTTTATGCTCAAGTGTGTTAGTCCAATTACTTAAATTCTTTTTTTATGTGGTTCTATTCCGTTTCATTGTTCATGGAAAGCAGAATGTAGCAGCATTAAAAAAAGTTTGGTTAATAAAATCATTTTCATGATAACACACACTTGAATGGCTATTTGTTTTTACATAAAAAGAGCTAATGCTTCCTGTAACAGTTTCCTCATATATCTTATGGATTTGGATTACTACCGCCCCAGTTAAAAAAAACACTGAACAATTCTCTCCAGTAAACTATTTGAAAGCTTGTTAAGTAACATTAAATAAACACTTTTATATAGATAACAGCACCTACCACTGTTTGTCTCTGCATCACCCAAACGTTGATTGGAGTCCGCCTCTGTACATTTATGTGCTTGAAGTATTAAATAAATAATAATGTTGAACTGCATTTTTTTCTACTGTACCAGTATGAACATAATGAGAATAGCTTGTTGCATGTCATAGTTAAAATATCTGCCAGTTAGCAGCAGCAGCGGGCAGTAGCAGGGCTGTCTGTGCTAGGTATACCAAACATCATTTAAGTATTGGTACTCGTGAGGTGAAGGACAAGGTGTTGTGGCACTACCTGGGAGAGGTCTATGTCCAGCTGTTGACTGCGAAAAGCTGAATTGATGATGATGAATTTGTAGAGGTAATTTTTAACAAACCTAACTGCATTCACTGACGGTAATGCAAGGCACACTCTCGGCTTTTCCCTATGAGCTAGAATAATTAGATAATATTTTATGTCAAGTTTCCCCATATAATAACTGCAAGGCAATCTCTTCTATTGTCTCTTGTGTTATCTAACAATGTCATCCCACAGTAAATGTTCTTTACAATATTCCACTACTTACACTTTTTATGTTGAAATGTCAAATAAGGTGTTTTGTTCAATAAGGTGACATAACCAATGATTTCGAGGAGCTCGTGGTTAAATAATAACACCCGCAACGTCGATTGAAGGTTAAGCTACACTTGCCGCGGTTGGTCCGTGGATGGGTGACCGTCTTTAGATACCAGCCCTTCGTGCCTCGGAAAGCATGTTAAGTCGTTGGTCCCAGCTGTCATTTGTTGATCTTTGACAGTCATGGTACCTACTCGTCGTGGTGGTCGTGGTATGGTATATTATTACTCAGTAACTAGGTTGTGGAGGTCAAATAGGCAGTCGCTCCATGTAAAATGCTGGTATTCACCTGCATCACCTTAGACTAGAACCCGACCCCAACATCGTTGGGAAAACGCTAGGCAGATTCATTGACCCAATGATTTCGTAAGCAGATATGTATCATTAAAACACAAAATATTGCAAAAACATTTTTTCCTGATCTCCCTCTGCCTGTACCACTTAATAAATGTCGTAACATTGAATTAAATTAATGTACAATGAAGATGTACAAGTGTTCTCTAGAATATTACACTAATTATTTGTAACTTTACAGACTTCCCAAGTTTCAAGTCTGAACGTAGTATTTAGGTACCTACTTACTCTCTGGCTAGTTAAATGTTCTCGAGTCTTCAATTAACCGTGCACGATGCAACTGACCAATTAACAATATAAGAGGTAGTACAACTAAGCTTTTTAATTTCGGCATATTTTGTAAGTGCGAAATCATTTTATTGCCAAGGGTTTTCAATCATCTTCCAGGCGGCTTCAGTCTTGTCTACCACGGCACGTTACTCCGAAAAACTGTTAAGAAATTCAAATAACTACCTCAAAATGAATGATCTTTCAGAGGGAATGCTGGCAATTAATGTATTCATATTTCAGTCGTGAAATCATTTGTTACCCGTAATGAGTCGGTGTCACTCACAACTTCCTATATTATCTAAACGTCAAGGAAGTGAAACCACTTCCTTTGTGCAACGAAAGTAAAGGACACTTTCCACTCTTTTCACACAGTGCACCTTGCATCATTTCGCCTATAAAATAAAATTAATATAGCTTGCAATAATTTTGTACTATAATAATTTTTAACATGTAATTACTATTTACATTACAAAGGGGTCTTACCAAGGAGAATCGTATTACCCAGTGACTGGGCTATGGAGGTCAGATAGGCCGTCCCTTCATGTTAAATATTGGTATTCAACTGTATCTGGTAAGACTGGAAGCGGATGCCAACTAAGTTGGGAATAGGCTAGGAAGAAGGACTAGTTACATTGAGTCCATGTACAGACCCCAGCACGTCATCAAGCTACCCGAAACTGTCATTTTTTCCAATCAACTTTGAACCTTAAGCTTTAGCGATAAAGTTGAAATCTATTAAAGAAATTTGACAGATTAGCTTGATGTACTGGCGTCTGTACATATATGACGTTTTACGGAACATCCTTGCTGTTGGTATAGTCTAAAAACTTGTTTGACATAAATATTGTCAAGGTGGACACAATCAAAATTGGGACATGTAAGTCACTCGGAATATTTTACTGTTGCAACAATGCTCCTAAGAAGATTTATGCGCATGTTCTTAAAAAAATATTGCGTCTTCGACTTTGTTCGCCATGACTAGAACCATTGTGAAATATCAATGCTACTTTTTATTATAAAACATGAGCACAGCGTCGTCGTCTGCGACTTCGTAATTGCCTTGAACTAGCCGCGCGATATGCTTATCTACATAACTATGTGCGCTGATTATTCCACTGTCTGATGGACAATAATAATTCTCTGTAGGGAAAGTAGGTAGGCAAAGCGTTGACCCCATTCGAGTTGTGTTTACACACAGGCACCACTGTGGGCGTACGTACTCAGAATTCATGATCGACCAAGAAAATTCAGTCTTAGAATATTCCAAAAGTGAATGGCGCAAGAGAAATCACAGATTTGTTTGCTCCCAAGTTTCTATTTTCGGATGATTGAGTAGCTTGAAGCGATGTTACTTTTTTTAGCGGATTGCACGAAGGAGCTCACTCAGAGGCCAGAGCTCTTTAAAACGTGTATGTAAACTTTCGTTGCTCGTGTGTTATTGTGTTCTGATTTATATCAAGAAAACGTGGCACGGTTATAGAACAGTATCAGCTGTCGTGTTGGAAATGAACTACTCGCGGATTTTGGATTCGTCGAGTGCCAAACCTCAATCAACGTGGTAGAACTCGACGATGACTGACGCTCTATTAATAACAGTTCTTACCCCTCTACGGATGTAAATGTGTTGATATATTTAACACTTAAAAATTGTATAGTTGCAATGCCGAGAAAAGAATCAACTCCAATATCGAAAGAAGTAATACCGCACTGCTTCGAATAAGTCACTCAGACGACCTCATTAACGCAAATCAATTTCTGTAGTGGAGGCATAAAAGTTAATCTCGCCTCGTTTAGAAATCATCTAACACAATTTTCGGGCAAATGTTTCGTCAAAGAAGCAATTTGATGGTTAATTTTGTTTGACATCCTTGTGCTTAATATTTATACAAAAGTATTCTGAAGGAGCATCGACCTTAGTGGGAGGTGATTGTTTGTCAATATTTACTCTCGGATTGTATGATATTCGTGGACGGTTTTCGCTATAAGATTCGACCATATACTCTTGCAGAATAAAACATTTCTCCACCGCATCTGGTGGCTCGATACGCATCCCACCACGTGTTCCCTATACGAGATTTAAAATAAGTATCGCGAACGGATTTAAAGCGTTGCTTACTCATCCCGCATGCGCGAATGCAACTTGCAACCGTCTTGGTTTACTCACAAAGCGACGCGTTAAAATTAAACCACAGTTAGTGGATAATGGTCCAATTGAAACAGCCAAGCGATTAATGCGATTAATGACCCAAGTTATGGAGGCCAATTAATCTTGATGAGTCTGGCTCAAGTTCGCAACAATGCAAAGATTTAATTTCTTTCTTCAAATTCTAAATTGAGGTTAGAAGGCGAGTTATAAAAATTAAATGAAGTAATTATAAAAGTTTAGACTATTCTGGCTGAAAAGCTTATCGAGCATCCTTAAGTATTCTCCGAACTAAGACGTAGAGGAACAAAGCACTTTTCTCAATAGGTACATACATACTTAAACTCACGCCTTTTTCCCATGGGTATAGGCAGAAAATACAGAATGCCACCTACTATGATCCTAACATAATCCTTTTAACTTCTTCTACGTCCATATATCTGGTCACCTGGTGATGATTCGCCACTTCTTCTTTGGTCTCTTTTAGGCCTGCTAAGATCTTTAGCGTGTTGTGAGTCGAGATAGACGCTTCAAATACATACTGTAGAAAAAAATCTATATCAAAAAGAACGGGTACCGTAAAACGGGGTGAATAGGGATACAGGGATGAATCGGGACGAAACTTTAAAATGGATTTTAACGTTGATGTATTATAGTTTGTTGCCAAGACAGACACTTAATCGTTAATTATAATATAGTAAACACATTAGAGTCCTTTTTGGCAAAAAAACGATATTATGTATTTGAATGTTAAAATTCATTTTAAAGTTTCATCGCGATTCACCCCTGCATCCCTATTCACCCCGTTTTACCGTTACTGTTGTCTGAGACTACACAACGTGTTCTCAGATGATGGAGCGCAATACTTCAGTATAGCGCTACATCTTCTGAGAAGATGGTTTGCCGGATGTAAAACATCTGTTTACATGTCAAATACCTAACGTCATTTGCTAAAATGAGAGTATATTCTGACTAGGTCATTCATTACTTGCGTGCCACCCCATACATTATGCTTATTTCGGGAAACGTAGACAATGATATTTCCAACAATGATTCAGACTACTCGGTTCCGGGATATACGACGTTTTAAAAAAATGTTATTATCATCATGTTATTTTATTCATGTAAAATAGAAATGTTTTAGGTTTATAATTAGACCACACGCGTATTCACAGCTTTTCCTCTATTTCGTTTTGTCGTCGGTCATTGCCGGTTCTTTGTGCCGATGTGACTCACTCGGTCACTCGCACTCAACCTCCTCTTTACCACGGAAGATGGAATAAGGAAGAACAAAGTTTTTGTAGCTCCTCAATATGTTTCCTAATAGGCCTTTTCAAACATTAAGAATGTTTTTTGTGTGCACTTTATTTGGCCCACTGCCAAAACAGTGCACAAAGACATGGACAGTTCCAAATAAGGTAAAGTCACTAATGCTCGACACTTTAGTGAAAACACTATGTTTATATGAAAATAATTATATATTTATCAAACAAAACAAATCACAGCTTTTTTATATGAATGCAGTGTATCTTAGAAAATTATCTTAAGTAATAAAATTTCCAATAATCAACATACTTTTAATTATTATTAATTATTTTTTTTATATTGTCTTAAGTACTAATAGATAACATCACAAAAAAAGAAAATCACCTTAAGTAGACAGTCAAATGCACTAATAGTTGACATAATATTTAATTAATGCAGTTGGAGTTTTAAGGGCATCAGTGTGCTTGATATACTTAATTAACTTAGATAATAATTACTTATCCATCAACCTCTAAGGCACTATCAAATTTCTACTTACTATTATACTAAATATGATTATAGCTGGTGATATTTGGTTCATCAAGGACTTTAATTATTTGAGATTCAGTTATAGCACTGATCCCTATCATTTTCTTTGAATACTGTTTTAGACTCATCACATGCTTCTATTGCCATAACTTCAATTTCTGTTTTAGTTACTGTTTGGACAATACAAACATATTTGTAATATCTCTTTTTTCCAGGAAACTTAACGATAACATAGTCACCTTGCTTAATTCTACTCCCTTCCTCATACCTTTCTTCTTTGTTTTCCTCATCAGTGACTTCATCAGAAGTATCATTCACGCTGTCTCCAGATTCTACCAATTCTTGGTATAAGCTATTATAGTCAGTCTTTTTAAGTTTGTTTTTTATAATATTTTTATTTTTCTTTAATAACTTCTTATCAGTCTTAAGTTTTCGTGCTTTTTCAGTCTCTTCTTTCTTTTTTTCCTTTCCTCAGCTCTTCTTTTTTTCTCATCCTCTAATACAGTCTTTTTCTTCTCTTTGTTTTCATGGTATTTTTGCCATTCCAAAGACAGATGCCATTACAACAGATGGCACTTTTTCTATCCTTCTTTCTTCTGAGTTTTGTTTGGAGCTTCAGTATCATCTGAGATGTAGCATGTTCTTCCAATTTTTCGTTTCATTGGTGTCTTACCCTTTACTTCATTCAACAGAGTTACCCTAGGTACCCCAAATTTTTTTGCCGCAGTTGACCGTTGACGTCGGAACTCCTCATCTGCATTCTTGAATAGCGGCTTCCATATTAGCTCAGAGTAACGAAACATCTGTCCTTTTATTGGCGGCATAATTATCCGTCTGGAACAATAGAACCAATAATTGACATCATGTATACCCCAATAATAGACACCATGTCTACCTTTAGTTAAAGTGATCCAAAATTGTTGATATCTCTACAGTAATCTTTTCATTAGGAATAGAGTTCAAAACCGTACCGAACCTAACATAAGAGTTTAATATCTTGAAACACCAATGGATGACATGCCTGTCATCTATTAGATATTCATTATTTTTTGGAACTAATAGTAGACATATCATAATTTATCAGAAAAATATTAGCAAACACAAGAAAAGCACGTTTATCACTATCCCAACTTATCATTGATACGTTGACAAATGAGTAAAAAGTATTTTTTTAATAAATATTGATTCAAAACTCACCTTTAAATTTTGGCGTCCTTAACATAAAAAATAAGAAAACGCGGAACGCGTGCTCACTTCATTACATGATTGACAACGACTGACGACATTTTGAAATTCTGTTTAGAAACTGTTTGGGAGTTTTTGAGAACAATTCAAACATGGTGCTAGGTGTCCTATGATATTGTAATAAGAGTCATTTTACTAAAATTGTTTTTAATACAAGAACATTTTTTCGTAGGTGTCATCCTTTAGGTCACTGTCTGGCATTAGTGACTTTACCTTAATTCCGTCTCAAATCATTTTATTAGGTTAAACACTTTTTTTTTAGTACGTGGTATTTATTTATAATAATAAAATTCGTTCTGCAAACGTTTTGAATATGTGTTGACGTTGTTCTATGCGCGACATTAATAAGCTCCTATTCGAGAAAATACGACGGGAACGCTCGCTTCATTATCATTGGTGTTCGCTGCATTATATTCATCACTTTCTTTAGCATGTAACGGGTATTTTCTCCCATAATTAACCCGTATGCTTTTTTAGTACTTACTGCTTAGAAAAGCATGTTTCGTTCAATAAGGGTCGAATGACGGAAACGCTGCGTTTTTGCTAGGACGGGTCTGCAGCCAAGTTTGCAGAAAAGTACGGCTTTCCGTTAGTAAATCTGGTTACTCGGAAGCTGCTACACTAGCATTGTATTGAACACGTATACTCTAACTCGAAACCATTGTCAGAAAGCTTTCTTGGCCAACAAGAACCGAGAACGTGACTCACAAATGTTTAAAAAAAACTGTCTGTAGCTGTACCACCTTCAAGAAATCCTCATCCTCTTCCTCAAGTTTTAAAAACCGTCGCAATTTGTTTCTTTGAATCGTATTGTTTGCAGCTTTCCTCTTTATATATCTAGTGTTTGGGCAATTGGAATTTTAAATTAACTTCATGCTTAGAATTTCAAATGATGTTTTGATGCGCTTAGGATAGGAGTGGCTAATTTTAGGTCAGTTGTCTAACAAAAAATGATCTAACGCAATATGTACGTTCAATTGTTAAAGTAACAAAGAATCACGAATAGCGAGATCATTTTGTATGTGGCTCTATTAAAATTCCGTTACAAAACCATACCGTTAGTTTTATTCTATGTTGAGCGGTATTGCAGCTTCGTGTTGCAATTTAGCTCTGGGCTGAATTCCGTTAATAATGATGTACTTACTTACATTTGTATATATAAAACATGAGTACAATTTCGTTGTAAATTTGTATAATGATTTGAAAGTTGTTTATCTTAATAGTTTGGCACAGTGTGTATCCATAGCGCCATGTACATAATTTGTTTAATTGTAGTTGCCAAGTATGATGAAAATTCACATTTACTTATTTGTTCATACCCATGATTTTCTTTTAACCCATTTTCTTACCAACGCTTTGTACAATCCTCCTGATGCAGAAATTTAAATGGGTGGAGAAAATAAATCCATTTGTATTCTTGTCTGCATAAATCTCAGTCGACTGAAATGGCAACACAATTAGTAATCTTTGCGTCGCTGATGCCATTTGTATATTTCACTACAATTAGGGTTAGGTAACATTCGTTTAGTTTGGAAATCTAAATCACCGTAGGAGATTACGATTTGATGGGGAACTATTGGCTCTCTCGTGTTAACTGATTGGATAAGCACAGCAAAAAAATTATGTTTATAGTTGTATTGTTTATTGTAATGATGACTGTCATTAATGTCATAGGACTTTTGAATTCAACTGATATGGCTGATTGTGGACCGAAAGCTCAGGAAATTTAAATGTTGGTTGACTCATTAATTAGTATTGTATTGAAACATACGTAGAACAGAATATTTAAGGCTCCTTCAAACAGGCGCGATAAGCGATAAAATCGCGCGCGACACAAAGGCACCGCAAGTCGCGCAACGAGCCCAAGTAACATTTTAGGTTTTAGAAAGGTTTTGAAAAGGTTCTAGAACCTTTGTATGGAAATCTATTCGTAAGTCTTAATAGACTTAATAACGTTATATTAAGCTTATATTAACCTCCTGAGTGCAAAAAGGGCCCAAGTTTTAGAACCTTTCTGAGAGCTACAGCAAAACCTATAGCTCAAATTCAAAACCTTTCAAACTACTTACACAGAACCCAAATATAACCTTCACAACCTTAATTTAACGTTAATATGACCTAACAAGGCAGCTTTTAAGTTCTAAATTAGTCATGGATGTAACTCAATGACAACTTAAAACCTTTTTGTTGGACATGAATTAATGCCTTTCCAGGACTCTCAGGTTTTAAAATGTTTCTGTGTAAGATTTATTTTACACAGAAACACCAATCGTGGATTTAAATACTTATTTATAATGGCGCCATTCCCTGTCATTATACCAAGTTTCAAAATGGCTAGATGTAAGTGTTATTATATTCATAAAAAATAATAAGTTGCTTGCTGAAGTCAGGAAAAATCAAAAAAATAGTGCGACTGGCACTTTATCGTGAAACTTTAGGATAATAGTGCTGTATACGAGACGGGCCTTTCGTAAGTAAAAAATTTAGAACATATTTTAATGAAATAAAAATTATAAAATTAGGTGGTTGGTAGTAAGTTGCATTAGAAATAAAACTTCTATTCATATAAAAATCATATATTTTAAATCACATAGCACACGTTACTTAATTTTGCCATGATGACTTAAAATATTGCTTTTTGTTTAGATTTTTTTTCATTTCAGTAAAAAAATATGGCTGGCGTTAGGAAATTACTAGAAAGCATTAAAATTAACCTTTTCAGAACTGTAACAGCTAAAAGCTCTTAATATTTGCCAAAATAAGAGCTACAGATCATCTCGCGGAGCTACTTAAAACTACAAGGCTGTTTTCGCAGCTTTAAGGTTATCGCCAGGAGTAGTTCAAGACTTGCGAGTCGCGAAAACAACCTCTGCGCATAATTAGTTTTGGTTGTAGGAGGACGTGCGTTCGACGGTTTGACAAGAGTGCTGAACAAACAGCTACAGGCTGCTCTTATTCTATTTTTTTTCAATTATGTTTTAGGTAGGTACTTACTTACCTAATTTATTTATTAGGGGTGGCCGGGGCTGAAAGTTCCGATTTTCAAATAACATTAAAATTTATGATGAAAATGACAAGATTTCAATATTGATATTAGATTTTATTAAAAAGTCTTAATCGGTCTCTGTAATAGTACAGTCATTTCTGCTAGTTTCTCTATATTTTTTTTGTACAGGCATATTTTTGCAAAATTTCGGAAGCGAACATTCAACTCCACTTTGGGGCGAGTTGTTCCATGTATGGGGCAAATTGTGCCACTTAGATAACATTAATAAAGTATAAGGATAATGTATGGTTTCTCTGGTTAAATAAAACAATAAATAATTTCTATAGTTAGGTTCATTTATTTAGTTGTTATGCAATCCTATAAACTTAAAAAAAGCAACGAAAAAACATTACTAGCTACAACTAGATTCAAATTTTGTATTGGTTTACAAAAATTGAGATCTATTAGCTTATAACTTACTACCTACATACTTAAGGATACAAAAAATCGTACCTACTGGAAAGGATACTCAAGATAAACACTTTTTTATAGCTAAAAAATATTGGCAATTCCATAACAGAACTTAAAAAAGACAACAAAATATAACTGGAAATCTTTAGATAAATGTTTCTTTTTTTAATTCAACTATAATAGAGATTTATCAAGTTGAAAACCTTATCACAAACATAACTGCACTTATTTTAACTACATAACACAACAGGTTGCCTTCATGCACACGTTTCATTAATAAATTTAATGATAAGTGAGATCAAAACATACAATTATAATTAAATACCAAAATGAAAATGCTAACGTTAATACCTATTATTTATCATAAAAACTTACCGATGTATTAATTATTCGTAAGAAATTTTTACGCACTTTACGTTTAAAACTTCCACTCCATTTTTTTGATAACACCCTGTGTCGGTTCATCTTGCAATACAACGGAATGCTTTGAAGTCGCGGACACAACTAACATTATTTGAGGATGCCTCTAAAGCTTTAAAATATTCTTGTAGGACTTGAAGCATGCCTTCAGCTCATAAAAATAGCTTATTGGTTTAGGTTTTCACCACGCAGTCCTAATTTGTTTACTTAGACAACTATAACACTGCCTATAAGTTTTAAGTAGGTTTTAGAAATTACTTATAAGCAATTTCAACATTCCATAACTTTATGGTTATATCAAAGTTAAAAATTAAACCTTTAGATCTCACTTTAGCATAATGCTAGCCTTTCCAGAACTTAATCAAGAGTTTACGACAACTATAAGTTCCTAGGACTATATGCTCTTGAAACACAAGTCAAAATAACGTTAATTTAAACTCTTGTCAGCGGCTCCAAGGTTGTAATAATAAACAATTAGTTTTAGGACTTATTAATCATTCTCAAGTACTTAATATGACTAGATAGCAAAGCATTAACCTTTTTACGACCCTTAGAAACCCTAAAGGCATTTTCTACAACCTAGGCCCGAATGAAATGTTACTTGGGAGCGGTGCCTTTGTGTCGTGTGCGATTCGCGTCGCGCGTCGCGCCTATTTGTAAGAGCCTAAGACCCCTTTGTATCAATTCGGCTATTAAATAAATAAAACTGTTTACGCATTATTCAATGTTTTAACGTTAATGAATTAGGCTTACTGTTGTGTAACAACAACAACAACACAATTCAACTATTGACACATATAGGGATTTAAGTGACGATAATTTATGTAAATCTAACCGTCGTTGTTGATGAAGGCGGAAAATTCCATTTACACAGAATGCTCTACATAAAGAATTTATTTTTGAAAATAGAGTTGATAAAATTATACCTATGCGCTTTGTGGTGGCGCGTGGCGTTGCAGTGAGGAAAATGGGTCGATGTTCTTGTGCATACCACTTAAGAAGGATTTATAGCCAGTGTACGTAGTAACTACGACTCGTGGCTTCAAGTGCTCGCCTACAAGTGGTACATCATAATGTGACAAGATAAAAAACATGAAGCACACTCTACAGTTGCACCTTTTACGGAATCAACTCCCTGAGGAATTGCTCACGAATTAGGTTATACTCCGTCATAATAAGCCTGAAAAAGCATTATTTTGTACTACATAATATTGAATTGTTTACAGCTAAACAAATGCTGCCAAAATTACTGTGTCAGTAATCCTATTCCATTCAAGATTTTTTTTAAATAATGATTTTTACGGTTGTTGTTCTTATACCAAACTGTGTTCCATCACAAAGATAACTGTTGTCACTTGGAAAGCTGCCACGCTAAAATGGAATTGGTCTGGACACATCTGCGCATTTCAGACCGACCAATGGGCCAAACTTACGACCCAATGACTCCCTCTAATGGCAAGCGAGATCGCGGCAGGCCCAGACGGAGATGGCGGGATGAGCTGGATCCTTCAACAAGAAGTGGTCCTCAGAAGCTTTAAACAGAGGGAAGTGGAAAGAGAGTAGGGGTAGTTGCTCTGCAGTGAGACATCACTGGCTTTTAATAATAATATTCTTAATAAGGATCGAGAAAAGTTGAACGAATGGGGGAGGCCTTTGCCCAAGGGGACGTTCAGGGTAATGATAAAAAGTTTAGGTATTTATTTATTTGCTAAGCTATGTATGCCGAAGTACTCTTAACTTGACGAAATCAGATCCAACATTTTACCTTTACCTTTCGACTTGTTGTGGCCATAACTGCTCCAGTCAGGCTGTCAACTCCCTCTATTGTTCAATTGTGGACGTTTATTAGGTGCTGTTGGATCTCTTTCACAGACAGTTAAACGATCGGGCGTATTGCCATAATCACTATTTGAAATTATACTTTTGTTATGTGAGTCAAACGATGCGGTGAAGTTGGTGTTTTCCTGTTTACATACTTACTGCGTAAATATTGAGTTCGTTGACTAAATAATAGCCTGTTGCCTGTTATAATGTAGGATGATTATAGTTTCTGTTGCCTTTAACAGGATCTCAATAATGAGGAACTCGATTTTTAACAAAAAATATAGGAATATTATTTCAGAAGGTCGTTTGTAAATTGATAATGATTAGCAGTAGATATGATAGTAATTTGATAAGATATTACATTATTTTTATGCAGTTTCAGTGAAGTTTAAAAATGGCGTCGAGTGTCAGTAATTTTGTTCGATCGGGCGATAAATTTTCTCGTAGCTAGTGTAGCTCTAGAGCTACATAGTATTCCGCAGGACTATCGATTGAGTAGAGCTGCAGGGGGTTCAAGGACAGAAAAGTTTAGACAGATCTTGGCGAATTCGAGAATTTAAATCTTGCCACTGTAAAACGAAAACAAACTTGATAAGTTCTCAATAATATTGGGAAATACCTACAACAGATTACGCAAATATGCTGCTATGTTATTCAATATTATGAGAAGATAAAACAAAAAAAGTTAGAAGTGTGCTCATATTTTTGCTGTAGCAAAACTTGATCGATTGCGTCTTACTTATTGCGCGAACCGTGTCGAAAATGTAAAGCAATGTTATATTTTGTAAGAGTATTTATATAATTCTTATGACGACTTTAGCTTAAAGACTCCGCCAATTATTATCTTCCGTACTTCCTTTTTTCTTTACATTATATTCGTGATTCATAATTACTTTGCGAAGCTTTGTGTACGTCGAATTCTGCGAATTCTGCGAATCTGGGATGTTGGCATGAAACTCATCGTATATGCTGGACTGAATATTCCAAACCTGTTCTCAAACATGTTTTGGTACAGATAAAAAAAGAAACCCTACAACGCAGAAAGTTTAGTTTCCTATTTATGGTTTTATTAAAAATTGCATATTAGAAGTTAATCAATACTTTGTGATTAACGATTTATGTAACTTTCCATTCGCTTTATCGCGTCAATGTATACATTGATAAAATGGAAAACACTGATAACCCTCTGACTAGCCAATAACAGCTTTTGCGATACGACCACGTCAGTATACATTTCTAAGAGAGTCTATAAATTATCTCTATAATTTTATACCATTACCTATATTATTCCTGATAAGCTGTCTCCGTTCTTCATTTTCGGTCCAGTCATTACGTTAAGGGATAATGGCAATTCACAAAAAATTGCCAGTTTTGGCGGCCAGATGTTATCTGTTCGAAACATTTGCGCAGTCGGGACAAGGACAGATTGGCTCCTGAAATTAAAAAACTGAAGAGACGAGCCGAAATAGACCAGCTATCGCGGGCAAATCGATAATTTGATATAAAATATTACTCTACGCTTTAAGAATTTATATTTTAATATAGCAAGCCCGAAGGAGAACTGAATGACAAATAAAATATCTTCAGACAAAATATTTTGTTAAAGAGCAAAATCTTTATATTCTTTTTATAAGCACCATAAGAAAGAAAGAATGAAAGAAATATTGTTTATTCTGCACAAACAAAAACGCACATTGTAATTAAAATTAAAAAGACATAAAATATACACACAACGTAACAATCATAATAAAACAACAACAATCAAACAAAAACAAAAATGCCAATTGCAGTGTAAAAATATTTTATATAAGTACTTTTTTTTACCATCGATATTATATTTATATATTTTCAAACTATGTATATACTGTAAGACATGCTGACTTGATATGTATATATGTATTTACCATGTGATAGCTGTAGGACTAGCATGTGGGGTATACTGCTTTTTAACCGACTTCAAAAAGGAGGAGGTTCTCAATTTGTTACGCGATATCTCCGGCAATTATGAATCGATTTCAAAAATTATTTTCTTATAGATAGGGTATGCCACAGGGGTAGTCCCATATAAATTGTATTAACTTTGCTTGGATAGTTTTTGAGTTAGCTTCAATAATACGTATTTTTGCCACATAGTTTACATTGATGATGTTATAATAACTTCATGTCAACTGATATTTACATAGCAAATAGTGTTATACGAATTTGTGTGGAGTAAGTACAACTTAAAAGTGGAAAATAAAAACAACTATACAAAAAAAACAACCGTTTTCCAAAAAAGACACTACAAACAAAGTGAAAAATAATTTTAATTTCGGAAGTCTGTGTGTGGCAAACAACGAAAATGCGAACCCAACGACACCGACTTCCGAAATTAAAGTTATTTTTTTTACTTTGTAGTGTATTCTTTGGAAGTTGATTGTTTTTTTTTGGATTTTTTTTTTTAAATTGAATTTTCTAATTTAAAATAACTTTCCATGATTTTACTTTTACTTTTTATGGACACTTGCTGTGATCCAAGGGCTGGCTTTTACCTTGGCCAGAGGCTAAACATTGCCATACAACGAGGTAATTCTGCTAGTCCCTTGGGTACCTACATTACCAGTCGACATCGATGCGGAGGAATTTTTCGACGCTATATTTTACTTTTTGAATAGTTTTAATTAAGTTAGGATATAATTTGTTATTTTTGAAGTGAAAACTTCTTTAGCGGCGCTGTGTACTTTTTTTGGAATGGGTAAAAACTTCTAAATTCGCGTCAGGTCACGTGACCCTGATCGAAAATTCGTAAGACTTAAAACGTCAGACGTAAAACGTAAGACGCGCGTTGTTGAGGACAGCGCTATCTATGCACATCGGGAAGAACTACGAGGGCCTCGCGTACTAACGTCAGACGTAAAACGTAAGACGCGCGTTGTTGAGGACAGCGCCATCTATGCACATCTGGAAGAACTACGAGGGCCTCGCGTACTAACTACGTAGTTCATCCAACAACGACGAGATGGCGCTGAACCACGGATATATAACTGACGACGAGCTTATTTGTAAATCTGAATAAATTCCTTTCACGAGAAGAATAAACCAGTCACTTTGGTCATCATACCTGATTTGCAAAAAACCCTATAAAATAAGGAACACACCATAACACGCGTGTTTTGTTTATAAGACGATTCACAAAATACACTCGTAATTGTTCAAGTTTTCACTTCTGTCGGCACTACCGGAGTGCCAGTGTTTTTTTATTAATTAATACATTACCAGTCGACATCGATGCGGAGGAATTTTTCGACGCTATATTTTACTTTTTGAATAGTTTTAATTAAGTTAGGATATAATTTTTTTATTTTTATTAATTAATTAGGTATTAATTATTGTTATTTACTTACATATTATTTTATATCTATTTAACATGGCTAATGTTATTTGGCGAATTTATGAATACTGAAGTAAGAAGGTTACATTAAAGCGCCGAAATGGGTATCCATATAAATATAATTGCACGGATAACACCCGTCGGTGTCAATATTATGCTCATGTCTTGCTTCTTGTAATGGGGAGCGAAAGAGACGGCAAACGTGGACATTGCTTTAAGATACAGGATCTTGATAGTCCATAATATAGGACTTAAATGCCATCTTTAAAATTAACTTAGCACGAATGTAGCCCTTATGGTAAAGCACGAAGAACGTGTTATGCTTGATGGAGTATTTTATGGTAATGTAATTACAGTTCCGACCTTTAAATGCTACTTGCTCAATTGGATGCATTGCCCTATGCTTGACTTTGTTAAGGGCACATAAAAAGTCCTTATTAGAAAATTAATAATGCCGATAATTATGTTTTAAAATTAAAGATTTTTTTCGGCGCTTTGATTTGATTTTGAATGCCAATGTAATTTACCTGCGGATCATATTAAATGATAAATGATTTTATTTTTGTAAGTACGTTTGCACAAACACTTTTACACGTCAATCATATATATTTTTTTAAACTAGATGAGGTCGGCTATTGATAACAATGTATCGGGTTAAGGTGTTATATTGAAAAAAATGTGGTTTTTCTATTTCGTGTATCTTGTTAAGTATGTGGAATAGGGATTTAACATTTTGATATTATGTTTTTTGACTCTTTGGTCTGGTATCATGTAAAAGGAATACACGATTCAATGAATTTTTCTCGATACAAAAATATTGCAAAGTTATATTAATTTTTTTACTTTTTTCGACATCATGGCGTAACGCTTCAATGGAATTTACTTTAAAACATAGAGAATTATCATATCAAAGTTTACTCAAAGTAGTTTTAAATTTAATTGATTTATTTTGTTAAAAAAGGAGTTTATTCGTTTTGGCACATACGTCATTTTATTCCGAGCGCACGCACACTGTACCCATCATTCTTCTTTTGCGTTTCAGAAGTGATTGCATCATTTTCGTTCGCTTAGTAGGTTTTCCAGGATTTAGATTTTCGAGGTAGCCCCTTAACATGCTAGGTTATTTACATCAATACGTTATCAAAGATATGTTTACATCAACACATTATCTATACTTACTTACTTACTATATTATACTATTTATATAAAGCTCGATTTAATATTATAAAGCTGAAGAGTTTGTTTGTTTGTTTGTTTGGTTGAACGCGCTAATCTCTGGAACTACCAGTCGGATTTGAAAAATTATTTTTCATTTCATAGCCCAATTCTTGAGGAAGGCTATAGGCTTATATTTAACATCACGCCATGACCTTTAGGAGCCGAGCAAAAAGAAAAAAAGTCAGAAAGAACACTAAGCAAATACGAAATAATAGCGCGGGCAGGCGATGCGATGTGACGGGGTGGGTCGGAGTAACAAGAAATTTCACGCGGACGAAGTCGCGGGCAGAAGCAAGTCAAAGATATGATGTAAACCATATACCACCTACACTATCTATTGAGTAAGAAATAATTCAATTCATGTAAAGACAATTTCGCCAGTTATATGTGAAAAGCACGGTTTCCACTCCAAAATGACACACTGGCGCTAAATCTATAAAAATATATCTCTCAAGATCTTTCTTACAAGAATAAACTGAGTCTTCGAGACAATGGAAAAGGTCAAACGTGTTTTCAATGCCAAGGACTCGTATCGATCGACATAAAATGTACATAAGCGCCTATGTACCACCTACCTCATGAACATCGCGTGACGTGCCGACGACGCAAACATTTTTTCAGAAATTTCACTCGAAGATTCCTGTAGTTTTTTTTCTGACGATTCGCCAAAAGAAACGTAACACATGTTATGTTACAATACAACTTGACCTTGTTACAGAGAAACCAATAAGTTTATGAGATTAATTACTAAGAAATAAAAAGTAAGAAGAGCGAGCATAAAAAATATGTTGAGAGTAATGTTCAGCAGCATTGTTTCCGTATCAGGGAAGTAAGACAGTGATGAGTGCTTTGTGCTAACAATGAAGCACTATTCATCACCACTAGACCGTATACATATAATATGAGCATCGCTGAAAATGGGCCAAGACTCCAAGAGGCGCCGCATGACCATGTAGTCGGAGGCTACAAGCCAAACTGGCACCTTTTGACCTGATTTCCACACTAGATAACTAAAAATGTAAATTATATAAACTAGCAATGCTCCGCGGTTTTACCCGCATAAGTGTCGAACTTGTGCGAATATCGGGATAAAAACTATCCTATGTCCTTTCCCGGGACTCAAACTATCTCTATACCAAATTTCATCTAAATCGGTTCTGCGGATTAAGCGTGAAGAGGTAACAGACAGACAGACACACTTTCGCATTTATAATATTAGTATGGATTTCCGCTTAAGGAAATTGAACATTTCATGTGCTTTACATTCTGAGAACCTTTGATATCATCATCCAATATGTTCAGAATTTTCGTCTAAAACTGTACGTCGATCCCGTCTCTAGCGACCTCTAACTCCAACTCAAATATACATTTACCGCAAATATCATGAATATGGTGGGAGGAAAGGTTGACCTTCGTTGGAAATTGAGCGAAATTTACCGACTTGGGTTACCTTCCCTGGACAAGATTAACTATACGTGAGTAGTTACAGTATAAATAGAAATTATTACCTTGTTTCTAAACGTTTAGCGATGAAACAACAGGATGCCAAGACCGGTTCCGTTACAGAGAAGAATTTTTTTCTGGGCTAAAACGGTTAATCCATACTACTTAATATTATAAATTCGAAAGTAACTCTGTCTGTGTGTGTGTTACCTTTTCACGCCTAAACCACTGAACGGATGTCGATTAAATTTAGCAGAGAGATAGATTGCATCCTGGGGAAGGACATAGGATAGTTTTATTCCGATATTCCCACGGGATCAATACTTATGCGGGTAAAACCGCGGGGCGCTGCTAGTATTTTATAAACCAATCAAAGTATCTACTAGATACTTAGTGTGATCTGGTTAATAGAACTTCGCTGGTGACCTTAAAAATATTGGTTGGTTACAAAAAATGCGAATAAGTACGTGGCGCCAAACTGCTTCGATCGATCTCGTATTCTCGTCCGATGACTTAAGGCTCCTACAAACAGGCGCGACATGCGACGCGAATCGCGCGCGACACAAAGGCACCGCTCATTGCGCGACTTGCGGTGCTTTTGTGTCGCGTGTCGCGTCGCGCCTGTGTGTACGAGCCTTTACTGGGCCAATTTGATTTAGGGCTGACTTTTCCAACGCCAGATAATTTTATCCGATGATGAATTTTGAATTTTTGACAGTTCCTTCATACAAAATCTGTCAGACGTCAATTTTATTCCACTAATAAAAATTATCTGTTGATTAAAAAATCAGCCCTTAATTAAGCAACATTTAGCTGTTGATTAAGATTAAATAAAAATCAAATTTTATCTAGATTGCAAAAAGGTTGAAACAAGCTCTCTTCATTGTCGAAATCTGTATTCTAGGATCATCAAAGAAACTTTTTTTTTTGAGCTTGGGAAATCATCAAATGACTCCTCCCGCTCTGGGCGGAGCGGGAGGTGGTGTCAGACTCTTACTGACTAAAACCCACCCGTGTTCCTTCCTTAGCCCTTTATGTTCCGGGGTAGCGGTAACCTTTTCAGACAATCCCGCTGACCCGACTTTGATGTTTAGATCATAATGTTATGTATATATTTTCAATGAAACTGTAATTTTTGCTTACATATTTTTTACGTTGAAGTTTAATTTGTGCATTCCTCTTGTTGCAGGTAAGTTGAGACCGGCCATGTCCGTTTATATTTCGTCAGGTATAGTATATAGCATTCTATTACTTTCTTCGGAAAGGATATTGAAATAACACTATAATTTATTTATGTACAGACGCCAGCACATCAAGCTACTACAATCTATCAAATTTCTTTAATAGATTTTCAACTTTTTTGCTAAAGCATAAGGTTCAAAGTCGATTGGCAAAATTTGACAGTTTCGGGTAGCTTGATGTGCTGGCGTCTGTACTTAATACAAAAATCTGGTTATTTATCAGAACTGAATATTTTGTTTTCAACATTGATAATCTCAATAATTATGATGTGTGGTGACTAGCTTGTTTGATAATTTTAACCAAAACAGCACGCGGCGGATGGATGTCACAATATTTTGGTGGTAAATATAGGACAGATTAAATAAACGTTGTTTACTATAATTATAATGAAGTTTCAAGTAGACATGTACATAATAGTTGGTAATCTTGGTAAGTACATAATATGCAACCACAGAGAGTCAATGTTCCTAATTACGTTACTTACACGAACTAGTACATGCAAGCTTAGGTAATGACAGGTTACTAATCCACCTATGCTGCACTGCATAATGCACTGTGGGTGGTCGCGTCCAGGGCCTGGCATAGACTGGCACTCCTGTGCGGTGCCACTTCGTGCTTTTTATTTCTTTCTGTGGTTTTGTTTTTGTATATACTAACAATAGTTTTATAAGGTTTTTGTGTTACTAACAGTATATGGACAATGTCTGAATTAAATGTCTTATTATTATTATAATTCTAACCAGCAGCAGTGCGATTCTGAAATCGTCTCACCGTGAAAACTTAGGTGAAGTGAGCGTGGAGTGAGCTGTCAATAGTGTCAATTCCTAGCAAAAACAAACTCACTTCACCTAAGTTTTCACGGTGAGATTTTTACAGAATCGACCGGCTGTTTTGTATAACGTCAAAAAATAGCACGAAATTAGAATTAGGTTTGGGCTTCTAATTTTGAACAAACTTCTCGAACAAACTTAATTATTATTTATTAATAGATTACGTAACTTTACACTTCGTAAAATAACTTTATAATAAAACTGAATTATTTTTTTCGTGAACTTTTACCATGTTTTAATAGTTATTCTGCTATTCGGGGCAGAGACAAAACCAAAAAAATCAAAGATAATTAAAATCGGTCCAGCCGTTCTTGAGTTATAAATGGTGTAACACACGACTCTGTTTTATTAAGGTAGGGAACCATTCATATTTTATCCTTTACTATATTATTATCATCCAACTCAATTTATTACTAAAGTAAATCTGAGTCATTACCAACTACTGTGATGTTTTTGTTCTACTCTTGTATCAAGTCAAACAAAAAAGTAGTCAGCCATTAAAATACTCGTATCAATGCACAGTGGGAAATAAACCTGCTCGGTCACGGAGGTCACCGAGCTATGTGTGGGCCGCGGAAGCACCTGCGAGCGCGTGCCATGACCGAAATGGGAGACTCCACTCTTGACATGGACACGAACTCGATGTGTATATCGAACGATATCGTTCGGTAACCTTCTTGGAATCAGATAAATAAAATCAATAATCAGCAGAGTTTGATGATCGAGTTACACATAATGTAACAAGCGGGCGTGACGCAGGCTTAGATCTAGTAGTTTTTATTTTAGTGCTGTATCAGTTGTATCTCGTAGAGAAAAAAACGAATACAAATTCAAATTTTTCTCCCACAACCTTAAGAAATTTTAAAGAACCAAAGTGGTAAGGCTGTAACCAATTTCTAAACACGTTTCTGTGAAAGAAGTCGGCATAGTACAGGTGAATCTGTTGCCTCACCAGTCACAACAAACCGTTTGACGTACAAACTCGTTTCCTAGTCGAATGCCGCGCGTTACATACACAATAACTCACTGCCATGAATGGTAGGACACGTAATTACATTTCCCTTTAAAGGAGTACTAATAATACATAAAGGTATCTAGTTTTCTAAAGTTCTCACACACTATTGTCCTTTCACTTGCACGTGTGTGCGTGTATGAAGCGTAAGGGAGACCGAGAACATCATCGCGGAAGAGTTTATTTATTGATTGGACCTTGACAACTTTGATTAATGCTCATGCGTCCTAATAGTTACTGCGTGTGCCTTTGGTACGGATTAGGTTGCTTGATTATAATTATGTATGTTCTCATAAAACATAAGTCTTTGTTGTTGATTTGCTTTCTTTCATTTCTTCGAGTTTATCATTATTATTTAACATCTAACGCAGCAGGGCCCCGATTCCAAAATCGTTCTATGATTTAGTTTTAATAGCTATTGATTGGTTAAATAATCTACGAAGGAAACCACGTTAACCTACGTTAGCTTCTACAACTTTGTCACGATGATAAGCAGCTGATACGACTCTTTGTTTTTCTTTTATTCACGCATTGTTGTGTTCATGAGTGGGGCACTAATGTTTGTTTTTGCACAATCATTAATTGGTTCTACATGCGTCATTAATTTTATGTTTATTTATTTTTGTCACCAAATTTAGTTCTTTGTGAATGTTACAATTAAAATTAGCATTAACGAATGACACATTCTAGTAAGTTAATAGAATATTAATTGATGTTATAGTGCGAGTAGGTTTTAAAGTTTTGTAGCAACGAATTACTTATACAAATTGTTTATTTCTGTACCAACTAGTTTACACTAGTTTATGATTGGAGCCTCCTTTTAAGCATGATGACGCCTGTGTTAGGAGACTCCGCACTTCTTTCACTTGTTATGATCACTCTTCTGCTCTATGGCAATGTATTTGGGGTCGGCGCAGTATGTCTCGTTCTTCCATACATTTCTATTAGCCGTCGTCGTTTCAGTAGTATTCATCCACTTTCTAGCAAAATCATCCATCTGTCACACAAACCATCCATCGTTTCATTAACTACTTACTGCCTGTCACTACTTTGCTTTGACAGCCAAGTGTATCAAGCAAGTCGCCAATTTAGGTATTTACATTCATTCATGTCAGTAATTATCGTATTATGTTTTGAAGCCAATTAGCAATTCACTTTTTTTTTGTTAAACACTTTTATTAATGTAATATAGTCCGGTCATTATATATCCTTTAAATGTAGAGCTTTAATTACTTTAACTACATTATGCCTAAATGACGATTATTATTGGTTTTCATATTAAAAGCATACTCTGGTACATAATATTGAGAAACTTCATTCAGTCCGATTTGTTCTGCTGTATGAGATCAATTACTTTGATCGGACACAGTACTCGAGAATGGTTGGTCGTTTACTTTTATGATAAGTATGGAGGTACCGCGTCACGATTGTCTGCCGTTACCAGGAGAGCAGAGCTGCAAGTAGGGCGCTTTGCGTTGTGCCAGATGAGTGCTTTAAATATAAGCAACAATCAATAATTCAAGATAAAGGTTACAAAACTGTGTCACCGAAAAGCATCTAGTTATTTTTTGTAAACCTTTCCTACTTATGCTACTGAAACTGTTGTCCCGTTTTTATCACTTCCATTCTATGGGTTATTTTATTGTATGGAGTTCTAGTCCACCTTCCATCGTTACACTTCCGAGTTCTGACTGATTCTTTTCATAAACCTCACACAAAAAGGTCGTCTCTAGCTTCTTTGATCCAACATTTAGTACCGAACTAACGGTTTTACTAAAAAGTTTATCGGTAAATTGACTAAGGTTTAAATAGAATCATCGAGACGTGAAATGAAACTTGAACGAATACTGAGTGAATCGATTTGACGCGGCTCCAACGCTTCCGCAGTTCTCGATAGGTGAAAGTGGTCTAGAACGATATGATTAGGTGAGCTGCGAGCCGGCAAGTCTGCTTCCAATAGTACCGAAAGCCATTCTAGGCTCGAAATATCTTTGAAAATTAGAAAATGTTAAGTTTCTAAACTAATATCACTAATCGTCTTTGCTGCATTGGAATGAAAGATTAATTCGATTAAAGAGAAATCAGTAAGGTCGGTGACAGGGCAGATGAAGATAGTCTTTGACACTCATACATATAATGTAATACTTTGTAATTGGTTCTGATCCTGAAAATTAATGACGCATGTAAGATTTTGAATACCTAGTCCAAACTCTAAATATAGGCATTAAATATATACAATCCTATAATTTATTTTGATTTTCTGCAAGTCGTCCTAAATGGGCCGTAGGCATGTAGGACGAGTTGATGAATCGTGCGCTTAAAACAAATAAAAAGTAATTGTATTGCCCTTTAACTTCTTTTGAACAGATTTTTTTAACAGATTTGAACTTTACAAAGTTGGTAACAGAATGCAACGAAATCGTCCATCTATGTAGTAAAGGTGAACAAGCATTTACATGAAAAGATATAAATATTAAACAATTATTTTGTATAATTCTAAAAATTTACTTCATAATGACTAAAACATCCGTTCGTTGAACGGTTTCTCGAACACATTCAGAATATCTCGACCTTCTTCACACGAATCTTCACGTGAAGTTCATTTAGTATGATGTCAAGTGTTATGTTTGAGCCTGCTCCATCGGCCTTGATCTATTAAACAGCAAAATTGAAATCAATAGAGCTTTAATCTCCTGAACGATTAACCTTTCAATCGATGGGTTCAATTCATCAGGAATCGTCATTGGGTTGGTTCTATTCAAACTGTCTTATTGCTTAAAATCGTGCAGTCGCAAATAGAACCGAGGAAGATATAACGATCAACTTAACTGATAAACAGTATGTAATTAACGGAAACAAGAAGCTAAGACCAAGAATCTAGAGGAGTTAATTAAGGAAAATATGATAAGATAAATATCATTCAATATTAATAGCTAAGTTAATTGTTTCTGCGCATTGAAGAGATAGAAACGTAATGGAGACGAACCAATCAATATAAATGCAACGGATATCGTCGGATTTGTTGCTAACAGATTTCAGACTAACTACTAACTGGTATACATCAGTATGGATAGCTGTATTTTTTTGGCTTCACCACTTAGAGCTGTGAGTCTGTGACAAGAGTTAGCGAAGAGACTTAAAATTTTGCCGGGTGCTGACGTTGCAAGTTTTTCAGTATGGAAATGGAGATTGCAAAAAGTAGGTACTAAATCAAGATACAACGCGTTCAATTTACTTTCAGATCTATTTTACTAGTCCAATCTTAAGTTTTTACAGCAGTTCTTGCAGTTACCTTGTCAACAAACGGCGCCTATTAGCAACCATAAAAATAGTACTCTAATTACACAGTAGCTGCATTGAATTCTTGAAGTCTTTTCAAGTAATTGACATTGGCATTATAAATTTATACCCGTTCTATAAATCAGATTATCGTGTTAGCAATCACACGGAGATAATATCGTTGATCTATGCGTCACGGAATATTCTTGATTAAGTTTTGTTTTTCTAGTTCTAATAATAATGTGTTATTTTTGACGTCACTACATACCAGTTAGGACAAGATAAAAATATATTTGACCGATAAGTAATTTACATAGTCCTTAATACTTCCTACTGCGTTTTTTTTCTCACATCTTATGAGTTCTTACAATTATTCGACAAGTCTTCAAAAACACTACACATACATATTTAAAGGAAGTTTTCAATTTTAGTGTCTATTTTATTTTAGGTGAAGATGAATTTCTCCACCGATAGATCCTCTGCGAAATAGTTATCTATGATTTTAGTATGTCATTCTTTAATTTTATAATAGGTCGAATTAATATTAAGTAGTTGTACTTCATATTAATTCGACCTATTATAAAATTTCACATAGGTACATATTTATGTTGATTATACAGGGTTATTAGTAAAACTTTAACAACCTTCTAAGAGGTCATTGTACTCATCATTATAAACAGCTTTTACTATGGGACCAAACCTGAAAGAAGAAAATCAGCTGTTCCCTACATTTTGACGAGTACAGCTGATTAACAGCTGATTTTGTTTTTGCTGTATAATCTCAAAGTTCACACATTAAGGCTCCTTCAAACAGACGAGACTCGATAAAATCGCGCGCGATTATATCACGTGTCGCGCCTGTTTGTAGGAGCCTTTATCCCTTCGGATACATCCTTAAATTAAATCAACAGATAAATGAGTCACTCGGAAAGCCATGTTTACTTTAGTGCACATGGCTTTCTGAGTGCCTCATTTATCTTTTGTGTTTAGTTGATTTCCATAAAAAAAAGTTTATTTTATTATTTATATATACACACAGTAAACTGGATACAGATACGACATATTAGTATTGAGTACAAAGGTACTGCTTATTTCTTAAGAGGCTTGTGAAAGTTTTTTTTTAGTTTCTTTGAGTTAGTTTCATATCAGGTTTTTAACTGTTTCTGAAACGCTTTTAAATCATGACTGGATGTAAAAAAGGGATCCTCTATTCACTAACGAGAGTTAATTACTCCTTATTCTATCAATCAGCTTCTAATTCCCTGCAAAAGCGAAAGTTATGTTCAATAATGAATGGCTCCTCAACAAAAGCCGTGCGGATTAATGTTCATTATGAATCACAAAGCTAAAGGTCACCAGTTAACGATCTTCCGCAAAACCAGGTATGGTGAAAACACGTTTTGTGAATTCCGGGGGTCGATGTGGCCATCAGCATCAGCCGGCATTATCCGGGTTCCACGTGAGCTTCTTAATTGGTAGCTTTGTTCATTTAATGCTTTCATATAGTAGTTGCTAATTAGTAGGTGCTTTCGGAATTCGGACAGTTACCTGATATAATACTCCTTAAAAATGCATATTCTTATGAGCTCGGCTGAATATGATTCAAACTTCTTCTGTCTTGGCTTTTCCTGGGTTAACGACCAGACCTTCTCTCCGCATCGCATCCACAATAAATAACGCTATATTTAAAAAAGTCGAAAAGTCATCTACAGATGACTGAGTGGATACTCATCATCATCATCATCAGCCTATAATGTTCCCACTGCTGGGACACAGGCCTCCTCTCAGTGAGAGGGAGTGGGCCGTAATCCACCACGCGGGCCCAGTGCGGGTTGGTAGATGTCACATGTCTTCGAATTTTTGGTCCTTTTTTTTGGTGCCTTGTCTTCAGCATCGTTCTATAACGTTTGACGTCAACGTTAATTTCTCTTAGAACCTTGGACTTTTACTGGATAAGTACCACTTGCTGTGATTTCCATGAATATACAAATTAGCCTATCTCTTGTCGCTAGGCCGCTGATGAAAGCTCACGAATATCTCCTATAAAGCGCCCGCGCAGTATGCTTGTGGCGCCTAGAAAGCGGTTTATGTCGTGGGTAGGTAAAATAGGAAACTACGATATTTATTGCCCACGTGAAAGTGGACAATGTTTAACCTACTATTTGCGAGTTTATTCAGATTATCTCTATAATTATTTAGGTATAAAACCCATACTAATATTATAAATTGGAAAGTGTGTCTTGTCTGTTACCTCTTCATGACCGCTGAACCGATTTAGTTGAAATTTGGTATAGAGATAGTTTGAGTCCCGGGAAAGGACATAGGATAGTTTTTGTCCCGGTAATCCCACGGGATCGGCAATTCTGCGGGTGAATCCGCGGGGCGCTGCTATTATAAATAATATTTCTTAAGGCTCGTACACACTGGCGCGACGCGACACGCGACACAAAGGCACCGCAAGTCGCGCGACGAGCGGTGCCTTTGTGTCGCGCGCGATTCGCGTCGCGCGTCGCGCCTTTGTGTAGGAGCCGTTATTCGCAAGGTTTTGACTCAAGGTGTGGCGCGATTGTAGACGAGGCTTTGGTGCTAACATATCGGTATTGATCTAGACAAGAGATTGATTAATAATGTATTATTGCCAATAAAAATACAGTATGTACTTAGTTTATTTTCTTGTTACAATAACAAACTACGCAAGTACGTAACATTGTTTGAATAAAAACTGTTTCCTATTACTGCGTGTGTTATGTAACTTTGTTTAATGTATACAGTAGGCCATATTCTGTTCCAGTTTATTCTTACAAATTCTACTGAAAATAAATACTTCTTATTTTAGTTTCTACTTTGCTACAGCTTGCTTGCTTGCTTGCTGCTTGCTCAGTGTCAATTTCAGACGGACAGTCAAATTGGTACTTGGCAGTCATAATCATAATGTATTTACCGATTTGTAAAGAAAAACATCCATACTAATATTATAAATGCGAAAGTGTGTCTGTCTGTCTATCTGTTACCTCTTCACGCTTAAACCGTTGAACCGATTTAGATTAAATTTGGTATAGAGATAGTTAGAGTCCCGGGAAAGGACATAGGATAGTTTTTATCCCGTTATTACCACGAGATCGAAACTTAGGCCGGCCATACACGGACAGCTTGAAGCAGCCAGTATCGACTGCTTACACACAAACGAAACCGCTCGAGCAGTCGCGACTGCTTCGGGCGGTCGGCAGCGCGGTGTAATTCATCGTGCGGTCAAGCACCCTGCACCGGTTGACTGCTCGAGCAGTCCGTGTATGGCGGGCCTTACGCGGGTGAAACCGCGGGGCGCTGCTAGTATTCAGTATTTTACGAGTGACTTTGAACATCCTTCCTTAAGATTATTGTCACTTCCAAAAGTCTGTTGACACCGAACGGAGCTTATTTACGAAAAGAATCACAGTATGCTCGATTCTCATTAAACGAACCCAATTTTAAATAACTTTTCGTTGTGTCATTCCAGGCGCCTCGGTCACTGACCTTATACAAAAAGGTATCTATTACACGCCCCATCGCCCACCAGCTGTGTCTTCGCCTGGGTAACTTTGAGCCGGTTTAGACGATCACTCGACTTGGTTTCATTATTACTTCGACCGCTCATTATTTTTACACCATAAGATAGCGCAACAGACATGCACCTCAAGTTCTCTATGTATCACCTGCTTTCTGTTGTGAACGCTGAAAACGCGCGTTTTACTGGTGATGATGATCGCCTAAACTTACTTCTAACTTATAATAAAAAGAACCTTATTTATTTCATCGAGGAGCTGGCACCAAAACATTGATAGTAATTAACGGTTCCGACATTATAGACACTCGTACGATAGAATCTTATAGTAATTGGCTGAAATCATCGCCCCTCAGTGTCCAAACACACTGTGCTGAAGGTCCGCGACCGAAGTTCTGCGGCTGATTTTACGTTCCGACGTGTTCGGCTGATATGACACACCATAAATGTCGAACTTACACGGCAGAAATTGAAATAGCACTGCAGGCGTAATCATGCCGAACTTCGGTCGCGTACCTTCGGCATAGTGTGTTTAGACACTACTAATTATATCGAAACACGTGAATGATGCCGGTGTTGTACGTGTAACATTGGTTAATGGCCGCAGAGAACACTTGACCACGCGAAATGATAATTAAAGTAATTGGTCACGACTTTGTAACAGACGACTTTCCTGAAGATATTTTGGGCCTTTTTTGTTGCACCTTTTTTTGTAACCTATGCTTTAGACACGGTGATTAGTTTTCGGTATCGATTGAAGATTTGTGATGGTAAAAAGTATATGGGTACCAGATGGAAGGAAGCGAATTAAATTGTTATACTAACCAATTTTATGATTCAATGACTGCTTGATTGACAGGCGAACCACAGGCTCTCTCTCTCACCAAAGATGGAAATAAACATGGTAATTTGGAGGCTTCGTTCCGTAGAAGATGAAGAGGCCACTGCTCCACTGATGCAATACATTTGTATGGGCGATGTCACGTGAAAAAACTAGTTCATTTAATTTAAATTTCTGGGTCCTATTAATTATTTATGTTGATTGTTGATTCAGCGAAACAATTATAGATTTAAATTGCTTTATTTCATTTGATTAGTAAGCTGTTGAATAAGTGTTTTCATTGCCGTGGAAAATAATAAACGAAATCACTCATGATAAATACACACCTCAATTTAAATCTTGTTTGTAATTAATTAATGCCAATGATTACAGTATTATTTTGATATTTCCACGAGAATAATATTCTTACAGTTGTTTTTTATATTGAGAAGTGTTTTTTTGCAAGTTCTCCAAACAAAACGATGGGAACATTGTTTTAAAAGGCACGTGTAAAGGCTCCTTCAAACAGGCGCGATTCGCGTCGCGCCTTTTTGCAGGAGCCTTACCGAGAGGCCTTGTGTAGTTTTTAAATGTCACTAAACGTGCCAAATACCTATTTAATTACGACCACAGTTTACGGTTTCCATACAGCTGAATATACACATGCAAATTATCTACACCTTGTGTGTTCATGATGAGATATGTAAATCATTGTGACTGAATATTGGAAACCCCCAAATCCGCAACGTCAGCTAAAATATTAATGTCTTTGACCGGACATGTTAGTGCAACTGACTGAGTTTCAGCTTTTTCAGACAAGTAAGATTTTTTTACAATGATCAGGTATTGTCCTGTAAAAGATTTAAGCAATAGTTTTTGCTTTAAAATGTCGAAAATATTAACCATTGTACAAGTATTGCTTAACATGTCTACAGACAGATTCTAGACTGGAAACCTTAGCTTTTTCGTAATCGGAATTAATGATCAGTTTGTACGAGATCTGTGGAAATATCTCTTTTTAACTTAACAAGGTACCTTTTAAAGACTCTTCTAAATATCAACAAACATATTGATTGAGTAATCTATGGAAAGACATTACTGTCGTTAAACTAGACTGGACACAAAAAAAAATTACACATTATTTTGACTTGTTGATGTAACCGTAAGATAGACTAATATTAAAGGCTCCTTCAAACAGGCGCGACAAGACACGCGACACAAAGGCACCGCAAGTCGCGCAACGAGCGATGCCTTTGTGTCGCGCGCGATTATATCGCGTGTCGCGCCTGTTTGTTTGCGCCTTAACACTCTAAGAATAATAAAGAACCATGTTTTAGTAAACTGAAATAAGGTGAGATTTGGAAGTGACTTGATACCTATAAGTACAGGGTTATTTCGCTTTTAACATACTATAATAATATTTACCGCAAACAGTATTCACTTTGACTTCGACCTTGACCTAACCCCGATGCACCAAGTTCTGGGCGCCAGGGGGGGTAGGGTGCAGGGTGCATGATGACCTATTTTTGAAGGCCAAACGACACAAGCTCCGCGCCTTGTATGACCTACTGAACTGGCAACTAGGATATTGGATTATTTTCACGGTTAACAAGTACTCGTTCGTACCAAAACAAATTTGTACCCAGAGTCAAGATGTGTTAATACATTTTAGATAATTGCCAATCAAACAGAGCTCACCACCTTCTAAGACATAATTCACTTTGAAGAGGCTCGGGATATAGGAGGTCAAAAATTAAAACCTGCACGTTAAAACCTGCTCTTCACTTACGGCGGAAAAGGACGTAAGCGGTTTGCCTACATTTGCATGTGCCTCAAGAGTGCTGTAATTAAGAAACAGTTAGAGCCAGTAGGCAGTAACCCTACTTTTATATAAGAGTAGGAGAGCCAAGAGCCAAACAGGCACCAATTAACATATCAACAAGTACGAGACGGAACACATTAAGGCTCCAGCAAACAGGCGCGAATCGCGCGCGACACAAAAGCACCACTCGTTGCGCGACTTGCGGTGCCTTTGTGTCGCGCGCGATTTTATTGCGTGTCGCGCCTGTTTGAAGGAGCCTTTATGCAGTACATGATATAGTGTAAACAACTCACACTTAGAACACCTGGCAAGTGGCAATATGGATAAGGGTTTAATAAGGTATGTCGTTCTTTCGCTAAAAAGAGTGTTTGGTCAAGAAGGTCCTCTTTAGCCAGCATTTTGAATGTTTTTAATCACGGAAATTAACTTTCTCTAATTCCCATGATTAAAAACGTTCAAAATCTAGTTGCAATCTCATCACAGCGACCTTCTAGTGCCAAACATGTCGGTAATTTAGAGGATTTTTTTCAGATGTAGACTGCTGACTGTGACTAGTTATTAAAAAAAAAAACGGGAATTGCCCTTCTGGTCTAATTGTTAGCAGCCCTTCAAAGTATGGCAAGTTTCGATCTACATATGTATTAAGTTGTTCTTAATACATATAATATCGAAGTTTATACTTACTGTTATTGAGAGCGCATACCACTACTACAGAAGTACGTGTCGTGGGAACCGCAAATAAAAATTCTACCGGTGCCGTTTTTGCGAGGACGAGTGCACTCACGTAAATTGAGACGTGTAGTTAAAAGTCAACCGTATCGCATACTCCTGTTCTATGCAACAACATCGTCATTGATGTGGCATAATGTTTGAAAAATAAATTACTTAACACACAAAACAAATGAACGTAATGCATCTTATACATCTTGCGAAGTTTTCCTCGTTCTTGTTTTCCACAATGACATAAATAATGGCTTTGTTCGTAATAACTAGTAATAAGTGTATGTCCAGTGCAATTAAAACAAAAGCGTGACCAATCATGTATTGTGGAATAGGCTTCAAGTGGCGCCTGCATTCCACTAGATCTGTGTAAATAACTTAGATAATTCAATGCGATCATTCGTCGCATGACTTTAGTTCGAAGTTTACTGTTTACACAACACTACAACAGCCACACAACCCGAGTTAAGGCTCCTGCAAACAGGCGCGACTCGCGATATAATCGCGCGCGACACAAAGGCACCGGTCATAGCGCGACTTGCGGTGCCTTTGTGTCGCGCGCGATTTTATCGCGTGTCGCGCCTATACTGTAAAATTCCCAAAACCTTAATAATTGTTGACCTCTTGTTTATATTTCCAGTTTCAAACAAGGAAGGAAAACTTGATAAAACATGGCATATTTTATTTCAATTATTTTTAAACTGTATTATAATGGATGGAATATAATCTTAATAAAGTTCCTCCTTGCCGACTGGCTTCTGGAATTGACCTAATTTCTCTCAAGCCACAAAAACCTTTATTGTGCCTACTTATACTCGACTCGACATTTACCGTTGCCAATCGTAATTTTACGATGACTGATGTTTTATTTTGAAACTAAGGGATTTGGGAGGATTTTGAAGGGCTGATTGATAATTTTTATTCGTGGAATAAAATTGACGTCTGACAAATTTGGTATGGAAGAACTGTCAAAAATTCAAAATAATTCCTTGGATAAAATTATGTAGCGTTGGAAAACTCAGCCCTAGTAGAAGGTTAATGCATTTGAAAATGGACTTTCTTGAAAAAGGAATAACTTTTTACGTTCGTTGAAAACACATAACTTTCTGAACCCGTTTTTGCCGTATACAGATACACATAGCTTACCGCAAATATTTAACAATAGAAATCACACTAATATCATAAAGGCGAAAGTTTGTGTGTGTGTGAGTGTGTGTGGGTGTGTGTGTGTGCGTGTGTGTGTGTGTGCGTGTGTGTGCGTGCGTGCGCGCGCGCGTTTATATGCTTGTTACTTCTTCACGCACAAATGGCTGGACCAAATTTGATAAAATTTTGTATGGTAGCCGACACCCTGGATTAACATATAGGCTACTTTTTATCCCGATATTCCCACGAGATCGACACTTACGCGGGTGAAACCGCGGGGTGCAACTAGTAAAATCATCAATCATCAATCAAAATCATCATCAATCAACATGGCGAATGGTGTCGGTTATCAATAAACAATAGTAGTTAGGATTCTTAGTGTGCATGGAATTTGTATTTTTGGGGTGTTTTTGAGACGTTACACGCTGTTACAAATGATTGCGATCTCGAGGCTGATTAATGATAACACCTTGTATACCATGTTTTATGCAAATAAAATAATAATAAATAAATAAATAAATAATGAACTTTTTTTGCGGTAGGTCTTGGTTCTGATGAGATAGGTACTCGTAGATGCGTCAAAATAATCCTATTAGCTAATACTATTAGGATTTGACGCATCTACGAGTACTTAGCAGTTATTTGTGCTGAATGTTTTTAAGTCGCTAATGTCATCATATTTTTGATTATGTTAGTCACGACATACATATTTGCTTATGAGTTCCACGGCAAAGTGTATTTTTTGCCACCCGGCTCATTTGCTGCTTTGCCTGCTAAGATAAAATCTATGGAGTTCGGAGTATCGTAATATAAATATTTATGAGTTCTAAACCAGAAGTGTTACATTTGAACAATTACACTTTTGGTTACTATAGGCGTGTAACATACCTGCAAAGCTTCGCTTTTCAGTTTTACTACCTACCTGTAAAAAAACATTTGATTGTTTGACTTGTATGGATACGTGGTCTAAATATGTTTTATTGGCTCCTTGAACTATGAAAATTAAAACCAGCTCTGTAAAAACTTGATTTATGCCTGATAAAAGTGATAAAAATAAATCAGTTCACTTCTGTAATAAGCAGTTGTCAAATTCAAATGACTTATGGATCATGTAACCAACATCCTTCAGAGTAATTTTCTGGAAAGTTGTTTAATTGTGATTGAGTTACGTTTTCAATCCATTTGTTCTTTATACTCAACCACGGTTTTCAAATTTAACATCTTGTTCATAGGCTTCCTACCTCTGTTCACCAAGCAATGCTTTAAAATAGTCTATTATCACTACCATTTTCCTCGTTTATAGAACTATTTGATATCTTCAAGGCATTTGTCAGTCCATTGTGAAGCGATTAATTGATTTGAATATTCCATGCACAGAACGACTAATCGATTTTTTTATTGGCTTAAGAAGATAAAGAGTATTTGCAATGTTTGTTTTGAATTACATCATATTCATAATTGGTACCTACTTAATGAGAAACAGGAATGAATGAATAATCTTGATCTGAGGTATCGTACCCGTTTTATTGTACAAGTATCGTGTCGAGTTAACTATGATGGCGTTTGATATTAGATTGTTGTTTTAAATTCTCTAATTTTGTACAGTAAGTAGTGGTTGTGTGAAACTTCAAAGGAATCGATTGTGGTCCTCGGAAACATGCAATTCATAATTCATATGTTCGTAAGCATGAGTCAAAGGACTTTGATGACATTTGCACGAGGCAGTTGGAAGTCGTTACGATCATGCGATTGCCACAACCATTTCCTTCGTATAAATCCATTTTGTATTATCTAATATCCGTTCTAAAGTTGTTGATTTATAACAGGTGTAAAAAGAGATTATAATATTTATTATTTGACATCTTGTTCCATTAGATTGTTGAAACAATCGTCACTCCACCTATATTTTGAAAATAATCTAAGAGTTTATCAGGGTGTGAGTTTAAATTGCAGTTAGGAACTGGAATTTATGACTGAACTTTTCTGGTTTCAAGGATGTTTGAAATCCTCCAGGGTTTCAAACCATTTTAACTTATCGTGCTAGGTACATGCATTTTTCAATGTGTTCTGGTCATGAGCAGCAGTTATAAGTCCCAGTAGAATCCCTAAAAATGCGTTTCGCTTTCAAGCATTGACATTTAGGGTTGTCATTATGTGTTCAAACCAAAATCGACAAAATTTTGTAAAAAAAATGTGAAAGAGTAGAGTAGTAAAATAATAAATACTGCTGTCGTAATCACCATCCAGACCCCCATTCCCCATGTCATCAGAAATAAGCAAGGCAAAGACCGCCCCGCCTCCCTGTAGTGCTTACGTAATAGTTGAATGGCCCCATGTATTCAGCATATTCTATTCCCCCTAGCGTAGAAATTTTTCGTCGGTTAAAAAAAATATTAGTTGTTCCATACATTTTAACCGTATAAGTATTGCACTTTTCTATAAACAACAGATTTTTTTTTTGATAACCGACGCAACGGTTTTTTTTATAGCTTATATGCTAAATTCATGCCATGGTTACAGTGTGTGCACTGGTGAAAAAACTATCCTGGACCCATACAACACTTGACATACCGAGGAGCGTTCAATGTATTCTCGGTATCTGCATGAAAAAAGACGTAAATTCAATTAAACAAATAATTTTTATTTTTCAATGTAATCTCCCATTAATCGAATGCATTTATTACATCTCGAAATTAACTTTTCAATACCCTGTAAACAATAACTTAAATGCGCATTTATTGCCGCCATGAGCTCTTCATCGTTGGAAAATCGTTTCCCATGAAGGTCTTTATTCAAATTAAGGAACAAATAATAACACTCGGTGCCAGGTTTGGGCTATAGGGTGGGTGATTAATTTCTTCGAAACCACAATCTCGCACAGCAGCCTCGCCGTGTGGACCCCGACGTTTTCGTGACGAAGCAACACACCGGAGTGGTCAGCTTACCCCGTTTTTTTCTTCTTTAATTGCGTAAAGTAACTGCGTAGGATGCTGCGTTTATGGTTTCACCTTTTTTGTGTACTCAATCAGCAAAATTCCCAAAACACTGTGGCCATAATTTTTCCGGCAGGCGGAACAACTTTGAATTTCTTAGGGGGTGCAGTACCCTTGTTGTGCCAATACATGGACTCTTGCTTACTTTTAGAGTAATAATGATGAACCCACGTTTCATCTTCAGTAACAATTCGATCGAAAATACTTGATGGAACTAACCACAGAGCTCTAAAATCTCTCTATAGCACTCGATTCGCCCTTGCTTTTGAGGCGCCGCCACAGCGACCTGAGCATTCGCGGCACCCATCTTGCACTGACTTTTGAAAGGTAAAGAAGGTCATGAAGAATAGTGTGCACGGAACCAACAGAGTAGGGGGGTCATCTCTGCTATCATATAGATCTTCATTCGGACATCCAGTATAAGCTTCTCAATTTTTTTCACGTTTTCTTCCGTAGAGGCCGGGTCGCCCGAGCGAGTGTCGTCTTCAATACTCTCTCTGCCCCTTTTAAATTCACTTGACCACTTTTGAACTGTAGATAACGAAGGTGCAGAATCTTGGTTAACGGCCACCTTCCACCAGCCTTCGTGAATAGTTTTTTGACTTTTTCCTTGTTTGGTAAGGAATTTAATAACAGCGCGGTGCTCGATTTTCTTCAAAATTGTCACGTTGGCCTTTCCAATTGTCGTTGACTAAGGATAACTAGCAAGCTAATTATCACACCTGGAATATAATATGGAATTTTACCTTTATACCCTTAAATAATGTCATTAATTAATTAATTTGTCAAATTACTCACATCATTAGTAAATCAACCTGATTACCGAGAATAAATTGGACGCCCCTCGTAATCTGCTTTCAGTAAGAGCAATGTTAACCTTGCTATTATTGTCACAGTCTATGTGCTATTCAGATTTGTTGATCTGTTTATGTATGTGCAGACGCCAGCACATCAAGCTACTACAATCTGTCAAATTTCTTTAATCGATATTCAACTTTATCGCCAAAGTATAAGTTTCAAAGTTGATTATGATTTATGCGTCATGTTCGTGAACGGGCGCCGTCAGTTGGGGCTGGTCATCACTTAGCTGCCTCGGCTTATTTTTAATTATTTTAATTTTGGATTGTTGTTAGTTAAGTACTATTTCTTGTACTCTGGACGCTTTTAACGCGTACGTCTTTTTTAATTTTTTACATCGTTCTCACATTATATAATTTTAATATCAAAAGTAATGATGTAACTAATATTTTTGTAAAATATGATTTAAAAAGAGTGTCCATGGAGTTTCTTGCCCGTTCTTCTCCATAGGTACCTACGCTTTGGAATGGGCAACTAGCTTCATATTTTCTGACTGACCGACTTCTTGACAATTCAAAAGTGCCTGTAAATGGTTTAATTGAAATAAATGCTTTGAGTTTGAGTTTGAGTTTGATTGGGAAAATTTGACAGTTTCGGGAAGCTTGATGTGCTGGCGTCTGTACATAAATACTTATGTATTCACCGTTCTCTTACGGTGCACGGTAGCACATTATCAAGTGTCTCGCAGTAGTGTTAAATGACTGTGCAAATATTGAACCAGTAACATACAATCTACTTACTATAACATTATCTATAGCGTCTTATGTACCGGTATACATATAGCGACCTTTAAACGCTGTGCCAAGTCCGTTTTATCACTGAGCTGATGTAGACAAGCAGTCTTTGTATTAATCGTAAGGCTTTTGTTATCTATATAGTATGTTTAAATCTAGACGTAGCGTAGCAACTGCTTAAAATTCTGTGCAAGTTCAGTAACTTGTATGAATTGACGGAAATGAAATTTAAATTGTGTTACTTGCACCTATATCCAAGACAATATAGGTTCATATCGTTGTATTGCTTAAGCACGATTTTAATATTATTTCGCTTAAGTACCAAGTGAGTCTGGTCTCTCGTAGACATTTTCAAGTGCCAAGGTTTTTTCAGTTCACAAGATGTTCCAGTTCACGTGACGTACCTATTTTAATGTATTTTTCTTGGTCACCGGTCTCACATTAACGTGTGAATTCGAACCCATTACAACATTAATCAAAACCTCGCCGTGTGCATCGTGTAGCACACGATTCGTTCTTCAAAAGATAATTGAATAGAGGTCAGTGTCGGCTCCCACGTGTGTGGACTGAAACGGCCCAATTCACAACAAACGGTACGCGAATATGGTAGTCCAATGCTTTGGACTTGAAAATTAGGTTAAGTGGCAGATAAAAATATACAGCGTCTGCGAATTCTCTTACGTGGAAAAATTGGGCCAGTTTGTCGCATCGTAGAGGTACATAAAGTCCATATCCACAACCGTCGCGGTCGCCCGAGTCCAGATTCTCTCTTCTATCTCCTTGTTGATAGTATGTATTTTTGTTATTTGTGAGTATGTAGAAAATACTTTTGACTCATTGTATCTAGTAGTTATTGATTTCGATTACAATTTTGAGTCACACTCATACATATCACCCGAAATCTACCTACCTACGTAAAATTGCTATCGATACTGATAATTTTAATCTGCCCTTCAAGCGGTAGCGTACCTATTCGTCACAGATGTGACTCAGTTCAATGAAAACTGAAGCTATACTAAAACGGGGGTGAACCTGAGGATAATAAAAAACCGTGCCTACATTACTTCTATAAATGACATGGTGATAAATAAGCTGCAGCTACGACGCCAGTCGCCAGCTCCATGCATCAATAAAATGTCTCTTCCAATAATACCTATTCAATACAGAAATGTGAAAACGTGTACCATGTGTAGCTTTAGCTCTTTACCTATAAAAGAATCCATTGTAAGATATTGTCGTATATAACTTGCACGAAGACTCTTAAGATATGCAGAGAACATTCTAGACGAGCTTCACTCTACATTTGAATAGCAATTATAGCAAATCATTTACTGTCTATTTCAACTCCACAGTAAGTATTTGCACAAACAGGTGTAATGAAAGTTACTGGTTTGGTTACTGTCAGCCTGCATCATCCCACTACTGGGCAAAGGCCCCCCACATTCTGTCCAGTTATTTCGGCCCAGGGCTAATGTGCACCAAATTTATTAGCTTCCCACCATCTCCGCGGTCAATGAAGGGCCGTTCATTAATCACGTATGTTTTTTTTGGGCAATTTTTAACCCCTTGGTGATTCATGGTGAGGTTTACGACTAAACCCCCCCCCCTATATCACGTGTATTTTTTAGTACACAAGGTCACACTACAAGCCGCTTTCGATTTTGTACACGTTTGACGAAAAAATAAATACACGTAACACCGCTTTTCGGTTCAGTATCGCGCGTTTGCCGATAAAATAAATACACGTGTTATATTACTACACCTCCCCCTTCCCCCCTTTGTGATATTTCGTGATTTTTATGGACCCCTCCGCCCCCCTTTCGAGCCTCACGTGATTAATGGACAGCCACTGACGGATAATCGACAATTCTAGAGTAGTCAGAAGGTACATGATTCATGAAGGTAGTTAGTTCTACTTGCTTAATGAGACAAGAGAAGAAAATCTCGCCTCTGATATAATTTGACAGTTTAATTACGTTTTCTAGAATCCTGATAAAATTAACCTAGTTTAGTCACAAAACCTTCATTTTCTTTTTTGCGTTGTTCTTGTTTGATATTATAATAAAATCAGAAAAATATTCTATCGTTAAATATGATACCAAAACTTGTTCTAAGGTTTTAATGAATGTTTAACATAGAATACCTTTGTTTAGTTAGAAGTTTGGAAGTTGGAACAAAACAGTAAAAAAACTTGTTTAAAGTTTTATAACAACTGAATTTTTCCAGACGTATCTTTTAACAACAGTGTCGTTTTCATATCGCTCGCAGGGTTTCACTTTCATCTAACTATATTATTTATCCTCTAATAAACTTTAGTTATTCAAGGTAGACGGTTAATTACACCGGTATTGTTCGGAAAACATTTAGCACTTTCACTATGAATAACTCGGAGTGAAATCGTATTACAATAGGCTAAGTTCTTCCGAGTGGGCTGTGCTGTGTGCCAGTCTAACATGACCTCTATAAATTTTAAGCCGCGTCTAGAACAGTGCGAAAGTGCATCGTGTTGCATTCAACTTAATTATTTTTTGTTGGTACTTAAATACACATTAGGTAAGCCAACATAATTAGAAACTTTGTGAATCAATATAAAAAACGCGTTTAAGATTATATACAACACATGTTAAATTGATGAGCAACTGCAGCAGAGTTTGGCAGTCTAGCTACATACTACCTTACATAAACCGTCTAGCCAGACGATGAGAGTACATGAATCATCATTGGAGGTATCATCATTTCGGTCGTTGTCTGTCTAATTTGTAACAGGGTTATTGGTTTCGGTCATGACCTCACTCATGCAAAGAAAGTGAGCTGTCCTAAAAATATTGCTATAAAGAATGCTAAAGCTATTTCTAAACTTTGTGATTAGGGTTCCGTACTAAAGTGGTAAAACGGAACGCTTATGGTGAGACTCAGTCTGTTCGTCTGTCTGTTTGTCTGTCACAGCTGGATATCTCAAGAACTACTAATGCTATCAACTTGAAATTTGGAATAGGTGTAGATGACGTTGGCCCAACTATTTTGCAAATAAGATAGAAATAAAATAATATGTATATTTTTTGCAACAGGTACTGAAGACCACCCCTGGTCTGAAAAATTCGAAGTGGGGCTACTAGGGCATGTGGAGTATCATATGAAAGAGCGCAGTTTGCACATTCTCAAACATACGCCCCCAAAAAAAATACGCCCCCCCCCTCTTATCTCCGAAGTTTGCAAAGAGAAAAATCTGAAATTATTCTATTTGATAGAAGTTTATCGGAAAAATAAAACGAAGTCTCTAAATAGACACACTTTTTCAAAAATCGTCAACAAAAATTACATTAGTTCCATTATCGGTCAAGAGATGGCGCTGAAAAAATTCTCTGATGAATATAGGCCTCGCCGATGAAAATTTAAAAACATGATGGTACGGAACCCGCGGTGCGCGAGTCTGACTCGCTCTTGCCGGTTTGTTTTTATTATGTTCAAAGTTATATTTATTGATATTGTCAAGAATGAACTGTCACAATTCAGAGAATAAGCAATGAATTAAACTTAACCATAAAAATGGTAGCTCATTCGAACCTAAATACATATATTTAAAAATATTTTTTTTGCAATTTGCATACATTTAACCGGATTACCGGATAAATTACAAGCTGTTATCGTGTCACTGTCAACACTTTTTATCGCAATGACTAAGCACCAAATAAAATCCGATCAACTGGACTGACTGCAATATTAACATTATTAATAAAATAATAGAATAATTTATTTGTTTAAAACTATGCAGACATTTAAATACATAATATGGTGATACACTTTATTCTATGATCAGATATTGAACATCCGTGTCTGTACTAGATATTAAAATATCTGTATTTCAGACATCAGCGCTCTTCCCCTGTTGTAGGCGATACTTGGAAATTAACTTTGTTTGACCTCTATTCACATCTATAACACATTCAATCAAAAATATAATATTATTAATAAAATATAATATTATTAAATAACTTGAGGTGGGTATACTCTTTTGGTATTAACTTCATTTTAATTTGAAGTTAGTCTAGTTCTTGAATATCTGATGTCTTCATGATTGCTTTTCTCCAAATTCAGTCGTCGAACTTTTAGTTGGCTAACTAGTTTTTTTTTGCCTCAAATTTTCAAGTCACTTTCAAGTCATTTTCAAGTCTTTAACTTGACTTTCAACGATCTGACAAAGAACTACGTTACCGGCCGGTGACACGTGGCCATCGTCTTCTAATACTGCTGAATCACGATTAGATACAGATTTTTTGTAATTATGAACACTAGGAAAAAACTGGACGTTTAACACATGAACCGATAATGCCTTTAGGTGTTAAGTATATACGTGATATATCGTCTTACGGTTCTAAGGGAACTGGTAATACGTTATTGTTATTTAAAGGGCTTACACCATGTTACGCGTTGTTATATTGCCATGTAATGATTCCGGAAATATGTTGTTTACTTTCTTCTCCAGTTGATTGCTCATGTCTGGGTAGTTACATTCTCACTAGCTCATAGCTGTAATCTTTCTGTATTTAGTGATGTCAGAGGAACTTCATTAAGTTTTATGTTCTTGAAAATGATTGCTTTAATCATTATGTAAGATTTGCAATACGGTCTTGTCCTACATTTGCATATTACATTATGTGATGAAATAATTTAAGATAAACGACACTCGGATGTCGTAGATTTCGAACGTCGATTTTCTTCTGTGGTCTAGTGGCAAAATCAAGCAAAAGAATATGGCGAGTTTACAATGTTCATCCTTTGTATAACATAGCTTCCTTAAACGATGAGATAACACACCAAACACAATACATACATATCAGAATTACTATTCCAATAATATAACTGCTACAAATCACAGTTACGTCACGTAACACAGCCCTTACCGCTGTGACAAACTGCAACCGAGGTGAAATCACGGCGAAAGCGTTTACGCAACCGGCAATGTTCTTAAGCAGGAACTAGGTACAACTGGCTAGATCTAATATCTGGCACTGTCACAATATGCGCCAGCAACATTTCTGAGTTAGTACTAACCTCGTGTAATTTAGATGAGGTTAACAACTAGAAAGTAATTAAGATTAAGAAAATGGCAATGTCTGCTTCTTAGGAAAGATGATGAAACGTAAAAAGCAGTTTCATAAGAGTTGTTGTTCTTCATTATTTTCCTTATTTTTAGTCGCATTGAGGAGATCTCAATTTATTCTATTAACTTTACCTCTAACGTCTGGTTTATTAGACCTTTCTTCTCTCTTGCCCATGTTTGTTCATCGATTATTAAGTTCTTGTTAATGTTTCTAACACTTTCTACAGGTAACTTTGATTTGATCCTTGTTTTCACGTCAATTTCCAAGACGCGTTTTCAATAAAGAATATTTTTTACTACCTAAATTGAAAATTGAAATTAGCACGCAAAAAGAAAAGAAAATGTGAGTAGAGATTAATTTGCTCTGATTGACTAATTGACGTCCAGCAATAAATTACTGATCATTTATTAGGTGTTAGTACTATTAGTACATCTGAATCGTAACATCGATTAATTGCACAATTTGTAACGATTTGGTTGGTCCATTGGTAATGTCGTTAAATTGCTGTGCTGTAATTTAATTTGATACGTTTGACTTGGATATTTTTATGTAAACGTAAGCTGAAATATAATTAAACGGAGATATTTAGAAACCTAAATATTTCTACTGCAGTAAGATGCAAGTATCTACTGCAATACTTTGTCTACTTACCAAGTGACGTTGTGCGGTCGAAAAGTTAATTTTGACAGTTCTGTGATACAATCTATCTATGATTTCCAGCGATGGTTCAGCGATACATATGTATGTAAAATTAGATGTACGAGCAAAGTGCAGTGTTTAAAAAACTGGCCAAGTGCGAGTCGCACTCGCACACGAAGGGGAAAAAAACACGTTTGTTGTATGGGAGCCCCCCTTATATATTTATTTTATTCTGTTTTTAGTATTTGTTGTTATAGCGGGAACAGAATAAAAACCTGTTAAAAATTTCAACTGTCTAGCTATCACGGTTCATGAGATTGACTACCTGGTGACAGACAGACAGCCAGACGGACAGTGGAGTCTTAGTTATAGGGTCCCGTTTTTACCCTTTGGGTACAGAACCCTAAATAATACTCCTTGCTATACTTTTCATAAACTGCAAGCAAAATATCACAAAAGATTATATTTGTGTATCTATGTTTGTCTACTAAAGCAGACAGCCCGCATACATATTAGGTGTATTGAGTGCCACTTTCCATTGACGACACTGTCACAGTATAAGATATTATTACCGTGACACTGTGATGTTAATACAGAACACATTAAATGTCACGGTACAGTTCGACAATTGTATAACGTTGTTTTGGTAGTTAATTTTATTTCGACATTTTCGTTTTTGCCTAATGCCATCGGGATTGTGAGAAATTTAGTGGAAGAAGTATTTGTCGAAACTCAATCTACAAAATCTGCTGTATTGTGTGTTTGGTAATTTACCTAAATAGAAACGTAAATAAAACTGTTGCTTGTGGGTAAATATTCTGTTAACCTAACAAAAGCCAAAACAACAACAGACATAAACATATTTATGATTATTAGGTATTACACAAAATGTACTTTTGAAATAAAAAGTAAGTACTCGAAAAAGAGTTCAATTTTGTATATAAAAACTTCATAGTCGAGATTTTGACATATCTAGAAATACATATGTTGTCAGATCGTGTTCCATATTGGTAGAATAACAAAAAAAAAATGGTAGGTTCTGACAACACAGATGGAAAGTAGCGCGCGGAAGTTGATAACCGGGCCACTGGGTAAGGGGATCTGTGCATGGACCGATTACCCAATTAAACGGCCGTATATTAATACCGAACCCATACAGGTTATTATAAAAAGATTTATTTATTTAAATCACTCGTTTACACGGCGCGGCGCTCGGTAGTAAATGAGTCATCGTTTTTTAGAATCGATTCATAATGTGAAAGGATGTGGATTTGCATATTTTAGAGCTCGGCAGATATTGATATTTCACTTACGCAGTTAGTTGTATATTCCGCTGTAAACGTTTATTCATAGAAATGTGGAAAGCTTTGCGATACAGCCGGTCGATTCTGTAAAAATCTCACCGTGAAAACTTTGGTGAAGTGAGTTTGCTTTTTCTAGAAATTGACACTATTGACAGCTCACGCCACGCTCACTTCACGTAAGTTTTCACGGTGATATGGTTACAGAATCGCACTGCAGTTTAGTCCTTTAAAAACACATAAATAGAAGTACTTACCATTTTAGGGTTGTGTACCCAAAGGGTGCCAACGGGACCCTATTTCTATGCCTCCGCTGTTCGTCCGTCCGTCTGTCTGTCAGCGGGCTGTATCTTATGAACGTAACAGTTGAAATTTTCAATGACATTTTTTGTCTTGTGATACGGAACCCTTTGTGTCCGACTCGAACTTGGTCGGTTTTTTTATACTATTGGTTTTTCTGAAACACTCAAATGTTTGTCTTACTTTAAATAGCACTTATCTAAAAGCTCAGAGAAATATTTACTCCGCAACGATATTGCTCATGTTATGAAAATAGTGAATAGTTTATTTTGAGGACGTAGATTGACGTCTCTTGCTCGATATAGGACGGGTAGCGGTACATCATGAAACCGTAATGCATACTTAAGAGGGAACAGGGCGTGCGATTCTCCATACAAATATTGTATTACCCTTTTTTCTTCCTGAATGCCTCTCGAGCAATTTTTTTTTCATAAGATCAAGGTCTGCTTTAAACTTGTCCCTGTCATTTTCTATTTTCAGCAACTAATTACTAAAGATTATATGACCCTCTAACAATTACAAAAATGCCCTATTTTTACCGCCGTGATTAGAGAACTACCAGAAAAATTAGAAAAGTTTTTAACATAAAAAAGAAAAATGATAGGAACCTAAACATACTCTTCCTTAAAATGTTAATGAAAAAAATAATTGAATCGGCTCAGTTTTCGAGGAGAAAAAAGGGGAATACGAAAAGTCGAACTCGTAAAAAAATTTGTGATAATTTCGGTCCGAGTTTCAGCTGTCTCTGTCACACACTACAGGGGCAGACTTGAGGTAAGGCGACGGCAATAGTTTCTTCAAATACCTATTTTTCAAATTCCTCGCAGGCCCCATCCCCTCTTAATGTATCGCGTGTTTATATTTAGACTCTTTGTTAAAACGAAAACGTGTTGGGTTATGTAAAATACCAGAGATTACGCCTTCCTCGCAGTATTATTGATCGACTGTCAGCTGCTGGCTGACGTATGTCGAGTGATTTGCATTTTTAATGCGGATTAACACTTGAAGCAAAACGGATTTGTAAATCTTAAGTAATCGTTTGAGCAGCGATTAATTAAGTACTATTCCATGTATGTAAAACAAATTCTTCGCAAGAGTGCACTTTGTTTCATACCAGGTGGTGGTTAGATATATCTAGCGATATCTTTATTAATGTTGCATGCGATTCAATAGTATTCATTTAATTGTCTTTATTCTACCAATCAATAGCAGAATTTGTTTGTTCATGAAAAACATCGATCTTTAGCTACATGGAATAGTTCCTCTTAAGGTGAGTATAGACCAAAGCATTTACTCGTAACAGAACAAAGAGCATTCGCCGTTTTTAAATTTTATCAAACCGCATTCGAACACGGCCATCGATGTTTTGTTACAACCTGATTTTAAAAACCAACCAGCGTATTGGTGTAACATTTTATAGAGCATAGACACGTGTGGTACCTGTAGGTCTGACATTTCAACAATGAACGCAAGGGAAAAAGAAATGTTACAGGAAAATGCTCAATCGCCGCCCGTGAGCATTACGTCGAACGCAGCGTCAAGAATCCGCAGAAACGTTATACATTGCATGGAAATGCTTTTGGAAAATGAGATTTTGCCTGCATTGTACCATTCGTAAGAACGTTACATTACATGGAAATGCTCGAGAAAATGCTCTAGCTAGTGTATACTCGCCTTTTGGAAAGAAACATGAAATGCAAGGGTTGAAAGTTTGAAACTAAATGAATGATGTAAGAAAACTTTTAGAGAAATTGTTAATGTTGATTTCTCTAGTGCAGTGGTTCCTAACCTTTTCAATATTGTTACCCCCGGACCTATTAGGAAAACTGATTTTACCCCGACCTTCAAATGTTATCAATAAACAATTAATTAAATAAAAATAGTTCCTGTGATGTGGTATTGTATTGCATTCACAAATTTTTTATATGTTAGGTTTAGTTTTGTTTAAAGCGCATCTTAAGTCGTGTTCCACATTGAGATGGTTTCTGGTCTTTGTTCAGTATAACCAAAGTTGAAAAACAACTCTCACATCTATAGGTGGTGGCAAAGGGTATTAGCCTTTTTGAAGCTCTGTTAGCTTTAATAGGATAAAACAGATATGGCGAGGCGACCCCGATGACAGCTTGAAAGAGATGCCATGTGCAGTTCTTACTGCGCGGTGATCTATAATTTTTTCTTTTTAGCTAGGTATTTAATAGATTAGGTCTTAATTATTAGGTTCTTTGTTACCCCCACGGAATAGCTGATTTACCCCCGCGGGGGTAATTACCCCCAGGTTCGGAACCACTGACTCTAGTGGTTCTACAAATGAACTCGAGCGTAATTTCTTATCAAATGAATAATGTTCCGCAGCACTTGTCGGTTTCGTTGTGCTTGCGCTACATCCGCTCCAATAGTCGTTTAATTAATAACGAAACTGTTCTAAGCGGGCTCGTGTTTGGCACGGCTGACGGCATTACGGTTTTAGGTGTATGCGAGTGTCACTTAAAATTAATTAAATTAATACAAAAGGTTAATTTAATAATTCAGTAAAAGTCGACTCGAAGAAAAAATAAGAAATGGCTTGTAGTATTGTCTCACAAGGAGATAATTGTATGATTAGCCTGAAATATATACATACTTTATTACACATTACAGCCAAAGCATCTAAACCGTGCCAATCGTAGTACCTACTCTTTGACACAAATCGTTTGGGTGTTGTGAATGATAAAACACTATTTAAAATTCTCGAATGCATGCATCTAATTCGGGCTTCCAGCAAATAAATTAACTCATTTAAAAACGCTGAAAAATTATAAAGTTCTCCTGACGATTACCTACTCTAACTTGTTATAATATTCCACATCAAATTACGACAATTAAGCAAAATAATAATTCGTTCCCTAAAGATGTCCGCATACGAGTAATTAGCTTAATTGCATGTGTTTTGCATCGTGGCCTGATTGATGCGATTCGAAACCACGACACGATTATTTCATCGCTGGATCGGTATATTGCCGCAATTTCGGTTGCTTAAACGAATTACGATTATTTGTGCCATCCGAATTGTACCATATTTAAGGAAGAAGCGGCAAGCGGGTAAGCAAGCTGAAGTGGCAATGGGCCGGCCGTATTAGCCGCACGTAGAACCGATGAGCGATGAAATAGACGTGTTCTTGAGTGGAGGTCGAGAATCGGCAAACGTAAGGTAGGACGTCCAGGGTCGCGGGTTGTTCGAAAGAGTTACTGTGGCCCCTGGCACAGGGAACTGAAGGAACACGGGTGGGTTTTAATCAGTAAAAGTCTGACATGATGAACGTTATTTGATAATCTCCCACCCAAAAAAAAAGGTAGGACGTCCTCAGGCTAGGTGGAGCGACGATCTTGGCAGGGTGGCTGGTAGCAGCTGGATGAGATTTGCCGAGAATCGAGCTGAATGGCGTGCAATTGGAGAGGCCTATGTCCAGTAGTAGATAACTAATAATGTTTGGCAAGCGACTCTGAAAAGTTCTGTTACAAAGTTACGGTATTTGTGTTCTTATAATGTTACATGATGAAGCGTATGCATGTATTACGACGAGTAATTTCCTCATTCTAAGACTGGAAGATAATCATCTACTTAACTATTCATTTAAGTTGTTAGAACCCTCTTAAGCGATTAATGCTGCCGGAAGACCGTTTACTGATAATTCACTGTATTACAGTTGTGATTTAAGCATCCTGTTTTTTTAAATTGTATTTTCCTTTTTCCACGTGTTTTCTCTTGTTCAATAAGGATTTAGTTTTTCAGAAGAAAATAATAACTGGTGGTGGTAATTGGTTAAGTATAATGATGATGTAATTATTATATTATGCAGGCATTTTTATTTAACATTTATCATTGACATCTTTCAAAAATGAATGCCTTCTAGAGACTCGTCTGGATATAAGCATGGCGGAGAAAGTGTTACGTTTACTCAGAGGATAGCATAATATTTTGCTATTAATGATGATCGTTCAAAATTGTAAAAACGCTACAGCTTGTGCCTTGCACCGCCACGTGACTGGTACCACTGCACTCCACTCGTTGTAATCACATTGTGATATCGCCAACTATTTTTAATAAGGCATTCTTTTTGTGGCATATTAATCAAGTGTTACGTACTGCAGTGTGGGTACTCTATTTTGCAAGCCACGACATGGTCACGAACTAGATGTAATCGATATTTAATGATATAATCGCATCGGACCTTCGCAATCAACTCTGAATTATTTCTGTTATGCTCATTTGGGCCAATGTTTTGTACACAGCATCTTTTACGGATGATGTTATCAGCACCCTGATTGCGTAACACACTTTGAATCACAATCTGAATCATTTTGAAGGATATTGCTTCATAATGTTCGAAAAATTTGTCTACTCGACAACGTAAATGAAGCAATGAATGTTGCTGAACTGTCAAAATGAAAGCGATTACTACGCTATTGTGTTACGCAATTACCCCACTGGTCCGTCTGTACTATCCTTTCTGAAAATAGAGTCCTTGTTTTGATAAATTGTCATTAACAGACACATTTTCACCGCAGACATGTAAATCAATACGTTACTTCTTGTTACATTATTATTTACTCATGATATCAGAAGCATATTCTACAATCTTGTTCATTAGACAATATTTGTTTGCTTCCATTATGTATATTATACAGGGTTATTGGTAAAAGATTAACAACCTCTTAAGAGGTCATTGTACTCATCATTATGAACAACTTTTACTATGGGACCAAACGTGAAATCGCAAAAAAAATCTGCTGTTCCCTACATTAATGTTCGTATACTCTTCAAAATGTCGGGAACAACTGTTTTTTTTCGCGATTTCAGGTCTGGTTCCATAGTAAAAGTTGTTCATAATGATGAATACAATGACCTCTTAAGAGGTTGTTAATCTCTTACCAATAACCCTGTATATTGACTCTATTCCATTTCGTCAAATATTATGACGATATAATAAATACATAATGTATGAGATATCAGGTTGGCAACGCCCACACACAATTTATTGTCAGCTTCCATTAAAAAGGTTTCCTTCAGCCTCCAGCCTTTAATATTAGCAAATCTTAATAAATTATCACTATATTGTTATTTTATTATCGCTTATCTTTTATCTTATTAAGATTTTACAACGCTTTTAGACATTATGTGATAAGGTTTTTTGAAGTGACAATTTCTTTAGGCGCGTTGGGCATTTTTTGAGATGGGAAGAACTCATTGAACTCGCGCCACTGTTACCGTAAGCGACACCGCGCGTTTTGTTTATAAGACGATTCAAAAAATACGCGCTTCGGATCTGTTCGGCTGTCCTCGGGACGTACTCGGTTTTAATGTATATCCGATATGTCGATGAGTGATGGCAAAGTATTCTGTTTGTACGAGGGTGGATTGAAAAGTACTCGACCTGATACAGAATTATTCAATTCTTCAAATCAAACTACCCACATTATTTACTTCAGGTCAGTCTAGTTGACTGTGCAAAGTTCGAAACGTGTGCGATAACTAGTTGTGACAGACAATGGAACTCTTCAATAAATGCCAGCAAATCTTTACGAAATTTAAATGGAACTATTTCGGAATAAACTTCTTACGAACAAAAAAATAATTTTGCAAATCCGTATAAGTATGTATGACGGAATTAAGGCTCCTTCAAACAGGCGCGACACGACACGCACCGCAAGTCGTGCAACGAGCGGCGCCTTTGTGTCGCGCGCGATTATATTGCGTGTCGCGCCTGTTTATAGGAGCCTTTATGCCCGAACATACAATAAAAATATATATATATATATATATAAACGTCCGAATTGAGAACCAGCAGTGCGATTCTATAACCATCTCACCGTGAAAACTTAGGTGAAGTGAGCGTGGAGTGAGCTGTCAACAGTGTCAATTCCTAGCAAAAACAAACTCACATCACCTAAGTTTTCACGGTGAGATTTTTACAGAATCGACCGGCTGCTCCTTTTTTGAATTCGGTTAAAAATAGTAGATGGTTATGGGTTTCCCAAATTTGACGTAGACTATTAGAGGCAAAAGATATCTCTGAAGTTTGAAAGAGTTACAGGGTTTCTCGTTTGCGCTTCAATCTGAGTCATCATCATCTTGATTGGCAGCCTTGTTCCACCAATTGTTAAGTACAGACCCTCTCTTTTGTGCCATGCTTCCCTGTCTGAGCGAGTCTTACTAATGCTTGACATTGATGCACTATAGGTGTTAGAATAAGGGTCTATAAGGACCAAGATTTTTCTCCACCGACCTTTTAATAAACACGCGAAGCTTTCCACAACACAACCCAGATTTATCTCTACATCCTATTTTCGCCGACGCCGATACGCAATTTCATCCACTTTACCCAATTACATACATTCCCACATCGTCTGAACCTTGTTAGTGGAACAAGCTTTTCCAACCAACATTAATTTACTTATTTGCTGCCGTAGAGTGCATTAACACAACCTAGTAATTACACATAGGTGTTACCGACTTGTTTTATGGAACTTTATGTTCTTTTTATAGGCCAGGCTTTTATGGCAGGAACTTCATGCCTGTTAAGAATAAAGGCTCGTACACACAGGCGCGACGCGACACGCGACACAAAGGCACCGCAAGTCGCGCAACGAGCGGTGCCTTTGTGTCGCGTGTCGCGTCGCGCCTGTGTGAACGAGCCTTAATAGGCACGAATTCCTGTGAAAAAAATCGTAAAAATATACTCTATTGTAATTTGCATTGAATTTATTATTCAATCAATTTCCTTCCTTCTGAATAATATCGTTTCCATATTGACTTTACTACCTGGCTAACCCATTTTACGAGGAAAAGGGTTTTTGTAAATGGTGTTGTTATTAAACCCAAGAGTTTTGTTAAAAAAAAAAACTTTCTCAGCTATCAGAGTACGATAAGGTTGATAATATGCTAAGATATTAAGTTCCAAGCGCCTGGTCGTTTAAACATAGTTATTAACGTGAAGGCGTTTCTTGACGTGAGTAACTAAAGGTTCAGGCGTTTGTGTTGACATAAAGCGACAATAATATTCATGAATTCGAATGTTTTGTTAAAGTTATGCATTTATAAAAGCGTTACAATTTATATATAACATGAAAAAGGTGTGGCATCCGACAGATAACACCTGCCTAGACCCTAATAAATCGTTTGTTTTAAAAGCCTCGTCTTCACTTGATATTCTGAGCGAGCAAAGATTCGCTCTCACGGTTAATGAAAAATGTATGATCTGTTCTAACACATTTTCTGACTTTTTCCAATGTGACAATGTGAAAGCACAGTTACAGAATGCACTGAGAATTTTTTATGAACTTAGTGCCAGTGTTAAGTATGACCAATGATAGTCTAGTTTTTAGTAAGTCTTCCCACGTTGCGAGGCGTGGGCCCAATTCGCACGTGAAAGTAGGACTGCAAATTGATCTAATGACCACTATAAATAGGCACTATAAGAATCATTAGCCCGTTTCTTAATTGTCTGTACGTAACGCCAAAATTAGGCTGATTGTGCGAAGTTTTTGCAATTTGGGAATTGTTTTTGTTTAGTTTTCGAAACTTAAATCATAACGTAAGTAATTTCAGCAGCACTCTTGATTTTGGAAAGGTAAAAACCATTGAGGATTCTAAGAATATTCTTAGAAACAACATATATTTAGATATAATTATATTATTTAGATATAATTATTATTCTTACAATACAAGGGTATTGTCAATGAAAAACATGATTGCAGAAAGATGAAACACGAAATCTGTTGAATAATTTTCCCCTGTGAAGTAAAAACACGGCGGCTCATTCTCATTACTGCCCTTTGAAGTTACTACAACATTTTACGAATACTTAATGATAATGAACCTGCTTCACGAGAATATCATCAACTTCATTAGTAACATTTAAAGGGAGGTTGACATCTAAAGGGAATGACATAAGAGCGAGAGCGAGCTCTTTTGAATCTGTGGTGGCTCATTTCGTAAGTATTTACGCAACTCTTTGTGTAGGTAGAGCCTTTATTTAGCTTTACCTACATAATTGGTTAATACGAGAATATGAGCTAAATTGTTTTTTTGAGAACATTGGTGAATGAGGAATGATTTTCAACGCCTTTTAATCTTGCTTTGTGTGTCTTTTAAATGGAGGACCTGCACACAATGAAATATTGATCACCTTTTTTATGGAGCCTCTGTAAGAAACAGACTTCCCCCACTTCGACTTCGAAAGCCAAAGAGGCAAGCTAACAATCTGTTTCACCACGTCGTTATAAAAAAATGTAACAAAAACCAAATTGGCTCGATTTTGCAGCAACTTATCGTCTGTAAAGACGAATGCACTAAGAGCAAACCCTGAAAAAGTAACAAGAACGGCATGAAAGCCATTTAGAGAAAATCGACGTAATTATATTATACTACTTGATAGATACCCGGCATGTCCTAGACCCGAAACATTCGAAGACATGTGTCATCATCCACCAACCAAAATATTATTATTTTATTTATTATGAATGTGAAGACGATGTGGCTTATTTTATTAATATTATATATTTTTTTATTATTCTTTCTGTTCTGTTAGTTTTTTTTATGGTCTGGCAGTTTGAGTAATTTATGTGGCCTACTCAAATGTCCTTTCTTTGGTATTGTTCGTCGAATCGTTGAGCTCCTTAAGTCTTGAGTTGAGCTGCACGATTTCTGACAAATGTGTGCACTGACTGGACAGGTTCTCTCAATCTGTGGGGTTCTTTCCTGAAAAGACCATCTCAGACATCGATCTACATGGTCTTCATATAACCTGACCAAGATTATGTCTGTTCTTAAAAGAGACTGTGACCTCTGAGTTTGTTTAGGCCTTTCTTCTCAGAGTAGTCAGAAAACGCCGACCTTGTCTAGTTTAAAAAAAATATGATTGACGTGTAAAAGTGTTTGTGCAAACCTACTTACAAAAATAAAATCATTTATCATTTAACCAGCACAGGTCCTGGGTGGCAAATTATGACCCAATCCCTCTCACGGAGAGAAGTGCTGTGTCCACATGTTAGGGGCCGTCCATTAATCACGTGATGTGTTTTTGGCATTTTTTTAACCCCCCCTCCCCCTTGGTGATATATGGTGAGGTTTAAGACTTACCCCCCCCCCCCTCATATCACGTGTATCTTTAGTACCTACAAAGAATCGGACCTTTTTTATGTTTATAAAATAGGTACAGGTATAATCATCTAATTTTATTAGAAAGTTTGCAGGATGTTTTTAAAAAAATAAATACACGTGATATATTACTACACCCCCCCTCCCCCCTTGTGATATTTCGTGATTTTTTGTGGACCCCCTCCCCCCTTTCGAGCCTCACGTGATTAATGGACGGCCCCTTACCATAAAAATTACCGCAGAAAACTGCTGCGGTGTTTAATTACCGGTGACTGCATAAACATCACATCACATCACATATTTTATGATGAGAATGATAACAATGAAAAATTCCAAAAAACTTAAGAAAATTGTTGAGTAATTACTTGAATTGTTTTGTAAGTTTGTTTTCGTTTAAAATTACATGTTGTTTGTTAAGCAAGACTCTTACTAAATAGCTTGTCGTCAATTACCTCACTACTACTTCTGTATTTGATAGCTGTAAGCCACCCAAACACAATAAAATAAATAAAATATAAGACGAAATACACCTATCAATAAAAGAAACATGATATTGAACTAGGTTTAAGTTAAATTAATCTTCCTTTGAATGTTTCGCCTGCCAAAAACATACATCGAATTTCTTTGATCACCTAGTAAATGCCATCAGTATTATTCTGCTCATGAATAGAACTGAGTTTCGTATTTCCTTGAACTCTAATGTTGTTTCTCTGACCCTGAAACCATTTCTAAACTTCCTAACTAACTAGTGAATATAGCCTTGGCCCTGACTTAGGAATCCACGGCCAATTATCCAAACTTAATAAGATTGCCTTCGAAGCCGCAGCTTTATGATGACGTTTTTAGAATTACATATACGAATCCATTACAAGGATAAAAGTAGACTTATATAATTATATCAAAGGGACCTGGCTAACGATGGGAAATGATTCTTACATATCTTTTGACTCATGTCATGCATTGTAGTGGCGAAGGGTGAATTTATGACAGAGGTAAGCCGGAGCAAAAACAAAAAAAGGCAAAAAATTATGCCAATAAACCGTTTCATAAAATTTCTATTTCGATCTACTTTTCTAAGGTGAATTAGCGAAAAATTATAGTACTAAATTCATGTACTTAATGCTAAACAACTCCTAAAAATAATATGAATTTGTCAGATTATTAATATCTGTAATAACCCCTTTATTCAATAAACTACTAGAATCTAAGAAAAGTATACTGCCGTGCTAAGCACAAAAGCGGTATCTCAAAAAAAATTGTAAAGTTGATTTTTGTGGTATAGGGTAGCTTAAAGAAATATGCATCCAATGAGCTCAGCCAAATAACGGTATCTTAATAAAAAAGTCCCTAGAAAAGTGTTCCCTATCTCAGCTTTACCTCAAATCACTGAGAGAATAAAAAACAAAACTTCAATTTTCTCGAAACTAGCTTTTCTTGAGATACCGCTTTTGCGTTTAGCACGGCAGTATAATAAACACAGGCCTAAGGAAGGAACACGGGTGGGTTTTAGTCAGTAAGAGTCTGACACTCCCTTCTGTTCCACCCAGAGCGGGACGGGTCATGTGATCATTTCCCATCCTGAAAAAAAAGTATAATAAACACTGCATGGCGTAACTCAACGTGTCTCTTATTTTCAAAACTTAACCTTGAAAAGCATGTTTCCTCACAAAGCAAATAATTTGTCAAACAAACAATCTACTGCCATTATTGCCATCCTAATGATCCTAAAAAATCTAATTTAAATAAGTAATTTCAACTTAATTAACTATCTACTTACCCCAAATACCTAATTATAACGTACTTTCACTACACACAAAACAAAAACTATAATTCTAATACTAAATAATAATCACTGTTTTATTACAAACAATTACCAACTGTTATACTAATAATTTCAATGAATACAACGAACAAAATGTAAATTAACTACACATCATCATCATCATCATTTCAGCCGAAAGACGTCCACTGCTGGACATAGGCCTCCTCCAAGCACCTCCACTTCGAACGGTTCTGTGCTTCTCGCATCCAACGGGTTCCTGCGGCCTTCACAAGGTCGTCGGACCACCTTGTGGGAGGCCTTCCAACGATACGTCTTCCGGTACGCGGTCGCCACTCCAGAACCTTTCGGCCCCATCGACCATCTGTTCTGCGAGCAATGTGCCCTGCCCACTGCCCACGCAGGGAAACTCCAAGCATAGCCCTCTCCATTGCCCTTTGGGTGACTTTTAGCCTTCTTATAAGGCCCATTGTAAGCGACCACGTTTCAGTGCCATAAGTCATCACTGGCAAACGCACTGGTTAAAAACTTTCGTCTTGAGACTCTGCGGTATGTGGGACGAGAAGATATTGCGTAGCTTCCCGAACGCTGCCCCGCCGAGTCGGATTCGACGATTGACCTCTTTCTCAAAGTTAGACCTACCTAACTGGACAGTTTGTCCTAGGTAAACATACTCATCCACGACTTTTGAGTGTAGCGTCTCCGATCTTTATGAGAGTGGGTGTTACATGGGTATTTGACATGACCTTCGTTTTGTCCATGTTCATTTTAAGACCCTCTCTTTCGTAGGCTCTACTGAGGTCATCGAGCATTGTACTGAGGTCCTCCATAGTCTCGGTATAGTGTCGGGTCAATCTAGCTCTTGGGTTGTTTGCCAGATTCGTAACGGGGTTACTTGTTGACGTGTATAACTGTCCATAGAACCTCTAGATCTCTCTCACCAGCTCAGGTTTGGCGGATACGATCCTGCCATCATCGGTCTCCAGTTTCGTAAGCTGGCTCTGCCCAATAGACAGATCTCTAGCAAAGACCTTGGAGCCTTCATTTCGCTCTATCGCGTCCTTAACACGGTCTGTATTAAAACAGTGAAGATCGCTTTTCAAGGACTTAGAGATCCGTCTATTGAGTTGCCGGTAATTTAGCGCATCATCTGAAGACTGCAGAATTATCTCGCGCCTCTCCTTTATGAGCCGTAAAGTAGGATCAGAAAGCTTCTTTTTTGAATTCGTACGACGGGTCTTGAAGATCTTAGACCCGACCGTGTGGACAGTTTCCCACGAACCCATCGTTATAATCGTCCACGGATCTCCCTAGGCATTCGAAATGATTCTGAAGGTCGAGCTGAAAGGTCTCGGGGTTTTGGACCTGGATCGGTGCTGGGCGGAGCGTAGACTTCATCAGTCGAGATCTTTCCAGCTTGATATTTAAGTTCAATGTGCCTTATACCATGCGGTGATCACTTCCGGTTTTCACCGTGTTGATCATTGAATACTTGCTTCTTCGTCGAAATACTGAAGTCAATCTATAGAAAGAAAGAAATGAAAAAATAAAAAATTTAGAAAGAAAGACAAAACATTTAATGTAGGCGTTTTGCAATGTTTTAATTTTATGGTGTATTAAATACCTACAGTATGATATGATTATATTTCAATGATGAATTTACTATAGAGTGGTTGTGTTCTGAATTTTTGAAGTGAAGCCGGTGGGAATCGGCTTATATGGAACCTTCGCCACTGTTGCATTGCCTTATTATTATCTAAAGCAGTCCAGTTACTTTGACCTTCTTCGATGCTTCTCATTCAGAAACTGTTGCTAACAACCGCATCAGCTATCAAGGTTCCCGTCTTTCATAAGAGGTATCTCTCTTTCTCTCTCTGCTGTCAAGGTTCCCGTCTTTCGTAAGAGGTCTCTCTCTCTCTGTAGTCGGTCCCTCATGTCTCAGGATCGTGGTCAGCTTGGGAGTTGTACCTGGAGCGGATGATTAAGAGGTATAGGTATTATAGGTGCATAAAAATCTCGGTGCATTACATAAGGCAGCATGAAATGTTGACACACCATTACGTGTTAATGTCGAATGTTAAGTAACATATTGGATGTTTGTTAGTGCCGACTGCCGATATAATCCAGTCAGGTTGTTCGGTGTATCCGTTTTATTGGGCTGTTCGGTAATAAGGTGTTTACATTTGTTGCTGGTCCAGACCAGCAACAAATGTTCAACAAATTTCCAGAAATTTGTAGAACGCTCCTAAAAACCATTACGATAATGTAACGCCCAGTAACCCTTGCTGAAAATAAAACTCAATTGTGTTAAAGACTGAAACATGTCAGTAACGACTTAACATATTGAACTAAGTGAATGGTGCTCGGCTGGTCCATTGTCTACTTTTCTCTTAGAAAAAGAAATCTGAGCTAAACCTAATTAATTAATGCAAGAGTACTGTTTCTCTGAAGACGTTATATTGTAAAATTTACACGATTAAAATTGCATACCGCTATGTTTTCAATATATTAATACTCGTTTCATTTCAGGCTATTATAATATTAAACATATCTTTCGTGTAGGAGCTCAACTGTCACTAATGAGGCACAATTGCACTTCCTCTCTCCTTAAACATCATTATTATATTTTCTCTGCTCCTGTTTCATATTTATTATTATATGGATATATTTATATGTATGTGTATATATTTATTTAGATTAGTATAATATACTATACACATGTATGTATTTATTGTATTATGTAAACGCTACACCGCGGACTACCTACAGTATTTGTCTGTCCTTCCCCTTTTTAAATCCATCCTAAGGTTGTCTTTAAAAGATCGCTCTTAGCGATAAGACCGCCCATTGTGTCACCCTTTGTACAGTTTCTATATTTATGTCTGTAATTTATATGGTGTACATAATAAAGAGTATTCTATTCTATTCTATTACTTTTTCTATTGTTACCGACCTTTAGGACATTTCGCGACAGCGGATTTCTTGTCGAGAGCATCTTTAAACACATAATTAGCAGTTTCTTTGCAATAAATAGATAGTAAAATTTTCATGTTTGCCATTTCGATAACAATTTAGGTCCAGTGCAAAATTTCGTTAGCGTTCATTAACTTCACGTTTTTGTCCTGAAAGTGAGAGGGGGACACGGTTAAATGCTATCTCACTCAGAATGGCTTTTGAAGATCATAAAAAAAAAATTAACCATGTAAGTAAGCAGTAAGGCAATAATTAATGTTTGTGTAAACATAGATCATGTTTTATTTAGCATTTTACAGTAAATCATACGGTTTTCAGTTGCGTTTTTAAGCGTTGATAAAGGACTAGAAATCGCTCCTAGTGTTGTCCATATCCATAATTAGTCAATCCATACCTAATTAGTTAATAATTAGTCAGTTTAATACATGAAGCCTCTACACGAAGCCTACATGAAGCTCTAGCAGAATAATAGTTTACAATGAGTGTAGGTACTGGGAAGAAAAAGGAGACAAGACCTCGAAGACAACACGATTCGACACAGTATGTCTATTGTGTCTACAGTCTAGTTGTCACTAGACTGTTATAAGACCTTACAATATGTAATTACCAGACAGATGACTTTGATCTGATACAATGTTTTCCTACTTTAAACTGCAATAAGCTAAAATCCTTAGCTAACAATTAAAGAAACTTCATAGAAGGTGCACCTAAGTAAATCAGCTGAAAACTGAAAATTATGGACTACAGAATATCGGTAACCGTCCTAAGCGTACAAGATGGCGGAGCCGGCAGAACTTGGCAAATAACCATCGGTTTTATATTCATGACACGCAAAATACGCGCATTGACGTGGAGTTGCGGACACCAGTCCGTATTACCTATATTCATGACGACAGTAAGAAACCTTAGAAGTGCGCAATCTCGATTATCGGAACTGGGTATCGCTGAGATACTTTGGCAGTCACATAAATATGCAACGTCACACACATAAATCTACTCAAGCGAAACTACATTTTTCTTTTGAAACCACAACAACATCGTGTTATCGATAGAAACTACCTCTGGCCCAGAAACTTGGACGTGAATAGATGGGGGAATCCGGAAGTATCACTCGTCTACACGGGTTGGGTTCAAGTTCCTTTCTTATTAGAAATGGACAAGTGCAGCTGGTTCTTTAATTGGCAGTGCTCGAGAAAATAAAAGCAATGAACGGAAAACTGCGTTTAAGTGTGTCAGTGACCGTGTATCAACTCTGTCCGAGTTGTCGGTGACCGGTTGACCGATTCATGGTTTATTATTGTAGCTTCCTGCGTCACATAGCTCAGTTTATAGTTTTCCCCGGGATCTTCAAGTCTTGCATTTGCATAGTATCCGATTGTTACCTGATGCAGTTTAGCTTATGAAAATAACCTGAAGTCAGAAACAAAATAAATTAACTGGATTCGCAGAGACAATTTAGTTTTATTTTATTGTTTCTGATAACATGCATCATTGAAGGTATATATTATGGTTCGTAGAATAGTGAGTGATCAATATCCTCTATTATCAAAAACATAATACAGACATAATCATTAGGCAACAATACACTGACGACTTAACATTTCCAAACTGGAACTGTTTACCGTTTTCTGCTAAACCGGTTACCTAGTTTAATATTATTCTTACAATGAGCTACGCGTCTGATTTGCATATTGATTTAACGCTTCGATCATCCGAAAAAGCAATTGCTACACACGTCGTTGCAGCATTGGAAAGGCAAAAGTTTGTTACGCAACCTTTTATTGTGTAAGCGTTCGGTGAAAGAAGTTGTCCCACCAGCCCACCACTAGCAGCTGCAGTAGTGCATACGGCATGACAACGGGCGGTCGACTCTGCGTCCATTCGCACCGCGAACTTCGTCCCGAGTGTAAACGAGTAATCGCTGATCAAACTAAAGTTTAATACGGTTGTGCAACCCGTCTATTTGGATGTGTTGTTTGTGTGTGCGAATGATTTTATGTATGACGTTTGATTGTTTTTAATTTCTTGTTTAGATTTTATTTCTGTTACACACTGTATAAATATGTAGTTTATAGTTTTCAAATGTCCGAGTTTTCTATAATAGTAATTTATATGAGGCGGAGTGTCTAAAATAATGGAGTTGTGATTACTATCACATTGTGAAATCGGTCATATTTGTAGAGTTAATATTTGCAACCCGATCTCATGTTGCGATATATTCAATGTAGCAAACGATTGCATTAAAACATGTCTGCAAAATTTTAGGTACACATCGGTCACTGCAGTTTGTGAAAATACTTTCGCAAAAAGAACATCAGACGATCTAATATTTGTCTATTAGGCAAGACGTCTGAATAACAAGATCTTACGAACATCCTTCATGGTTATGATTAACAAAAATAAATATAGCAGTTTCGTAATAAACAACGTTTTATAGCTATAGTTAGTTAAATAAGCTTGCTGTAACGGTGAAGTAAATTAGAAAGCATGAAGCGGCTAAGGCCGAGGCAGTGAGTAACTAACTAACGGGACGGTGACTGTAGTTATCGTACCATTTTATGTGTACATGGTGCAGTCTGCACTTTACTTTATTTGTTTCCTTTCTATGCTCAGTTTCTCACCATAATACCTACGGGGTACAAGAGTATGTCTACCTACTTAGTTCATGCTACTTTGGTTTCAACTAATTAAAAGTTTGCTCTATTTGTCTGTTTTGCTGAAAAAAGCACCGGAAAATATAAATAAATTAATGTCATAGAGCCAGAGATACTAAACATTTTTGCGTTTGCTCTATTTGTCTGTTTTGCTGAAAAAATTTTCCCGGAAAATGTAAATAGAAATACCATCAAAAACATAACTTGTAAAAAAAAGCCAAGTCTCGCAACTCAGTTCTTCTACCGTAAATATTTGTGAGATCCATGTAACACCAAGTGGGTTAATTTATTCAGTCCCTACTTGAGGGACCTGTTATTACGTAATTAGCTAACCTAACAACATTTTATAGTGACCATATCAGTATTAAAAATCGTTTATGTTTTAAATAAATACATTGACTCGGCCATCGCATGAAAACACAATGTATCTCACAAGTAACACATAGTATATTAAATTAGATTGTTTTGTTTTAAAAGACTTTTAATACCCTATCTACACCTATTATTTATATATTTATTTATTTATATATACTTTATTGTACACCAGAAAATACATAACAAAAAATACGATTATGAATACAAAACATACAATGGGCGGCCTTATCGCTTTCTGCGATTATTCCATTATACATATACAGGTACACTGATTCATTCACTGCTAATGTAACTTTGTAATCCTTTATATTTATATAAGATTACAAAGTTATTTATGCAGTTGGCGTATCTAGAAAACTGGAACGAAATTGCAAAATATTTTAGTTTTTCCTTGATTTATACACTAAACACTAATTGTATTCTAAATTTGAAGCTTCTATGTCTGCTAGAAGGGCTTTAGAGTTTTGATGATCGGTCAGTCAGTCTTTGAGTGACTGACAAAATTAAAAAACCGACTAATTATAATTCTTAAACTACTGATTTAAATGGAAGGAAATTTTAAATATACCGTGTTTATACAATGCCTGCTTGGTTACTGAAAATTCAGGCTTATAGTTTTATCTTCAACGAAGTTATAGGTGGGTCAAAAATGGCCTGAACTGTTTCGAGAAAAGGATGGTATGACCGTGCCGCTTTTTACTCGACTTGGCGGGGGCACTGCCGTGCCCCCAGATAAATGAATGCCATAGAGCCAGAGATACCAAGCATTTTGCATATCTGTGGAAACAGACCTATTTATAACAGTGTAAATAATATCTAATTGAGATGTCTTTGCAATGCTCTCAGAGTTGCTAAAAAACAGCCTTATTCTCAAGTCAAGTCTTCGGTAAACATGTTTTTCTAGTCACTTATCTCGGCTAGTTGAAACTATGACAGGAATTGCGCCACATGTATGTGACATTCGTGATGCAATTGATTTCGCACAGCACACTACAAAAGATTAAGCACTCTTGTAGGTATACTAAGCACTACTCTACACACGGTATAAGTTATAGCTACCCTTAAATGACTCGAGTCAAACATTATAAAAATGACTACATATATGAACAATGCTGACATCCTCATTGATAACGACGTATTTCTTGTTAGCCGGGGCCGCCATCATCGTCTGCGATCCCTACAAACATCCGCTGTTTACTTACTATGTTTACATAATAAACAAAACACACGCGGCTTTACACTACTATGTAGATTAGAAATAAACAAGATTCGGCGTAAACAATCCCTTGTGTAACGATCATTATGGGCTATTTTTGTTTGGTGCAAAATGTTTACCAACCCGGCCCTCACATCCATAATGTTTGTATTAACGTGGCCTCTGTTTTAAGTACAATAAGGTCGAGTTTGTCTTGAACTGTTTCCTAGTATATTGCCTGAAGGTGAAGCCGTTCGTGTGGTTTAGAACTTAAACTGTAATACGAAGCAATTACCGCTGCCAATGGCCTCTGCGAATTAATAAATACTTAGCCAGTAGATTATTATTTCTTAACAATCTGCTGGATTATTTATGAAAATTCAAATGAACTCTTTACGGAAAATAGATAAATATTAAATTAGCTGTACAGGGACAAAAACAGACCTTTTTTACCAGGTTTGCACCCAAGCAATACAAAAATAAGCGTCTATTAGCAGCAAGTGCTGTTACCTAAGTGCTATTCAATGAAAATCAATCGTTATTTAAGCTTCATATTTTTTATTCAATTTACTATTAAGTACTTATTGTCTAGAGAAAAAGTAGGTTGTGGTCTATTGACCCGGACGCGTGATTCATTCATACTCATTGCAATCATGGCCACATAGTAGCATTTTTGCGACTGACACATTTTCTAAACACCAACACAATCGATCGAATAATATCCTTATCACAATAGGAATAAGCAAACAATAATTAATAAATAATTTAATTTATAAATAAATTAAATAATTTATTAATAATAACAGCCGCACAGGTCGATCGATCAGGTTAAGCTACGCTTGCCGCGGTTGGTCTGTGGATGGTTGACCATCTCGAGACCCCTCCGTGTCTCGGAAAGCACGTTAAGGCGTTGGTCCCGGCTATCATTCGTGGATCTATGACAGTCGTTACGGGTCGTCAGAAGCCTGAAAATCCGACAACCAATCTTACCAAGGGATATCGTATTACCCAGTAACTGGGTTGTGGAGGTCAGGCGCATCCGGTTAGACTGGAAGCCGACCCCAACATAGTTGGGACAAGTCTAGGCAGATGATGATGTTTGGGAATAAGACTAAGAAATGTTCGATGGCATGAGTAATTAGAACTGTGTAATCCTTTAGTTTCTCATTAGCCCCGTAACAATCACGTTTAATAGTGAATTAATATTCGAATCAATGCCTTGTTTATGTAACTAATTGGAACACAAACTATTCTAGTATTTTGTCTAAATTAGTAGATATTTTTGTCGATCAGAATCAGCTGTCGTCAGAAAGTCATAAGATATGGTTTAAATACTTTATAAAGGCATTATGCTTGGATTTGGTTTATCTGAATTGTAAATCAATTATTTGTTATTTATACTGAAAAGTTAATATTATTGTTTTGACGAAACAAACGAAGGAATATTGTGCTTACATGGCTTACAGACGATATGAAATGACAAAGTAAACGGATGATATTAAAATTTATAATCCGCAACGAAATGGTCTAGGTAGTTATTATTTCGTTTATTTATCTATTTACTTATTTAATTAATTAATTACATTTTTAAATATTTCTTAAAATATGAAATAAGTATAAAAAACATTAATTTAATTTAAATGCGCTAAAACGAATAAAATAACTCAAACTATCTCTATACCAAATTTCATCTTAATCGGTTCAGCGGTTTAAGCGTGAAGACACACACACACACACACACACACACCCACACACACACACCCCCACACACCCCCCACACACACACCCCACACACACACATACACTTTGGCATAAATTATAATATTAGTATGGATTAATATTATTAGTCAAATCTCATCATACGTATCAAGTAAATATATCGCATATTATAATTTTAATGAAAAATATAGAAGGGATCTAGAATATAATATTTTCAGTATCACACACAAAGGGCTGAATAAGTTAGAAGAAGTGAAGGGTAATCTTGTACAATAAGTTATTGTAGAATTATATTTGTGCTCCATTCTACAAACAATAAAAAAACAATAATTAAGCATAGCATTAAGCAAGAGATAAAAACTAAAAGATTCAAGATGCAACATTCGACGAATACCAAAACAGTATGCTGACAAACCTTTAAAAGAATTAAGACGTTTATACGGAAGTAAAAATTACAGACGCCATACAAGGATGTGGAAGACGCATTTCCTCATAAATGTACAGAGGCTTTTAAAAATGCATAATTATGAGAAAGATCAGATGCTCAATTATGTTTAAAATTCATCCTTCCCTTGAAGGCGGGTGTAAATGACCTGAGACCTGATGACAGTAATCAATCTTCAACGCTTCAAGCATCAATTGATGAGGTAACCAATAAAAGATCATTCTGTTTACACGTTTTGAATATCTCTTCTGTCTGCAATCGTACGTGCAAACCTGATGCGTCACACTATCAGCCTCCTTTGATTTCTATAGAAATTACGCAACAAAAATGTATGTAACAGGCACGTGTGAATGTTATTGTTAAAACGTGAGTTATATTCCACCGTTCTCATTCAATTGAACAATCAAAACGCGTTTTATTGCCATTGTAACTATATTGAATGTCTCCTCTTGTTTTGATGATCAGCAGCTATATTGATTAAAAAAAAATAACAAAACATTTCTTTTCCATTCTGTGATTGGTTATACTATAAAATACTTTTTAGGGTTCCTTGAGGTTGCAAAATTAATGTCAAGGTATACATATAAGAATGGTAACAAAAATAAATGCATGTGGGTAGAAAAAGAAGATTACTCGCCCAGTGGCAAAAAACCCCAAAATCAGTCATTTGTCTCTTATTGTTTTCCTTGATACCCCTTATTTGTGATTATCGTGTCACCTTGCCTGTTTTGTAGAACAGTCTTGAATGTCATCCCGTTATTTATTTAAGAGCCTAATATTATAACTAGAGTAGATATGACACCGCATCTCAAAATATTTGTTTTACGTCAGTTTGCTATATGTCTTGGGTCTCACAGTGTAAATACTAGAAACTTGTCGTTGTAATACTAATAAAAAATGTCATTATGGAACGGCATTGGTGTCAATATAACTTATTTCCCTGCTTTTCCGGAAGCGAGAGGCTTAATAGCGATGTTTGACGTCTGCATCATAAACTTTAATTGCTCGTTGCGAAATCGCCACAAATAGTACATCATCAACACGTGAAGCTGATATTCTTTTTCTTAGCGTATCGATTGCAAGATAGTTTAAAATTTTTTGGCCCAAAATTCAGCTGCGCGAACTCCACTCACTGACGCAGTCATAAGATATTAATTAATATTTCATTATTACTAGTATTTTTCCTTATATTAGATGCTTCATCGCAATTTCTTTGTTCGGCAGAACGAAGCTTCTTTTAGTCCTGTGAATCCATATAAGTATTCTAGTTTCCTGTAATCTTCCCTTGGGTAGTAATCTCATATCTGTATCTTTATAGACTAGAGTCTATAAAGATTATAGTCTACAAAAACATGTTATGTGTACATAAAATAGTTAAAAATACATAACATAGATAATGTTAGTTTTAAAACTCTTCCATTTACAGCATCTGCATACATTACAGTAATAAGCACACCGAATCCCTTCAGGGTCGGCACTATCACGTATCTTAATCCACTATCACGTAGGTTAATCCTGTTATGATAGCTGTAAAGGTAATTATAAATAAATAAATAAATCTTTCCATGGAGAAACCCCGCATAATCTGTAATCTGTTTATACAGATTTATCAGAAAATGCACAGTTTACTCAGAAAACCCACGTCTTTCTGCAATTTACTTACCATATATATTAATTTGTGGGCAGTGGACGGTGTCATTTATAGACAAGCTTTCGAGACGTTGGCACGATATTGTCTCAATTAGGCCTCAAGATCAAATAATAACTCGAGCACAAACGTGTTCTTAAATAATAAATATATGATATTTTGAAAACTCTTAACAAAGTGTGACCATTTAGTAAAATCTAAAAAAAAAGATTAAAAAATCAATATTTAACTATTATCATCTTATAAATATTTACAGTGCTTAGTCTTCAAATATTTCAAAGAATACTAGAATGTAAATGATGTGGACGAAGTGTGTCGTGATATAAAAACATTTAAGAGACTATTGTGATGTGTTAATACAATGTCTGCTGGTGTGTGGGATCTGATGCCGTCGAGGTGTCGGTGGATCGAGACGCTGCGGCACTGCGGCAAAACGCTGTTGCGGAGGCAGAGGCGACTGCTCAGGAGGTTGAAGAAGGTATGCTTCAGATAATGGATCAACTGGATTTGCATGATGTACTCACAGAACGAAACAGTCTAGGTAGCATTTCTGTCGATTTTGATCGATGCAAGCGCTGGCACTTTTTTCCTTAATATAATAGCAATGGTGTATCATAGACCTATAAAAGCAAACTTTATCTTGACATCCTGAGAAAACCTGATCAGAAATTCAGATCACATTTACCTTGGACATAAGTAAACGATGCAGTAAGTACAAAGCGTCGCTCACGTTTAACTTTCATATTTAATGGGATAAATAGAACTAGGTAATAACAGCAAGATCTAACTACAACTGTCGAGTCACGTTCAACGGTGATCGAATTTTAATATAAGCCAGTCTGCACGTAACTAGTTCTCTATTTGTGAAAGCAAAACCGAAGCAATTTCTTCATAAGCGCTTACAACCTTTTCAATAATCCCGCGCTTGCACCTGATTATATACGAATAAATAAAAAAATATTATTTTATGGCAAATGAAGTGATTTATCCACCCACCCGCACTGGGCCCGCATGGTGGATTAAGGCCCGCTCCCTCTCACTAAGAGGAGGCCTGTGTGACCTGTGTCCCAGCAGTGGGATTATTATAGGCTGATTATCCATGAAGTGATTTCAATTATAGTTTCTTAACATGCTTAAGACGAAAGCGCCAGGGTAGCCCGCGAAATTCAAATTTTCTTACGTTTTTTGCAATTTGCTGGTCAGTATTAAGTTGTACGTTGATTAATATATGATTCGCGGCCGTAACAAATATGTATTTACAGAATTCTAATCATTAAAGTCATCAACACAACTCTCTAAGACCAAGTAATCCAACAGAATGACTATTTCATGAAATCTTGACATTTTGGGTTTGTAGTTTGTACTAACCTATCAAGTTGTATTACTGATTTTAATGATTATGATTCTGTAAATACATGCTTGTTACGGCCGTGAATCATATTTTGATCGACGTACAACTTAATACACCAAATTGCAAAAAAACGTAAGAAAATTTGAATTTCGCGGGCTACCTTAGCGCTTCCCCAAAAGCGTTTACGCCGTACGGCATTTCATACAAACTTTCAAGCCTTTGTTTTTCGAAATGAATGAACCTATTTCAATTAAACTTCATTCGCATAAGCACGATACAAATGTCTAAAAAGTTACTTAAGAACATTTTCGAAAAATAGTGTTACAGACAAAATAGACCGATTTTAAATTTTCCAGAGAAACGGAGATTTCCGGTTATCTTTTTTTAAATATGACATTTCGAAAATGTTCTTAATTCTTTTTAGACCTTTGTACCTTGCATTATGCATATGAAGTTTCGATAAAATCGGTTCATTCATTTCGAAAAACAAGGGCTTGAAAGTTTGCATGAAATAGCGTACGGCGTAAACGCTCTTCAAGACATTGACTTGTATTGTCTTTTTATTTTCACTTTATGAAAAATTAATATTTATTTAATTATAACATCTTTACTTGTAGCATTTACATATTATTTTAAAAAGTTATTAAACTACAATGGTATTAAAGGTGAAAGTGCAACATTAAAAAAACTGGTCAAGTGCGAGTCGGACTCGCATACGAAGGGTTCCGTACCACAAGGCAAAAACGTCGAAAAAAAAACACGTTTGTTGTATTGGATAAAAACCCTCAAATATTTTTTTTTCGGTTTTTAGTATTTGTTGTTATAGCGGCAACAGGAATACATCATCTGTGAAAATTTCAACTGTCTAGCTATCACGGTTCATGAGATACAGCTTGGTGACAGACAGACAGAGAGACGGACAGTGGAGTCTTAGTAATAGGGTCCCGTTTTTACCTTTGTTGGGTACAGAACCCTAAAAATGAAGTCTCCATCTTCAGTGTTAGTCATTGTTGATCTGTTCGCGCAACAGTCACGGCCGCTTGTACAATACCAAATTGTGAAATATCTTGCTACTTTATTTTCATTTGTTCATTGTCTTTGCACTATTTAATTAGCTCCGATGTCTTATTGATGAGCCAGTATCGTGCCTGATCAGTGCTCACATTAACATCTTCAGAATTTGTTATGGTGCTTTAAATAGTCCATTGTTTTACTAATCGCTGTTGTGAACCATTGTAGACACATCTTGTAAGTAATATGTTTTAATTATCTCATGTCTAATTTACTTATAAGAATTCATTCGCAAGATTTTCTCCTTGTTTTGTAAGGAAAGACATCTTATCTTCATCCTTTGGACACGTTTGATTAATAGGAGTGTCTTCACTTCCTAAATATTTGTGATTGATATTGATAAGTTTGTCTGTTTTTGATTATACTTCTTTAATCATCTCAGAACTGATGTACTACATTTTCGATAAATATTGAGATGTTTGCTACGTAGTTTTCATGCTGTTCATAGGTTGATAAAATATCTTCGTGGAGTAGCTAAACATCTTAATTTTTACTATCGTGTTTACAAACACTTGTCACGAATTCAAATTAGATATGTATATGTCGCAGGTTTTTCATAAAATTAGGTTTTTGATGAGAAACCGGAAGATGACACATTGTAAACTCAATTTCATCATAAACCTGTAACAATCCAGATTTTTGATCAAAAACCTGAACTAGTTTGGGTTTATGATAAAGTTCTTGTCAAAATCACGGGTTTGCTTGGTTTTATGACAAATAAATCTATTTAAATGAAATAAATAAAACAATCCATCATCATTTGCAACTTAGTAGAAAGAAAACAATTATTTATTTATCAAAATTTTACATCCATGATCCAATCAATGTTCTCCTCCTTCAATCCAATTATGAAATGTAATGTTTCAATGTCACACGTACCTTTATTAATCTGATTTTGATAAGCCGCGAATATGAAATTTCGTAACTATTAAATACGACTAAACTGAGTCAAAATTAAAAAAAGAATAAAAATGTAATAAAGAAACGTTTACCACGTGCTTGCTTTTTTATAAACAATCAAGCATACTAGCGGATTTATAAAAAAGCAAGCATGTGGTAAACGATTCTTTATTACGCGGCTTATCAAAATGAGATTAATATAGGTACGAGACATTGAAACATTTCATTTCATAATTGGATTGAAGGAGGAGAACATCCCAAGTAACATTTCATTCGGGCCTAGGTTATAGAAAATGCCTTTAGGTTTTCCCAGGGTCGTAAAAAGGTTAATGCTTTGCTATCTAGTCATATTAAGTACTTGACAATGATTAATAAGTCCTAAAACTAATTGTTTATTATTACAACCTTGGAGCCACTGACAAGAGTTTAAATTAACGTTATTTTGACTTGTGTTTCAAGAGCATATAGTCCTAGGAACTTATAGTTGTCGTAGACTCTTGATTAAGTTCTGGAAAGGCTAGCATTATGCTAAAGTGAGATCTAAAGGTTAAATTTTTAACTTTGATATAACCATAAAGTTATGGAATGTTGAAATTGCTTATAAGTAATTTCTAAAACCTACTTAAAACTTATAGGTAGTGTTATAGTTATCTAAGTTAACAAATTAGGACTGCGTGGTGAAAACCTAAACCAATAAGCTATTTTTATGAGCTGAAGGCATGCTTAAAGTCCTACAAGAATATTTTAAAGCTTTAGAGGCATCCTCAAATAATGTTAGTTGTGTCTAGGGTTGCCAACCATACTTTATAATAACGTATCCTACTTTATTTTTGGTAATTATACTTTATACTTTTACATACAAATAAAGTATGCGAAAATACTTTATTTTCAACCTTTACTGTGATGCGTAAAACATACTCATCATGGGTACTTAACGATTTATAATTTACCTATCCCTATATACCTATAGTTTTTTCTATAATGAATCTAAAGTGGCGAGAAGAGAGAAATAGAGCATCAATAAATTTAATTAAAAACGAATTGTTTATTTATTTAAATTTAAACGTTGATTGTCAAACAAGCTTTGTAACATTTAAAGACAACAAAAAATTGTTAGTATGTGCTAAAAGCACACAAAAATACGTGTTTAAAGCAATAAAAACATACAGTTTGAAAAATACTTTTTTTTCTTTCTAATACTTTATTTTTTTCCTATTCAAACCACTTTATACGTTTTTTTTTTGTCAAAAAAAGTTGGCAACCCTAGTTGTGTCCGCGAATTCAAAGCATTCCGTTGTATTAAAGTCAAGTCAAGTAGTCAAGTCTTGAACTACTCCTGGCGATAACCTTAAAGCTGCGAAAACAGCCTTGTAGTTTTAAGTAGCTCCGCGAGATGATCTGTAGCTCTTATTTTGGAAAACATTAAGAGCTTTTAGCTGTTACAGTTCTGAAAATGTTAATTTTAATGCTTTCTAGTAATTTCCTAACGCCAGCCATATTTTTTTACTGAAATGAAAAAAAATCTAAACAAAAAGCAATATTTTAAGTCATCATGGCAAAATTAAGTAACGTGTGCTATGTGATTTAAAATATATGATTTTTATATGAATAGAAGTTTTATTTCTAATGCAACTTACTACCAACCACCTAATTTTATAATTTTTATTTCATTAAAATATCTTCTAAATTTTTTACTTGCGAAAGGCCCGTCTCGTATACAGCACTATTATCCTAAAGTTTCACGATAAAGTGCCAGTCGCACTATTTTTTTGATTTTTCCTGACTTCAGCAAGCAACTTATTATTTTTTATGAATATAATAACACTTACATCTAGCCATTTTGAAACTTGGTATAATGACAGGGAATGGCGCCATTATAAATAAGTATTTAAATCCACGATTGGTAAAATAAATCTTACACAGAAACATTTTAAAACCTGAGAGTCCTGGAAAGGCATTAATTCATGTCCATCAAAAAGGTTTTAAGTTGTCATTGAGTTAAATCCATGACTAATTTAGAACTTAAAAGCTGCCTTGTTAGGTCATATTAACGTTAAATTAAGGTTGTGAAGGTTATATTTGGGTTCTGTGTAAGTAGTTTGAAAGGTTTTGAATTTGAGCTATAGGTTTTGCTGTAGCTCTCAGAAAGGTTCTAAAACTTGGGCCCTTTTTGCACTCAGGAGGTTAATATAAGCTTAATATAACGTTATTAAGTCTATTAAGACTTACGAACAGATTTCCATACAAAGGTTCTAGAACCTTTCCAAAACCTTTCTAAAACCTAAAATGTTACTTGGGATTGATTGGATCATGGATGTAAAATTTTGATAAATAAATAATTGTTTTCTTTCTACTAAGTTGCAAATGATGATGGATTGTTTTATTTAAATAGATTTATTTGTCATAAAACCAAGCAAACCCGTGATTTTGACCAAGAACTTTATCATAAACCCAAACTAGTTCAGGTTTTTGATCAAAAATCTGGATTGTTACAGGTTTATGATGAAATTGAGTTTAAAATGTGTCATCTTCCGGTTTTTCATCAAAAACCTAGGATTTTCATCAAAAACCTAATTTTATGAAAAACCTGCGACATATACATCGTTATTGAAACATGAATCTACTCATGAAATAGCAAACGAAATTCGTGGTTTATCAGATTGATCATTGAATGTTCTGCATATCATCCAGTACTTACTTTCGAATTAAGTTCTACAATTCACTGCCTGCTTAGATATACTGGCACAATAACAGCTGCAAGCGCATACAACACCGCTAGTTTATCACTAAGAGCATCGTTGACCTATTTCGATTTAGCCTGCACACTACTTGTGCCACAAGGTGAACATCTGTGTTGATGATACTCTTAAACTGCTCCAATAGAGTATGTCTGTGTATCGTAACTTTATCTGGCCTATAACCTCAACGCTTCGTCGCAAGAAGCGATTTATACGACTAAAATGTAAGTAGATACTTGTTTGTTAGGAATCTAGAAAGTGAGCCATCAAAAATAAAGATTATTAAAAGGATCGCAGGACATTCTAACAAACAGACGTCTTTGTTCGCACCATCTCACCCGAAGTTTTGATGATAAATTCAATGTTAATGATGATGATGACATCATACCAATGTGTAGACCTCAAAGATTTTTGGGTTTACAAAAACCATAAAATAAAAAAGAAACCGTAAAGGTTTTATTAATTCTACTTGCTTCATTGAGGCTTATATTTTTTACCCTTCGTTTATTGCCAGTGGTGAATTTATCGGTAGCGGCCTAGCAGCCCATATTGCAATATTGGTTGAAGCATTGACTTTCGTCTTCTGTATTAAGCGATAACCTTCATTTACTTGGCTTCTTACTTCACAAAGGTCGTCCCGGCCAAGGTTAGGTTAGCAATAAATTTCACCCGGAGCTCTAAATCCTTTAGGGATTCTTGAGTATCCGTGCAATGAGATCTAGGGATGAAAGTCGGATTTACGAAAATGTAACTCGTGCCTCTATAATTAATTTAGGGCTGATTTTTCGATCAACAGATAATTTTGAATCGTGGAATAAAATTGACGTCTGACAGCATGGAAGTATGGAAGCACTATCAAAAATTCAAAATTATTCCTCGGATAAAATTATCTGGCGTTGGAAAAATCAGCCCTTAGATGAATAATGAAAAGTGGAAAAAAGGACATACTTATTAATTTATTATATTTAAAAAAATATTTGCAAATTCGAATTTTTGATGCGCTATGATTATTTTGCTTATTTTTTCATATTCATGTACAGACGCCAGCACATCAAGCTACACCTAACTGTCAAATTTTCCCAATCAACTTTGAACCTTATGCTTGGGCGATAAAGTTGAAAATCTATTAAAGAAATCTGACAGATTGTAGTAACTTGATGTGCTGGCGTCTGTACATATTATTATTTTAAATGTTAGCTTATAATTATTATGTAAATATTATATTGATTTTGTGTAAGTTAAAATTAGAAAATTATAATATTTACAAATTATTAGATATTATCACACTAATATTATAAAGGCGAAAGTTTGTAAGTGTGTGTGTGTTTATATGTTTGTTACTTCTTCACGCTCAAACGGCTGTACCAATTTTGATAAAATTCTGTATGGAGGTAGCTGACACTGGATTAACATAGGCTACTTTTATCCCGATATTCCCACGGGATCGAAACTTATGCGGGTAAAACCGCGGGGCGCAGCTAGTTACAAATAATAATGTTCCTTTTTCCGATTTTGTGATTATGTAACAAAACGCCAAAAAATACATTGGTAAAGTTAAGTAATTCCTCTCATTGCCATTTGAAATGCATCCTCTTACTAAATATAAAACTGTAGAGATAGTTTTAAATGCTAAATATAATCTTAAACAGTTCTAAAAATATATCGTTCTACAGGTGTATTTACCGGTGTATGTTTTGCAAGCCGGGCAGCGTTGCGCCACGTATCGGCGCGGGCGCTTGCCAAACTTCGTTGTTATTATTATTTTGTATCTGGGGATTTCACTTTTGCGAATCTTGATACCAAATACCAGCAGATGACACCATTGCCGATTGCTTTTTAAGATTCGTTTGTACTATATCTTAGTGGCTTACGAAATTGAGATGCGCAAGACGTGCAGGAAAATAGATTCAGTATGCGTGTTTACTTCGAAGACATGCTTGGAATATAAGAATATCTTTTAGGCTTTTGTGACTCGTAAATATGGCTACAAAATTAAACTAATGCCATTATACAGCGTTATTTATTTAACTAGTTTCAGGTTTGTCAATGTCGATTTATATTTCTACATAGTGGATACGCGTTCGTTGATATTCATCAAAGTAAATAAAATAAAAACAGCCTTCCTGCTTGCAGATTTAGCTAGTTTTTATGAGTATATCATTATAGAGAATTCCGGTTCCTTTATAATCATTTAGACAAATATTTGATGTGATTTAAATTCATATACGAGTACATTATCTTCGTTACCTACCATTTGTTTGACTTTGACTGTTTGTCTTGTGTTTAACGGTCTATACATTAAAAAAAGACCATTACAACATGGTGGTTCAAAGAAACAGAATATTATATCGGTAAAAGTTTCTAATAAGCGCTTCACATAATTATCCGTTGTTAACTTCGATCAATATTATTGATCGATATATAGCCCCGACCTCGCACCTTGCGATTTTTATTTATTTCTGAAAATAAAAGAATAACTTCGAGGAAAACGTTTTATGGACGCCGAGGAAGCAGTGGCTGCGTTTCAAAATGCCGTCGAAGAGTCCCCTAAGAACGAGTGGGCAAAGTGCTTTTCTCAGTAGTTCCATCGGATGCAGCGATGTATTGATGTAAATGGACACCAATTTGAAAATATATAATAAAACTAATAATTGTCCAGTTTTTGATTTTCTAAGAACTTTCAGTGTCACCCTCGTACTAAGTATTGTACCCATTAAGCAAAAGATTTCACTCTTCAGCTTCTATTTATTTCCGACTTCACCTACGTCCTACGTATCTGGAGATGGCACAGATTGTGCCAATATCTCCACGGTCAATGGTAACAATTTCGTCCGCCTATTTCAAATATTAATTCATTTCAGCCACGAATCATTATAGGTTGGGCTCTTTCTTACTTTTCTACCATATACTTCAACGGTTTCCTGAGTCCCTCGTCCAGGACAGACGATCTCGCAAAGTTGTAAGGCCAACGCGCCTTTAGACGTCTGGGAATACATTCAAAATAATTATTATACTCTATTCTAACCTTGTTTAATTTCTTTATTTCCAGGCGTACCTACACAGTTGGCGCTCTGCGGACGAGCTGAACATGTTAGTGGGTGCAAAGGTCGGCGGCGCGACTCCACTGGTCATCGCTTGCAGAAATGGACATTACGACGTTGCCGAATACCTCATCGAGAGGTGCAAAGCGGACATCGAACAACCTGGTTCAGGTAAGGTCTCTTACTTATTTTAAAGTCATTTCTTTACCTCCTGTATTTTCAAGAATCTTTGGGAAAGGGGTATATGTCCTGTATACCTCCATCTCTTTCCCAAACTAAAATAAGATTAAAATAATAATGCTATGAAAGTAATGTTAGGCCCCCGGTGAGGTTGAGTTTCCAAATTCACGTTTTTGCCATTGTGTAAAAAGTGGTTAAAGAATTACGAGGTCAACTATACGTACAACGTCGTCAGCCAGGTGAAAAAAAGAATAATACAAGAACAATGGAGTTGTGTGTTTGTTCTTTTGTGTACATTAAGTGAATGATATTGGTAAAATTAGCGATATTAAAATTAAATTTTCTTCTCATTAATATGCACGGTCATTGTGCCTTTAAAATCATTAAGTATAAAAATTGGGGTCACCGTATTTTAATTATGCATCAAAAATAACTCGTTCTTTGATGTTTTACATAATTTTTAACATGCACAGTGTTAGAACAGACAGAATGTTCGCATGATGATATTGACTATGCATGACTAGGTACTTAAATAAATAATATTTTTTATGTGTATTCTTCGTAAACAGGGACTAAAAATGCTCTTTAATCCCAAGGGACTAAAAGTGATTTGAATTTAAAATATGGATATTGTTATTAAAAGTTCCAATCACCAAAGAGATCTATCACGAACATTGTATGAACAAGTAACAGGCTGTATGATAAAGTAAAACGCGAAAGAGACGAATAAAAAAAAAGTTTGTGAAAAATAAAATTCGCGCAAAAAGCATTCTGCCTTCGTTAGTATTTTGTGTTTCACGAACTGTGTCCAAATATACTTTATTCTTTCTTTCTTTCTTTAATTGTTTACTAAAAATTGTATGTAAATAAATAAACGTAGGTACGATTCTTATTAATAAGTTCCACTTACTTATTTTTTCATAGAGGGTGATAAATAGTAGAGTGCCACCTCGGGAGCAACACTATTTTAAGCTCCGCTCTGGATTCAAAGAAACACTCTCGCCTTCAAAATAGTTGTTTGGTCCCTTGGCAAACAATCTACTATTAGTACAGTACGTTAAAAAGGATCAAAGTTGCAGTTTTATTTTGCAAAGGGTAAAAAAATTACGGCAGCTCAATAGGTGAGGTCACTGGAATTTTTGACGTTGAAAACTTGAAACTAAGTGCGTACACTGTTTCTCAATAACACTATTCCATTGTGTCCGTGTTGGCATCAGGTCAGGTGGTCAATACCGGCGCACAGTGTTTTTATTGCCCCAAAAAAGTGACATCAGCTTTTTATTGAAAATTTCTACTCAATAGTTCACTAAAAATCCACGAGTAGAACTCCCAGGTGCCAATTTTGTATACACTATTTTTGAAAAAAAAAAACAAATTTTTCGTTACCTTGAAGGTCAAAATACTGAAAATAATTCGTACCATAAAAACTGGATATGATTGAGTTTTGTTTGAATTGCGAATTTATGAAGCAATTCTAGACGCATTTTCCAGTTTTTATTTATTTTTTAATTTTTCTAGTTACCACTGTCCCACTGTCCTGTCTGTGTAACTGTACCACTGTCTGGTACAATTACATTCCTTATACTAACGTTTATCACCTACAAGAATATTACTTTCAACTTGGGCCTAGGTTTCTAGGAAATGATTGGCATGAATGATTGGATTGGATGATGCGGCAGAGTGTTTCGCCGACATTCCCAGTCGGCGAAACGTGTCGGTCAATCAGGACCTTAATTAATCACTCATTTGTCGTGTAAATACAATTGTTTATCTGCTTTATGGGCGAATTGTCACGCGTAGTCGTAACGGCTTTCCAATTGCGTCAATAGTTTGGCCAGAAGCCATTTTACTACAAATTGTTCAGCTGAAACTGTAGTGGCTTAAATAATATCTTTTGTGTTTAATTTGAATAGCAACATGGGCAATAAACTTGTCTTGAATGCTTGTATGGGTTTATTTTGTTGCGTGAACTTCATTAAAATAGAAGTAGATGCTTAGGTACCTATTAGTTTATTTAAAGGACTCAACTTTCTTGCACTAAGTCTGCTTGGAGATGGATTTTATTACGCAAAATTAAAAAAATGATTTAGTTTTTCTTTTAAAAATTTAATATGACATCTATTACCGAGCCTACCAACTTTCTAAAGATTCCCTCTGTAGCTGACCTTTGTGGGCTCAGAGAAACGTAAAAAACACAACAGTAATTTACATTTGATAAATAATCGTATGCCTAATTTTAACATAAAGTTAACGCAATCACAAAAAGCCATGAGTGTCTGTGTAACAGTAGGATATGGTATAACTTTCAGAAGAAATAAGCCTATTGAGTATCTTTCAGCAATACTTAGTTACATTGATGTTATACAACAGCCGAAACTTTCTAGATCAGTAAGTACATCTAATTCAGTACATCCAATTAAGAAGATCTCGATATTATCCAAAAATCATAGTCATGTTTACTTTAAGAACATTCCACAATATTCCCGAGGCGCGTATCTTATAAGCGTAGGAGTCGAGTCACGAAACTTTTCAAATATCCACAAACAACGTATTGTTTTAAGCTTTCATCTGACCTTCGAATTCTCTCAGGATTCGGAGAAAATGTTCAGAACTTTGATTAATCTCAGCTACAATTTTTCGCCAAAAGTATTTTACTTTCTTTTAATAAATCATTGGTATCAGAATTGATTTTGAATAATTTATTTGTGTTATGTGAATTAATGTGAACGTTAAACAACAAAAAAAAAATCTAATGCATAACCTGCTCCGTTTTTGAAGTTGGTTAAAAGAGAAGAATGTTTTGAAAGGTTTGTAGGGGATAAAATGCATAATTATAAATCTTGTTAACTATAACATAATGCTTCTTTTTGTAAACTTGGACTTCATAACACCATGTGCCTTTTGTTAACTTAACCTTTAAAAGTGGTACAAAAACGTGGTACAAACACAAATCGATTACTAATAGTCCCAATGTTTACATGACCTTGGCCTTAATCTAAAGACTAACTAACCAATTTTCAAATCCATACTAATACTTATTATAAATGCGAAAGTGGGTCTGTCTGTCTGTCTGTTACCTCTTCACGCTTAAACCGCTGAACCGATTTAGATGAAATTTGGTATAGAGATAGTTTGAGTCCCGGGAAAGGACATAGGATAGTTTTTATTCCGAGAACGTGATCGACGCTTATGCAGGTGGAACCGCAGGGCGCTGCTAGTGCATAATAATGTATGGTCCAGTTTTTGCACACTTTATATCATTTAACTCCTCTGGTTTTGTGACTTAGCGATACATTTTGTCGATCAACACGACGATGGGCAGTCTGACATATTTAGTACTTACACATTCTGTTGTCGAAAGCTAACATGAAGACGCTACTGCCCATTGTCTTAACATGATCTCTTATTAGCCCTTTACATGGTGATCGGCTTACAGCTAGGCTCTGCAATATAGCCAATTTCTCTTAGCGATTAACTTAGTCGAATCGACCTGAGCGCTTAAGAAACTGGCAGTCAATTAGCAATTATCCAGGAACAATACAGTAGTATAACGTAATATCACGCCTGTAAACCCCGAAGGGTTAGGCAGGGATGTACCCATAGTACACGCAAACTTCGTTAGTTATATTTAAGGTGCCACTAGTCGATATTTTTTTCCATACAAATTTCGGGAGAGTATTACTTCACTGTTTGACATTGTTCATCCAAAGTGAAACATGATATCGTTTCGACTTATTATTAATTGTGTCTGTACGGAAACAGAATAGTAAAATAAAAAGCAATTAAAACGGCTACTTTTTATCCCGATATTGCCACGGGATCGACATTTACGCGGGTAAAACCGCGGGGCGTAGCTAGTATCATATATTTTTCTGATTTTGTTTACTGCAGTGCGATTCTGTAACCATCTCACCGTGAAAACTTAGGTGAAGTGAGCGTGGAGTGAGCTGTCAATAGTGTCAATTCCTAGCAAAAACAAACTCACATCGCCTAAGTTTTCACGGTGAGATTTTTACAGAATCGACCGGCTGTAGTCGATCATATAATTTTAGGCATTATAAAACTTGCGTTTTTTTTGCGTTTAGGTCCTGTAGTCCCCGTAAGTCCAATGAGCGTGGCCAATGTCTATTGCCATCAAACGGGCACAGCTCCCACACTCCGGGCTGCTATTGAGAAAGTCCTGGAAAATCCCTATAACACTTGGTTCGACCCAGGAATCCAGGACCTTCTGCTCAACAGTATCGCTTGAGACCATTAGACCAACGAGGCATGTAAAACAGTAGTTATGACCTATCTATTTCGTTATTTCCAGTGACATTCGACGGTGAGACGATAGAGGGCGCGCCCCCGCTATGGTGCGCCGCGGCCGCGGGTCACTTGCCACTGGTGAAGCTGCTGGTCCGCGCCGGAGCCAATGTCAACTCCACTACACGAACGCACAGCACCCCGCTCAGAGCCGCCTGCTTTGACGGCCACTCTGATATCGTTAAGTTCCTAGTCGAAAATGGCGCCGGTGAGTTACACGAACAGCCGGTCGACTCTGTAAAAATCTCACCGTGAAAACTTAGGTGAAGTGAGTTTGGTTTTGCTAGGAATTGACACTATTGACACACTCACTCCACGCTCACTTCACCTAAGTTTTCACGGTGAGATTTTTATAGAATAGCACCGCTTATTACAAATGTGGTTTTTCGCATTAGAATTAATATGTTCTTGTTAAATCTACAACTAAGCTAAAGGTGTTTTAAAATTGATAGAAGAGCGCATTTCAAATCTGATAACACTACTTTATAATAAACTCGAAAAAAGTTCCAGTGGGGGGGGGGGGGGGGTAATTGCGAAACACACTAACACTCATTTTGACAGTTCAACACCAGTCATTGCGTTATTTACGCTATTGTGCAGACAACCTTTTCGAACATATGAAGGAATGTATTAGTAATATTCTTTAAAATGATTCAGATTGTGATTTACGGTGTGTTACGCAATTAGAGTGCTGATTGTACAAATAAACTGACGAAAGGATCTATTGTTTTGGTTAACACAAGCATAGCTTCGCACTTCTGCAGCCCTTGGAATATCTGAGTCGGCTTTGAGTTTATTAGGTACATAGCTTTCCACTTTCATGGACTTAGATGTCTGTAGAAATAATTCCTTGATTGTTTTAACTCTAAAAATCCATCTTTTCATTTCCAGACATAGAAATAGCAAACCGTCACGGCCACACATGTTTAATGATCGCTTGCTACAAGGGCCACATTAGAATCGCCAAGTACCTACTGTCACTAAACGCGGACGTGAACAGAAAGAGTGTGAAAGGCAACACGGCGCTACACGATTGTGCTGAGAGCGGGTCTCTGAACATACTCAAGATGCTTTTGGGACATGGCGCTACTATGGACGTTGATTCGTACGGTAAGGAACTGTTTAAAAGTTGCAGGAGACCCGAACAGAAGTTGGTCCTTTTAATTTACATTGAATGGTCCTGTTGCCAGTTAAAAAAAAACACCATTAATGGTGGGACAATAATAGTGTTGTTGTAATATAACGGACACTTTATAATAGATGACGGTAGCGATTCAATGTAACATTCATCGTTCATTAACTCAGAATATTCCGGCTGTTTTCATGGATACCGTTGAGGTCGGCTTCCAGTCTAACGCTGAATACTAGTATTTTACATGTAGCGATTGCCTATCTGACCTCAACAACCCAGTTACTGGGTAATAAGAAATCCCTAGGTAAAGACTGGTTGTTAGACTTTCGGACTTCTGACGACCCGTAACGACTGCCAAAGAACCACGAATGACAGCCGGGACCAACGGCTTAACGTGCTTTCCAAGGGACGGAGGGGTCTTGGTATGTAAAGATGGTCACCCATCCACAGAGCAACCGCGGCAAGCGTAGCTTAACCTGATCGATCGACCCGTGCGGCTGTTATTACTTAGGCACAATTAATAACCTTCATAGTAAATAATATATTGCAGGTATGACGCCACTCCTAGCAGCCTCAGTGACGGGCCACACGCACATAGTCGAGCACCTAATAAACGCGGAATACGGCCTAGTGACGAGACAGCAACGCATCGACGCATTGGAACTACTCGGTGCGACCTACGTGGACAAGAGACGCGACATGGTCGGTGCACTCGCGCTCTGGAAACGAGCTATGGATGACAGGTAAGATATTAACCATTTATATGAACATAATATAACCGACTTCAAAAAAGGAATACGTGAATTGGATTACATCGAGTTCTAAGCGAAATATGTCATGTAGCGGTATCTACAACAACGCCACATCCGAACAACGCGTCATACTGACGTCACGAGAAAATCCTGCATCTCGCAAGCAGAGTGTACCGCGCAACTAGCATATATACAACGGCCCGACATGAATCATCGAGCAGCTGCCCGCCAGACACGATACCCGTCTAGTCGGAGGATTCTCCCTTCTCTGTAGAGAATGAGTGAACTTTACACCCTGTTCCTCATACCTCAAGAGTCAGTTTAGTTACCACCTTGCTTACTGGGTTATATTTTTAACGCAGCCTGAGCTTTTTTTATTTTGTTTCTGCTGATACCAGAAAAGACGAAATGCCTTAACAATTGAAAAACATCAGCTACTTGTCACAAAACCCCTTACATTATCACTTTCATTTTCCAGATTCCCTGCGGATGAAAGTGAGCCCATTCCCAAGCCTAAAGACATCCCGCGCATAGAAGCCTACGACTACGCGGTGGAGCCGAGCAACTCGCAGCAGCTGGAGGAGATTCTCGCCGACCCCGACGGCATGCGCATGCAGGCCTTGGTCATCAGAGAGAGGATTCTCGGTGAGTTCAGTAAAACTGTAGAGTAGGAAGTGTTTTAGTACTTATTCAAATGATAGCTATGAAAATCTATCGCAGTTTTACATCTTAAAATTCACATTCGATGACATTGTTTTTTAATTAAAGCCCCAAAAAGTGTCAAAATCCAAGAAAATGTGACTACCATTTTGAATTTTCATTCAGTTCTCATTTTTAGCCATCACAGAACCCACAAAAATGAGCATGGCGATAAATGGGGAAGAAATAAACATATTTTATTTGGGACACGCACAGAAAATATAAACAATTATTATGCAATATTAAAACCTACCAAATGATGGAGAAAAAGTCCCGTCAACCTTTTGTCATGTTGGCCACGTTGAATGTCATTCCAAGGTTGCGTAGAAGAGATCGCAGAAAGCGATAAGGCCGCCCATTGTATGTTTGGTATTCATAATTGTATTTTTTTGTTATGTATTTTCTGGTGTACATTAAAGTATACATATATAAATAAATAAATAAATGTCCCCCCCCAGGCCCGGCGCACCCCGACACTTCGTACTACGTGCGCTACCGCGGCGCCGTGTACGCGGACGCGGGCCGCTTCGCGCGCTGCCGCCAGCTGTGGCACCACGCGCTCGACATGCAGCGCGCGGTGCTGCCGCCGCTGTCGCCGCTCACGCAGTCCTCGCTCTACAGCTTCGCCGAGCTCTTCTCCTACATGCTGGCCGAACGCGCGCGCCCGCCGCTCAGAGGTATGTCGTGGTGTCTGTAACTGTCTGAAGCAGGGTTGTTGTGAACATCAGCATCAGCGGAACTTCAGCATCATTTTCAACATCAGCATCCGCATTGATCGATGTTAATTGGTGAAGTTCGAGTGACATACAATGACCGCAGAGGGGGCGGGGCTTATAGCACGTGTTGTTTTCGGTTGCGAGTTTTGAGCAATCCAGAGGTCGACCGCGGTTGTTGTTAATATTGCGATTGTAAACAAACGCAAACTTGTCTCATTACGTTTTTATTAAAACTCACAATTATTGAACCAACCTTTTATTTCAATACCAAGGAAAACTGTGCAACTTTTAGGTACTTATAAATTCATATAGTCACGGTTTTTTAAGAAAATAATTAAAATCAGCATCAACATCCGCTGATATCAATGTTAAAACATCAGCATCAGCATCCGCTGATGTGAAAAAATATGCATCAGCAACAACCCTGAGTCTGAAGCACCTGTCTCACCGCCGCGGTTGACGACAAGTGAGTAGAAGTACTCGCTGGTATCCATTTGTACCAAGCGTCAGTCTCACAGTGTTGTACACACTGTGACGGCGACTGCCGCTATTTTCAACTCTATTCAAGTTGAGATTTGAGAGAGAGAGATTTTCAATAGATCAATAAAAATGTTTGGTCTGCGCTGACTAACACAGCTATTTTCATAGAAAAATTATTATGACCACACAATTCCTATCCCACAGGTCGCATAGTCCCCCCCGTGACCTTCGAAGACATTGAACCCGTATTCAGGAAGGCATTATCTGAGATACACCGGGGTATGGAGCTCCTGGAGTCAAAACTCAGCATTGACCGAGAACAGACTCTGAGCACTTTACAAAGGGTGCTGGTCATCTCTTTACACCTGGCGGCGTTAATGGCGCGGTTACTTGAGGAACCAGAGTGTACTGAGGAGGTCTCCAGGAAGATACACAAAGCTGTTTACTCGCTCGTTAAGCTAGATATTACGGTGAGTGGGAGAAAGTTTAATAAACATTATCATAATGTATTTATTTGTGTACAAACATAAATTGGAAATCACATATTAAAAAGATAAAATCTAAACTATCCAAATTTGCATACGCCTTTCATAAAGTTAAAAAAACTACTAAGGGCGTGATATTGTGGAGATTATTTTGTTGGGTCGTGTGGGAAAGGGCGTCCAAGCCGCGTGTCCGTGCTGTAATTTATATTTTTAAAATTTTTATGACACTGAATTTTACAATCTGTGACTATAGTAACTCATACACTTGTTAAAATTCTAGAAAAATCATCTTTTTCCAATATTAGTAAATATGTGAGCACCATGTATCTATCATATAATTGATTTATCTGTAATTGCTTTATTTTTAATTCTTTTTATTGGGGTAGACTTCTTTTATTCTAGGTGCATCGTCTTCACATATAATTGTATTATGTATACAAAACCTTGTAAAACATTTTAAAAGAGTAACGGTGGAGTTTCTTGCCCATTCTTCTCCATACGAAAATTACCTTTTGGAAGGGGCGACTAGAATCAATTCGATTTTACTACTATACTATTATTATAAAGCTGAAGAGTTTGTTTGTTTGGTTGAACGCGCTAATCTCTGGAACTACCAGTCGGATTTGAAATTTTTTTTTGCATTTGATTGCTCAATTCTTGAGGAAGGCTATAGGCTATTTAACATCACGCTATTACCTTTAGGAGCAGAGCAAAAAGAAAAAAAATCAGAAAGAACGCTAAGTAAAAACGAAGTAATAGCGCGGGCAGGCGATGCGATGCGACGGCCACCCCGTAGCATCGCATCGCCTGTGAGTAACAAGAAATTTCACGCGGACGAAGTCGCGGGCAGAAGCTAGTTTGAAATAAATGATTTGACTTTGTAACCCCCGCAGGTGCGGCAGGGCCGCTCGGCGCTGCACGTGGCGTGCTCGGCCGAGGGCGCGCGCGGGCGCGGCGCGCGCGCCTGGCTGCCGGCGCCGGGCGAGGCCGCGCCCTGCGCCGCCGCGCTGGTGCAGCTCATGCTGCGCCTGGGCGCGCCGCCCGACGCACGCGACGCCGACGGGAACACGCCGCTGCATTTAGTCTGCAAGGTACAGTCGCCGTCAGATATATTGTAGCAGACAAGGTGACCAAATACTTCTGAACAATTCAAAATGTCAATAAGTTCCATACACTACAAGTTACCATTAATATCTGAACATTCATTACTTCATTAATATCTGAGCAAATGCTTGTCAATAATTTCTATACACACAACTAACCAAAAATATCTGAACACTTACAACGTGAAGTGTATCTAAGCAGACAAACATTGAGCTTACCTAATTAGTTACTGCGTGATATAAAGGACGAACCAAAAACGACTATCGACTTGACTATCTGTGGTTAGTCTAGTCAGTCCAGTAGATACACTTGACGTTGTAAGTGTTCAGATATTTTTGGTTAGTTGTGTGTATAGAAATTATTGACGAGCATCTGCTCAGATATTAATGAAGTAATGAATGTTCAGATATTAATGGGAACTTGTAGTGTATAGAACTTATTGACATTTTAAATTGTTCAGAAATATTTGGTCACCTTGTCTGCTACAATATATCTGACGGCGACTGTACACTACCGCTCGCTCTCGGCTACCCCGCTTGCCGATATATCTACATCTCTCTCCAGTCTCTCCTGTATCTCTCTTCATCCTAGAAATTATCTCTAAATTAAAACCGGCGTCGTCCCGTCGCCCTGTTGCTGCGTAAAGCAAGGACACCCTCATCATTTGTAATAATATTGGAAAGATTACATAGATGCAACACATTAGTTTAACTTAATTATAGAGTTTGCCAAACCATCATGTTTAAACAAGGTTGTGAAAACGCTAATAAAGACAACCATATAAGAATTCAATATCCTATAATAACAGAAAAATTATAGCATTCAGATTTTTTAAAACCAACATATTCTTTACGCGAATACTTCATATTTAGGACGAATTCGACCAAACTTTTATACTATTTTTTTACAAAACCATTTCCAGCTGAACCCATGTCCCGCTGAAGTGGTCCGCGAGTTACTCTCACACGGAGCTCACATCGACACAGTCAACTACGAGGGCGAGACGCCCGAAGAGATCCTCAAGTCGACGCAACAGAGCCTCAGTGCCATCGTCAACCCTCTGCGGTACACGTCACTCAAATGCCTCGCCGCACGCACAGTTAAGAACTACCGACTCCCATACAGACACGTGCTACCACTGTGTCTGTATTCCACCGTCATCACTCATTGAGCGAGACATAAACGTGCCGCGTGCGACACCGCGCTGTGATCCAACATAACGCTAAGCAGTATCGACCTCGACACCTAAACCAGACAGCGTACACGCTTACCGTTTAAACTATTACAATAAACCCATTGCACGATCTTCAACCTCTGATTGGTTCAAAACCATCTCCCGTGCGTATGTTTCCATTGATGTTGTATTGATGACGTTCGATACGTCAGTGACACGTGTCTTGCTGGCATTATAGATTTTGAGACTTGTAGTTTTGTTTGAAATGTTATTTTAGCATTTTAGATTGGAATGATCAGTGTATATTTTAGGATCTTTTGAGGCTACATTATTATTCTTTTAATTCGTTGTAATACCACCGGATTTAATACCTTTACTTAACTGCCATACGATAGACTAATGAGGCAAAGGTATGATTTCGGGTTTATACTAAAATTGAGAATGTTAGATTGATGTAGGTAGTCAAACATGCGAAGGACACCAGAGTGCTGTGTAGTGTAAACTGTAGTGGAATCATTGAAATATCAGTTTTAGCATAAACTTGGTGTTACTCTGATGTCTATTTTATCACAGTATTTTAAAATCGGTAGCTCAACTCAAAGCAGAATTTATATAATATATTATTATGTATTGTATCATTATATTTAGCAGTATAAACTTCATAATTCTGTGAATTTATGTTTTATACTTAGTTTTTCTTTATATTTTCTTCTCATAGTTTATAATTATTTCAAATCTATAATATATATTATATTGATTTATTATTATTTCATACCTAATTGTTTTTCCAGTGATCGTACATTTGAAGTAATATGTTATTTTTGTATGTGTCAAAAGTAAAACAAGTAACGTCCTTATAATTTGTAGTAAAAGGTATAGAGAAATTAAATTTCAGTGCTGTGCCGTACGTGATTTGAAATAGATGTAATTATGTACATTGGAATTAGTAAAATTGATGTTTTAATATAATATTTATGCATCTGTAAATTACCGTTTGGCGATACTTCTGGGGGGTACATGGGAGTTTTAATGCTATTTAATGTGGCCATTGTTTTACAATAGATCATTTTAATGTCACAAATATTATAGTTTAATCTTTTGAATTGTTTTAGAGCTCAAAATAAAAATCATTGTTATTTTGAATACTGTTTGCGTGGTAACCTGCATGCATATTGTTAAATCATTAAAATACTTTGTCATCGTAAAGGTAGAATATGTTACACTTGACAATGATTATAGATAGATGAAGTGCGTTCAAATATAGTGTAATGGCACTGCGTGTACTTATTATTTTCTTTGTACTGAATTATAAGACTTGTTCTTAACACTACACAGCCATAGTTAGTTTTAATAAGTGTTTCTGGAGGGTAAACTATAATGTCTTCATCTGTGTATAATCGTTGGCATCGCCACCAAGTGATATTCGCTTTTAATAATTGACTATTATCGTAACGCTAGACGCCCGCGTAGTCGCGGCCTAGACTAGAGTCAATAGTTCGAGTGTTTCCACTTACACATCTCTAGTCCTGTATTACTTTATTACATCCTGGATTACTTTATAAACACACACAATCTTACTCCATATGTCAGTGATTATCGCTTGACGCATATATCAATGTAAAAACAAATTAGACATAAGTAGGCATATTAGAAATTAATGGAGATACGTATAAATTGGTATTGTATATTAGCAGAATGGGTAACGACAAAGTAAACTATTAGTAGGTACTGAATTATAATGAAGATGTTGATTATGTTTGTAACAACGGCATCCTTCGCTACTTTGTGTGTATTTCCTCATAGTATATTATAAATTTAGTAATATTGCGTGATTATATGCTAGTTATTTTTGAAATTAATAAAATGCTTTAAAATACATACTTTTTTTTTTAAATTTCAACCCACTGTCATGTTAGAAAAATACATTCTTATACTCACGCCTTCCCGTTGGGAGTAGGTTAATTTAATTTATAAGTATTTGGTTTTGATCTCTGGGCTAGCCAATGCTTACTTTTTTTAAATTATATTTTCTTCAATGTTGTTCTTGTAAGTAAATGTATACGTCCCTAAAAGGAACAACAGGGTTTTTGTTACATATTGTATAAACAGATAAGAAAAAACAACAAAACAGAAAAATAGATACAAAAGTGATGAAGAAATAAGAATAAGAAATCTCTTCCAGCATACCTGCGATAGACAATAGATAGAGATGTAGACATAGTGTGAAAGAGTAAAGGAAACAAAACATATAAAATCATAAACAATTCACATAATAAAACTAAAAAGAGATTGGTTTTGGTAATTTTGGGTTTTGTACATATGCCAGTTTCGGTCGGGCTGAAAATTTGGCAACTTTCTTCCTGGCGGCCGAAACCGGATTTTGGTCGTAACTGAAACTGAACCTTCTGTTGGACTCGAAGAACGTATTTTTTTATAAAATACAAAATATGCATAAGCGAATCGAACAACATACGAGTTACCGTAACGTTCTAAATCGGGGCACAACATAAATACTCGACAACATTGTTGTGTCGATTATGTACGTATGTAACTTTCAACTATGTAGCTTCTAGATATGAACGAAAGGACTTGTTACAAAGGTCAGTAATGTTATACCTCTAAGATAACAAAAACAATAGCTTAGTCAAGTGTTATTTCCGTTTAATGAGAAACAAGAAAAGATTATAATATTTGAACAATCATGCATAATACAAAATAATGTAAAACATTGATAAAATATAAAATGGTGGCAGATTATTATTAAACATTGTTGAATCTGCCGGTCAAGTTTTGTCCCAAAAAAGCAACATAAGAAACATCAACCCTGGAACAGCTTTTTAAGTTCCGGTGAGTCATCGACCAGGGTCTGCATTTCCCTCAATGAAGTGCCCGCGAACATCAACCAGATACGTTTAGCTGTCACCAGGTTGGTCTTCAGAACCTTCGCCATAGTCTCTCCATCAGCATTCTTTATGTTGCCCATCTTCACTACTAGTTCGACGGGCAGCTTCTTCAGCTGGTACTTGCGCATTCCACACAATAGAGGCCAGAATGAGAACTGGTCGATGAAATGCTCAGTGCCACTTACGGCTGATAGGTACAGCTTGCATTTGTCGTCGTTGTTGTGATTCCACTCTAGGCCCAGGGCCTTCGCCTCACTGGATTGTATGTTCGGGAATCTCTTGCGATTCTCATAAGCAAACCCGGCGGCGAGACCAACCAGACGGTTGTAAGTGAACTCGTAATCTTGCACTTTTATGTACTTTGCCGTCTTCTTTATCAGCAGTGGAGTACTGGAAACATAAATATACTTAAAACAAATTTGTTTAGTAAGTATAGGAAACTTAAAGGATCATTATGATGGTCTTTTTTTTTTCTGGATGGGAAATCATCATATGGCCCCTCCCGCTACGGGTGGAGCAGAAGGGAGTGTCAGACTCCTGACTAAAACCCACCCGTGTTCCTTCCTTAGCCCTTTATGTTCTGGGCCAGCGGTAACCCTTTCGGACAATCCCGCCGAGTCATTATGATTGTCTTTGTAGTCTAGTCAACAAATAAAAGCTTTTTTAATTACTACATAATAATAATTTAGAGTTATTTTTGTTTTTAGATAATAATGTCTTAGCCAAATTAAAATTGTAAGTACCCAGCACCAATTTACGTGCTCCAAATTCACCTCTAGTAGGTCAAAACGATCAACATTACGTAATACCTACAAAGCTGCAATTTGCATAAATAGAAAATATGTATTTCACGGATCAGGTATCGCAATCGCAACACATCATTCCGACTACTGTTGCTGCAGCCGAATTTGCAGTCAACTGGTAATTTAGAAACTTACTTGCGTTCAAGATTCATTCCTTCAATGACGATGGTCTTGCCAGGTTCCACAGTGCTGAGCTTCTTTCTCAGCTCGTACCCCTGCGCCAGGAGTTTCTCAACGTTGGCATCTATTCTCAGGAATTCCGCATCCTTGTACACGTTGTAGAAATTCGGACCATTGAAGGTGGTTGTGGCCGCGGGTTTGGACTCAGACGAAAATTCGAAGTTTTCCATGACGGTTGCTGAACAGAAAAAAGTCAGTTAAAGGTACTATCTGACTATGGTACAAGTCTGGTCCATGGCCGCTCTGAAGAGCGACAACGGGCAGTGCTTAACTAGTTTGCCTATCGTATTATGACGTCATAAGTAGGATAACACTTGCAAAGCTGCTTAATGTAGAAATTTCAATTTTTTTTAATGGACTTATTATCAACGTTAAGTAAATAAAATTAAACAAAATTGTGGAACAATCATTAAAATATCTCTAGAAATGAAAAAGTTCTGGGACTTTTCGCTTGCAAGAATAATTTCGTTACATGCGGCGCTCCAGCCAGGCAGCGTGTGAAGTCATTTGACCTAGACGACGCGGCTCGAATTCGCTAAGTAGGTAGGGTACGTACAAATTCATTGATGTGCATGTGTAGTCACTTGCGACGTTCGAGTCGTATTTTATTTATTATACCATGGCTGAGGTTCAAAATACCTACGCTTACAAATATATTGTTCCTATGTGTTAAAGCAAGATAGTTAAAAACTCAATTTTGTTTTTCTTCCATTTTTCTTTCTTATAGTATAGTGAAATAAAAACTACATACTCATAAATAAAAAAATTTGGTATATATTTAGATTCGCGGCCATAACAAATATGTATTTACAGAATCATAATCATTAGAATCAGTAATACAACTTGTTAGGTTAGTATAATCCCAAAATGTCAAGATTTCATGAAACAGTCATTCTGTGGGATTACTTGGTCTTAAAAGTTGTGTTGATGACTTTAATGATTACAATTCTGTAAATACAAATATTTGTTACGGCCGCGAATCATATAATAATATTAATTAACGTACAACTTAATACTGACCAGCAAATTGCAAATAACGTAAAAAATATTGAATTTCGCGGGCTACCCTGGCGCTTTCGCCTTAATAAATCAATCTATACTAATATTATAAAGCTGAAGAGTTTGTTTGTTTGGTTGAACGCGCTAATCTCTGGAACTACCAGTCGGATTTGAAAAATTCTTTTTGCAGTTGATAGCCCAATTCTCGAGGAAGACTAAAGGCTATTTAACATCACGCTATGACCTTTAGTAGCCGAGCAAAAAGAAAAATAGTCAGAAAGAACGCTAAGCAAAAACGAAGTAATAGCGCGGGCAGGCGATGCGATGCGATGGGGTGGGTCGGAGTAACAAGAAATTTCACGCGGACGAAGTCGCGGGCAGAAGCTAGTATTAAATAAACCTACATTATGATAAAAATAGGTATAACCTGGTTCATTAAAGAAAGGAATCTTAAATGGCGGCGCTTATCATGTTCTCTCGCTCGCACACTAGTGCCGTCTATACTCACTCTCGGGCGTACCGTAAGCAGAAAAAAAATTAGTCTTTATTTGCTTCCACGCTGTCTTATGCACTCAGTGTTCCTTATTACGAATAATTCCTTGTTATAGTTTTCTTGTTATTTTTCCGTTGTTACCTGTGTGTTATTGTTGTTGAGTTTTGTTTTATTGTTAAGTTTTGTTGTTTGGACGTGTGTGTTATTGTTGTTGAGTTTTGTTTTATTGTTTACTTTCGTTGTTTGGACGTGTGGACTGTGCGGAGACAGTAATCATGTCTCCTCGAAAGCGAGGAAAGATGATACACGCCAAATAGTCTATAATGTCTTGTATAATATCTTTCACGCGGGCGAAGCCGGTGGCAGAAGCTAGTTTGATATTAATACGACCCGGTCTTGTTTTTATTATTTATAATTTGAAAAAAAAAACTGACTTGAAATTTTTTATGCTAACTATACTATCTGTCAACGCAAGTACAAGCCGCCATTTAAGATTCCTTTCTTTAATGCATCGGCTTATATTCAAGTTGTCAAAAAATATTGACATCATATACGTACTTGACATCTTATGGCTTGATGTTAGGCATACATCGCATGCTTAATGGAACATTGACCCATTAGTAAATAGGTCAGAGAATAATATTTTTTTTTACTCAGATATCTTCAACAGATTATCGTTCGTAATACGTTCAAAATACAAGCATCATGATTAATTAATAATCGACTTAAATCAGTTTTAATTTTATGCGTCAACAAATAGGATAAATCCTCATAGCAAGATCTTCTTTAGCAATTTCCCAAAAATCATCTTTTTGAGTTAAGTCAGTATTCCATTAAGCATGCGACATGTTAATGATGATAACACATTGATTTAATTAGGTACCTACCTAACAAAAAAAAAATAGAACAAAGACTTGTAAAGTTACTGAGTACCAAGCAAGCACAATTATGTAGGTACCGAAATGATAATGATATCATGTAACAACACTAGCAGCTGATAACCAAATTCTATAAGTAAATAAACCAATTAAAAAAACAAAGTTTACAAAGGATAAACTTCTAACAGACTTTTGAGTTTATCCTTTGTAAGCTTTAAAATAATGTAGCGCAATAATAAACTTACTTTGTTTCAGGAGACACAAAAAGGACACTATCAGAACAACGTTCGTCATACACTGAATTAGAATAGAAATATAGAATGTAGCCTACATAACTGTTTATAATTATTATAACTCTCGTTAGAGAATGTTAGTATATTCCTTGATTTATAAGGAACGACTAATGACCAAAGTGATTAAGCTAAGCGAGAAGGAACTCGAAAGTACTACGCCATGAATCGACTTATGATAGATTGATCAAAATTTTAGTAGGTATCGATAAATACAGACAAATGTTTAAAATTTTCGCTTCATTTATTAGTTTTAGGCCAGTTTTCTGACTAATGCAATGTTTAACGTCCCATAAAGTTATATGTTCTTAATGTCGTCGCCAATTAATACGACAAATGTACAGAAATATCGTTTTATCCAAACAAGTCATTCGTTTGATTATAATTTATTAATCATAAATTTCAGGTTGGGTATATTTTTAGAAAAGTATCTATTTGGTTCTTAAAGAAATTTAGAATTAGTTTGTTTCTCGCGTAGTAAGTATGGTATGATAAATCGACTAAATACGACCGCGTTATGGTTCGCTATATTGTCTATGATTGGTCTTTCCCTGTTGGTCAGCAGAACCGAGACTAGGGCTGCATTCCGAATTATGCCATAATCGCTCACAGCGCTTACACTATTAATTTACGTTTCGATTTAGATATCACGATTATGACAGTTTAGAGCTGTCACGCGCTCATGGTTGGATTACAGTATTTCTTTGTATGTGTATACATTTCTTCTTTTTCTTTGGTTAGGTAATAGTAGCCTGAAGCACAATTACGAATATGCCACGCTAGTATAAAGATATTATGATGTAACTCAAAACAAAACAGCACAACAGCTGTCATTTTAGACAGCGCTCATGGTGATATTATTTTATGGCATGGTCGGCGCTATCGTAAGTTGGCGCATGATAAGATAAGATAAGATAAGATAATCATTTATTCACAAGAAATGTGGTTACATAATGGTGGTAAGGTAATTCTAATCCCGTCACATTCTACCATAACAATGGTGCGTAAATATGTCAAAGTTGTACGAAATCTCTTGATTTTAAAAATAATATAAATTGATTAGTTAATTAATGTCAAAATGTATGTCATGAATAATTAATTATTGTAATTAATTATTGTACATGTCATGATATTACCTTTGACGATTCACGGGAGCTCGTTATCGCGCTCACGCTAATTCGGAACCGGAATAAGCACGCTAAAATCGATTACAGCGTAACTCGGAACGCAAACTTTGTAACCTTGGGTATAGCTAAATCAATGTATGTATGTATCATAGTTTGTAACTTTGTACTGTGTATGTCACAGTCACGAGCATAAGTATGTATATGTCGTAGGTTTTTCATAAAATTAGGTTTTTGATCAAAAATCTAGGCTATTGATCAAGAACCGGAAGAAGACAAAATTATTACTTTATGTTATCGTCCCTTTATTGGTAAAACCGATTATCTACCGAAAACTAAACTTGTGGCAATAATGATTTAAAAGTTTGACAGAATAATTATGTAACTAAATTACATATATCTTTCCTGCAGTCATGTAATTATAATGAAAAAATTAATAAAGTATGTTTGTAAATCATAAAAATAGAAGTACTTCATTGATAATGCTTGAAAAAATGCCAAACACTATCTTCAGGGAGGTCATTTAGTTGGTTTTTCCTGAATAACGACATAAGCATATATATCATTAATTAAATCATTTGGAGCTTATCTTATAGCTTCATCGTAACCTTTCGAAGAAAGTAATAAGGTACCAAAAACAACTGTAAAAATAACACTCCTTAACATTCTACAAATTGAAATTTAAAAAAATATAATTGGTTTTGCTTGAGTAAAATTAAGAATTGTGGTAGACTATCTGCAAAATGTTCATACAACGAACTACAACAAGCCTGGTCTATTTTTTTTTATAATTATAAAAATACCAAAAAATCATTACTTACATGAAAGTAAAAACTGAATAAAGTAGGAAAATAATAAGAATGATATATTAGGAAATAATCAACTTTATTAGTAACTTTTTATTTTTATCTAAGTATACAAAACAATTTGTGAAAAAATGAATTAATTTAGATTTTCTAAGTACTTATACAAAACAATTTGTGAAACCATGAAATTAATTCATGTTTTCACAAATTGTTTAGTATACTTAGATAGAAAAACTAAAATAATGTATCTTTCCTTCATTAGCTGATGAGAAACTTGTAATCAGGAAGAAGATTAAGATAAAAAGAGAGCTGAAGAGGAAACAAATTTTCTGTCTGCTATTTTCGATTTGCAAGCAATTCTACAATTGCCATGCACAGATGTTGGTCTCCTTTACTATACAAGAAAATTAACTTTATACAATTTAACGCTGTACGAAAGTGCGCCTCCTAACGAAGCTTATTGTTTTGTATGGTCCGAGACAAATGGTAAAAAGAGAAGTTCAGAAATCGGAACTATTTTGTGTCACTATTTAATGAGATCTGTATCAGAGGAAGTCACGGAAGTCAGTTTGTTCTCTGACACATGTGGAGGACAAAATAAGAATCAATTCGTGGCTGCTTTCCTATTGTGGTTAATTGAAAACAGCAACACAAGTTCTTAGAGTCAGGTCACAGTTACATGGAAGCTGACCACAGATGACTCAGATTCTGATTCTTCAGAGGCGGCCACACCAGGGACGCGTTTAATGCGATCCCTATCTACAAGCAAACTTCCGTACCATCCATGGTACTCTTCTGGTATAACCCCTTCTCACATAGATTAATGAGATCTTTTTCCTTAGCTTCCGTTATTAGAAGAGGTCCATCATACATATTGTTCTAGCGGTGGGAACTGGAGTTCCGAGGTAGTTGGTAGTTCAATTACCTGTTCTGCTGCCAATCGCTTTGCTTTGTTTCTTAGCTGTAGTGTCCATGTGCTGAAGATGTCGATGCTGAATTTATATTAATCTTATTTTGTGTGTCTGAAACAGTTACATCCATTGCCATAAATGAATTTGACATGACATAGTTATAGTATATTTTTTTGTCTCCTTTTATGTACTTCATCCGTTTTATGTTTAACCATTTCACTTACTGTCCATCTGTGTTTTTGGTTCTATTCAAAATTTAGCCATTTTTTTGTATTAGCCAATTTTTTAAAGTCTTTAAACTCATTAATTTAAATTCCTTGACTTGATAACAATTTTTTGTTATAGTCTTTGGTGTCTTTCCTGTATTTTTTTTTGATCTAGCACGTTTGAAAATTTTAATCCAGTCAGTCATACAAAAAAGATCAACATTTTTCTTGGCAGACTCAATCGCACTGTGCATTGAGTCAGCTTCCATGTAACTGTGACCTGACTCTAAGAACTTGTGTTCTATGATTTGTAAATGGATGCTGTTTTGAATTACCCACAATAGGATAGCAGCCACGAATTGATTCTTTTAGTTATTGTTCTGAGATTGATTCCTATTTTGTCCTCCACATGTGTCAGAGAAAAAACTGACTTCCGTCACTTCCTCTGATACAGATTTCATTAAATAGTGACACAAAATACATAGTTCCGATTTCTGAACTCCCTTTTTACCATTTGTCTCGGACCATACAAAACAATAAGCTTCGTTAGGAGGCGCACTTTCGTACAGCGTTAAATTGTATACAGTTAATTTTCTTGTATAGTAAAGGAGACCAACATCAGTGCATGGCAATTGTAGACTTGCCTGCAAATCGAAAGTAGTAGACAGAAAATTTGTTTCTTCTTCAGCTCTCTTTTTATCTTTATCTTTTTCCTGATTACAAGTTTGCTTCCTATCAATGTGTGTCTGATATTCTCCTTGTATTTTATTTTATTCTTCTGGATTAGCGCGATTGTACCTAGTGCACAAAAGACATTGGTCTTTTTTCGGCATGAATAATCCTAAATTAAATTCTGTAGAAAAAATTCTACGATATGTCATCTCCGACACAGGTTCCATATTTTCGTCTTCGCATTTTTTGACGTACAAAGAATACAATTTGCATAATGTAAGGTTTCAAGTTGCTTTTACTTGTATTTAAATCTAAACGATACGATCTCTGATGTTGTGGAAAAACAAATAAAGCTGTTTAATCTCTTTTAATTGAATTAAAATCTGCACAAGTGCGAAGGATTATGTTCTGTTAAAAACAAGTAGAACTATTTACTTTCTTTTTAATGTGTAAGATTCTAAGTACTTTCCAATAATTCAGCAAAACCAGAACCATTTAAAGTATTTTAATTTGTATTAGTATAATGCTACAGTATGTTCAGAGTGTAAGCAAATTGCAACTAAAATAAGATATGAAACTGAACGTGGTTTTGATTGCAAGGCTTCAAAAAAATCGTACAGGTATAAGACTTTAGCTGTTATTGAATGCAGATGTTACCTACAATCTTATATTATAATTGTTTTTTTTTCGTATCTATCTCGGAAACTATGCATCGTATCGAAAAATCGGTTTTATCTATAGATAGAGCTCAAAAAGTTGAGTAGCTTGGTGTAAATAACTCATTTTTGAAAAAAAGTGTAGATAATCGGTTTTACCAATAAAGGGACGTTATCATAAACCTGAGAAAATCCAGTTTTTTTATCAAAAACCTAGACTGTATTAGTTTTATGATAAAAACAATGTTGGTTGCTATTTCTTTAAATAAATAAAACAATTAAGAAACAATAAACAATGATTTATTTGTTATGAAATTACATACCTACATTTAAAAAATAATATGTGTGATGTGTGTGTGAAACGGCGAAAAACGAAACGGTTAAAAACGTGATTTTGTCTATTTTTGTGCTTTTGAACCTCATAAAGCCAAACTAGTTCAGGTTTTTGATCAAAAATCTGGATTGTTAGAGGTTTATGATGAAATTGAGTTTAAAATGTGTCATCTTCCGGTTTTTCATCAAAAACCTAGGTTTTTCATCAAAAACCTAATTTTATGAAAAACCTACGACATAATACACTTGGCTTTATTCAAAGACGATTTTCTCCTTTACTTGTGAATGAAATTTTATGTTATTACGAACAAAGTATTTTCGAACCCATAGGTTTGTGTAAAGTGCCGCCGTATTTCAACGTTGCATTCGTTATTATTCACGAAAAATCGCAATTGAAAGTTGGCAAGTGTTGTCATATTAGTGCTCGTGACTGTATAGCGTACTAAAACTGTGCATGATTGTGCATCCTATATGTATACATATAAATAGTGCACCACGATGAGTCACTGTGTTCGCTGCGTGTAAAGTTGTGGTTTCATTTTATAGGTACTTACCTACATAGAAAACTGGCACAGGCAATAGATCATAATTATTTATTTTTCTTTCAAATAGGTAAAGATATTTATTTACAATCCATTGTTTTATTCCATAACATTAAATTATTAAATATTATCCTACATAATTATTTTCTGCTTATCCTAATAGTTGACTGCTAGAGATTACGTGGAATAATATTCTACCTACTTTGGTATCTTCATAGGTAAACAAACAATTTAAGCTTTCGCATTACTTAATCGTAATGAAGAAAATTTCATCATTAGTTAATTTAATTAGTTAAAAATAATGACTAGTTAGTAGATAGTCATCACTATAATAACCCTCTGATAATAGAGAGAATATTATTACATTTATGGTGGTTTATAGTGTGGGTACTTTAAACAGCGCCACCTCTTATCAATCTAACAAACTCGATTGTGTCTTTGGATTGCAGTGGAGTGGCCTCGCATCGTGATCCTCCTTTGTGTTTGTGAGTGAAGCAATGTTCCGGAAATACCCGCTAGGTGTCTTAATCGGACGTAGTTGAATACCTGTATTTTGTACATGGAGCGACTGCCTATCTATATACGACCCACTGGCGGTCTACGGGGGCGGAAGGGGCAGCCCGCCCCGGGCTCCTGGTCCAGTGGGAGCCCCAAATCTTAAGAAGTATTTTTAATCAATCGCAAACAATGTAAAATATTCAGTACAGTAAGCAGTAGTTCGATTTGGAGGCCCTGTACATAACTATGCAAAACATAAATTTCGGGTGCTAAAAATTTTTGAGCTCGCTTCGGCCGCTTTCTTATAAGACTTTTGACATAAATATATACAAACAAAGCAATTCTTATTCATAATATTAAGTCGACAAAGCAACTCCTATTTCCGTACGAATACGAATGTTCAAAAGAAACCAGTAAGGTGTAAAATAAAATAGGTACTCATTTCGATTTTCGAGCTCTCGCATCCTTGCTTGTTTTTCTTGAATAATCATAATCATAATCATTTATTTTGCAATAAGTATAGTACATTATGGTCTTAAAGTCAGTTGAAGTTCCTAATACATAGTCAGATATAGATGACATGCAAAATTTCCAACACAATATTCATTAAAGTTGTCTTAATAAGAATAGATTAGTCATTAACATTATAAATTCATTAACAGAATAAAATCGTTTTTCCAGTAGCCAGAAAGGGTGCGAAACATCTTGCACACAGAATTAGGGATGCGAAAGCTATCCTCAAGATGGGTGCCGCATTTGCTGAGTGTCCTTCACCAGGTCAACGCACCCTTAGTGCGTTAGCGATGAGAAAACTGCAGGATTTGGGGTACGATTTGCTCGGCCACCCGTATTTTCCTGATTGCACCTTCAGAATTCTATCTGTTCCCAAACTTGACGAAATTTGTTTTTGAGAATCGCTTCGCATTCAATAAAGAAATTGAGAGGGCCGTGAATATTTTCACAGCCTTCCAGACTCTCATTTCAAGGAAGGAGTACTGATGTTTGAGAAGCGCAGGACCAAGTGCGTTGAGGTCGAGGGAGATTTAGTAGAAAAATAAAATCATATTTGAACTGAAACTCCCAGACTTTCATTCTCTGCTTCTTCTTCGTGGCGCTGGCACGACTGTATTTAAAATCTTGTTTTCCCAAAACTTTGCCACTTCCACGGCGTTGTCGGTTGTTTTCTTTGTCAGGCCGTGAACATTTCATCTTACCCTCGTAAAACTGCATCGATTGGCATCATAAAAATAAAACGCGAGAATTGACGTTTTACTAGCTGATTGTACAGACGCCAGCCTATCAAACTACCCGAAACTGTCAAATTTTCCCAATCAACATTGAATCTTATGCTTTAGCGATAAAGTTAAAATTCTGTTAAAGAAATTAGACAGATTGTAGTAGCTTGATGTGCTGGCGTCTGTACACCTCTACACCGGGTTAATGAAGAACCCGATATAGAAATAGAAGCGCCCGTGATGCTCCTTACTTACATCCTTGCAGTCATCGGCAGTATAATAAGTACCTACTACTTGTACAGATTTGCGCCAGTTCTCTTTAGCCATGGAGAGCGGGGTGAGCCCCTTGTCCACTGCGGCAAAATTACGGTGCGTACCTCAGCATTTAGGAAATAATCTCTGAGATTGTTCATGTACACCTCGCGGTTGTTATTGTTAAATATTGCGATATAGTCTCGCATAAATAACTTTGTAGACTTCTTATAACGCAGTCACTGTCCATTCCAAGGTTGCCTGGAAGAGATCGCAGAAAGCGATAAGGCCGCCCATTGAATGTTTTGTAGTAATATTCGTGTTTGTTGTTATGTATTTTCTGGTGTACAATAAAGGATACTTATTAATAGACTTAACTTTATAGATTTTCCGAAAAATACTATAAACTTATTTTTGCAATCGGCAATACAATAGGTGTATGTGTAACATGTAAATATTCATCTCAACTGCAGAACCCTTCACTGTGCGTGGTCCGACCTGCACTTGATAGGTTTTTTTCATCATCATTTAAGCCGAAAGACGTCCACTGCTGGACATAGGCCTCCCCCAAGCAACTCCACTTCGACCGGTTCTGTGCTTCTCGCATCCAACGGGTTCCTGCGGCCTTGACAAGGTCTTCGAACCACCTTGTGGGAGGTCTTCCAACGCAACGTCTTCCAGTACGCGGTCGCCACTCCAGAACCTTTCGGCCCCATCGGCCATCTGTTCTGCGAGCAATGTGCCTTGCTCACTGCCACTTAAGTTTGGCAATTCTTCGGGCTATGTCGGTTACCTTGGTTCTCCTGCGGATCTCCTCATTCCTGATTCGATCACGCAGGGAAACTCGTATAGCCCTCTCCATTGCCTTTTGGGTGTCTTTTAGCCTTCTTATAAAGGTTTTTTATTTTATTCTATTGCAACATGGGCCAGCTCTTGACCTCGATCTCGCCTTGTGGAAAGCGATGGATGAGGTCGATGGAATGACCAAGCCCAGAAGAAATTCTACCTTGATATTCCATTTCATTCAGATCAATATATTATACCTGTAGGTACATACAACAAACAGCAAATACATATAAACGAGTATCAAACCCAAACTAACCATGATTAATTGAACAATATAACAACAACACACCGTTTGCACCCTTAACTTAGCATAGACGGAGAACCTTCAAAACATGGGTGGATAAAAATAAAAGGCTCATAAAAATGTATGAGCGGCACAAGATGCGCAGCTAACAAGAGAAGGTTTATCGCCACTCGCCACGCCACTCGCCCCTCGCCCTCGCAACTCGCCTCTCGCCACATCGCTAGTTATTCCGCGTCACCGGTAATTGTGACAAATGAACGTGTTTCGTTATACTTACAAAATAGTTATAGGCGAGCGAGCAACTGGGGGTTTTGTTGCAAATATTATCTTATATTTGCTGGAGAAACGGGAAATGGATTGGCAGATGTTTAGAGTGGTATTTTTCGTGTTTGTGGAGACAGTAGAGAGCTTATAGGTAGGGGTAAGTCGAATATTGATGAGAGGAGTTACAAGTACCTACATACAGTCTGTCTAGATTCATATTCATTTATTTATCAAATATAAGCTAACAGTTTACACCAAATCGCTTATATCTATGCAAATTCCACAAAATTACATTAAAATTTTAATTAAAACTGAAATACAAAAAAAAACGGAGTAGCATGTAACATAAAATTTGAAAACAAGACAACCTTATACATAAAATTAGAAACTAAACAATTATTTCTTCATGTTTAAATAAATAGACACATGCTTAGCGATTGTCCATTGAGAGTCAAAAAATAAATCTGCTTCAGGTATATATTTTAGAAAGTCAAGTCAAAGTAGATAAGTATGGGATAAGGGGCTTCCCACCCCAATTCTTTCACTATACTACGGAAATGAGACTTAGGTTCGAAGTTGTGTTATCGAGCTTCAGCCCAGCATAGACCCACGTGTAACTGTACGATTCTCATCAGATCATAGTCGTCGTTCAGGCAGTTTTCAACACTCGGTTCAGCGCCTAAAGTTGAAAATCCAACATCGCGCTTTTATTTAGGCATTTATTTAGATGTCACATAGTGATAGTGAGCGTAATAACCAATTAGTTAACCGGAAAATCCTTTACCTATGTTGGTAAAATCAGCGTTCGACGAGACGATGCACATAGCTCGGCCGTCCAAATGATCAAATAATTTCGTTTAAGTGAAATCAAAATCAACCCACATTGCCATCTGTTCTGAACACTTTCTTAAGGGTTTGTAAAATATTAATGCTGAAGAAAAGTCCTCACTCACACTGTACACTTAGCAATGCTTATGTGGTTCTAGTAGTTCATTCTGTATTTTTGTTTCTGTTTCTGCTGCATGTATTATATAGTTATTAAATTGTAAATCCTTAATTGGCTGTAAGACTAGCTTATATAATTATGTTTAAGATAAAATCTCAAAGAGCTGTGGATTTTGTGAATAATAAATAAATAAATAAATCTGTGTCTTTCAACATAGGTACACATCAGTGCCTTGGCCATGCAAACTGGATTGATGGATAACCAGAAAGCAGAGACACGACTGATTCATTTAGAAGAAAGCCTGGTACCGTAAAGCAGGTTTAAGCGTCCGTAGATAGTTGTAACTTATAATAACATAATTGAAGCAACCAGATTACACAAATATTTACGATCCAAAACCATTACAACCAATTTATAATACAATACATGACAGCTCAACCCTAAACTGCGATCGTATACAACATACGTAACATTCAGGCATGTGGGACAAACGGACCCATTGAAAAAACTAGGCACGCGCCATGTCGCAATAGAAAGACGTCGTTAAACAAAGAGGCTATTGTGCCCGAAACGATCCCGTGTGGGCAGTTATTGTACAAATACGGCTGATTCGCGGAATTCGCAGGGAGACGCTTAAAATTTGCGGGAAAAAAAGGCGCGCTCGGGTAGATACGGCCGATTGTGCCTGATAGGGTTGATACTCAGAGCCGTTTGTATTTTGGGGTTAAATGTTTGAGGTTAGCTCTAACAATAGTTCGTTATGGATGATACTGTTTATATGGTTTTTGTAAACGTATCTAATAAATTAAGGTAGGCCGTTATAGATGTAAGTTTGTTGATAAAGTATTTTATTGTATGATCCAAAACGAGTCCCGAATTGAATTCCTAGTTCCCAATATCACAGTCAGTCTGGATGTTTTGAGTCATTCTCGCAAGTAAACCGTTATTTGTAAACTACTTTTTGTATCTTAGGGTTTATGGATTCTGATCAGAACCCATAAACTTATGACTAGCTCTTACACAATAACAGAAACAAAACGTTAGAATCTCCCATCAGGCAACCCTAATGTGTCTCCATTCTCTGTTATTAATAACGGCAGCATATTACAATTCAATTTGAGCTCTCCGCCCGTGCCCGCGCCGCCGGCTCCGGTCCGTAATCCTTGCGTATAATCTGCCAACAGATAAACTGAACACAATTATATTAAAAGCCAACATGAAAATTTTGCCAAATCTCTGGCAAATGCTATTAAATCGACGTCTAATAGCATTGTCAGCTGTTACACGCATATTAACGTGGTCCATGTGCTGATGTTAAATTTTTACAAGAGTTTTGGAGGGTTAATGATGTCACGAATTATGAGAAATTGTGTTTATAACGTATATTGTATCAATATTATCTTTAATTAATATTGGTAGGTTAGGTCTATATGATAAGGTTATCAGCAGTGCGATTCTGTAACCATCTCACCGTGAAAACTTAGGTGAAGTGAGCGTGGAGTGAACAGTCAGTGTCATCTTACCAGATACTAGGGATTGACCAAGCATACATTTACAATCATAATCGAGATTTTAATAATATTTTTTTAGCCTAATCCTATTGATATTTTTATATAATTCAAAGCTAGTATTTTAGTGGTCAAAACATTAATATTTTGTGGGGTTTTACTTACAATAAAATAGCAAAACAGAAGCGCAATCAGAATCTCAATCCTGTTTTTTTTTTTCTTTTTTCCCTAGTCTAGTAAGTCCTTATATAGACTGAGGCGCGAGCGCGTCACGTACGAACAGTAAATAAAATTAAAACATTCACGTTTATGACAGCTAGACTGATGAAAATACGCATCGACATTGTTTGGTTATTATGAGCAATTGTAGATCGAGTCTAGTAAAGACTGCGACGATGTTCAGCGTTGTTATTAACCCAAAGCTATTGAATTAGAAGAGATAACCGAGTGTGTCAAGTCATCGAGTGCTGACGGATGCCTAGCTGACGGACCATAGAATGTAATCCCACGTAGTTTGTGTGGCGTGATCACTTCACCCGATTCACGACCCTAAATGTCGTAAATCGGGTGAAGTGAAGGTGAAGTGATAAGATCACGCCGCGCTTGCGCGTTAATCACTGTCATTATCACATTGCAGATTGCGTGATCACTTCACCTTCACTTCACCCGATTCACGACATTTAATGTCGTGAATCGGGTGGAGTGAAGGTGAAGTGATCACGCCGCGCTTGCGCGTTAGTCACTCATTATCACATTAGAGATTTGTTTTTACATATTTAACTTGTAAGGCGTCATGTATAAGAACATTAGGAAAATGCAATACCAACGTCAAATAAGTGCAAATATTTTATCGCTCATCGCGCGCCCGTGTTTGCACTGCACCTCTAGTAACCCTTAAATGAAGAAGTGGTTGGTGTCCTGAAGTGTATGTATGGTCCCTAATAGTGCATAACGTAGTAAGTACACTCCTTTAGAATATAAGTAAGCAGTTTACATCAATGCGCATTGTAACATAAATTCACTAGATATTCATTAAAGTATCAAGCTGGTTGTCTAATTCTAACGACCCTTGAACCCCCAACATTTCATGGCGACCCTGCCTTAGAGTCTGCTAAGGGGCAGATTAAGCAAAGTTTTCGTTGAGTGATTTTCAAAATGTGTAACTAAAGTAGAAAAAGACGAGGTATTCGCCAATCAAAACGCGGCTGGTGGAGGTGTTGACGCCGAGGTGGTGTTGCCATGGTTACGAGATTCGAGTGGAGTGATATATGGTACATTCCGAATTGCACTGTAATCGACTACAGCGTGCTTATACCTTGACCCCAATTCTGCTGTATGGTATTTATTTATCTATTATTCCCCGCATAATCTTACCACGCCGTACGGTTGTCAAGCGTGGTATTTTGACAGTTCAAACCGGTTTCGGTCATTGTGTCATAGAGAATACGTTAATAGCAGATGTAGTGATTAGGTTATTAAGGAATTGACGTGGTTTCGAAGTAATGCATCATTAAGTGGTCAAAGTGAATTAGGGCCCTTTTCTGAATTAACGTGAACGCGATAACGATGTCCCGTGAATCGACATATATGAAGTCATGGCATGTGCCATCTTGCGATAACGCCGACTACCGACCATGCCCTAAATTAATAATTATCACCGATCTTTAAACTAACATGGCATTTTCGAAATTGTGCTTCTGGCTACAGTCGCCACCTTACCAAAGAAGAAGAAATTCGTGGTGTATACACAAATAAATACTATAATCCAACCATGAGTAACTATTCAAGTGAATAGGTATATTACTGACTCTCAGCTGCCATAGTGGTGAAAATCGGAAAGCAAATTATTCATGTGAGCGATGATAACTTAATTCGGAATGAGCCATATTTCACGCCGCGCAAGCGCGTTAGGCGCTGGCGCTGTCTGGCTATATAAGGACTTACTAGTCTAGGGAAAAAAGAAAAAAAAACAAGGTTGAGATTCTGTTTAGCTATTTTATTGTAAGTAAAACCCCACAAAATATTAATGTTTTGACCACTAAAATACTAGCTTTGAATTATATAAAAATATCAATAGGATTAGCATTAAAAAATAATATTAAAATCTCTTTTATGATTGTAAATGTTTGCTTGGTCAATCCCTAGCATCAGTAGGATGACACTGACAGCTCACTCCACGCAAGTATTCACGGTGAGATTTTTACAGAATCGACATGCTGACCTATTTACTGGTTAGTAAATAGGTCTCCCTTACTAATAAATGTATTATATCAGATGAATAGAACACCGATTTCTCTCTTTCAGTCGTCAGTAATCTGACTTTCGAAAGAAGAAGACAAAGCATTGTGTAACTATACAGACGTTATAGGTACAACGTTTATTAGTAAGGGGGTTAATTTAATTATAATCTATGAAACTTGGAGCAATGTTTTATGTTGTATCGTTTTTTTGCAGTTCATATTTGAGTTGAGAAAAAGGCTTTTTTTTAGACAAAAATGGCAAGAAGAATAAGAAATTATGTATTTGTATCACATTTCCGTCCCTGAAGTAAACAATCTGATATATTTACAAGTGTTCACGGATGGCAGGCGGCGGGTATCGGTTCTCTCATTTAACGTAATCGGTTTAGTATAACCAATGCTATTTGTCGGTACAGTGGACGCGCCCTTACGTCATGCAGAAGTAAGTGCTGCAGTGATTGTTATGGCGGCTTTATATTAACGTACTTACTACTACACATATAATGTAAAAAGATATTGTTTAAGACTCAAGAAAATGTTTATTAATTTTGGGCAAAGAGGAGAATGTTAAGCAGGGTGATTGGTGTTACTTATCTTACTTAATTTTCTCTTCTTTGTTTAAAGCTATAGGTGTGTCAGGGAAATTAATTGATAAGCACCACCCAACGTCAATTTGCCATAATATAGACATTTCATAGTTGTTTAAAGTCATTTGAATATACCTACGGGAAATTGCAGTTGGTAGTTTTGCTTACAGTGTGGTCGACGAGAGAATCATGCGATTTTCCGAACTTTATATAATTATGTAGAACAATATTATTAAATTCTTGGCCAACTTAGCGTCAATCGAAGTCTTGATTACTTTGCTGCATTGTCTTCCTTATTGCGCTAATAAAACGAAGGACTAACAATACATCTTCTTCTTCGTTGTATCGATGATTCCATTTGTTTGTTTTAAATAGTTTCGACCAGAATTCGGCCACTTCAACTGCATTATCGCCTACTAAAGGTCTTCCATAGTCAGGTGTTAGTGTACAGAGAGCACGACAAAGAGGTAGGGCATAGTATGTGATGTGGCTCCACAGACGCACTGCCGCTCATCGGAGTACCACTACCTCATCAAGTTGTGCTTGCAGCGGACCACCTGGCTTCTCAGTCGGTCAAGAGATTTCTAGGTGTGCCATATCAGTTGGTGCTTTTATCCCATTATCCCGACTTGCGTAACTCGCCATTCTAAATGTGACAGAAATTAATTTAATATTATAAATGTGCTTACATAATTACTTAGTTTAAATAAGAAATAAGGCTGTCCCCTGTTCCCGCTAACTCTGGCAGACATAACTAAAAGTGTGAAGGCGCTCCACGACGAGGCTTCAGTTAATTGAATACTAGCCACTACTACTGGAACTGGAATAGTGAAGACACACTTTATCACTTTATCAATAGACGAATGTGGTGCTGTTTCAAAAATGATGGGACAGTTATTATCATGTCCTACGTGTCCTGTCAGCTGCACGTTACAGGCATTGATAGACGCTAGTGATGGCGCCAAAAAAGTAGCCGAATTCTACGCAGAGTCCATTTAGATTACCATCGACACACTAAGAAGAAGAATATACAACTAAGAAAGAAAGAAAGAAAAAGTATTTCTTGAGACTTGTACAGGAAGATCACAAACTAACTAAGCAGAGTCAAAAATAAAAAAACCAAATTATATAAAAAAAGTAACAAAAAGTGAAATGAAACAGAAAGTCCTATAAGAAGCCAAAAGGCTCCTATCTCAGCATGATGCTGCGACATTTATTTTTTAAATGTCTTAGCATTGTGCTGCCTTTCTGACCTCCACAACCCAGTTACTGAGTAATACTGGTTTTGGTAAGACTGGTTGTCAGACTTTCGGGCTTCTGACTTACCGTTACGACTGTCAAAGATCCACGAATGACAGCCGAGACCAACGGCTTAACGTGCTTTCCGAGGCACGGAGGGGTCTCGGTACCTATGTAAAGATGGTCACCCATCCACAGACCAACCGCGGAAAGCGTAGTTTAACCTGATCGATCGACCTGTGCGGCTGTTATTATTTAGCCACGGCTCCTCGAATATGAAAATATCTATTACCATATAAAAAATACTTCTGGAGTTATCGTGGACCAGTAGTAGCATCATGAGAGCAGCAGTCCGGAAAGTTAAAACGAGCCCCGCCTCCCCCACCCCTCCTACTCACCCCCTGCTTCCCTCCAATGCGAAAATTTTACACAATTCAATTAAGAGCAGCGTTGTTATCGTTTTTAAATATGTCTGTTACAATAAAGATTACATGTTTCTTCATTATTTAGGTACAACTGCCTCGTTTTAGCTTATGAAAACCAATTAATTTCTGATTAATTTTGAGTTAGGCTTGGGTTTGACTACTATTTGACCATAATATATTATGTATAATGTATCTTGTTTTTATTATTTCAGTTAATTATCTTTTTGTATGCACGTGTTTCTGTAATTAATAAACCAATTTTTCTGTCTTTTATTTCCTTTCTTACTCAAGATTTGAACAATCCCGTATTGTTGTTATCGGTAAACACAGATTCCGGCAAGGAGTCGGAACGCATAATTTTTTTATATTTCCAAATTGTTTGGTGCGTAAGACCGGAATCACTCGTATTGTTAGATGTGCATCATACCTGTGTGGCGCATCGCCGAAAATCTGGTTGCCCCATGATGGAAAGGGCTCGGAGGAATTTAATTATAAAACTCTCCCAAATGCATAAAAAAACACCGTTTCTCTAGTTACCGTCATGATTCTATCTACAGGGTTCGGGTAAGTAAATGATACTTCTTCTAATCTGACAGTAATATCAACGAGATGTGATACAACAATCAATCGAGAAGAGAAGAAAATAATGTGCTTATAGGAAGCTCACAGACGCGACTGCCTATCTGACCTCCACCATCCAGTTACTGGGTAATACGAAACCCCTTTGTAAGACTGGTTGTAAGACTTTCGGGCTTCTGACGACTATCGTCGAAAAATCACAACCTTGCGATCAATCATATTTTCATTCCACAATTTGCAAAAAGATGTAACTGCAATGTTTGCTCAATAAACTATTATCGCATTCTCCCTTATCGATAATGCTAAGTAATATTTATCAAGTTATTTAATATAAAAAGAGCTTAATCACTTTGCGTCCTTTGTTTGACCGTAACCCGAACCAACCGTCGGCTGTGGGTAAGGCCCTTCATTAGTTAATCTATTGGCATTACCTAGCAGCCACAGTTTACCCATGTCACCGCGTATTTTGTTTTTATTGATGCAAGTGCCGTTTACCTTTTAAGTTATTGTTAAGTAATATTGGAATTGATACGTAACAGACAACAACTATGCTTGTAAAATGGTGATGGTTATAGGAATGGTTAGGAGTGGTTAGCTTATATCTGCAATTTGTGATGAGCTGATTTATCTCTGGAATTCAAAATGGATCTTTCTTGGATGATTTTTGGATCATTCATAATATGGATCTACTAACAGATTATGAATGATCTAAAGAAATGAAGCAAGTAGTTTTTTTTCTATGATGGCGATAGAGAGTAATTAAATAAAGTGAAAAAATTACACAAAAGTTATTATGTCTTGATAGTTATAATTACTTTGAAGTACAGGCTAAGGCAAGCTTAACACCAATGATAACAGAAGGTCATTTATTGTAATTAAAACATGTTCAAATTAAAGTCGCAATTTCAACTAAGTGAAACTAGATGTTTTTTGACAGATTGAGACTGAGATCAGACAGTGAGATCAGAATTTTAAGAACGTTCACTCTTAAAATTACGGCAATTGACCCTCTGATTATAAATTATAGTGGAAGACTACAGTTAGCATTCGGTGAACAAAAAAAAAAAATAGATGGATCAGACAGGTAACAACGAGGTTGCTACGACAGCTACGCGGTGAAAACCGTAGCACTACAAAACCTACGCTTCGCCTACGCCGCTGCTACGCGTACTGTAATAACGCAATTAATTCAGTTTAAAGCTACAAGAAGGTTTATAATTATTTAACTGTTTTTCCTGTATGCACATAGTAAGTACTGTACTGACTAATAATAAAAAGACATGGTAAGATGTTTCTTTCATATATATTTCTGTTTTATTAAACAGCACCTGCCGAGAAAATGTGGCAATTTTGTAATTTTTTTTACAAAAATGTCGCATTGTCTGTTAATTGAATAGGGCTCAGAGACAACATGAATCTTCAAGTACTTCCAACGTCATTTATTTACCGTAAACATGAATTGCCAGTAAGTCTTTAAGCACCCAATTAGAGGAATCTCGCACGTGTATTCAAAATATCAATAGCAATCTTTGAAATCTAAATACACGGACAAAATCCGCTATTAATTGGTGCCGACGCTACAAGGTTGGGGCGCTTTGTACGTCCACGGACAAGGCGAGCTCATTGTTGACGATTTGAAAAAAGAATTCCAATTATCAAGACAAATTCAAAATGGAGTAACTTTATAAATAGGTGTTAGAATTCCAACTTTATCAGCGTTCAGTAAAGTGTATTTTAGCGTGAACTTGTGAATGTCAATGTGTCAAAAGTTTTGGCGGTTATTGTTGTGGTCGCGTGCTGATAATCCTTGCATTGTAAATATTTATCCAAATAAAAATGTGGTTTGTGATTCAATGTGATGTCTTACCTGAGATTTAAAGTAGAATTAATTATAAGCTTCACCAACCCCGACACAATTTGAAACGTTAGCACGGCCGGGTAAACCATTTCAATAATCTGCGAAGTATCTCTATATTATTATATCCAATAAGAGTTGACAATAAACAAGAGAGTGACTGGTGTAAATGGTGTAATGGTACTTATACCTATGTATGTTTTGAATAAAACTGAATTAATTTTGTACTTTTGGTACTATGTAATTTAGTACTAAGTTTAGAAGGCAAAAGTCAAGCTGGCAGAAAACCCGAAGAAACACAAATAATAAAATAGGGTACAATTTAGGTAACTAGGTAATGCGGGCTGGTGTCCGCAACTCTACGTCTATCTATCGGTAACTATTAGGTAATCATAAGTCAAAAAGTGCGTTAAAAATTAATACATAGCGCTCATTAATTTTTGTACATTTTATCGTTTATCAATGAACCAGACAATAAAGCGGGGTGCACAATGATAACAACGTAAGGGCTGGTACACACTCGACAATGGCAAACATTCGCGGCGTGACGACACTTCATTATATCGGTATTGAACATCGCTGGTAGTGAGGGGATTAAAAGTCGAGACATTACTATCGATGAACTTCATTGCACTTATGGGAAATTTACTTATTGTCTGAAATTATTAAAAAATACTTGTAAAGTGGGAAGTAGATTTACTTACACAAAATTTAGAAACTTATATTTTATTCTTTATGGAAAGAATATGATTTGATTTAGAAAAAATATTGATTTGACATTTGAATTACATGGAGTAACAATACAGTGTTCTTTAATTAAAATCAAATAAAAAATAAGGAATGATACGATAAAATAATTATTAAAGCGGAGTTATGTCACGATCAGTGTCGCTGTTAACTATGTTAGGAATAGTAAATATCTACAATTTTATTTATTTGGGATTTTTTAGTTTGATATTGTAACATACTTCAAAAATCAAAAACGTTAGAAAACTGCAATATCGAATCGACATCCTAAAATAATTATCGAGTAAACGTTGATACAAAAATTTCCCATCACTATTCCATCAATTGCCGTCGCAACAGGGGTGCACAACCCTTCATCGCGGCTTAATTCTATAATTGAGGGTTAAATCTCTGGCAGTCGGGATTCCTCATTATCACACCATGTTTATATCTTAGTACTTAATCGTTCACGCTACAGCCGGCAGGGAACCCTATCTTGATGGCATTTTGAGAATTGTGTCATAAAAATATGTGATATTTTTAAGAGGAAAGATTGGCTTTGACAAGCCGGGCTTCCGATAGAATTTTACATCGGCAAATATCCAAGGGGTATAACCTTCCAAGGGGTATCGTATTACCCAGTAACTGGGTTGTGGAAAATACTGGTATTCATCTGCATTCAGTTAGACTGGAAGCCGACCCCAACATATTTGAGAAAAAGCTAGACAGATGATGAAATATGACGAACCGCCATACAAATTTTCTTGTCGTATGTAACCCCTTTATGTGATAAATTTTCAAAAATCCTTCGTCAGTGCTCACTTTTGGTATATAAGGAACTCTTTTGTGCAAAATTGAATGCTTGTAGACTCAGCGGTTTAAGGTTGTGCGTTGTGTCAGTAAATTTAAGAATTTTATTAAGTCTACAATGTAGTGTTAGTATGTTAGAAGAATTGACAACATTTCTTAGTGTCAAGATTCATAAAATAATGTTCATATTAAATGAAATCACATTTTCATATAAGTCACGTATTGTTTACTACAAATTTAAAAAATGATCTATGGTCTTCTTTCTGTTCTAAACATACATAAACGCCAAATTTTATGAAACAGTATATTACCGTTAGTCAATCTGATTACATAATTATGCCTTATTACGATTTATTCAGGTCTGATCGCCTGAACCCCCCTCCACCCCCTTCCCCTCCTCGATCCTCTGCTAGTTCGTCTTCTGTTTTAATCTCTATCTTCTCAACTTTATCTAGGTTTATTCTTTTTAACCGACTCCTAAAAAGGAGGAGGTTCTCAATTCGGATGTTACTATTTTTTTTAATGTATGTTCGGGCATAACTCCATCGTAAATAGACGGATTTGCAAAATTTTTTGTTCGAAAGGGCTTTATTCCGAAATGGTCCCATTTAAATTTCGTAAAGATCTGATGATGAGTTTCGAAGACAGACGACGGAACTCTTCAATAAATGCCAGCAAATCAACCGCGATTGCTACTATAGCATATGTATGCATTGTTTACGCAATCACACAACATAACATCACGCCTGTACCCTTTAAAGGGTTAGGCAGATGTGTTCAATAGCTTTCTGTCACTGATATTCACATAGCAAGTAGTGATATATGAATTTGTTTGGGGTAGGTAGGTACAACTATAAAGTGAAAAATAAAAACTTTTTTACAAAAAAAAAACAACCGACTTCCAAACAAAACACTACAAAGTGGAAAATAACTTTAATTTCGAAAGTCGGTGTCAAAAAACGAAAACACAGAACCAACGACACCGACCTTCGAAATTAAAGTTCTTTTTCACTTTGTAGTGTTTTTTTTGGAAGTCGGTTGTTTTTTTTTTTTTGATAGGTCAGTTTTTATTATTTTACTTTGAAACTAAGCAGTACTGGTATTCAGCTGCATCCGGTTAGACTGAAAGCCAACCTAGGCTAGGCAGATGCTGACTTCAAAACGAAGCAGTAAAATGCAATATGGTTGTTGTCCTGTTAATATTTATGGTGTCAATAAATACATTATTATTCGAACTCGGTATAGAAAATCAAGAAATTGTATTTTTGTTTTACGGGTTTATTAATTAATTTTTGTCAACTAGCCAACCCGACGGACGCTTTGGCTTCTATGGATTGGCACCATCAAAGAAATTGTCAATGACTTGCCGAAAGACTCAACCTAAATACCTAACAGCCGGACGTAAATAACAGTACAGTTTTTTGATGCATGAATAAGTCTCCTCGTGTAGCGCAGTTTGTTTCGCCAGTTATTCAATAGAACCGAGCACTCGGCGCATCCTGGACAGTCACATCACACCCAACATGTTATTTGACTGGCCAATTCTTCCCTTGCGGTGTAGGGCTAACGCCCGCGCGCCCACCTGGTTTTCTACTGGTCTCCCACAGAGTCCGACGTCAAGCAACCTGCTGTGATTCGTTGATGCTTCGGAGTTCCAGTGCCTTAGGCATCTTCTGAGTACGCTCGTTCCATCATAGACCTCATGCATCGCTTTCCATCAGGCGTGATCGAGGTCAAAAGCGGGCCCATTCAGCAACAAAAGAATAAAATAAAAAAAAAGGACCTCATCATCATCATCACAGGCCGAGTCACCCACTGCTGAGCATAGGCCTCCGATTTCTTGTGCCAATCTCCATGCTCTTGTGCCAGCCTCATCCAGGTCTTGCCCGCGATGCAATGGCAACAATGTCGTCCACCCATCTCGCCGCTGGACGAACGACATCTCGTCTCCCAGTCCTCGGTCGCCCCTCTGTCGCAACCTAACTCCACCTGTCATCACTGTGCCTAGCCAGGTAAACTGCCCAACTCCACTCGTATATATGCTTTCTGATATCGAGGACCTTCGTAGCGTTCCATGCGTGGCATCAGGCTAATAAAACGAGTTCCAAACGTCGAGATATCTTCATATCTCGACGTTTGGAACTCGGAACTCCATGGCTCTCTGAAATATCAGTACCTAGGTACGAAAAATCTTATTCCAGGAAATATACGGTCAGCGAAAGTGATTGCTCATCAATTGACACTATACTGATTTGACGTTATTATAGCCATTTCATAATATATTATGATAGTGGTGATTTGAATTCACGGATCATTTAAGTTGGTAGTCAATTTGATAATTTCCCTGGCTTTACTTAAAACATGTTTTGAGTAATCTGCTATATTATTGGGGATATGGGTCATGGGTGGTTGAATATCTGAGTATTTAATGGTTCCTAGCATCAGATAACAGAGAGTTATGAGAAAACAAGCTTTTTTATCGTTTATGGAAAAGCTTCGTTTACGAAAATGTTTCCTTATTTTTTATAAATGTTAAGATTTATAATTTATCCTCTCAAACCTCAATTAATTAATACCAGTCTTTATCCTTACAAGTACATATACCTCTAATTCCCACAAAATCAATACTAAGAATACCGGTATCAAACACCTCTATTGTTCCACTCATAGTACTACAGACTCCAGTTGTACTACTTACAGGTACCTATTCAGGTATATTATAGTGAACGGTAGAGAGGTAAGTATAAGTAAGGAGGAAGCTTATACACCCACGGCTTGTAGAATGTGAGGGTAGGTACTTACCTGACTCCTCGGCATAGTATAGAAGTGTTTGTATCTACTTAACTTACTTTGTTATGTTTTGGAAACTTGAATTTCAAAGGTATTGTAACTGTAATTAAGTTCTGACCAAAAAAACTATATTTTTTTTAAATGTAAGTAAAATCTTTATATGTCACTATGTATGAAATTACGAAAAAAACATGGCGAAAAAAATTACGAAATCTATAAAATGTTTAAGTAACTGAACCATAATCGTAACTGAATTTTAAAACAGAAAATAAATGTTCGATACCACAAAACAAACTAGATAATAAATCAAAAACTAAAACAAAAATCCCGACGCAACGAATCGAACACATCAGAAACCAGCAATCGTAATAATCTCTATTTTAATCGAACGAGCCGGGCGCGAACGAATTATACGTTTATACTTGTAATTTCAATCACAAAATTAATTCTGTCGTCGCCCGCCTTAAATAAGTGCTGGGGCCGTCCAATCGATAAGTTGAGGCAGGCTGGGCGGGCGGGCGTTTGAGGTAAATAACGTTTTGGGCGGGGGCTGATTGGTCGGAGCGCTGGTGGGCGGGGGCTGACCGGGGCGTGGTGCGATTGGTCGGGGCTGAGAGAGGACAGTCTCGTGACTAGCGCGGCGGTGCGCGGTGTGCTTCGCGCTCGAGTAATGTTATGATTTGTGACAGCTGCCGAATTCAGGTATGATAATTTTTTGTATCTGGATTTCATAAAAAAAATAGTTTTCAATTTGACATTAAAATAAATGATGAGACATAATCAGTCAGTATTTTTTTACAACGAAAATGAAACGTAACTTTTTCAAAAAGTATTTTCTAAAATAATACCCCCCCCCCCCACATGTAACTAAGTGGCAGTTTTTATTTACTATAATAAACGAGCAAAACTTTTGTAGCAAGCTACGATCTTTCGTAGCGCGCGTAGCACCGTAGCACCACGGCTACGGAACTTATACGCTACAACTTCTACAATCTTTTTTTGTTTTTTATTTAAACTTTCACCGTCGTAGCAAATTGTCAAATAAGTATTGCTTTGTTTTCTTTTGATTTATTTATGTATTTTAGTTCTTTTGAAACCATTCACAGCTCCTATGTAAATTATGAAGGACTGCGGACTGCTCCAAAAACTTGGAATATTAAACGAGACATTTTTAAAAGGAAAATATATATTATATGTATTTAAAATATTTATTCCACAATTTTCATGATTGCACCTACCACTGTTTTTATCTGCATTACCCAAAGGTTGACGAGTAGAAAATGCTTATGGCAATAAGTCCGCCTCTGTACATTTGTGTGCTTGAAGTATTAAATAAATAAATACATATAATTTATTTATTTAATACTTCAAGCACGGCATTACAGGGTAGGCCAATCGCTGTTTTTTTTTATTATGATTACAATAAAAAGTAAATTGTAGTTTAATGACTGTTTGTTATAAATCTAATATGTGCCTTATTGTGTTTTAAATATGTCCGTTATTGGTAATACATATTTCCGTGTTCGTGCGTTGCGTCGCTAGTTTGGTAGTTAGAGTAGTTTTAACCGTTGCTCAAGGACCATAATGGCCGATTATACTGTAATGACTGGAATATAACAAAAAAAAAAACTTCTAAAGTCACTTGTCCAAAACATAACGAAAAGAATTAATCCAGCTTTCTTTAAAACCAAAATTGAATTTGGAAACATTACTCATTACATGGGCGTGGACGGGCTTATTGTTTTTCTTTATTCTACGCCCTACAGACTCCTTGTCCAAATGCTATGCTTTTTCTTGATTAAGATACAAGGCGTCAGGATGCGCTTTATCTATCTCTAGCATTGATAATGCATTTATCATAAAAGTTCTCTATCTTGAATTTATTCTATACACTGTAACAACGTTTGTCATCTTTAAAATTAAGAGTAAATGCAATTATTTACTGTTGAATATTATTCTCTATTCTTTCTAGCATTTCAAGTTGATAAAGACAGAAAGTTGTTTAAATAAAGAGTTTTAAAAGTCCGTCAGCCATTATATGCATATATTACACCTCTTTACAACGCGTTGAGTAATAATTCCAGTAAAAAAAAAATCTTTAAGGCCCTATTATTGAGAATTGTGTATTTACTCACTCAGCCTGAATAAGGTATAACGCTATGATTGCTTAAAACTCCCGATAGTTTTGTCTTGAAGCAATCAACATTTCAATTTTACTGTAAGTTTTGACGTTCAAAAGTGCTAATGTGCCTATTTGAAATAAATGATTTGACTTTGACTTTGACTTTGAACAAGCTAAAAAAAACAACCCAAGAGCAGTTAACCAGCGGGGTAATTGCGTAACACATTTTCAATAGCAATAGCTTTCATTTTGACAGTTCAACAATATTCATTGCGTTATTTACATTGTTGAGCAGACACATTTTACGAACGTATGAAGCAATGGATTAGCAATACAAAAAAAAATAAAAAAAAAAAAAACACTGGCACTCCGGTAGTGCCGACAGAAGTGAAAACTTGAACAATTACGAGTGTATTTTGTGAATCGTCTTATAAACAAAACACGCGTGTTAAGGTGTGTTCCTTATTTTATAGGGTTTTTTGCAAATCAGGTATGATGACCAAAGTGACTGGTTTATTCTTCTCGTGAAAGGAATTTATTCAGATTTACAAATAAGCACACAGGATAGATTTCAGTTCGTGGTGTTGGTCGCGGCAGTGGTAAGAGAAGCAAGCCGCTCGCATGGAGCTCGTCGTCAGTTATATATCCGTGGTTCAGCGCCATCTCGTCGTTGTTGGATGAACTACGTAGTTAGTACGCGAGGCCCTCGTAGTTCTTCCCGATGTGCATAGATGGCGCTGTCCTCAACAACGCGCGTCTTACGTTTTACGTCTTACGAATTTTCGATCAGGGTCACGTGACCTGACGCGAGTTTAGAAGTTTTTACCCATTCCAAAAAAAGTACACAGCGCCGCTAAAGAAGTTTTCACTTCAAAAAACATCAAAATTAAAAAAATCTAAATTATTCCGATTGAGATTGAGTGTTACGCAATTAGGGCTCTGGATGCTTTTAGACGGCCGTTTCATTTAAACTGTGTTGGCTAATCATGTGTTTGTCTTAACAAAGACAGGTGATGTTGTTGCTTGTCGGAAAAGTAACTACAAAATTGAATTTCTATAGGTAAGTATAAAAAGTCGAATTATAGCACCGATGAAGATTGCATTTCCTTTTCAGTCCCCCTGACCCAAAAATCAAAACAAATCATAGAAATAAAAAGCGACATCTCCGTAAAAAGTCATTGCTTCCGTAGATTACATTTTGAACGAGACAGATAAGCGGAAGATTTAATTTTTGTCCCTCCTTAAATATACATGGGAGTGTTACATTGTTTAAACAGGGGAGGCGAAGGGCCCCTGGGAGCCTATAATTGAAAGACAAACAGGGGACGGACGATTCGCGACGAATTCATTATTTCTACATTAAGTTGATACCGCTTCAGGTTGACGTCATACGGATTATGTTTCTAAGATAATCATTGGAGGAATTTGTTCCGTGGTTGTAATGGTTAGGAGTTTAGGAGGGATTAGTTTGTTTCTGCTAATTCTGTTGATCTAATGTATGAATGTTGTCAGTACACACTCTTTTATTTTTTTATTATAACGTGCCGTTTTCCATACAAAAAAAATATATTAAAAATATAATATAATAAAGTTATAAAGAAAACCGTTTATATTGGCTTGTAAATAGCGATAAAAAAGCGGCTAAGTGCGAGTCGGACTCGCATATGAAAGGTTCCGAACCTCCGTACAATATTTAACACTAAATCTATACTAATATTATAAAGCTGAAGAGTTTGTTTGGTTGAACGTGCTAATCTCTGGAACTACCAGACGGATTTGAAAAATACTTACTAATATTATAAAGCTGAAGAGTTTGTTTGGTTGAACGCGCTAATCTCTGGAACTACCAGTCGGATTTGAAAAATACTTACTAATATTAAAAAGCTGAAGAGTTTGTTTGGTTGAACGCGCTAATCTCTGGAACCACCAGTCGGATTTGAAAAATTCTTTTTGCATTTAATAGCCCAATTCTCGAGGAAGGCTATAGGCTAACATTACGCTAGGACCCTTAGGAGCCGAGCAAAAATCAAAAAAGTCAGAAAAAAGGTAAACGAATTATAAGCACAGGCAGGCACTTGTAATCTTTGCCTTCATCGTAAATGAGATGAATTAGATTTAGTAAGTAAAAATATGTAATTCTAGTATACAGGGTGGCGGGGACATCGACGCGCAAACCGAAACCATGAACTCCCATAGAGCAGAAATTTTTTTACGGTTATAAAAAAGAAAATACTGCCGTTTCATAGAAAAATGCCTGCTGCGCGGTCAAATGTCGACGGAGTCGCATTATGTCCGCTACATACCTATTAAAATGTGCGTGTGTAGAAATGACAAAAAGTATCTCCTGATAAGACTGCTAGCCTAGTGCCACACAAAATGTTAATTTGGTTTGTGTTATTTTTCTAATAACAAGCTCTTATATCGTTGAGTGTAAGAACTTTTAGGTAGAACGGCTATAAAGCGACTAGTCCGAAAAAAATCACCTTCAAAAATTCAACAGGGCCATAAACGAACTTTACGCGTAGCGGACGTAATGCGACTTCATCCAAAAGTCACTAACGTCGTCAAAACGGTAGGAGGGGTTCACATCGGCGTCGTGACGACGATGAAATACCTGGGTCTCGTCCTCGACAGCCGGTGGAACTTCGTTGAGCATTTCCGACGTTTGGCTCCCAAACTGGAACGGGCCGGGGCCGCCTTCAAGCGGCTCCTGCCCAACCTGAGGGGGCCAAACGCCTCCTGCCGGAGGCTTTACGCGGGGGTCATGCGGTCCATGGCCCTATACGGGGCCCCGGTGTGGGCGCGTTCACTGCGGCGGTGAGCCGCCCATTATTTGAACGCGCCCCAGAAGGTGGTAGCCACAAGGCTGATCCGGGGGTACCGCACGATCTCGGGCGAGGCGGCAAGCCTCCTTGCCGGACTGCCGCCATGGGATCTGGAGGCGATAGTCCTCGCGCGCCTGTATGAGTGGCGCGCGGAGGCACTACGCCGGGGGGAAACTCCGCTTCCGCAGCAAATTGCGGCGGAGCGGACGGACCTCCGGCGCGATCTCATGGCGGCATGGAAAGAGCGACTGTCGCAACCCAGCGCAGGGCACGCCACGATAGCGGCGGTAAGACCCCTCTTTGAGGAGTGGCTAGAGAGGCGTCATGGCGCCCTCACCTACCGCCTGACGCAGGTCCTCACCGGACACGGAAGTTTCGGGAGGTTCCTGCACATAATCAGGCGGGAGGAAACGCCCGGGTGTCACCATTGCCAGGATCGCCCAGAGGACACGGTGGAGCACACGGTGGAGGTCTGCCCCGCTTGGGCGGAGCACCGCCGTGTCCTCGTAGAGGCGATCGGCAGCGGCGGTGACCTCTCGCGTCCGGGCCTGGTTCAAGCCATGGTCCGGGGCGAGAGGGAGTGGGGGGCAGTCGCCTCCTTCTGCGAAGCAGTCATGCTAGCGAAGGAGGCGGCGGGACGGCTGAGGGAGAGAGCCTCCCGTCCCAGCCGCCGCGGGAGACGCTCCGGGCGTCGGGAGCCGCGCGACGACTCCCGGCCACCGTAGGCGCGGGCCTGCGGGCGGAGAGTAATGGGTAGCTCACCGTCCGATCAGGACCAGGCCCGTGCCGGACGGCGCGTACGTGTTCCACGCGCGCCTCAAAGAGATGTCAGCATTAAAAGAAGGGGCCCGTAAGGGCCGAAGCCTGCCGGGTCAGCGGGATTGTCCGAAAGGGTTACCGCTGGCCCGGAACATAAAGGGCGAAGGAAGGAACACGGGTGGGTTTTAGTCAGTAAGAGTCTGACACTCCCTTCCGCTCCACCCATAGCGGGAGGAGTCATTTGATGATTTCCCATCCTGAAAAAAAAAAAGAAAAAAAAAAAGGCAGGCAATGCGACGGGGTGGGTCGGGGGAACAAGAAATTTCACGCGGACGAAGTCCCGAGCAGATGTAGTATTTTTATAAAACTTAAAAAAAATCACCGAAAAAAAACCACGTAATTTGTATCCTTTAACTTCATTTTATTATTTGTTGTAACAGCGGACATTCTGTGAATATTTCAAGTGTCTACTTTTTATGGTTCAATAGATACAGCCCTGTGACAGACGGGCGGACGGACAGCGGAGCCTTAGTTTGAATACGGAACCCTAAAAGACGAATGTTGTGATGTCCATCACAGTCAACTTGAAATAAGCTTCATGGATATAGTATGGTACCATACCTACTTTTGTTTTGTGGGCGAGCCCGACTGTCTGATTTCTTCTCTGACTACCCACCTTTATAATATTTGGGTAAGGATGAGAGTACAATAAAAGTTTAAAAATACAAACACTTCTTATAGAACGTAAATTCTTATCATTTCGCCAATTCCAATTTCCCAGGCGTTCGCGCCAAATACAAATCAGTTGTCATTTTGACATTTAACTTTTAAAATGGCGCCGTCTTCAATTCTTCATCTAACTTTCTTTTATGAGTTTACTCGAGGAGTGTTTCGTAAATTGTGTTTATAATGCTGTTTCATTGTCAATTCGTTTGTTTAGCTGTTATCGTGAACTAGATTATTGGTTTGTCAATACAATAGATTTGTTTGTGCGAAGCAAAGACATTTACATATCCAAGTAACAACGAATGGACAGCTACTAATTCAAAATGTGCATACCTAGTGTTTAGAGCTTTTTTTCCATATTAATGTAGGTATCTGAAGAATTAAAGCAAAAGCAAATGGACGTTTTGCTTAATCAGGGCGTTTTAAGCAAAAGGGTTGTCGACTTGTCGCAGTCGGTTTTTATAAAATTTTAGTTGAGCAGTGGTGGCCCAGTGGTAACGGCTGCGACTTACGAATCGTAGGTCGTGGGTTCGAACCCGAGCAGAGGCACTTTACTTTGTGTAAATTATTTCATCACCACTGCTTTCAAAACGGTGAAGGAAAACATCGTGAGGAAACCAGCATGTCCTAGAATCGAAAATTCAAAGACGTGTGATGGCAGCCAACCCGCACTGATCCTGTGTGGTGGATTATGGCCCGCTCTCTCTCACAGAGAGGCGGCCTGCGTCCCAGCATTGGGAACATTGAAACTGATTATGTATGTAGTTACAACGAAATGTCCCCCGATTTTCTCGGTTTCTTAACACAACATATTAAACAAAGTAACTAAACACAAGACATTATTAAAGAAAAAAAAAAGCAAAAACAAACCATATTATTTATGCATAAGTCTCCGCATATCTGCATAATAAACTTAATGGAGGGGGGAAAGTTAATAAAAAGTGGGCATCTTCTACCAAGTAGGTAATTTTCATCAAATCAAGTCTACAGATGTCATTTCGCCGGCGCGGGCGATTCAATTACTTGTATAAATAAATTCGGAGACAATTTACATGTTGATGCCTCTCGTTCACGAACGAGAAGGGATGTTTGTTTAAACTTTCTCGTTACCTTACGATAACTTGATTTTAGAATGACAAATTATTCAGATTTTATTTTTGTGTCATGTCTTATAGAACATCTTTGAGTAGGATTTACTGTACAGACCTACAGTACGCGGAGATAAATATTGCACATCGACCTTTTTACACAAAACCATTTTATACAAAGAATAAAAATAATTATCAAAAGAAGCAAATCATAATTGTTTTAACAGCTCCTAATAGATACCGGACTATTTGTATTTCGTGCGACAGAGATAACGCTCTACGAAGCCGAAATTAGCCGATTGTCTCTTTCCAAAGGTCGATGTGCAATATTTATCGCCGGGTACTGTACCTTGATCCAAGTAGGATAATCAGCTTATAATATTCCCACTGCTGGGACACAGGCGTCCTCTCTTCGACAGGGAGTGGGCAGTAATTAACCACGCGGGCCCAGTGCGGGTTCTTTTTTTTTAAAGGTACACCAATTATCCACTAGAAATATTGACATAATAATAAATAACATATCCGTTGTGTTATTGTGAATTAGTCACTTACAGGCGTACACAGCACTTACATAAAAAATAGCTTCTTAAATATATATTTTTAACAAGATTTTTTACTCGTAGTGAGAATAGAAAAATTAATTAGAAACAAAGAACAAAACATTAAGCAAAAACGAAATCAAAATCGATATTAGAATAATAATTAAAATCAAAATTATCATGAAAAATTATTATGATCCTGCATGGAGTATTGCAGCCACCTTTGGGATGGCTCAGCGAAATACCAACTTGCCGCGCTTGACTCGGTGGAACGCAAAGCTAAAAGGCTCATTGGCGACGTAAAACTGGTGGATGCCAAGCTTCACAGCTTGGCTCATCGCCGCAAGGTTGCCTGCTTGTCGGTCTTCTACAGATTGTACTTCGGTGAGTGTGCCCAAGAACTCCACGACCTCATTCCACCGGCCCCCTTCTACCTTCGGACATCCAGACGCACTACAAGTTACCATCCCTACCTAGTTGCTATTCCACCAATTCGCACTAAGCGTTTTCAAATGTCCTTTATAATGCGCACAGCAAAAGAGTGGAACTCTCTACCTGCGTTTGTGTTTCCGAGTGCATACAACCCGAACCTCTTCAAAGTAAGAGTGAACAGGCTTCTTCTGGGTGAGCTCACTCCATCGTAGACTTTGTCTCTGTCATCTCTGACCTAGACTAGAGTCAAGAGCAAGACCATTTCAAATAAAAAAAAAAAATCATTAGAATCAGAATTAAAATTAAAACATTAAGATTAAAATAAAAAAAATAAACAGTAAAAAGTAAAACAGTAAAATTGATATTCAAAATTCAAATGGAGTGGGGGGTTGGTAGATGTCATATGTCTTCGAATTTTTGGTTCTAGGTTATACTGGTTTCCTAACGATGTTTTCCTTCACCATTTTTGAGAGCAGCGGTTGTGAAATTATTCACAGAAACTAAAGCGCTTACATAACTGGGTCGTAAGTCGGGGCCGGTGTCACTGGGTCACCACTGTTCTCTATGATGCAAGTATTATAATAAAATACAATTTAAGAAAAAAATTTGTTTATTTGATAACCATACCTATTTAAGTACAACATATTTGAGATTGAAGCCTCCTTTTAAGCAAAAGATGCCTCTATTATTCTTGGTTTAATGCGCCATCGCACTGAAGTTGCTCAGTCATTAATTCTTATTCCTTCTCTGTGTAAAAAGTGCTCTTAGGTCTGTAGAGGGCCATTTAGGTAGTGGCCAGTATTATTAAACGGAATATGTTTTTTTTTTAATATTTAGAAGATAATAATTTCGTTGTAAAATTTAAATGAAACCACGTGATGTAGGTAGGATCAGCCGTTCGATTCTGTGAAAATCTCGCCGTTGAAACTTAGGTGAAGTGAGTTGGTTTTTGCTAGGAATTGACACTATTGACAGCTCACTCCACGCTCACTTCACCTAAGTTTTCACAGTGAGAGTTTTACAGAATAGCACCGTAGCTAATAACTATGCCAGTAAAAATCCCTCGTAAAGTTCTGAGTATTTCGGATTTGCAAGCATTTCTTCGAAATATTAATATCTCAATGCTTTTATTTTTCATTTTTGTTTATTTAAAGGGCTTTGTCGCTTAGCAACCACATCGCCTTCATAATTAATAATATATAATGTACGTAGTTTTTTAATTCGCTTGCTCAATAAATGTTTAATCAATTCACCTTAATTTTTAATAATACATTCGAGAAATACCCAAGTATCTTTTTCTTACCAAGCTGCAAAGTAAGTCATCTACCTTTTTAAACTTAACATTAAGAAAGACCGAAACGAAATCAAAAATTTAAATCCAACAACTGTTTAATTTTCAACAAATTAATTTATCAAATTAACAATGGATCGGATTAGTTACGAATTCAATTGTGTGAAAAATCAGCGTAGAGAAGCACGGCTGTGCGGCCCGTGCGTCAACAGACCTCATTGTGCTCTGAGCGTTCGGGCGATGAAACGAACGCGCCCAGTTTAGAACTTTATGGTGTGCAGGGAGAGAGCACCACTGTAAAAAAAAGTATGTTTTATTTTAATTTTAGTTTTTGGTGGCAATGTTTATTAAATTAAGGATTTGTATCGTCAAAAATGTTTTGTAACGTTTGAAACAAATCAGTGGAACTTATGGAATGAACACGCCCTGATTTACGAACAGAAGTAAGTTGAGGAAAGCATATGGCGAAAAAGTACTAAAAGCATTTTTTTTTCGGTTTATAATTTCAACATTCGACTTAAATACCTGTCAAATAAGCGCTTAATAATTAGTAAAACAAGCAGATTTTGAGCACAGAAAGTGCGGAAAGCGTAGGTATGGCAGAAAAATGCTGAAAGCATTTTTTGAACAGTTAAATAAAATTAAAAATCTAACCAAATTTCCTTATAATTGGCGTTTATGACTAAGTAACACAAGCAGATGAAGAGTTTTAAGCCTCACTAATAAACCAAAACCATCTAAAATCTAAGCAAACATTAAAACATTTACCCACCAGTTAACGTTGACAAAAGCTCCCTGGCTCCGAGACTAAAACCCAAAACGCTGATTAAATATGAATCGACGAATTAACTCCATGTCTTTGGCCGTCGACTCAATTAAGTGAACAAAGTAGCAAAGTAAATAACGGCGAATTAATTTTGTACGTAACCTTTTGAATTTGAAGCGGCTTGTTTAAACTATGTGTCTATTGTGCGAAGGATGTGCGGAGTTACGGATTAAGATTATGTCAATGGGGTTTAGTCTCTCGTGATTTTGTTGCTAGATTATCACACTAATATTATAAAGGCGAAAGTGTGTGAGTGTGTGTGTGTGTTGAGAAAGAAAGAAAGAAAGAAAATACGTTTATTTGCGGCAAACAATTTTGATAAAATTTGGCACACAGATTGTATATAACCGGGATTAACAAATAGGATACTTTTTATCCCGATATTTCCCACAGGAAGGAAATGTATGCGGGTGAAACCGCTGGGCGCAGCTAGTGAATGAGAAATGACAAATCAAATTGTGCCTGTACAATCTCTTTTCTCTTCTCTCTTCTTCAGCTTTTCGCCACCCAATGCTGAGTGTAGGTATCCTGTAATGCACGCCACTCTTCCCTGTCTCTAGCCTTCCTAAGCCAGAATCGTCCAGCAATCTTGACCAGGTGGTTGGTCCACCTGATCGGCTGTCTGCCCACACTTCTCCTACAAGTAACGATTGACGATGACAAGTAAAAATTATGCCTTTATCATCATCATTATTTCAGCCGAAAGATGTCCACTGCTAGACATAGGCCTCCCCCAAAGCTTAGTTGTAAAGTTTAGCTGTATATTATATAATAACTAGCTTCTACCCTCGTCTTCATCCGCGTGAAAATTCTTGTTTTAACAAATAATAATAATTTTTATTTCTGAGTATATGGTACATTAGGATCTTAATATTAAACAGATTCACATACACTACCGTCGCCGGTGTAGAAATATTACAAACTTAAAGTGGCCAAGTTCTATGCCGCAACAATATTATATCTAGTTTGTCATCGAAACTCTAAGCAAAAGTGACGTAACGTGAAATATAATATCCTATATAGCTATGCTCCGTTACTTCGTTTCAGCTTAGCGTCCTTCTGACTTTATTTTTTGGCGAGTCGTAGCGTTATGTTATATAATGCCTATAACCTCACTCAAGAATTAGGCTAATGAAATGCAAAAATAATTGTTCAAATGCGACTGGTAGTTTAATTTTAATGAAACGTTTAAGTTTTATTGGCGCGTTCAAATAAACAAACAAACTCTCCAGCTTTAGTATAGATAGCAGGCACAATTAAATAAATTAAAAATGTTTAAGAGTAACTAAATGAAAAAAAATACATAACATGGTCAAAATGTTATGCTTTTTTCAGTCTAGTTCTCATTAGTAATATGTGAAAGAACTTCGTTCTCAAAAATTAAAAAAAAAACCTAAATAATCAAGATCATAAAAACACCGAAAATAATCACAAAACATCAAAGTACCATTTTGTATTATTTTGACTTTTATAAAACGGTCCGTTTCGTCACGTATCATAAAAATAGCGAATGGCGACCCCTCGACTATTGACTACGTAACGAACATCGGACCGTAACAATGGCGGACGCGGACGGTACCGACGGGCGACGCCGACGGCTGTCTTTATAAAGATTAAATAGTATTGCGCTATACAAAACGGAATCTCAAAGGAACAAGTTCGAACCATTCGTTGTTCGGATTTTGGTAGGGTGACTAGGTTGTTGCGTTTTGAAGATAGGATTTGAGGTTTTAGATATGTAAATAGCAAGAAAACTGTGTCTGTTCAAAATTAACCCTAGACTTTGCTAAAGCCACATATTTTTTATGTAAGTCTTATTTTTTGTAGGTATAAAATCATTTAACAATTAGGTGACAAAGAAAGAAAATACATTTATTTACGCAAAACATGACGCAAAGCAAAAAAAAAAACAAACAAGTTAGGGGAAAAGTTCGTGCTCTAAGACGAAAATATAATATTTTTTTATATAAATCAATTTAATAAAACCTAAATATTTTGTGTTAAGTAATAATTTCCTAATGTTGAAAGTACTTAATCTTTTCACTTTACAATATTTTCTTAATAATTATTTATGAATCGTTCAGCTTCTGGCTGATATTTATTTCAACCTCGCAAAGTTTAGTCTACTAGGTGATTTCTGTTAAAAGAAATTTTATTTATTAGTAAGATTAAGAATTTGAGAGGCTTGTGGCTATGTAATAACAGCCGCACGGGTCGATTGACCAGGTTAAGCTACGCTTGCCGCGGTTGGTCCGTGGATGGGTGACCATCTTTACACATCAAGACCTCCGTGCCTCGGAAAGCACGTTAAGCCGTTGGTCCTGGCTGTCATTCGTAAATCTTCGACAGTCGTTACGGCAGAAGCCCCAAAGTCTGACAACCAGTCTTACCAAGGGGTATCGTATTACCTAGTAATTGGGTTGTGGAGGTCAGATAGGCAGTCGCTCCATGTAAAATACTGGTATTCAGCTACATCCGGTTAGACTGGAAGCCGACCCCAACATAGTTAGAAAAAGGCTAGGCAGATGATGATGAGTAAGATAAAGAATTTATTGACCTTCCCATACTTCTACCAAAAATATAATTTCACGGTCACCCTACAGTCCCCTGCACTTGACACACAGATTCGAGTGTCCCCTTTAGTTACGGATTATCCGGGAAAGTGCACAACATGTTGTCAATGCGGCGTTGTGGGCACACCAATCGCACAATACCGGCGTATTGTGCGATTTGTGCGTCACACGTTTATTTGGACATTCGATGATAGCTGTTTTAGAGCCACTATTTGTCGTAGAAAATACCTACATGATTATACCGAGAACTAGGTTTAATTTTTTTGAGGTTTTATAAGTAAATTGTAGGGGTATCTCGTTCTGATATAAAAACAATCTGTAACAGGAATGGGGTTTTTGGAAATTTTAGCTTTTCATAAACATTACTAGGTACTTTACATTAGTCGAAAATTACTAGTTAGGAGTACCTAACTAGTAATTTTCAGCCACGAAACCAAGTATGGTTTCGTGGCTGTTTAGAAAAGCATGTTTGTAATAATTTTAAGGCATAATACAATCTTGCTTTTAACATTACCTATATACAATGATTTCTACAAAAACAAAAACATAAAAGAAATAAATTGAAATTACAAGCATCACAAAAAAAATATTGTCGGAAACATTGATTGGCACCTGTTATACACAACTAAATAATGAATTGAGAGCAAATAAAAACCGTGAAGGTATTAAACTAATGCCGACAACCATACTAAAAGAACAGATTTCTTCCAAAAACGATTAGTTCCGTTACAAGTGTACACATGTGCTCATCCCCATGCCATCCCATGGGGGATGACCCCATGTATCACCGATATCAACACCATATGGCCCCCATAAGGGATTTATAATTACAAGTGTATTTTATTAAATGTATTGTCCGCGAATCAACAGAAATTGTTGTCAGCTGAACCGTGAAATGTAAAAAATGATTAACATGGTGTACATAATCTGCATACAGTGAGCGAAAGATGTGCGTCTAAGGGTATTTATTTTTTATTTGTTCTTTATTTACTTTACTATTTATTAAAAATAACGTAGCGATAGCGGGTTAGGGGGCAACTGGCCTCTGGTCCGCGGCCCACATTACACGGAGTAGGAACAGTAGTGTAAAGTCGGCCGAATGTGTGGGCCAGAATACTAGCGGGCTTAACGCTGTATTTAGAAAATATAGAAAAAATTAGAGTCAACCCAGAAAAAAATTTTTGGCCAACTATTTTTTAATATAAAGAAAGCCTTGTCAATTTTGAAGACGATGATTAAAACAGGAAATCCGTATGTGACTAAAAGCGATCATTAATAACAGCATAGTGTTCCAATATCCATTTCGTCACAGCCAAAAGTAATAACAACTATTCTATTCACAAAAATACCACAGAAACAATTGAATGTCCCCTACGAAACGAACATATGTGATCATTACATTAACGTAACGTCGTTTAACTTAATCAATTATTTTGGCGGGCCTACTTTTCAGCCCACTGTGCAGGGGTGACACAAATTGACTAATCACACCGTATAATGATCCTGCCGGTATGTCAAAGCGTTCCGTCCTCACCAACCCTACTTTGATTCCTGATTTTAGCCAATTTTAAGTGGTGATATATCATTTTAAAGTGGTGACATGTTTCGTTACAGTGTTTTATAATGTTTTCAAGGGTGAATATAGGTCAGTTTTGTTTGGATATCTTCTCAACCCTTCTTTTAGATCTGTATTGGTAAAACGAAATGTTTGTTTTTCATACTGTTGTTTTGTTTATTTTTCTCTTTGTGTCATAATAATAAGTTTGTGTTATTTTCATCCTATGAGAGTCCCATTAATAACTTTTTCATTAATTTATTATTTCTTTTTCATTAAAACGAAGGCGTTTAAATTTGTTTATTCTAAATTAATAAGAAATAACGTTTACAACTTTAAAGTTGTTATATCTATCTGAACAAAAATTGCTATTACATGTATAAATTTTTTGCTGTAATAAAATTTCTAAGAAATTCGTAACACAACTTATAAAAGCTAAACACGAACATGATCTACGAAAAAAGTAGTAAAATGAGGGTCCCTCAAAGGGGCGGTACTCCATATATTATCGCTCCCCTCAATATGCCCAATTGATATTCGATACACTAAATTCACACGCAAACTGCCTATTTGTATACAAAACGATCACTTTTGTCCCAAATTTATTCGAATATATCACACTGTGCAGTTTTATTGTGCGGCAAAAGTAAATGAAGTCATTTTATTGGTTATTTGTCACATTAATGGGACATAACGGCATTCGGTAATGATTTTTGGTTTATTATGGCGTTTAATTACCCAAAAAAGTGTAAGAAATGGTAATAATGGATGGTTTTATTAAAGATAGAAAATATTTCAAATTGTTAAAACTCTCAAGGACTCCGCGAGACTGGCTCGGTGTAGTGTGGAGTCCACAAGACTCCACAGTATTATGTTTTCCTTGTAACAATAATTTTAGGAGTAGTTTATTTGTTCTTTAGTTATGACCTCAACTGTGACTAATGAGACACAATTACTTTTTCTTATATTGTTATATAAATCAAATTTTGATTTTGCCATAGTTCAGAGGAAGGAAACGCAAGAACACTATTTGAGTAATAAGCGATTTATTATTATTAAAATGACTTAAGTATTTGAAAAAGAGCTAATGGAACAGTTCACTAGTTGTTAATTTCATCGTTTTTTTGCCATTGTTTATTTGATCCTATAATAATGGTTCCACAGGTCCACATTAATCCTTTTTATTTTGTTAAAGGATGGAAGCTACTAACTTAGCACTGTCGCCGCGAGAGACTCTCAAACCTAGAGCAGAACACAAGGCTTTGCAATTAAGTGGCAAACCCAACCAGGTAAGTACTTTTAATTAGTTCATAAAATCCATCAATTAAGTCGAAATTAGACAGAGATTTTGAAGTAAATAGTCTTATTATAGAACGCCTATTTATAGAAAGAGAAACCTACTTATTAAATAAACTGCTGACTAGAATTTTTTATTATACCGGTTGCCTTTCTTTACCATATGGACAAAAACAGAGTATAAAAGGTGAACGGAGTAGAATCTATATATCACAGAAATCCCTTTTTTTTTTCTAAAACCCAAAACGTTATTATAAACGTTAAATTATCCTATCAATAAATTTTTATCAATGAATTATTTGAAGTAAACTTTTCATATTGAAACAAAAAAAAAACCTTTAAATCGACAAATATTATAAAAATTCAGCTTATAAGCTCTCTACTCTACGTGCAGAAATTATCATTGCAATCGTAGTGGCATTCATTCTTTTGATTGAAGCAATCGGCCGGCTTCAATCAAAGGATTGAAAGTAAACAAAAAAAAGAGATTTTCTTTTTTATTGTAAAAAAATAATATTTCTGTACCGTGGCTTCTACCTACTCCGTTCACCTTTTATACCCTGTTTTTGTCCAGACGGTAAAAAAGTCAACCGGTATATAGTTTTAATTCACGCAAACAAAATCTATCTATTCTAAGGGTACGTTTTTTTAGTATTCAAAAATGTAGGGCTGCTTTGCAAATATGAATAGTAATGTCTAAAAACTATTTAATTTTTGAGAAAAGAAACTGTATATAAATCTTGCAACTAAGATTAATTAATTAAAAGTTGAGTGAGGAGGAAGTCCAACCACTTATTAGCCTGTTGCAGCTTTCTTAACGTGATTCTAAAATTATTTTCCCCCACAGGTCGGCACCGTTCTTCTATACGGCGTACCAATAGTCTCCCTGGTCATCGAAGGTAACGAGCGCCTCTGCCTGGCCCAGATCTCCAATACCCTGCTGAAACAGTTCTCGTACAACGAGATACACAACCGGCGGGTGGCCCTGGGTATCACGTGTGTGCAATGCACTCCGGTGCAGCTGGAGATACTGAGGAGAGCTGGTGCCATGCCTGTGTCGTCACGACGATGTGGTAATAACACTCAATATGGCATTTATGTTTACAACAGTGAGAGAATAAGCTCCTGACACCTGTCTATTTTGAATTGTTGTTTTGTTCTATTTGCTGTACTCTGGACTCTTTTAACGCGTACGTCTTTTTTTTACATCGTTCTCACATATAATTATAAATTCACATTAATGATGTAACTAATATTTTTGTAAAAATATGATTTAAAAGAGTGTCCATGGAGTTTCTTGCCCGTTCTTCTCCATAGGTACCTACGCTTTGGAATGGGCAACTAGCTTCATATTTTCTGACTGACCGACTTTTTGACAATTCAAAAGTGCCTGTAAATGGTTAAATTGAAATAAATGCTTTGAGTTTTAAGTTTGAGTTTGTCAGTTGGACACGATAAGGAAATAATAAAGTTCAAATTCGTAAAACACGTATTTTTTTGTAATTAGTGTTTGCAGTCCTTTCAGTTATTTTACATCCGATTTTACATCACAGCACACCATCACATCACATTATTACATTTTTTATCGTTGACATAAAGGAATATAGATAACTTGTAAGGTGTCAGTAGCGAAATTCCTCATCGGAAGGGCTGTAGTAGACTAGTAGGTACCTACAACAAAGTACCACGTCCAATTCCGGTCTTACCAGAGGTATCGCGTGTTACCCAGTAACTTGGTTGTGGAGGTCAAATAGGCAGTCACTCCATGTAAAATATTGGTATTCAGCTGCATTTGGTTAGACTGGAAGCCGACCCCAACATGGTTGGGAAAAGGCCAGGCAGATTATTATCTACTTGTACCTCAAGCGGGAAAACCGAATCTAGCTCTTACGTGTATTTTCGGCATAATTGGGTTATTTAAACTTTAGTAAGAGTTTGAATAATTATAATTTACCTTTCGTTTAAAATACATTTCGCGTACGAAATGTACCAACCTATACTGTTTTATCGCTTCAATGTCATGTCTGAATAAAAAACTTCAAATAACAAAACACCTTTTATCTAAAACATTGTTATCACCCAGGTATGATAACAAGGCGAGAAGCAGAGCGTCTCTGCAAGTCGTTTCTAGGAGACAATGCTCCTCCGAGATTACCAGACGACTTCGCCTTTGCTGTCCATCATGAGTGCGCTTGGGGATGCCGTGGAGCGTTCTTACCGGCCAGGTATAAACAGAAATGGTGGAAATCGTATAATAAATGTAGGCCCTATGTGTTATTGAGATAAGCTCTGGCGATGATAGTGGGAGCAAGACTAGTTTATGAGAAAATGAACCACATAGAAAGCAGGTGTGATGAGTAGAAATAAGGGGAATGGAGGGAGGCCTTCATCCAGTAATACGCATAAACAATCGTTGTAATACTACGTGACATAACAAAATTATGAAAAGATTCAGTAAGAATTTTACAAGAGTCGCCGTTATTTTGTATTTGTAGATCGTTCTAGTTCAAATTTTACAAATCTTTTGAACAATTCTATACGTTTCCAAGTAAGTATCATCTTTTATCTTGACCTAATAACAGAAATATTTTTTTCTTAGGTACAACTCTTCACGAGCGAAATGCATCAAGTGTGCCTATTGCGGGCTATTCTTTTCCCCAAACAAGTTCATATTCCATTCCCACCGAGTTGGTCCTGGGGACAAGTACATACAGCCTGATGCAGCCAACTTCAACTCTTGGAGACGGCACATGAAGCTCAGTGGGACCCCCCCCGAGGAAGTGGTGCATGCTTGGGAAGATGTGAAGGCTATGTTCAATGGGGGAACGAGAAAGAGGATGCTGTCGGCTGCTAGGTGAGAGCGAGAAAGATATATGTTTGGTTGTTTAGTTTTGAATGTGGGGAGGGTGAAAGGGTTTGATTTTAAATTGTTAATTTGCTGAAGGCCGAATATTAATTTGATATTTTATTGTTATCAGTGAAACATAATTTTGATGCTTGATCTTACACCGACTTTTTGATTCTCTCTAGCCATAATCCGTCTGGAACTGTTCACAACAATCGATTACAATAGTTCAGCCTTAAATTGTGCTTCAGAAGAGTGCCTCTTCGCAGGCCAGAGCCGGAAGGCAGCACAGAGGCCAAGAGACCAGCAGCCAGTCCTCCCAGCGCCCATGCACCGGTGCCTCGCCTGGCTGACTATGTGTGGGGGGCCAGGCTGCCTCTGCCGTATGCTATACCTTGGTTGAAGCCTACATTGTGGACACCTGGTAAGAAAAGAAGCAATGTCACTCTATGATACCGTAAGACGTCCTTACAAATAACTGTGGACACACGGTGCTGTAGGTTTATGAGTATACATTTCACAATATCTTTTAACGGAAACCTACGAAACAATAGTTGTAGCCTAAGGCCATCCGCCCTTAAGCAGGCCTCCGTCACTCCATGTACTTGCGCGCTATAATTACCTACCGCCCGGCCGAGCGGTCTCGGGCCGTTTGCGGACCATATTCAGTGCGGTTTTCGCAAGCGAAGCGCACGCACGTTATTCAATTTTAATCATTCCATTCGTTTGTACGGGTACATACAATGCCGTCTGGTGCCTTATGTGCAGTAGATGGGTACAATTCAAGTAAAAAAAGGGATAAACATCTAATATTTTTCCATTTACCTGTCAATGAAAAAAGTTAAGTGATAAACTATTACCATTTTTTGTCGTTTCAAAATTATTACAGTCAGCTCCAATTTATTAAAAACATATTTTACCTTTATACGATACAATTTTAAACTACCGAACATATTCACAGTTCTCAATAAAATAGACACTAATAGTTATATTAATTTAATTTTATCGAAAAGGCAGGCCTGCAATTGCTGTGGGATCGTGCGGTGCGAAGCAATCACAACTGTACGCTTGAGCATTTAGGCACATTTTAGCATGCAGCGGTTTCTGACGCGACGGAGTAGGCTATTATAGCAATAGGTATTGGAAATTTTCTACTGAGTGAAGTATCTGTTACGTAGTAACTATTTAGTAATCTGTGCCTTAAGCTACAACTATTGTGTGTTTCACGTCCACTTGAAGCACGCGTAGGTATACGTCAAAAATGGCGCTAACTATCGTCAAACCTAAAAAAGCGTTGTCTCAAATTACTATTACAAAATTATGACCTTGCCGTACGTCAAATACGTAAACAACGAGTACGTAATCATTATTATTTTACGTACGTATTGTTGCGCGCCGCAAATAATGCTTGATACATGGCGACATTAGTTACTACTAGCGCCATCTAGTATCGGGTAGCGGAACTAGTACCTTGGTACTAGGACCTTGACCCTACTTGACCTTTTTCTAAGTACTGGTAATTCCGAGAACTATCGACGTCGAGTCAGTCGGGACCGGTATGTACTCGAACGTTCTAGATGTTTATGTACTAGCTCTGCGGCACTATATAAGGCCGGGTGGGACGCGAGACACACATAGTTTTGAATAAGCGATACGAGCGATAACATCGAAGGCGATATTCGAGTGCGACTTAACAGTGATCAGTAAGTGAAATTGTGTTTCTTAATTAGTGTGTTTGACTTGTAATTAGTGTTGGTGAGTAAAGTGTCATTTTTTTGGTTATTAAATCGGCAGTTTTTATTGTCACGAACCCCAAGCTCGTAACAATTGGTGTCAGAAGCGAGGTTTAAAATGCCGATTTTACCCAAAGACGACATGGAGGGTATCCGTACCCGGAGTCAACGCCAGCAAGAGACGGATCAGAGGCGATTTGGTGGAGCAATGCCACAGGGGTCGGAACGCCAGCTACCGACCACGGAGGCCGGTCCGTCCACAGCTGCTCCGGCATCATCAGCACCAGATTTTGCTGCTCTGGTGATGATGCTGCAGGAGCAGGCTCGCCGACAGGAGGAACAGGCTCGTCGGTTGGAGGAACAGCTCCAGCGGAATAAGGAGGAGCAGGCGCGCCGCCAGGATGAGCAGATGTTCCTTATAAAGGACCTTCACGCTACCTTCGGGAAAGACATGAAGGAGGTGAAGGATAAGGTTGCTCAACACGACAACCGTCTGTCGGAAGCTGAAACCCGAATCGACCACATGAATAATCGGGTTGACATCGTGATGGCTGACATGAAGAAAACGCTGGACAACCTTAAACTGTGTGATGGAATCACAGCTCCCGTAGCTACAACACCTTCGCTACGTGGATTCAAAGTGCCACCGTTCGACGGAACTTCTTCCTGGTCGGCCTACAAAATCCAGTTCGAGGCTGTCATGAAAGCGAACGGGTGGAATAAAAGTCAGGCCATGACTGCCCTCACCCTAGGCTTGCGCGACCAGGCCTTAACTGTTCTGGAAGCTCTCGGTAAGGAAGTGACTTACGAGCAGCTCCTTGAGGCATTGGAGGCTCGGTATGGCGACGCTCACCTGGAACACGTGTATCGGGCGCAGCTCAAGGATCGCGTGCAACGCAGTAACGAAAATCTGCAGCAGTGGGCCCTTGAAGTGGAGAAGCTGGTTCGTAAAGCTTACCAGTCCGTACCTGCGCTTATTGATGGGAACCTGGTGCAGGCATTCATCGACGGCATCCGCGACCTTGAAGTTAGAGCTGCTGTGAGGCTCGGTCACCACGGGACGCTTAAGGACGCCTTGGCCCATGCACTGGAGGTGGAAGCGGTGCGGCAGGATCATCGTTCCCATCGCGTCAGGGAGGTTGCAGCGGCTACAGTTCGCAACCGCAAGAAAGGATACAGCCCTAGGTGCTACGGCTGTGGGGAAAGGGGCCACCTTCGATCCAGTTGCCCTAAGCGGACTGCAGAAAGGGAAGGTGGCTGGACTCGAGAGGGTAGTGCGGCTAACAGCACCGCCCAGCAGCAGCAGGACGGCTTTGTGGTTAAACACCGCAGCGGGAAGTCTCTTGGCAACACAGATGCATTGTCAAGAAGACCTTGTCCTGAAGACTGCAAGCATTGTACTAGGCAGGAGAGTAAGGAAGTGGTACCTGTGAGGATGCTTAAGACAGACCTCAACAACGAGTGGAAGGAAAGCCTACAACGTGCACAGCAGGAAGATTCGGACATCATGCCAATTCTGGAGTGGATGAAGGCCAGAGCTCCTAAGCCCAGGTGGAGTGACGTCTCAGCGATGAGTTCGGTCACAAAAAGCTATTGGGCCCAATGGGACAGCTTGGTGGTTCAGGATGGAGTCCTGTGCCGTAAATGGGAAAATGCTCGGGGAGACAGCTGTCATTTGCAAATGGTTGTCCCTAAAGCTCAAGTACCGGATGTTCTACAGCTGTACCATAATGGTTGTTCAGGAGGTCATCTGGGAGTAAAACGGACTCTACTGAAGATACGAGAACGGTTTTACTGGGTCCACTGTCGGGACGATGTCGAGGATTGGTGTCGCAAATGTACAAGTTGTGCAGCTGTAAAGGGACCTCAGACTCGTAGTAGAGGTGCATTAAAATTGTACAATGTTGGTGCACCATGGGAGAGGATAGCCCTTGACGTTGCGGGGCCGTTTCCGGAAAGTGAAAATGGTAACAAGTATTTCATGGTTGTGATGGATTACTTCACGAAGTGGCCGGAAGTCTTCGCCATTCCAAATCAAGAAGCTTCGACAGTTGCAGATAAATTAGTTCATGAAGTCTTCTGTCGTTTTGGAGTACCTTTGGAAATTCACAGTGATCAAGGAAGGAATTTTGAGTCCCAAATATTCCAGGAAACTTGTCGAGTTATGGGTACTCATAAAACAAGGACGACTTCTTACCACCCACAATCCGATGGAATGGTGGAACGATTTAATCAGACACTGGAGAGGTACCTAGCGAAAGTTGTGGAAAATCGGCAACGAGATTGGGACAAGCACATACAACCGTTTTTGTTGTCATATCGAAGTGCTGTCCACGAAAGTAAAGCGGTGACACCAGCTTTCGCAAACTTCGGAAGAGAACTACGGCTGCCTGCAGACCTGATCACCGGAATACCACCTGATGCCCCACGCAGTGTAACTGATTATGCGAATGATTTACGGAACAAAATGAATGACATTTATGAGCACGTCAGACAATCGGGCCAGCAAATGTCTGAAAAGATGAAAACCCGTTATGACCGCAAAATGAACAATAAAGGGTTCGACGAAGGTTCACTGGTGTGTTTGCACAATCCAGTCCGCCGCAAAGGGAAATCTCCTAAGCTTCAAGCTAAATGGGACGGACCGTACCGGATTGTGACAAAGATCAATGATGTAACCTACCGGATACAGAAAGGTGCAAGAGGTACTCCTAAGATCGTCCATGTGGATCGACTGGCGCGTTATTATGGGGCCAATAATGCTCGGGACGAGCATGTCTAAGGAGGGGGCAGTGTTGCGCGCCGCAAATAATGCTTGATACATGGCGACATTAGTTACTACTAGCGCCATCTAGTATCGGGTAGCGGAACTAGTACCTTGGTACTAGGACCTTGACCCTACTTGACCTTTTTCTAAGTACTAGTAATTCCGAGAACTATCGACGTCGAGTCAGTCGGGACCGGTATGTACTCGAACGTTCTAGATGTTTATGTACTAGCTCTGCGGCACTATATAAGGCCGGGTGGGACGCGAGACACACATAGTTTTGAATAAGCGATACGAGCGATAACATCGAAGGCGATATTCGAGTGCGACTTAACAGTGATCAGTAAGTGAAATTGTGTTTCTTAATTAGTGTGTTTGACTTGTAATTAGTGTTGGTGAGTAAAGTGTCATTTTTTTGGTTATTAAATCGGCAGTTTTTATTGTCACGAACCCCAAGCTCGTAACAGTATGTTACGTTAACGTTTGAAACAACCGACCCTTAGTTTATAAACGTAAGTGATACTTAATTTATGGTTGTTACTGACGTTATTTAAACCTTTATTCAGTATTCATTGATGGAGTTGTAGTTATACCTATAGAACGCCGTTAAAATAGTATTAAGGTTTTGTTATAAGATGGAATAAATAATAAAATAATAATAATAATGGGTAATTTTATTATTATTATTATTTTTCTTTAATGTACGATTATTCAAAACTTGACATGTAATTTTTATAATTATTAATAAATAAACTAAACTAAACTAAACTGAAATAGCGTCTTTTACCAGAATCTTCTTCTATCCAGGTGCATTAACAGCATTGAGCAGCGTGAACTCAATAGAGGAGCCGCGCGCCTTCCGTCCGGTGAGGGGACACAGACTGGAGTCCCCGCAGCTGTCACCTGTCATGTCTCCACCGCGGTCGCCAACTAGGTAAGTTGAGAATCCATGCCATGAAACTTACACAGTAAGCATTGGCTCTAATTAATAATAACTTGAGTTAGCTAGTATTCTGCGTAGAGTAAATAAAAAAAATGTATTTGAATTTTGTTAAAGTTTTGGACAAATCTGGAAAAAGGTTCAAGCAGTTTGCCCTTTGGCCCGGGAAGAACCAAACCATTCTAATACAGCAATACACAGCAGTATGCAGTATTATATTCATTACTGCTTATTCATTGTTATAATTGATAAATTATAAGTCGTGTTTTTTGCGAACGAAATGTGCCGTTTTCTACCTCGATTAAAACAAATGGGTTTTATTTTTTTAACGTAGCATATCATCTAGGTCACCGATGTCATCATCGCCGCGTCGGTCATCACACACTAGATCACCGCTGCGGTCACCACCACCGTCATCACCGGCGAGGTCTCCCAAGAGTGACCGAGACAGTGATGAGAGTGTCGACATAGAAACGACGGAGGAAGACCAGCCGAGAGACGTGGTGAGTTATTTTAATAGCTTATTTATTTATTAGCAGCGCCCCGCATAAAGGCTCCCACAAACAGGCGCGACACGCGATATAATCGCGCGCGACACAAAGGCACTGCTCGTTGCGCGACTTGCGGTGCCTTTGTGTTGCGCGCGATTTTATCGCGTGTCGCGCCTGTTTGAAGAAGCCTTAAGTCTCAATCCCGTGGGAACATCGGGATAAAAGTATTCTATGTGTTAATCCTGATTATAAAATATCTGTATATGTCAAATTTCATTCAAATCCGTTCAGTAGTTTTTGCGTGAAAGAGTAACAAACATCCATCCATCTGTCCATCCTCACAAACTTTCGCGTTTACAATGTTAGTAGGATTTAATACTTCACTTCAAGCACACAAATGTACGGGCAGACTTAATTACATTTGCCCATTTTCTACCAATCAACCTTTGGGCAACGGGCAGCGGTAGATAGATAGATAAACCATTTATTTGGCACACACAAGAAGACAGCACAACACACAAAAGTACAATATTAGATGATAACCAAATTACCCACATGATAAGTAGGACGGTAGGTGCAGTTACGAAAAATTTAGGGATCAAAATGTATTTAAATATTAAGATACACAGAGTGGCAGGGAGATCGATGCACAACCTGTTATCATGAATTCAGTACATGATTCTGAAACCCCCTGCGTTGAATTTTTTAATAGGCTACTATAAAAAAATCCCCGTTTCATACATTTTGACCGCGTTGGTATTGAACTTTTCTATGAAACAGTAGATTTTTTTGTGTTTATCTGTAAAGTGACTGAGTTTCAGGTACCTATTTATTGTATAAAGGGCTGTTGTGCATTTCTGATGATGATAGACTTAGTAGGCAGGACCGAAATACTATGAAATGTTGAAAATAGATTCTATGTTAGTCTGAAATCTGTCTTTAATAGCAAAAATTCGCGAAGACGATGAATTTATTATTGTAGAAGTACAAATACCAAGTGATAATTTAAATTTTGCTATAGATCCTTCATTCTTCTCCGATAATATACAAAAACAACTAAGTACTACGGAAAGACTACTAAATACTCGCGAATAAGTCAGTAAAAATAAGTCCAATCCTTTTATAACTTACGTAAACGTTTCTCAAAGATGCAATTTAATAGTATTGAGTGAATCGTATTATCCACTCGAGTTGGATTTTTCTGAGCTCGAGCGAACGGAGAGTTAGATCCAATTTAAAAAGTTGGAAGAGGAAAATTTTTCCAATCACCTTGTCTGTAACTCGGTAATCGTTGCGATTAGTTTTTTTGTTCACCTATTTAGACTTCAAGGTGCTCTGCTGGATTTTCTAGAGGAGGGATTTGTGATGTAATGAAAAATGGGATAAAAACGGATAATATAACGTTTAGAATAGAATTGAAAAGGGTTACCGTACAACATATTAGGTACAGTGCGTGCCACGTAAGAAGAGACTTGACACTCCACGTGGTTTGACATGCGCAGTACACGATTTTAGGTATCTTTAGCGGTATGAGGTCTGAGTGCGGGACGGGACCGGACGTCATAGGGGCGGCGGAAAGAGCGGGGGAGGCGGGGTCAAGTCTCTTCTTAAGTGGCACGCACTGTACTGCGGGGTAATTGTGTAACACATTAGCAGTAGCACTGCTTTCATTTTGATAGTTCAACAACATTCGTTGCGTTATTCATTTTTTTGAGCAGACACATTTTTTGAACATATGACGCAATGGATAATATGGAGCAATATCCTTCCAAATGATTCAGATTGTGATTGATAGTGTGTTATGCAATTAGATTGCTGGTCAAGAGAGATAGATATAGAATACCTACTTACTCTTTTTTATTTACAGACGCCAGCACATCAAGCTACCCGAAATTGTCAAATTTTCCCAATCAACTTTGAACCTTATGCTTTAGCGATAAAGTTGAAAATCTATTAAAGAAATTTGACGGATTGTAGTGGCTTGATGTGCGCTCGACTGTACCTATACCAACCATTAAAATTACAGATATAAATGTAGAAATTTTACATCTTGTTACTAATAGCTATTTAAGAATAATATTATAATTACGACTTTGTGAAGGCCGCAGGATTCCGTTGGATTAGAGAAGCACAGAACCGGTCGAAGTGGAGGTGCTTGGGAGGCCTATGCCCAGCAGTGGACGTCTTTCGGCTGATTATAATTAATACATGTTGGATTTTCGAATGACAACGGTTTCTATTCCAGTGTGTTTCCTTCACGTTATATTTAATCAAGGTGAAACCCACAACAGTGAAAAGAGCCTGTCACTAAAAAAGCTTTTAGATTTGGGAAACTTTTAATATTCGTCGAAAATGTACCTTCCAACATGTTTCGTTTTTTACAGGTGATTGAATGAAAACGGCAATTTGACTATATAAAGTACTAGGATCTGCCCGTGACTTGTTTCGCGTGAAATTTCTTGTTCCCCCGTCCGCATCGCATCGACTGCCCACGCTATAACTTTTTTTCGCTTAGCATTCTTTCTGACATTTTTTTGGCGGCTCCTAAGTGTCATAAAGTAATGTTAAATAGCTTTCCTCAAGAACTGGGCTATCAAATGCAAAATGATTTTTTCAAATCCGACTGGCAGTTCCAGAGATTAGCGCGTTTAAACATACAAAAAACTCTTTAGCTTTCTTATTAGTATATGTAGATAGATGTTGTATTATAAACTCAAACGGGTCTAGACAAAATCAAACGGGTTAGGTACTAATTTAATTGTAAATTTATTCTTTTTTTTTATTTAAATTGATTTACATTCTGTAACTATTTAACTCACACCCTGACTTATTAATTGTAATTTTTATTTTATTTTATTTAAATGAAATGAAAATCGTTTACTTTTACCATGTTTGTAAATAAATATGTGAGCACCATGTATCTATCAGATAAAATTAATTTATATGTCATGGTTTCATTTTTAATTCTATTACCTATTGTGGTATAGTAATTTTATTTTAGGTGCATCGGCTTCACATATTATTATTATATAATTAATGTATACAAAATATTGTAAAATATTTTAAAAGAGTAACGGTGGAGTTTCTTGCCCATTCTTCTCCATACGAAAACTACCTTTTGGAATGGGCGACTAGAATCAATTCTATTTGTTGTAATTTCTGACGTTCAAAAGTGCCTTTTATGTGCCTATTTGAAATAAATGCTTTGACTTTGACTTTGAAACAAGCTGAACCGACAGACATTGTCCTGTCCAAATTTCAATAAATTTGTTGGAAATCCCATAGAAAAAAGGATGTTCAATTTTTCTTTTCCAGTTTACCTGTCCATAAAAACATAATTTAGTAGACTATTCTCAAGTGATGCGCTTATCAACGAACAGCATTTCATTTTTATTTATAGGTATAAATCAGATAGATTCACCCACACAGGCTCATTAATTTGTGTAAATAATTTCATCACCACTGCTCTCAAAACGATGAAGGCAAACATCGTGAGCAAACCGGCATGTCCCAGAATCAAAAATTCGAAGACATGTGACATCTACCAACCCGCACTGGGCCCACGTGCTGGATTACGGTCCACTCCCTCTCACAGAGAGGACGCCTGTGTCCCAGCAGTGGGAACATTGTAGGCTGATTATGTCTTGTAGATAGATTCAAAGGCGACGCTACGGCAAAGCACTCTCTGAAAGTTGAACCTAAAACAATGGTCTCATCAAATAAAAGAGACGGTCTTTGAATCATCTTCACTAGTCAAATTCTTGAAATTCGATTCTATGTTTTTTCAGTAATTAACCAACCAGTCTACAAATAAATAAACTCTAAAACAAAAGAAAAGTTGTGTAATTAATGGTATGATTAATTTTATTCGCCTAAAGATTAGCCGTTTAATTTCAAGCGGTGTCCGTCATCCTCCCAGAGGAGTACACTGGCCGCCATTTTACAAAATGGCAGCCATTCGAGGCTTTTGCACGTCGTAAACTCTGTAATTACTGGCGGGACGAATTCAAATGAACTTCATTTCGGTTTTAAATAAGGGAAAATGTTTAATTTAGTAGCGATCGGCTTCGTGGACCCAATTAATTGCGGATTTACGTTTTAGTGTCCGTACGGTACGAGTTTTCGGAGTTTTCTTTTTTTATATTGAGCATTGAGTAAGCTTTGGCGCTTTGGCTTTTACGGACTGTAATTAGTGACTGTGCTTGAATTTCGTCTTTACCTTATACTACCTTGATACCTTTGGAAACATCTACTATACCTACTTATTAATTAATTGAGGCTTTTAACAAACCGCAAGAAAACTGTTCTCAAACTTTTCAATTTAATCTGGATTTTCTTAATCCAATATGACTTATTGTCACGTGTACCCAATTGCCAAACTTTAATTGTTTTTAACCGACTTCCAAAAAGGAGGAGGTTATATGTTCGACTTTATGTATGTTTTTTTTTTAATGTATGTTCACGGATCTCTCTGTCAATTTTTGACCTATTTATAAAAATCTTTTTTGTTTGAAAGGGTATGCTCTCAAGGTGGTCCTATTGTCACCAAATCGGAATTTGATGAGGGAATCCCATGGATATCGAGGGAAACACTCAAATTTTATAGGCGCACCATATAGCGATTTGGGATATTTTTATAGTAACTCGAGCATTTGCTCTCGGAAGGCACCATTTGGTGAAGCGGAACTGACGATGAAGACCGCAGATGGCCATCGGAACTACTCAATAATAAGTATTTTACGGGTTACGATTCGATTAGATACTTTAATGTGGTTGCTAAGCAATTTATGCTCGTCACAATACGTATGGTGAAGTGGAGCTGATGGTGACTTCTGAATCAGCTCCAGTTCTCCTAATTCTTACTAGGAGAACTTAATTTTAATTTTTTTTTTCTTTATGTAAAAAGTTTTTAAAGTTAAGGTTTTTTATAACGACTAACCGAAAAACGTAACCAAATAGTGAATATAACATAACATCACGCATGTAGTCCTGAAAGGGAAGCAGAAGTGGATAGTACAGACGCCGGCACATCAACCTACTACAATCTGTCAAATTTCTTTAATACATTTTCAATTTTATTGCTATAGCATAAGGTTCAAAATTGATTGGGAAAATTTGACAGTTTCGGGTAGGTTGATGTGTTGGCGTCTGTACATCCATATTTCGTCAGTTCGGATTAAGTCCTACGCAACCCAACCTTGAATCACGTCACAATATTTATTAAACACTCGAAACAACATTAATAACACAGTTCTAAGTAAATTCTGTAGGCTCTGATCGTAAATAAGTTATTTACCAGTGTTGAATGGGTATTAGCTTGTAAATAAAAGGCTGTTGCCTCTAATGATTGACGTAAACGTTAGTAATTAACGCGCCTCGAGAACCCTACGGTTAATCCCTTCAAAGGACAAGTTAGGGTTGCCACAGAGAAAATTTGTTTGTGTTGGTAGAAAGTTATTTTGTTTCGGAGTAACTAAAACTGACGAGTTAAAGATTTGGTCGGAAATAATGTTTAATTTTGATCTTCTTTAGCGTGTGCAATTGCTATCTAAATAGAGTCGGTTCACAATTTAATTTGCACCTTCAGTAGCCTTCATCAGATCCTGTGCTGTAACGTAAAGACGCCAGCACATCAAGCTATTACAATCTGTCAAAATTCTTTAATAGATTTTCAACTTTATCGCTAAAGCATAAAGTTTAATGTTGATTGGGAAAATTTTACAGTTTCGGGTAGCTTGATGTGCTGGCATCTGTACCTACAGACAACATTTTTTTTGTTTATATAGCATAAGCGTGATCAGCCTATAATGTTCCCACTGCTGGGACACAGGCCTCCTCTCAGTGAGAGGGAGTGGGCCGTAATCTACCACGCGGGCCAAGTTCGGGTTGGTAGCTGTCACATGTCCCCAAATTTTTAGTTCTTGGACATGCCGGTTTCCTCACAATGTTTTCCTTCGCCGTTTTGAGTGCAGTAATGATGAAATAATTTATATAAAGTGAAGCACCAGTCTGGGTTCGAAACCCGTTTACTAGGCGGCGGCGCGGCCGTTTACTAGGCCACCACTGTTGTTGTTTATGTAGGAGAAAATGTTATTCGACTTTTACTGAACCGCTTTTTGAATAAAACATTTTGTTTGCTGTTGTCATTGTCAAATAGACAGAAGAAATAGTTTTGCTTCTTTGCAGATTGTAGTACTCAGATAACTCGCAATAAGTTACACGTTTAATTTTTTTTTTAATGAATCGTCTATTACAGGGTATCCGTTTTACGGTAGCTTGATTGATTTGAAACTTTGTATGTAGGTAATAGCCACAAGAGCATATATTTTTTTAAAATTAATTTAATACTATCACCAACGCAAACGTTTGTTATTCGTTTTAAACATCCTCGGTCAGCTGTTAAATCAATCAAGCAATGTAGAAGTAGTAATTTTTAACATGACGACATATAGACAACAAACTTCATAATACATTAAGCTTAAAGAGAAACGCATCACAAATCCGTTGACTTCATCAAACTAACAGCCGAAGGAGCCTCAGGCCAAATTCGTCATCATCGACCCTACATACCTATGACGTCACAGTTATAGCAAAACAATTAATATAGATTGCCAAATCAGAACTGGGATTAAAATGTAATCGCCAAATCGGATCCAGAACCGGCACAGTAGTCTAGATGGAATCGACTTAGTGTTCACGCCCGGGGCTCTCCGCTTATTGGATCGATCCATTGTCCGGACATAAGGGCTCTTTGTCCATATTGGATGGATGTTGGATTAAGTATTGTACAGGCAGGTGTAACGGTATTGTAGATTGAATTTAAAATGATTGATCGTGTAGAGGTGCACTTATTCATATCTATCCATATCTATCTATACTTATAATAAAGCCGAAGAGTTTGTTTGTTTGTTTGTTTGTTTGAACGCTGTAATATCAGAAACTGCCAGTCGGATTTGAAAAATTCTTTGTGCATTTGATAGACTAGTTCTTGAGGAAGGCGACGGGAACGGTCGGGGGAACAAAAAAAAATTACGCGGACGACAAGCATTTTTTTAGCTCAGTCCGCGACTTCGGAATATAGACTTCTGATAATGAAAATGTTAGCAGTATTAGTGTTGTAAAAGGACTCAAATTACCAAAGAAAATATTCTTTGGTAATTATTAATTATTTACTCGTATGTGGTTGTTCAACGAAAAGACATTATTAAGGAACTTACGGAACTTACTTTTAAGGAACGTATCCTTAAAAGTAAGTTCCGTAAGTTCCTTAAAACAGCATGTATCCATGCTGTTTTAAGGAACTTAATCTAAATAAGTAGTAAATAATAATTCAGCAAGCATATTATTTTCACATAACTTTTGACCTTATTTACATTTTTTATCTTCATATTTTATTCAGCGATTAAATTAACCACTACACCGTAAGCGTTTACCTACTGTTGAAATATCTCCAAATAAATGTGATTAAAATCGCTAGAGGCAGCCCTGGCACGCGCGCTGTTCAAATTAGGGCGCGTTCACAAACAGGCTCTCGACACTCCATCATAAGCTCCAATACTTTAAGGCCTCGTCGACAAGTTATTGAATTTAAGCGGTAGCTCCCTCTGTTTAATTAATTATTAATGGACATTTGAGAGATGGTCTTGTTTTGTATTTATTTATAATCGACTTATATGAAAGTGTCTGTTTAAAAACGAATTGCTTTACACGTTAAAGTAACTCTATGGTTCTTACTATGTTTATCTTCAGGTTAAATAGGACGTGTATTATGATTAACAATGGCATTTGCAATGACTTCGCATCATAATTGCGACAAACAAAATATACAAATCCAAATAATTTGTACAAAATGCAGCAAAATATAGTGCAGAAACACGCTTAAATTTGGTCACGCTTTGTCACGCTTAAATTTGGTCGAGCGATAGTTGTGTAGCGCTGTCGTTCGTCAATCAAAAGTTCTGTCATCCTGTTGTTTGTCGTGAAAACAATCAGACGCACTAACCCACATCGAGCTGATGTGCTGTCGCTCCACTGATGGTTGACATATCGTACTGTCGCCCTAACATTTGTTGCGTATTTTTTGTCGCAATCATGATGCGGATTCGGCCAAGAAGTAAAAGGAAACCCAAGCTAAAGTTAATATGAAATACTTGGAAATAGAGTAAAGAAAGACGATTCCGACGAAGAAAGAATCACTATTCTAACACCACGACACTGGTAGGTACTGATAACCACCAAAACACATAGTTACCAACCCAAAAACGTCCCTATCTCTTCAAAAAGACGAATGGATGTAATCCTCGGGGCGAACATTAAAGAACAAGAAAAAAAATCCGTTTTCGTACAGACACATAAATACTTTTGTACCGTTAGCGCGAGTTCGGTAACCGGCTCACGTCTCTAATAGATACTTCAGGCGGATTGTACCAAACGATTCAATTGTAGTACTTGATGTTGGTATAAATCACTCGTTGTACCGTGCCACTTTGTTTTAGGCACGTAGAGATTATGTTTGGGTTTCCTGATGCGTTACAAGTATACGTGGGATTTGTTGTGAGAGTTTTCTATTGTTGCCTGTCCTTATTTTTGGATTTGGTTTTTATTGAAAATTAAGCCGGATTGCGTTTTCGGGATACTTTAGCAGAATATCAGCTGGTAGGTAGCAGAGGTTTAGTTAGTCGATTTTTAAAGGTGTCTGTTTTTATTTAAAAGCTTTTTTTCAGAATTTAGTGTGAATTCTTCACTTTATTAAATTTTCATAACGTATTTCACTGTCAATTTGTATTGGTCTTGTTCCGATTTGAAGGACCAAACCATTATTAGATTAGAGTCATAAGAATCATAACAAACTGGAAGAAGTATGATCACCCATCTTTCATTTATTCATAATTCGATGCATTGTATGCGTTATTATAGCCCAAGGCAATACCGTACCTCGTAATTGAATTAGATTAAACAATTGATTGTACGCAATGCAACAGTGTCGCCCCCCGGGATGGCCTACGTCCCGCGTCCCGGGTCCCGGGTCCCGGGGGAGACTGACGTATCGCAGTTAATTACACGCTTCACACGCTGACGTCACGACAATGACGTCGTTTTGTATTAATTGTGTTTGAACTTCGATTCGATGTTGGTTGTAACCTTTAACCTTTGTTTTACATTGTCTGTCGTGTGTACAGACATCTCCATTGAAATAGAAACAGATGTTTATTTTAGCTGCTGGTCTAAAACCTAGGCTGTGGGTTGTGACCTTAATGGCCTTTCTGGCTATACAACGGGGATACAGCTTGGGTGTGTTAGTTTTGCCAGCGAATGCCAGATGGCTCAACGTTTTAATTTTTTGGTGACTGTTTAAATATTACAACAGCTTGAGCTTTGCATGCTAGATTCGACTGCTATTCGGATGCGAGTATTGTGTAATATTTATAGATAGCCTTTCAATACGAAAACTACAAGGTACCTACATCGACGTTGGAAATACTTATCGATCTTCTTTGAAAAAAAACTTTGTTTCCAATTAAAATACATAAGTATAAGTTCTCTTGCTATAAGTGGGTGATTCCCCGTAAAGTATTATAAAGGTCTGCATCTCGAGAAGCATCAATAAAATTTCAAATAATACAGGAATAACTCCACTAGGAAGTAGAGTTATTAAACATCCTTTTTAAAACTACCTACTTATACGTGTCTCATTACACGATCTAATATGACATTTTTTTTCGGTAAACAAGTGACACTTAGAACAAATTACTCTGTTTTATCATCATTACATTTCTTTTATTCAACAATAGTTCGAGGACATCAATAATTCAATGATATTCCAACGCATGGCAGTTACAATCAAATTATTTGTGTCCATACATTAGTGAGGAAGTGATCTTTATCGGAATAATTTTAAAAGTTGGGCAGTTCCTTTGTTAGATAGTGTTTTATATTCATGGGTATCAAAAATCGTTTGGAACCAAAGCGGCTTTTAAACCTAAGTTCAAAATGTCGTCAAGTCTGATGTTAACCGTTGTGATTGGTTGACATAATTACTTTATATTTACAGTACCTAGGTAGACTAGAATTCATACCGCCTTATTACAAAACAAGGTTTTTCTTAAGATCGATTAATACCACCGAGCCAGTTATTGAATCTGACTGTCATAGAAATGCAGTTGCTTTCAAAAAGGACAGCTTAGTTCAGTGCAAGTTGCCATTTTAGTATTAAGAACTTTGCCTAAATCAAAATAAAGTTATAGATATAGATAGAAATACAAATTTTGGCTCAAAGATTTAGGCTAGAACTTCTATATCCGTGCTAGAACTAAATAGTTTGATTTCGGTTTAATAGGCTATATTAGACTGTAATAAAATAGAAACATGGCAATGGAAGCTGACAGAAGAAAATGCAATCAAAATGAATACGAAATCATAATGAACCGCGGTATTTAATAAAAAAAAAACATACTACGTTAATTCAGTTACTCGTTTCTATTGCTTAAAAATACAACAAAAACCCACTAGATTCGGTCTGTGTCGTTATTTAAATGTCGTTGTGACATTTCGATATTTTTTTATTTACCTCATTTGGCATTTGGCATTTTGGCCCGCCCGTTTTTATTGGTAGCGCCGTGTGCGGAACATTAATTTTGTTGTTCGCTTGTGGGCCGCGAAAATGTATGCCCCTAGTCTTTTGTTAGTCGTGACGTCATTACTTTTGCGTAAATCGTTTTTTTTTTTCTGTTTGTTTTTTCTCGTTGTGAATTTGATTTGTTGTTGGTTTTGTTAGTTTGCTTTTTGGCGGAACAAATGTACGAAACTTTTATTATTCGGATAAAAAAAATAACTTAGAAAATGCTTTTATAACAAACACTTAAACTTTATTTTATGTTTTAACAACAAGCATTTTTGCCCTTTCTACTTGTGTAATTTTCAGATGCAAAATCATCATTTGGCAAATTTGAGAGTTTGCTAACATCAAACGAAGATTTACTGGTTTATAATGACAACAATAGCATTTGCACCGAAATAACAAGGGAAATATGTATAAAAAAAATACAGCTAAAACAATTACATCTACTATCGACACTTAGGCAATAAAACCTATTTTACCCATAATAATCTAAACATTCAACAAATCTAAGCCAATAATTACCCATATCTAGAACGAATACCTTTTGAAATCGTAACTAACAAATAGAAGGTTTAATTCGAAGTACTCATTGGCACGCGACACATGGAAGTATGTTAATCGAACTACAATATATTATTTAACGTATTACGTGACTCGACGCCACGTAACGGTAATAATTATATGGAACCCGCGATGAATAGTTTAGTAGGACAGACGTAGAGTTGTCAGTGTATAGAGAAGTTCAGGAGAACGTTGTGTGTGATTCTGAAGATGTTCGTAGGCCCTCGTAGCAAGGTGCTACGGCGTAGCTACGTAGCAAGTGAAATTCGCAGGAAGGCTTTCAGCTATATACTGAGGAGAATTTATTTATCTTGCCTTGATTAGCTACGCTAGATATTTACACACCAGGATATTATAAGTAGAATAGTGGTTATAAATGTACATGGCAAATTTAAAGACATATTAAATAACAGAAATATGTACATTAATACATGTTAATGAATACTAAGGTCAATAATAAATGCTATGTTACTAATGCTTCGCCAGTGTATTCCTTCGCAATTATCAAAAGCCTGTCGGCACCCGTCTGAAAGCGTAAATTCTCATGCTCGTGCCAGAATTCGATGAAAAAGAAAGCAACACACAGAAAGCATTTTCATACATTTAATATTTTTGCAATATTTACTTAGTTTCCTTACAAAAAAGACATTTCGTACCCAAAAAGTAAAGGGCCGGCCAAAAAAAAAGCTTAGCTTGGAGCATTTTTTACCATTTTTAGCATTTGCGTCATTAAACGAATGTCCATAATATCGTTGGCAAAATTATGGTTTTGATACATTTAAACTCAAATAGCAGCCAGCGGGTTAATTTTAGACATATGTTATAATAGTTAAAACACTTTCAGGATATTTCAATCATTGAAAAGTCGGTATTTTTCAAATATTATCTATGCTTAAAAAATTTGAAATAAATATATGATTTTTGTAATTTTCAACCTCAAATAGCGAGAGCAGTGGTAGTCCAGTGGTAACGACCACGACTTACGTGTTGTGGGTCGTAGGTTCGAATCCTGACAGGCGCTTTACTTTTTGTAAATTATTACATCACCACTGCTCTCATAACGGTGAAGGAAAACATCGTGAGGAAACCGGCATGTCCTAAAACCCAAAATTCGAACACATGTGACATCTACCAACCCGCACTGGGCCCGCGTGGTGGATTATGGCCCACTCCCTCTCACAGAGAGAAGGTCTATGTCACAGCAGTGCGAACATTATAGGCTATATTATTAGCCATTATTATTCTATATGATGAAACTCAAATAACAGCCAGAGGTAATTGTAGAATTTCTTTGTAATATAATGATGTTATTCCCATAAGACAACAGTACATTTTTTGATATAAAATGTTCGACACCTGAAGGTCAATTCCTGTAATTAAAAACTTTCAAAATCTCAACTCAGCGACAATCAATGTCAAAAACTTGTCAAAATGTAGGGAAATTAAGAGGTATTTTTGACAGATTGATACTGACATCAAAAAAAAAAAAGACTGTGATCGTTCTTAAAATTACGAGAATTGCCCCTCTGAATGATGTGTCCTTTATGCTAATGTACGAAGAATCATTTCCATACAAGTCAGTTCTAAAACCTTCCATGGTCAACATTTTGTCGCCAGTGCATTGGCTTTTAAATCAAACAACAATAATTACTGTGAGCTTTGTTCGTAATGACACTATCTGTTCGCTCGCAAACTGGACAGCGGTGCTCAACCATTTCAGTTTGACAAGTGTCAATGCAACGCTGATACAACCGCAACTGTTTAAATGGTTATAAAAGATTTAAGTGTTTTTGTCGATAATTAAATTACATTTGAAATTGCTTTCTCGAAAATGTGTCGTTCTTTTTGTACTTATTATACATGAATGTTAATTTAAGTGTATTTTTGGGGATAATTAAATTGCATTTTAAATTGCGTCTTCGAAATTCACGCTACTGTAGTTTTTCTCGTCTAGGACCTTTTAAGAGTGCGTGGTTTTATTATTAATACCTATCTTGTGGTTGTTACTTAAGTACCGAATATTATAATTAGAATTCTGCATAACAAAATCTCAAACTTATCAAAAATGTAGGTAAGTTGATTGTATTCTGATAGATTAAAACTGAGATTAGAATTGCCCCTAAGGTGACACTGACACTGATTTTCAGCTGCAACGAGTGCCATTATATGCTAGAAATATTTCAATAAACTTTGACAAACAATAAAAATCGCTGTAATAGCATAACGGTAGTTATTAGTTAAGTGATAGTAACGAAGGGGTAGCTTCAAGTGCCGTGCCCCATCAGATAGATAGGCTCTCGTGACTGTAATCGAAAACGCGCGTTTTCGTCACGAATCGTGCGGAGTATGCCGATTATTGTATACTGACTTTTATGAATGCACTGCATGCGTGATTTAAGATAAGATTTTTCCATGTTATCCTTATAAACGTTGTGAAATACCAATGCCAATAAGTTATCGGCTCTTTTAAATCTATACTAGTAATAAAGCTAAAGTTTTTGTTTGTTTAAACGTGCTAATCTCTGGAACCGGAATATTTTTTTCTTGCATTTGGAAGCCCAAGTCTTGAGGAGGGTTTTAGTTAGGCTAACATCACGCTAGGCTCCGCTAGGGTCCCAAGATGAGCAAGAAGAAAAAAGTAATTAACAACGCTAATCGCAAAAGAAGTAATAGCGCGGGCAGACGATGCGATGCGACGGGGTGGGTCGGAGGAACAAGAAATGTCACGCCGACAAAGTCGCGGACAGAAGCTTGTGTATATAGCGAGAATTTAGTTTCAAATTAATTGATGAATTTAGTTTCCATTCATATTTTTACCAGATGACAAACTATTGGCAAACCCATTGGTTCGATGCTAACTTTAGGACGGTATAAATAGCAGAAAGTGACCACTTTCGATGAAAAGTGTTTAACTCCATTTCCTAAAATTTCCTTAATATATCTATTACAACACTGATTTCTATGAAAAAAAGAATGTAGGTATGTACTTTATGAAGCAGTGGTGGCTCAGTAGAAACCGTCGCGTTTGGAGAAGGTTGTAAATAAAATGCATGTGTCTCTGGTATAAAGCCTATTGACTATTCTTTTTTTATTTTTTTTTCTATTGCTGATTAGGCCCGCTCTTGACCTCGATCACGCCTGATGGAAAGCGATGGATGAGGTCTATGATGGAATGACCAGAAGATGCCTAAGCCACTTGAATCCCCACGCATCGACGAAAGACAGCAGGCTGTTTGACGCCGGACTCCGGTGGGAGGGTAGTCGCAAACCAGGCGGGCGTTAGCCCTACCGCCACAAGGGAAGAATTGGCCAGTCAAATAAGGTGTTGGGTGTGACTGTCCAGGATGCGCCGAGCGCGAGCGTTCAGTTGAGTAACTGGCGGAACAAACTGCGCTACACGAGGAGGCTTCTTTAATAATAATAATAATAATAAACTTTATTGCAGACCTCGGTCCATAATGTTAGTAACACATGAAACAGACTTACTTAACTAATATTAGTAACACACACAATCAACAAGTACAATACAAATAACAACAGACAATAATATACAAACACAATGTAGAATAACAGAACATAAAAGACAGGTGACAGGTCGACTCAAAGTAGCTACTGTGAGTCGACCCGTGTGTGCAGTCTCATCCATCTGCCAAGCATCGGGCAGTCCCACCGATCACTCAATGCCCTCAACATGCTGTGGGAGCTGACATCTGTTCTGCGTCGGAGAGAAACGCATCGTTTACGAATGATGGCATAAAAATCATCTACCCGCGCATCGGCAAACATACCCGAAGCGCTACAAAAACGCGGCAGCCCCACAAGCATTCTGAAGGCATTATTATATTGGACACGCAGAGCGCTGTATGCCTTCTGCGTATACTTGACCCACAGGCTGCAGGTGTAAAAAGTCTGACAATAAGCTCTAAAAAGCGTCATTTTTACCTCACAAGTACACCGTGCAAACCTGCGAGCCAGCATATTGCTTCGAACAGACAGCGCCCTGCGCTCCCTATCTATATCCAAGTCATCACACAAATTCTCGGTGACCCAGTGACCCAGGTATTTAAATTTTGAGACTCGCTTCAAGGGCATGTTTGCTAAAGAGACACACGGCACATATAAGTCTCTACTGGTGCCAACATTAAACACGACTAACTCACTCTTAGCGACGTTATACCTAAGCCCCTGAGCCACCGCATAGTCCTCGCAGACCCTTAACAAACGTCTTAACGCACTGATTGATGGACTCAGCAATACCATATCGTCTGCATAGCTAATGTTGTTCATAGCAACCCCATCAACATGACAGCCGATACCGGTATTGCTGAGCTCAACAATCAGCTGGTTAATATATAGGTTGAAAAGGCGTGGGGACGTTATTCCTCCCTGCCTCACCCCACATTCCAACCTATATTCATCGGAAAGACACCCTGCCCACCTTACATTGTTTGTTGTTGTTCTTTAAGGATCCCAAAATTTCATTAGCATAGTGACGTTTCTTACATAATCTATTCAGAACACAAGTTGTTGCGCTGGAAAGACGACTGCCGGCTACGCTGTATGCGCGAAACATTGCATTTAGCATTGTTAGCATTATTGCTACCTGTATTTCCAACAAGCATCGAACTTAAAACCTTCGTGCAGGTTGGTCGGCAAAGCCATGCAAAAAACTAAACCTCTACGGACCTATCTAGCAGGGCTTTCTCGATCTACAGTGATTTTTCCCCCCTCAGGCATGCACCTGGCCAATCAGCAGTGTGCCGAATCCTCGACCTGATGAGAACTGCTGGAGCGGCCTGGTGCCCAAGGTGGAGAGGGATGAGGAGTCCAGGGTCGAGCCGTGGAGGCTGCCCGACCTGCGACCCTCGCTGCATTATATGCATGATCGTGGTAAGTGTAAGTTATCGAACTTTTTTCTAGACCTACCACTACAGTATACCTATGATGTTATTAAAGCAAGCCGAAACTGTTTCATACGTGACATACATTTTATGTATTTAGTTTAGACTATAGTGACTCATTCTCAATCATTTAAAAATAATAATGTAAAAATAAATAAAAATGCCATTTTTAATAAATTACCTACTAGCTTTTACCGGGGCCGCGTCAGACTTCATGGTCTACAAAGTTTCAAAGGAACCGAGAACTTTTCCGCGATAAAAAGCAACAAGTCTTTTATTTTTCACCATACATCATAATCGACCGGAAGCACTGGTTCAAGAAGTCTTCAAACATTTTGGAATAGGTGACAAGAAGACTTGGCGTAGTTTCCTAAACGCTGCCCAACCTAACTGTACCCTGCCGACGGCTTCGTTCTCGAAGTCGTGTCTACTGAGCTGGATGATTGCATCTATTAAGGGTCCCAGAAAAAACAATTGCAAGTGTCAATGTTTTGCCACAGTCGTTGTAGTTGCATTTGAGGTATTCCACTCTGAGCACTGATTTCAACTGCACTTGGGCGAACGACACCTGAGCACTTAAGCAGGTACTAGGAATATAGGTAATAATAATACGATCACAATCTAGTAATATAACTATTTATTAGACTAATCTAGTGAAATAAATTAAGAGTGGTTAAAGGTATTATATTTTATTTGATTTGCACAATTGGTTACTTTTTTTTTAAATGGAGCGGTACAAAAAGTTAAATAAATTGTTCGAATCATGGATTCGAACAATTTATTTAACTTTTTTTATATTACTCAATCGTCACAACCATAACAAACAATGTTATAAATAGTAATTCAAATAATTCACATTAATAAAAAAACAATATTGTTTTTTTATATTTTTCCGCGGCACGCACTCAGCACCCCGCTTTTCATTACGTGATCGTGCTCGTATTATAATAATTATAGATTCCTAGTAAGACAGTTATGAACCGCTTTAATATAATTACATCACGGCTTCAACCATATACTGCGACAGACACCTACCTACTTACACATTGATGCGCAAATTGATCGTCTACAAAATGCAGCGATTGTGTCAAAACATTGACATTTGCAATTGATCGTTTCGGGGACCCTTTATTCTACAGTTTTTTAAATGTAGGTAGGTACTTAAAACTAGGCGGGCACTTTGCATGCCGAATGGTAAAATATGGCCGAGCTGCAATGTATCATAAATCCTCTTATGTATTACCCATACTTGCAAAATAAATGTTTAAATACTCTATTCTATTCTGGCAAAAATACCAAATGACCTTTCCGCCAAATTATACAGCGTGCCCAAATTCCCAACATTTCCATTCCATTCAATGAAGTTATTCATATCAATCGTCCGTATTTACTGGTGTAGAAGCTCTAATTGGCAGTAGTCAGTACCGGGAGCCGCAATTATATTCGGATTATGCTATCGGTACCGCGAGACAAGGATCGATATTCTCGTCCATTTCACTTATTTGTGAAGTCACGGAACGGTTCATTTGCAACTCGTGCAGGACTATCCCCACCTACATTACCTACCTACTTACCTATGTTTTATTTCCGCTGTTTTTTTTCTGTTTATTATTACGTCCATTGTGTTTGAATTGATTTTTGTTGTAATAGGGTGGACCGGGTATTATTTTGATCATAAATGTTATAATGGTCCGGGAGCCACCAATCCTGAAAGCTCCGTGATCACGGATTCTAATATTTTTAATAAAAAATAAAAGTTAACGTTTAGACGAACAAGATTTGCTTGGTCGGCGTGGATTTGATTGGCCGGAAATATTTTAATTAAATTATTTATTATTAAATTTCCATAATTTTTTTTCCGTCATCACGGATTTTGATCAATCTTATATAGAATTTTGTGTGAAATTATGTTCAACAAGAAAAATTCCGGCCGACCAATGATTTTTAGCCGGAAAGGTCACGCATACCTATTTGAATGGTGTGATAAGGGGTAAAATTTATCCATTATCACGGAAACCTTTTTCTTTTTTTTTAATTCACGTGTTTTAATGTCGCATTTATAATTATCTTGGTATGCGTGCTTACAAACTGCCGAAAGTATCGCGCATACCAAATTTTATTGTGTGAGTGAGGATTATACTGTTATAGATTTCACTTACTTGATGACATTTCTTTTAGGGTCTTTCTTCTACCTCTGGTCTCTTCCTTAAGTTTTTAACTATTTATTATACTAATTAATATGGAAAAGAGGAAAAACAGGAAAATTTTTATTTGGGTTGATTATATACAATAAATGAAGGTTGATACAGAAAATATGTTCAATTCAAGTTTATTAATCAATAATCATCTACATCATTATCATCAAAATTATCATTCCTCTCTTCTTCTGATTCTTCGCTTTCTTCCTCATTCTGTTGGCAACTTAATATTTCCTCAACCTTTAACGGTGCCGATGGGCCAATGTACCACAATGGTTCGAGTTTACTGGATTCATTTACTTGCCATCCACATTCTGTTGGATCGTATAATGTAAAAATAGGTTCAGTAGCATTTTGCCACATTGCGTTTACAAAAATGGTGCGTAATATTTTTTGCGTTCAAGTTTTCCAGCATGATGGAATATTATTTGAATTGAAATTTATCATACCTTTGTAAAATTTTTCTTTGTCGGTTGTACTTGCAAAAAATTTTAAGAATAATTCAAATCTTGCAATATTAACATCATTATTTTTTACATTATACATTTCATTTGTAAATCTTTGAACTAAATCTGTCTTTTCTTTATCATTTTTCTTCCGGATTTGTTAAATGCTCGAACATGTTCTGATATTTTTCATTTTCTAACAGGAGGTTGTAGGCTTTAATTTTTCTTTTACGAACAAAAGCTGCTGTATAATCACAACCTGTAAAAGCATGGAAGCCCGGTAGAGCTCGACAGACTGATGAACCTAATATTGCAAGATTTGAATTATTCTTAAAATTTTTTGCAAGTACATCCGACAAAGAAAAATTTTACAAAGGTATGATAAATTTCAATTCAAATAATATTCCACCATGCTGGAAAACTTGAACGCAAAAAATATTACGCACCATTTTTGTAAACGCAATGTGGCAAAATGCTACTGAACCTATTTTTACATTATACGATCCAACAGAATGTGGATGACAAGTAAATGAATCCAGTAAACTCGAACCATTGTGGTACATTGGCCCATCGGCACCGTTAAAGGTTGAGGAAATATTAAGTTGCCAGCAGAATGAGGAAGAAAGCGAAGAATCAGAAGAAGAGAGGAATGATAATTTTGATGATAATGATGTAAATGATTATTGATTAATAAACTTGAATTGAACATATTTTCTGTATCAAACTTCATTTATTGTATATAATCAACCCAAATAAAATTTTTCCTGTTTTTCCTCTTTTCCATATTAATTAGTATAATAAATAGTTAAAAACTTAAGGAAGAGACCAGAGGTAGAAGAAAGACCCTAAAAGAAATGTCATCAAGTAAGTGAAATCTATAACAGTATAATCCTCACTCACACAATAAAATTTGGTATGCGCGATACTTTCGGCAGTTTGTAAGCACGCATACCAAGATAATTATAAATGCGACATTAAAACACGTGAATTAAAAAAAAAGAAAAAGGTTTCCGTGATAATGGATAAATTTTACCCCTTATCACACCATTCAAATAGGTATGCGTGACCTTTCCGGCTAAAAATCATTGGTCGGCCGGATTTTTTCTTGTTGAACATAATTTCACACAAAATTCTATATAAGATTGATCAAAATCCGTGATGACGGAAAAAAAATTATGGAAATTTAATAATAAATAATTTAATTAAAATATTTCCGGCCAATCAAATCCACGCCGACCAAGCAAATCTTGTTCGTCTAAACGTTAACTTTTATTTTTTATTAAAAATATTAGAATCCGTGATCACGGAGCTTTCAGGATTGGTGGCTCCCCGCCTATAAGTATGTGATGTAAAAGGTTTTTTTTTTTAATCTTTGCCCCACACTAGGAATTTCTCCTGTATTGTGGGTGCGTTTACAAACATTTAAACTCACTTAAGGTAATTTGTAGGTAGAATAATCATTGTTGTCGCAGTAAGATGGTTAAGATTAGTCTAATAAGATTATATTACTAGAACATGCTCGAGTCATAACTGTAATATTACAGTATAAGTATATCACGGCTTCAACCATCTTACTGCGACTTAGAGATACTTAGTTTAAGTTTAGTTGAAAATAGACGAAGGTGCGGACCAGTTGCAACTATACTAAACTATGAACTCAGCATCATCTCCGGATATCGAACTCTGGTATCCCCTCAAACTACTCACAATAGGCTTCTGCTAAAGAGGGTGTAGGTAGTAAGATGTGTCAAAGCAACGGTATTCGTACCTAATTTTTTTACGAACTTTTGCTCGCCAGTCCACGAATCAATCCTCTCGCTGTAGGTATGTACAACAGAGAGCGCGCGAAGTCTAGTTCGCGTTATCGCTACAATGTAGCCGTAGCAAAAATAGTTCAAATCCTTACCTGACTTTATATTCTTCTTTTCCAGATAGAGACTGTGTTGCCTGCGTCGCGCCTTTACCCCTACTGCCGCCGCCTGCACCGACGCCGCATTAGCCAATACTTCCTACAAGAAATACATATCTCTAGTCTTAATTAATTGTAAATGAATACACTATTATAAGACCAAGATTTCACGGTGTGATTCTTTCAAACAGTTTCTGGAACAAAAATTACCGACGCGTCAAAATTGAATACAAGTCAAGCGATGTGATTGGCTATTGATAAATCATTCAACCAAACGCCGCAGTTTACGCGCGCTTGACAATTTGTCACATTAATTTTGCGATAATTTTCGTTTGAGAAACTGGTTGATAGCGATAGCCGTGCCCGCATTCAGTTGGACTACAACCCCTCTGTTGGGAGCCGCTTTTCCTACATTTTCGCAATCTACCCGCAAGCGGGCACGAAAAACAGATGCACCGTGAGTTTGGTCCCTGAGCTGTCCCAATTTGCCAAAATGACGGTTTGATAATATTATAATCTCACCTTTAATACATTTCAGAAGTAAATTTATTTGCATGTAATAATTTAAGTTTAAATTATAGTAAACAACTGGCCGTCGACAATGAATTTTATTATTTTGTAACAAAGTAAAACATCCACCGCTAGAGGGCGCTGATTCATATTTTAACTATTTGACAGTTAAGCCTAATGTTGCTATATTGTAAAATCAGTCGATAAACCACATAATTATTATGCAAAGAGGTCTCCCAGGTGAACTGCATGATGATAAAAAGCATTGGATCGAGTTCGATATATTACTTTACTCTATGATCGAGTCACACAAGCACGAGTAATAAACATAATCTAGTCCTGTATAAGTAGTTTAGATAATTAGAAAAAATACTTCGTAGTATAACATAAAAAAGCAATTTTAATGAATTTAATTCATTGATTAATAGACCCTAGTTTTAAGAATGTAATCTTGTCAACGACTCTACGTGGTTAAAGCTAATAATGTAAAAAAAGTAGATCGCACACGTAAAGGATAAACGATTTTATTGTAAATAGCTAATACAAAATTAATTATGATAACGATTTGTAGTAGTATTAGAAAATTAAAAATTCTGTATACATTATTTACATGAAATGCTAAACAACAGTAATTTAGCTCGAAATCAGGGTTGTTAAAAATACATTTTGTAATAAATTACTTTTGATTGCATATCACAATTTACTAATATTTAGTGTAATTACAGTATCAAAATGTAGTGGTAATATTAGCAGCACAAATAATAAAGTACCTATGCAAAAAAGTTTTCACTATTTTCCTGCTCCATTTTAATTCTTGTTTTACAGTCGATTGGATGAAAAAAAACTTTCTAGGTATCCCAAGCACACTGACCTGTATTAAACTTGTATGATAGAGGTCAGTGATCCCAAGGAATAACACGTAGACAGAGTAATCCGTCTACGGAATAACAACAAAAATGAGAGCGAGACTTGTAGCGCCATCTATTTTGTCTAAGAGGCATTACTTTGTATCAATAAAGTTGTGGTCATAGTAAGTCAATGATTAGAGCCATGCCTTGTCAAATGAATAATAATTCATTAATTATCTTTTTACCCCAATGTATATTTACTTAATTACTTACTTACGCCATCTACAATATTAGCTTTGACTGGAGAAGTCACGAAAAAAGAATGAGCCGTTTGATACATTTTGACGAGTTATGAGAACATAAATGATTTCATGTAATTTCATTTCATTTCTGGCCTAACCTTTCTCCAGCAGTGGACGTCTTTCGACTGAAATGATGATGATAATAATATGGATCATTACATTAGATACATTGCTGGTTTCTTGAAATAAGTGAAATCTTGCCACCTTGACTCATGTGTACGCTGGTTCACCTCGTAAAGACCGTCTCTATACTTTTTTTCCTAAGTAAGTTGGCGTCAGCTTCAAGTGTAACCGGATACAGCTGAATACCAGTATTTTACATAGAGCGACTACCTATCTGTTTGATCTTAGTAAGATTGGTTGTCAGGCTTTCAGGCTTCTGACCACTCGTGACGACTGTCTAAGATCTACAAAATGACAGCTGGGACCGACTACTAACTGCATTTCGAAGCAAGGAGGGATCTTGATGTGTAGTACCTGTGCGGCTGTTATTATTAAGCCACAAGCCATCTTGGGCACACTACATCAGCATAGACAATTTTTAACCAAAAAATATTTATTTGAGCTGGCAGTGTTTTGTAACAGTTGTCAATGTCAAAACTCTAGTTGTCAAAACGTCTTGTCTATTCCTTTTCCTGTTAAAATTTCCCCTGAGAGGTTGGTTTCGTGTTTGTTAAAATCTAATTTAATCGTGAAAACTACTTTGTTTTGAATTAAATCCAGTTATGGTGTATTTAAGGACAGTGTATTCTTGTTGCTCATGTGTTTATTTTGTTAAATATGTGAATAACCGGAATGTTATAAAATGATAACCTAAGTTCGAAAGCGTTTGAGACATAAGCCGCTCTGTGTTTCAGAAACTAAACATGGGGCGTTATTCGAAGGAGCCTGATAACCCAGCGAAGTCATGCAAAGCGCGTGGCTCCAACCTCCGTGTTCACTTCAAGGTAAAAGTCAAAACTGTTATTTGTATACAAGTTATCGATTCCACATGGACTGACACTCCTACACTCTGTTTCTTACATGTATGTAGTTTAGAAACTTTAAAACTTCATAAAATTACTGATTTCACGAGTGTTTGGGGTAGAAAAACAAACTTATGCGATAATGTTATCTTAGGTTAGTTTGTCATCAAGAAACAAGCACTATCAAGCAGTGTTTTATTTACTGTTACAGTCTTTGGATCTGATGAAATTTTAGTTGTTCTCTTGGATATTTACAGTTTCCCTTCAATGTTTAGGGTGATAACCTCAAAAACAGCTGCCTATGAATGCAGGAATACTGTGAGAAAGAAGAAATTGCATTCCCTGTGTCAAATATCGAAAATACCTTTTCACGTATTTATAAAATCTGCCACATGTTGCCGTTTGCAAACAAGTAATCTGTGAATAACTACAATTAATTTAGTTTCAGTCAATCTACTGCTGGAAATGGGCAAATCAAAGTTTGTCTAGTATCACAAAAACTAATGTCTTCCTTTATGTTGCAGAACACATATGAGACAGCCATGGCGATCAGGAAACTGCCTCTGCGCCGTGCTGTACGTTACCTGAAGAATGTTACAGAGAAGAAGGAATGCATTCCGTTCCGCCGTTTCAACGGTGGTGTTGGTCGTTGTGCACAAGCCAAGCAGTTTGGCACCACACAGGGTCGTTGGCCCAAGAAGTCTGCTGAGTTCCTACTCCAGCTGCTGAGAAATGCTGAATCCAACGCTGACTACAAAGGCTTGGACGTTGACAGGCTTGTCATTGATCACATTCAGGTGAATATTCTATTCTGGAACTATAGTCTATTTAGTTTTATGGTATTGAATTTTGAGAAAGTTTCTTTGCAACATCAGTAAGGCCTGAATTTTAGCATTAGTCATAGGATACTGGCCATTTTATGCTGTATGTTGCATTTTAGTTCCAGTTTTTATTAATGGTGTAAAGAAGTGAATTTATCAACAAAAAAACGACTTGTTATAATGTGGTGTAACATGAGACACCTGTAACTTGTTTACATGAAATTTCTGTTGGCAATCCACTTTTACAGTTTATTGAATGGGATTCTTTATAAAATCATTAGTTAGAGTAACTTCAGCATTATCAACTGCAGAACAGAAACATTCAGACCAGTTGAAAGGCATATTGCCTTTCAACTGGTCTGAATGTTTTTGTGCAACATGACCGCAGGTACGCACAGGCGCGTTTTCCCGCGGCGATTTTTTTTTCGCGTACTGAATGTTTAACGCTCTGCTTAGTGCCGAGTTGAAAATACAACAGTGTTTTATGACCTGATGGGATGCGCTCTGTTGGAATCTCAACATTGGGCTCAACAGAATCAAACTTCAGTACGCGATAAAATCCCGCCGCGATATTATTGGTGGGCTTGGACTGCAATTTATTTTTGGCAAATGTAATTTCTTCAAGGATCCTTTTGCTGCCTACGGAGCTTAGTTGGTATAATTTGTTTTGATGAGATTCATAGTATGACCAGTCTTTAGCGCTGATTTTCCTCTTATTTTTTTGCTTCTATTGCATTTACTAATGACCGAAACTACTCTAGGGCCATTACAAATGCAAAGTTAGAGTTAAAACATTATTATGCCAATAACAATACCACATCTCCTCACAACGCTACTCCATAAGGGTTGTAAATGTGAGTGAGAGGTCCCACAAAAATGTGTGACTTTAATTTTGTGTTTGAAATGGCCTGAGTATGGTGGCATTTATTAGTGAAACTAAGCATCTATTTCTTAAAAATGCTGTTCATAGAAATGCCTGTAGATGTATTCAAAGAAAATCTTTTCGGCCTTTAATACTGTGGAACACTTAATGTCCCTCAACATAATAACAATAAAACTTTCATTATGTCTTATTCAGTGTCCTTCAATGTGTTATTTAATCAGTCACTTGCAACAATATTAACAACAAACTCCCTTACAATGTGCTTATTTTGGTGGCTTTCAGGTACAAATCAATACTTTTGTTGATTCAAATGTAAATTTTAGTGTTTCATGAATGTTTTTTCTAATTCAATTAGAATTATTTATAACTAGCTTCCGCCCGCGGCTTCGTCCGCGAGGTATGTCGATAAAAACTATCCTATGTCCTTCCCCAGGATGCAATCTATCTCTCTGCCAAATTTTATTGAATTCCGTTCAGGGGTTTAGGCATGAAAAGGTAACATACAGACAAACAGACGAGAGTTACTTTCGAATTTATAATATTAGTATGGATTTTGCAGTTTCATGCAAGAATTATTTCATTATCACGTCTTTTGTGCAAGTTCACCATTTTAAATATTTTGATACTTTTTGTGAATGGTGGATGTACTTGAAATTCATTTGTAATAGTCAGTTTTACAAGTGAAGACTTTTACGACTAATAGAGAGGTATGGAAGAAAAAGACGTGTTGCGCCGATCCCAAACAAATCGGGATAAGGGCAGGAGATGATTTCTTAAGCTTAGTTGATAAATATTGCCTTCTTGCTTGTCAGTGTTACTAGATTCTCGTAATCGCTGTTTTCGGAAGGCATACATCAAGAAGTAGTTAACATAAAGAAAGTTTTTGCTATGGAAGTTTCTTTTCTCAATTACTGACACTCTTCCAGCCAAAAACAACCATGACGATAATTGGATGTACCAATTTTTAATCCGACTTTATCTATCTGCAGGTTAACCGCGCTCCCTGCCTGCGCAGACGCACGTACCGTGCGCACGGTCGTATCAACCCTTACATGTCGTCGCCCTGCCACATCGAGGTCTGTCTGAGCGAGCGAGAGGACGCCGTAGCACGCGCCGCGCCAGCTGACGACGCACCCGCGAAGAAGAAGCTGTCAAAGAAGAAGTTGGCTCGCCAGAAGGAAAAGATGATGAGGGAATAGGTGTTTAAGGGTTAATAAATGATTTTACAGTCAATGTTCTTGTTTAATTTGAATAGGTTTAGCTGTACCTTTATTAAGGTGCATCCACACCGAATTTACTTTTTGTGAAGTGATGTTTGCAAGTGTGCATAAACACGAGCGACATGCGTCGACGACAGGGGCAACTGTAGCCGTCGGCACCCGTCGACGCGTGTCGATGATTGCAGTTGCGCGTTTGAGTGCGGTGCTCAAATGCACGATCGGCATGTTGTCGACGGCGGCAGTTGCCTCTCGTCAACGCTTGTCACAGTGGATAACATAAGGTATCTAGTAAACTTACTAATCATGTTGCAAAATGTTGCTGTACAAAAAGTAACTGGTGTGGAGGCACCTATACACCTGCTAACTTGAGCGTCCTTACAGTATTTTCGGTCAACTAAGCTGTTGTTTGATGTGGGTGTAAATCGTAAATCACCGCAATTTACTGAAGGGCCTACTGCCAAAGGTATTTAAAAAGTTATGATTCTCCTATTGTTTGGGGTCGACGCAACGTGTATCTTTCTTCTATACTTTTCTATTAGTCGTCTCGATATTCAGGATGCTTTCTTGTTATATCATCTTTCACACGGAAGCCGCATCCATCGTTTCTTTGGTCTTCCTTACCCATCCACATTTATACTCAAAACATTCCTGACGACATCTTTCTCATTCCTCCACATCACATGCCCATGTCAGTCGATTTCCACACAATTTTCAGTTACTTTCAGACTTCGTCTTTATAGGTACTCATTTCTTATTCTATCTATTCGCGTAACATCACACGTCCCTCTTGAAATGCTCATCTCAGTTCCATGCCATTCATTCCTTTTGTGGCCCAAAATTTTGATCCATACAAGTCAGCGGGTTAAATAATTGTTTTCTAAATGTTTCCCTTGAGTTTAAAGGAAATACAGGAGTCGCAATTAATTTCCGTGACCTGCCGCTATTTTCATCCATCCAGTGTTAATTCTTTGCTTAAAAGTCCGATCTACTTCGCAATCGCTTTGCACAAGTAAACCAAGATTCCGAAAGCCGGAGCCAGATCGGGAGAAGCGCGCCATTAAGCGCTATGGTTTCAGAACTAGAGTTTTGATTCTGCTGATTTTCAAGCCATTCTCCAGCTTCTGTTGCCATTTCTCCAATCTGCATAGCTATTCACAACCATTCGATACGCTTTCGTACCGTATCGAACATCAATCAATGTTATCGTTGGAGTCTTCGAAACGCTGTTAACAAGTCCAAAATGTGACAATTTTGTTAGTTTGGATCAAATCGACGACCGCTAAGGCAAGGCAAATCAGGTTATCCAAATATGTCATTTTCGATATGATCGCCTGTCGGATGGTTGTTAATAGCTATAGGTACTGTTTCAGATCTCAGGTCCCTCATCATCGACAAGAATTACGTCGTCGGTAATCAGCATGCATCATGGTGTCCCTTCCTGTATGTCCGACGTAAGAGCGTCCATAATCAACAGGAAGAGATAAGGATCTATAGCCGACCCTTGGTGCAAGCCTACAGCCACACTGAACTCGGTGTTGCCAGCAGCCGACCCGACGTAGGTACGAGATTGAATGCACAGCACGAATTAACTCTAAATACTTCCCGGGCAAACCTTTCTCTTTCAAGGCCCACCACAACACATCCCGGGGTATCATATGCTTTCTCCAGATCAATGAACACCATATGAAAGTTCATTTGTGCACGTCTGTACTTCTCGCACAATTGGCGGAGTGCAAAAGTGGCGTCCATTGTTTCTCGAGCTGGCATAAACCTAAACTAGTTCGGGGTAATCTAACTTTTCTCTGGCAATGTTTTCTCTATTACTTTCCAATACCTTCTTAGTATGTGACATGAGCTTTATCCCTCGATAGCTGTTGCAGTTCTGTAGGTACATTACCTTTATTCTTGAAGATGGCACTAGCGATCTACCTATTACACCATTCTTGTGGGCTCGCTCCGCCGTACAATAACTTATTGAAGAATATAATTAGCCACAATTTATCTTCTTTTATACACTTCCATACTTCTACTGGTATATCATCTGGGTCCATGGCCTTTACATTTTTCAAAAAAGTAACGCAGTAAATTTTTTTTATTTATTATTAAACTTTCAGTACCTAACGAAAAGGTACACGATAATACTAGGTATTGTAACGACGGATCATAGTGACTACACATGTGGATCAATTATATTTTCAATCTTTTTTATTGGCGAAATTCTTGTACGCAACTTAGTTTCCATGTCTCAAACGATATAATTCAACATACGCTTCGGCAAGACAGTTTTCTAAATAATAGTTAGCTTCAGCTAGCTTCTCAGCGTGTTTGGACGCTTCCATTCTCAACTTTTTTGCTTGAACGATGAGCTTTTTCAATGCTTCATTCTCGGCTTGAAGAGAAACCAGTCTCAAGTCAACGATTCCACGCATTGTTGCAACTTATCTACTATTGTTATCCCGAAGTTTACAGGCTTCTTGTTTCACGTTATGTATCCTGATCTTTAGATACGCATTTTTTTCCTTGAGGTCTATAGCTCTAGACATCTCCTGATGCTGCTTATCAGTGGCTTCGAGTAGCTGTTCTCGAAGACTCTGGTTTTCTTCCGTGACCTTTTTTATTGTGCCATGTGGATCACTTGTTTTCCTTCTTACTGAATGAAGTGGTTTTTGCAGTTTCATAATCTAAAAACATATTACACTTGGAAATTTGGAGTTTGATTTACCTATAATGATAGGCATATGATAGGTTTGGATTTCTTTTTCTTTTTTTTTATTCAGTACAGACTAAATTTTGCTATACGCAACCATAATCTGTTCAAAGAGGTTTAAAATAGATACTTTTTGCAGGCCTAATAAAACAAGAAATGAGATTTTATGGAGGTGTTTTTTTAATATAGAGAAATCGGTTTAGGGGCCAGAAACCAAGTCCAAAAATTGTTCTACGAGTTCACATTATAGTAAATTCGAAAATTCTAGATTAGCTTCAGTTACCATTTAGTTATCAGCTTATGGCGACTGTTGTGCAACACTATCCCAGGCCAGTAGCGTACTTAGTTGAAAAAGCTATATCAAAATATGTTGGGGGGACCCTTTATACCCGACTGGAGCGAACCTAACTTGGAAAGGAGGGTATTATTTGTTTTACAAAAGAAATAAAATAGCATCGGGAGTAGGGTAATCATTTAGAAATTTGAAAAGTCCTATCAAAAAGCCTGACATTTTATATAAAAGTTCGGACATTTTAGTCACAAAATCCAAAAATTACCCCCTTAGTTACAGTTCACAGTGGTATGGTAGGCATGGTAGCCAGCCCCGGATCTACAATTTTTTCGAACCGGAGCAAAACCTTGATAGTGGCGCCCCCTCCCTTCAGTGTTTGAGAAAAGCTTGCAAATTGTTAATTTCCACTACGATAATATATGATTTCACTAATAAATTACTTAAGTATTTTATTAACGCTGATTACTCGCAAACGCAATCAACCACATAAACAAACAGTGTTGTCACTTGACGTTCAACTGTTTGAATTTGTTCGGCTCGGCTCGTATAGATAGATATATGTGACGGGGATTCCTCTTGGCAGAAAGATTACGGACACTACGCACGCGTTCAAAAATTTACTTAATCTGTTAAGATGCGTTCATAAATCACTTGGTATGTGTTCAAAAACTAACTGGGCGTATGGAAATAGAAAAGTTTATTTTTCAAACATACGTATATTATATTAAGATTCGATTACTTGTTAAAAACCTATACTATGAGATTGTAGGAAAAGAGGCTTCATTTGTTCGATATTTCGAATTCTTGTCAAGGATTTGGCGCCCCCATGAAACTGCCGCCCGGGGCAAGTGCCCCGGTTTGCCCCCCCATAGATCCGGGGCTGATGGTAGCAGACGCTCGCGAGGGGAGGGAGGTTGCGGGGTGCGGGGAAAAAAAAGTGCGCTGAAAAATGAAAAATAAATATGATTATTTTACGTAAAACTATTTTTATTTTGAAGAAAATTTTTATGTTTGAACTAGTTGATTGTTTGCGAATTTGCAATACAAGATTTATTGTTTGATCTCGTTAAGTTGATTGATAAAAAAGTATATTTTGTTTTTAGATGAATGAGAAGTTAATAAATATTAAAGACATAATTGGTATTACTTATATAAGTTTTATTACATACTCGTATTCCATTTAAAGCCAAAAAAATCCGGACAAATTAAAGAGCCGGACAAAGTCCGGATAAGTCTAGAAGTCCGGAGAAATGCGGACGGATGGTAACCCTAATCGGGTGCTTAAGCTGTCATTTTATTTTAGTAAGAGATGGAAGAGCTTGAGAATTGGAACGCGCCTGTTGCTGAGGCCATCTTCTATCTAATATATAAAAATCTTGTGTCACAGTGTTTGTTATCGAAATTCGCCGAAACGGCTTGACCGATTTTTATGAAATTTTTTGTGTATATTTTTTTTTTGCCAAACTATATGGTTGCGGGGTCAGGTAGTATCTATATAGGATCGTATTTCTTCCAGGTGGTGATATTGTGACCAATTTGCAACAATAAAGCACCCCATAAAAATAGGTGAAAATTCATGTTTTTTTTTTGGATTTGCTGAAAATTTGCCGAAATTCGTCGCTAAATAGAAATTTTCTCTATAGTCTTAAATAGCCTTTATTGCTATTCCATTGGGTACATAATAATTTAAGAAACTTCGATGTAACCAAATTTTCTAAATCATCGAACAGTTAAAAGTTATAGGAAGAAGTTCATTATACATTTTCCACTGGAAGCTGTCGAGTTGACGCAATTGTCTAATCTCCTAGACAGAGCAGATTACAGAAATGGAAGCAGAAGAAAATCAGCAGAACCAAAACAGAACGTACAAGCAACAAAAGTCGATTAACGCTTCAGTTTTTTTAATCTCGGTTATTGAGCAAAATATAATTAACACTTCAGTTTATTTTAATCACAGTTATTGGGCGAAATATTTGTTCAAAATTGCATTGTATTTCTGCTGCAATTTAGAACAAATATTTTGCTCAATAACTGAGATTAAAGAAACTGAAGTGTTAATCGACTTTGTTGCTGACTGTACCTACATATTCTGGGATTTCGGCGATCTGGTTCTGGAGCAGGGAAGCGCCCCTGGCTCGTTTCTGACCACCCAAGAAGTCGTATAAACAGTGAAGGTCGGTTTTCATGGTATGGGCATGCCGAGGAAAATGGGAATAAAGTTTTCTGTACCTATGTATGGTATAAGAGTAGGTAAGGTAAGAAATATGATAAGTATGAGTAGAAAGGGGTGGCTACCGAGACGGCGGCTAACAAGGATGTCAGAGAAGACGTGCTAGGCCAATGCCAACCCAAGCCCACCAAGTACAGACGCCAGCACATCAAGCTACCCGAAACTGTCAAATTTTCCCAATCAACTTTGAACCTTATGCTTTTGCGATAAAGTTAAAAATATATTAAAGAATTTTCACAGATTGTAGTAGCTCGATGTGCTGGCATCTGTACATTGGGATAGGGGCAGAAGGATGATGACCTAAGGATGTCCAATTTCTGTTTTGACGAGCCTTGGAGTGGGCAAAAATCCAGGAAAAAAAAAACCTTTATTTCGATAACTCTGATTTAAAATTACATAGGACTTCGTATAGTCCCAACCTTGAATTGATTCTTACTCGCAGCCCTACACCGTAGCTCCAATTGTGTGCACAATTAAACATGAACGTTGAGAATTGCCGCTGAGTTGCCACCAGTCCTTCAGTCGTGACTGCCGCTGCACGCATGTCGTACGCGCGCACTGCTTTGTTCTACGCATGCGCGCTTGCCGTGAACGCGGTCAACGCTGCGCCTGCGCTGCCTGTCAGGTCCGATAATAAAGGTAAATGTTTTATTATTATTTGTTAATATAAAATATTGGATATTAACTTTATTATCTGCTACCTCACCCGTCGCAGAAAAACAGGCGTGAAGTTATGTTATGTTTAGGTATACAGTTTTGGTAATAGTGTAGAATTTGTAGATCTATTCATGTTTTTTTTTTTGTTGTCCCACTACTGGGGAAAGCCCTCCCCTTTTCCCTTCCAAGCCTCCCCTGTCTTGTCACTATCTCTGGCCATGTTGGCCCTGCAAATGACATTAAATCGTCACACCACCTTCGCCTATAAAAATTCAAGAAAAATTTAGCTTTGGCATAGTCAACATCAAACTTAAAACTTTTGTAGGTAGCAAATGATTCCAATATTTTATAGTGTTATATTTTGTTGCTTATAGGTAGGTACCTACGTAAATCCAGCTCTAGATATGGTAAAATTATCCTGGTGTGTTCAAGAGGCATCGGCGGTACTTTGCATTAAAAAAAAACCTACCTAGGTTATTTTGTGGCTGCAAAATTGTCCCATAGCGGAGCATCATTTGCATTGTCCAGCTCATCAAAATAATGAGGGTATCGAATGAGGTCATACAAGGAGCCTGTTGTTTCTCAGATCAATCGCCTCTTGTTTTTTACTTGACATTGCTTCAGAAATAACATTTAAATAGGGGCCATCAACCGGGCACCAATCCCGACTGGACTGCTACTGAGAAATTCCTGACAGCAGTGCTATTCTGTAAAAATCTCACCGTGAAAACTTAGGTGAAGTGAGCGTGGGGTGAGCTGTCAGTAGTGTCATTTCATAGCAAAAACAAACTCACTTCACCTAAGTCTTCACGGTGAGATTTTTACAGAATCGACCGGCTGATCACGTTCCTGACAGATCACGATGCAATCAAAAATGGATGCATATCTGAAGAATATAAGTACTAGCAGCGCTCCGCGGTGTCACCCGCATAAGTGTCGATCCCGTAGGGATATCGGGATAAAAATTATTCTATGTCCTTTCCCGGGACTCAAACTATCTCTATACCAAATTTCATCTAAATCGGTTCAGCGGTTTAAGCGTGAAGAGGTAACAGACAGACACACTTTCGCATTTATAATATTAGTATCGATTATTGAACGCTTCTCAAATGAATGGTGAGCAGTGAATGGGCAGTGGTGGCCCAGTGGTCGCGACTTACGAGTTGTGGGTTCTAACCCAAGCAGGCACTTTACTTTGTGTAAATTTTTTCGTCACTGCTCTCAAAACGGTGAAGGAACATCGTGTTGAAACCGGCATGTCCTAGATAAAATATAATAAAAACAACCGGTCAAGAGCGAGTTGGACTCGCGCATCGAGGGTTCCGTACCATCATGTTTTTAATTTTTCATCGGCGAGGCCTATATTCATCAGAGAATTTTAACACTGCACTGTGGTGTAGGATATTGCAATTTTATGTCAGCGCCATCTATTGATCGACAGTGGAACTAATGTAACTTTTGTTGATGATTTCTAAAAAAGTGTGCTATTTAGAGACTTCGTTTTATTTTTCCTGTAATCTTTACATAAACTTCTATCACATAGAATAATTTCAGATTTTTTATTTGCAAACTTCGGAGATAAGGGGTGAACGTTATTTTTTTTTTAATTTTCTTCAAAATTCGAAAACTATGCGGCCAAAAAAAAAAGAAAAATGTTTGAGAATGTGCAAACTGCGCTTTTTCATACGATACCCCACATGCCCTAGTAGCCCCACTTCGAAATTTTCAGTCCCTGTTGCAAAAAATATACATATGTTTTTATTTCTTTCTTTTCTGCAAAATTGTTGGGCAAACTTCATCTAAAACTATTCCAAATTTCAAGTTGATAGCATTAGTAGTTCTTGAGATATCCAGCTGTGACAGACAGACAAACAGACTGAGTCTCACCATAAGGGGTCCGTTTTACCATTTTGGTACGGAACCTTAAAAATCCAAAGACGTGACATCCGCTAACCCGAAATCGGCCTGCGTGATGGACTATGTGTCGCAGCAGTGGGCACATTATAGGCTAATTATTCTTCCTAAATCCTACAATGTTCACAATCGGTCCTAAGGGATAGAGAAACTTGGGTCTTAAGAAATCTTTGGGTTTCATGGAGGTTTGAATATACCTACCCCCTTTGTGTCCATATGTATCTTGTGAGAACCTAATATTCATATATTTTTAATACACATCATTTGAAAGTTTCATTCAGTGCTGATGGCACGGTTCTTCACCAGGATAAAGACAGAGTTTGTCCTAATAGCCACACAACAAATTCTGCAGCCAGCATAACACATCAATCTTTATGACTCTAAGCACGCAATCCGCGTGCCCACACGCATAAAACGATCAATCAAACGTCTTATAAATCACAAAACGCACTCCGAGTATTTTAAGACCTGTGATCGTAGCTCCATTTAGATCATTGACACCAAAACTGTATCCAAGTGAACTCAGGAGCATGTCAACGATCCTTGCGGCGTCTTTGAACGCTTGACCCATATTAGTAGTGCACTTACCGACACACCGGACGTCGGTAAACGTTTGTAAATCGTTACAAGTGTGATGTGATTTTGACCTATTTACGATTGTTTCTCGTGCCATTGTTTGAATAAAAGAATAAGGTATATAACTTCGTCTTATGAATTTGATTTAAATTCGGACAGAATTGGAACCACAGAAACCCGTTCCTGATGAGACAACTGTACTTAAGGTTTTATACCTCCTAACCTATTAAATCTGATCGTCCTCGAGTCGTAAGTAATACTTTTGCTAGAAATTCATCAATGAGCTAAATGTGGTCTCCCAAGACTGTGTGTAGCTTGTGCCAACTAAGTCGAAACTTAGAGTGTAGATCTAGATCTTAACCTAAACTTTCAAATAGGTAGATATATACCTAAGTCTCGTTATAGACAGTGGCGTATTTTAAGATATGGCGCCTCGCGTCAATAAGGTTTGCCGACCCGTAATTAAAAAAGAAATAAGACAGGACAAATATTCGCTATCATGGCAGTGGTTGTACCTAATCATAAAAAAAACAATAACATGCGAGAACGAGCGAAGCGAGCTCGTAAATTTTAGTACCCCGCCTCGGATAGGTTACATTTTCTTTTTACTTTTCATGATCTATGCATAAAACCTGAAGGTTTTAGAAGGTTGAAGAAATACGATTCAAGAGCGAGCGAAGCGAGCTCGAAAATTTTAGCACCCCATCTCAGACAGGTTACTTTTTTTGTCCATTCCGAAAGATATTGAAGTAATGGAGCGGCAGGCTAGAATATAAGTATTGCTTGTATCAAAAAAACTGGGCAGGCTGCCCTGGCTGTTCTCGGGTCATTATGATACTAAGGGCCATAGTGCTTTTAGCCATAGTGGTCTAGTTATGGTCTTGTCATGAAATCCAACCATCATCACAAACTCTCCAGAAGCTATAATAGTTATGAAAATGATACCACTTTATACCATTACAAATCTTATTTGTATACAGGTCACTGTCATGACACACTGCGCGAATTTCGTCCTCCCGAGGCCCACTTATGATGTTCCATTTCCTTAACGTCCATCGCAAATTGTGCGTAGATTACCAACACTTGGTCGTATATGGCAAACTATTTGGAGGCTAAATTCGTTGTTTTGTCTAAAAACATGAAATTACATCAGGATCATATTCTAACTGATGTCACTGTATGGCCTTAATTTTGAATTTTGAGGATTTTTCGGAGTCAGATTCTGTCGACTGTCGTCTGTGTCGTGTGGTAGACAAAACGTCTGAAAAAGTAATTCAAACGGTGTTAATAAAATATCCTCATCATCAGTCCTTACTTTCCTTACACAAATATAATTTACAGGCGTATTATTTGGGAATAATTACCAAAAAAGGTAGGTAGTAATTGTATTAGGTTACGGAATCATAGATTGACAAAATCACTGCTATGAAGGCTTAGATAGACAAGTCAGTCCCTTCAGGAAAACACGAATTTCTGCAAAATTGATACGATGAATGCAGGAAGTTCTCATGTCATATAAAATAATACAAATTGTCCCAGCTGTTTACAATTCTGCAGTCGGCTAAGGAAAGATTTTATAGTCCGTTAATAACTAAAGTACTTCACACCCACAGTCATAAAGGTTCCTACTACGTCTCGTAACGAGTCACGTTTGAAGCCATCCAGATTCACTATGAGGTTGATTGTCTACACTCTACGTTGTCTACGTACCTTCCTCTTCCGCTCTAGTCTAGATCTTTGTTGAATCTGTGACATGAATGGAATGCTATTTATAAAAGTAGCTACAGCTATCTGTATCTTGATGGCTACCCTGATTGAATTTAAGGAACCAGAACTAGAAAATCGGAGATGGTGGCATCTACCGACTTTGGGATGTCAAGTCAACCATCCTCGCAGATTTCAAATGAAAGAAATGAGAAGATTTTTTTTGTGTCGAGGTGTTTACAAACAAAACCTTTGTTCCTGTTAGCTGTTCAACCACTTTATCGCATAATGTCTCACCAAGATTCAAGTATTAGTCACGTTTGCATCCAGCTGCTTCTCAAACACGTCGCACTTCATCACGGTTGTGTTTACGGGGCATTTTATTTATAAGCACCTAGGACACACCTTCTTTCCAGTCGAGATGAGACATTTAATTTTGTGCCTTTGGATAAGAAAATCAGGAATTTGTATTGTTTTATATCAAATTTTGATTTTTCAACAGTTGAGCGAATGGAAGTTTCAGTCAGTCATTATGTTTGACAGAAGGCAACAATGCTTCATTTTTGGAAAGCGCCAAAACGTTGTACTTTTTCGTCGCGTCAAGCCCTTTCTTTTTACTTCTTCGAACGAGTGGAACTAGAAACTGGTACGGAAAAATGAAGTTGGATGAACGATTCCTGAATGTTACGATGTTGATGATGTTGTCGTTGTTGTCGATGTTGTTGTTGTTGTTTTGTTATGTTGTTTGTGTGTTGTGTTGTTGTTCCTGTATGTTGTGTTCTACATATCGATACTTCTGGGCTCAAAGGTCGTATAGCACATTTAGCCAAACCTGCTATACGCCCTTTGAGCCCAGAAGTATCGATATGTAGAATTAAATTAACCTAAAGGTTGCAAGCTCCTGCCTGAACTCACGACATCATACTTTTGATTGACAATTTCGTGAGAATGTGAGGACCGAATATTTTCTCTTGTTGTTGAGTCAGGGATCGTGCTTTTACTTTAAAGGATTTTTAGCTTCTGTTCCACACCCAAGGACACACGGGTCATGGATCTGTAGCTCCTTGCGTACGGAATGTTGTTTGCTTTCGAGAACTATCCAATTAAGGAATGAAAAGGAGGCAAGCCTATCTTATGTTTTTCTCTGACGCAAACATTGTTAAAAGCATTATGCAACACCAATTATGTCCAATATCCATAAATCTGTGGCGTTCATTTTTATGCACATCGCCTTAAGTGATAAATGGTGGTACCTAATACACACAACCGGGAAGTAGCTGGTACATGTAGGTCAATTGTCAACATTGGATTATGAATGTTCTCTTTATGAATTTGTAGCTTTCAAGCGCATGGAAGACTGCTGTTCAGAATTAATGACCAAATGCACCAAAAGATGCAAAAGCTTTTTGAGTAGTCGACAGCCTGCAAAAAAGGGCATTAAGTTTATTTACTCAGAAAAGGGTTGTCAGATATATGGATAGGAGCATTCTCTACTGAGTTAGGAATTATATTAAGTCTGAAGTAGTGGACTTAATGACTGATTTAGTAGAAACAGTCTGTTATTTGTACAATTAAATATGTACAAAAATTTTGAAAATCCAAATGTGCACGACTCATAATGCTCATTTGATCGTATAAAAAACCATAGATATAGATATTATATTAGTTTTTGTAATTATAATTAAACTACTTTGAATGAAAAAGCCATTTTCAATAGGGTTCCTGCAACGGATAAAACGAATCTATTTAAAAAAAATGACTCAATTAATTGATCTTTTCGCAAGCTACCATGTTTTTAGGTTTCACACTTGATTTTCGGGATTTTTTTTGAAATATTTTGATGTTTTCATCGTTTCTACTGCATTCAATAATTTTTTGAAAAGTAAAGAAATAATCTCCATTAAATTATCTTTACAATGGTATATAAATTAAGTAGGTTATGTGTACTAGCAGGAGTATAACAATAGAAACAGTAGTAGAAAGGAGACAAAAAATTTTTTTCGGTCGTAAAGCACTCTCTGATGCTTCGCGTTATGAGTCAGGCAATAATGTAGGTAAACTACATCGAACGATCACGGCTCATTTGGCCTAGATAAGTCTTCAATAAACTGGCAGCCTATTCTTTGATCTGGAATCTGGATTCCTTATCCGATTCCCTTGCGCCACCTTCGCTAAAACATAGTTCAGTTGGATATATCGGCCAGATTATTATATTCAGGAAGGATGGAAACAGGCCACCAGCGTCATGATATGCAGGAAGATTCCTACACAATATTTTAATAATATCCTAATGCCTGTGACATTGAATGCGCTGTCTTCCTAGTTTCTCACCGGGGATTATTTATTACGGCCCTACTGCTTCCGCGTTCGAGTAACCAGCATGGATTTAATGGTAGGGATTATGTTATCGGGGCATTTTTTTTTTCGGGGCGCTTATTATTCATTGTGCTAACTATGTTGGAACATTGTCCAACATAGTTAGCACAATGAATAATAAGCGAGTTGTGTTGATGACTTTAATAATTATAATTCTGTAAATACATATTTGTTACGGCCGCGAATTATTATATTAATCAACGTACAACGTAATACTGACAAGCAAATTGCAAAAAACGTAAAAAAATAATAATTTCGCGGGTTACCCTGGCGCTTTCGCCTTAAGAGCGTTTACGCCGTACGGCGTTTCATACAAACTTTCAAGCCCTTGTTTTTCGAAATGAATGAATCGATTTTAATGAAACATCATACGCATAAGCAGGATACAAAGGTCTAAAAAGGTACGAACATTTTCGAAATGTCTTATTTAAAAAAAAAATATGGAAATCTCTGTTTCTATGGAAAATTTAAAATCGGTCTAATTTGGCTGTAGCACTATTTTTCGAAAACAAGGGCTTGAAAGTTTGTATGAAATGCCGTACGGCGTAAACGCTCTTAAGCAATGGATTATCAATATCCTTCAAAATGATTCAGATTTTGGTGTGTTACGCAATCAGGGCGCTGGTAGACAAATTCTCAACGCATTGAAAGTAGCACTAACTAAGTAATTTTAACTTATTTGCAAGAACTTGTTCCAGGATCGAAAATGGTGCAAGAAGAAACGATAGTGGTGCGAAGGTTGCCGAACGCTTACTTCTATCCGTTCAGTTTATGGCCCTTACCGAAATATCAAGTTAGAGGTGAGTGTTTTTTTTTCTCTGAAGGCCAATTCTCGTTATTAAAAAGGTTTGAAATCTAGTCACAATCTCATCTTAGCGATAATCTATGTCAAAAATTTGTCAACGTATATGTAAATTGGAGGTACATATTTGAGTTGAGATATAAAAACCCCTAAATAAAAATAGATAAAATAATAAAAATATATTTGAGTTGAGACAGATTGACAGAACTTATCATGCGAACGTTGTTAAAAATACAGGAACTGCAATTCAGGTGCTAATTAAGATTCTTGAGAACATTGTGTATTTGTAAAATACTGGTATTCAGCTGCATCCGGTTAGACTGGAAGCCGACCCCAACATAGTTGGGAAAAGGCTAGGCAGATGATGATAATTGTGTATTTGATAACGTACGTTTTTTTTAACTTCCGCAGATAATGAAGATTCCCACGAGTCGTTTCCTTACAGAAGAAGTTATAGTATTAAGAGGCAAAATGAAAGATAGTTGAACGATGCTTAGTTCCTATATTTATGTAACGAGTTGTTTTAGAACTTACCAATTGTATTGATTGTGCAGGCGCCAGCACATCACGCTACTACAATCTGTAAAATTTTCTTAAATAGATTTTCAACTTTATCGCTAAAGCATAAGGCTCAAAGTTGATTGTGAAAATTTGACAGTTTCGGGTAGCTTGATGTGTTGGCGTCTGTGCTTTACTGTCAAATTATTCCGATGCGAAGCCAATTTAACTGCGAATGTTAGGCATGGGACTACGCCTGCTACGTCGTGCTACGAAGAAAAGTTACGCTACGGCGAAATGCTACGAATACGCTACGGAGAAAGGCCAGAATAAATAATTTGTTCGATACACAGTGCTACACTATTTGTTTATAATTACGAATAATAGACGGAAACATACCTAAGCCAGTATATACGTATTCATGTAAATAAATAGGATAGGTTATTTACGATAGATTATTTTAATAATTATATGTATTAATTGTGATTATTTTAATTTAATAAATTATTTTTAAATATTGTTTTGTTTGTTTTATACTCCAAGTCTCCTTGGCGTTTCGCAAGTGATTATTAAATTATAATTATTGCTGTAAAGTTATGAACAATTAATTTCTGTTTTTCGTTTGGCATACCTACACTTTTTTCAGTTCGAGCACAGGTTCGCAAGACAACAAATCAAGCTATACATTTCCAGTATAAGCTAACGTCTCATTGTACGAAAAGCCTATACAATGTGAGCTCAGTTAAAATTAGAAATGTACTCGCGTATAATGTACAGACGCCAGCACATCAAGCTACCCGAAACTCTCAAATTTTCCCAATCAACTTTGAACCTTATGCTTTAGCGATAAAGTTGAAAATCTATTAAAGAAATTTGACAGATTGTAGTAGCTTGATGTGCTGGCGTCTGTACGTTAAATGTGCTCGATATCTCGTCATGTGTATGTGCCTATGCCAGAACACAAGAAAGACGAAGAACTTTAGGTTGTACTGAACATGCCTAGAAAAAAATGAGTGCATTAATAAATTCTTGAAGTAGAAAAATTAATCGCCAAGCTTTCTTCAAATATTCGCAACATCAGCATATCAGTAGCGCCATCTATGTCCTCGCAAACAAACCACAACGTTGCAAATTCGCAGCTCACAAAACAATAAAGGCATAAGTCTACTATTGATTACGCATGCGCGCTACTACCTTCATCTCGGCTATCGAGCAGCATCTCGCGAATTGTAAACATGTTCCTTTAAAAATATACGAAAAACATCACAAATATCTACCAAAATGAAGCTGGGATTCGTGTTTATGTTGTTAAGTTATGCCAGAAGCTGTTTTGGTAAGTAAAGTGTTGATTTTTCTAGTTATTTTATAGTAAAATTGAATTATGGGTAGTAAGTACAGTCGCTTGCAGAATTGTGTGTCGATTTTGGCACTGTCTTGGCAAACTGTAATTTACATAAAATAAAATAAAAAACAGTAAGGGATTACTTGATTATTTTTTATGATAATTCAAAGAAATTTGAATTAGTCAATTAAAACGTTATAGCAGTTCAAACATTTGGATCACTAGAAATATAAATCATACTGTGGTGTGTCTCAGCTGAAGTGGAAAAATGTCAATTAATTTTTGGAGGCCACTTTGTATTAATATTGGATTTCCAGTGTTAAACGAGATAGATGTTTTATTATGAGTATGTTACGGTGATATGTTGAATAAAATGTGGTTTTTCTATTTCGTGTAACTTATTAAGTATCTGGAATAGGGATTTAAGATTTTAGTATACCTATGTGTTTTGATTTTTTGGTCTAGTATCATGTAAAAGGAATACACGATTCAAAGAATTTTTCTCGATACAAAAAATATTATAATATCTATTTTTTTACTTTTTTCAACATCACGGAGGTTACTCCGTGATGTCGAAAAAAGTAAAAAAATAAGTATTATAATTATTATAAATAAGCATAGGCGGATTATGTAACTCTTAAGCGTTAGCTTAAGAGTTACATAATCCGCCTATACTTGTTCCCACTGCTGGGACACAGGCCTCCTTAAGAGTTATTCAATGGAATTTAATTTAAAACATAGAGAACTATCATATTAAAGTTTACTCAAAGTAGTTTTAAATTTAATTCATTTATTTTGTTAAAAAAAGGAGTAAATTCGTTTAATACGTCGTTTTTTTTTCCGAGCGCACGCACCTTATAGCCATCTCGCTTCTATGGCGTTTCAAAAGTAATTGCATCACTTTCGCTCGCTTAGTAGATAAGTCGCTACTATTTATTTTCGAGGTAGCGCCTTAATGTACAGACGCCAGCATATCAAGCTACCGGAAACTGTCAAATTTTCCCAATCAACTTTGAGCCTTACCTATGCTTTAGCGATAAAGTAAAAATCTATTACAGAAATTTGACAGATTGTAGTAGCTTGATAAGCTGGCGTCTGTACCTATATATGTCGCAGGGATATGATAAAAACAGGGATTTGCGCAAATCCCTAAGGGATTTGATCAAACCACGGAGGATGTTAAAATAACAACACGTTTTTATCATTTCCCTAAGCAAATCTAGTGATTTGAACAAATCCCTAAATTGATTCAGTGAAATAATAATAAAACATGTCCAGTTCTTTGTATTTTGTTTAAGAAATATTTAAAAGTATTTTTTCTTTGTTTTATTCTTTGTAAGTTCTACCGTAGTTATAGCTAATAGTCACCTAAGTAGATATTAAACATAACTAGTAACTAATTACCACCTGCGTTAAGATAGGTCGACGGAGCCCCGCTTCGCGGGGCTCCTATTTCTGGGTGGTTTAAAAAAAATAACCACGAAGGCTAAGGCGGGAGCTCCGCTCCGCTTCGCTCCCGCCTTAGCCTTCTAACCTAACCTATCCGAGTCGGGGTACTCTGAGTCGGGGTGTTAACCATAATGACGTTTTTATATACATATATTAAACGTTAGAGTTATTTAAAAGTTATTTTTGTCATTTCACTGAACCAATTTAGGGATTTGTTCAAATCACTAGATTTCTTTAGTGGGATTTGTCAAATCACCAGATTTGCTTAGGGAAATGATAAAAACTTGTTGTTATTTTAACATCCTCCGTGGTTTGATCAAATCCCTTAGGGATTTGCCCAAATCCCTGTTTTTATCATATCGCTGCGACATATATAAGACTCATTCCTGTGTGGGAAGAACAGTTCATTTAGATAAATGAGATTATGTTTTCACTAGTTCAAGAGCGTATTATTTCTTGAAAGCAGCTTATCTGTTAATGCTACACAGACAGATATACGAGTGCCCAATTACAATTTACATGTTAAGTGAATTTCAATATTTATGATTGTTCGTTGATATGTATTTAGGTCAAACAATTACAACCGCTTTTAAGATCTGACAGCAGATTTGAATTAGCCAAACAGAAGCCTTAGGTAATTTGTTCTATGTTCTATTTCCAGGTGTGAAGCTGCTCGAAGCAAATCCAGATGTGAAACGATTGTATGATGATTTACTTAGTAACTACAACCGTCTTATACGACCGGTGACGAATGTCAGTGACATACTGACAGTCAGACTGGGACTAAAGTTGTCGCAGCTCATGGAGGTCAACCTTAAAAACCAGGTCATGACCACCAACCTTTGGGTGGAACAGGTGAGTTTTATTATTTGCACACTGTTTGAATTTTAATGTGGATACTGAGGTAGATACTTGGCGCTGATTCTCTTCGTGAAACTATTGCGATCTCTTCCTAACATGCAGAGCGGGAAAGAGACTGCGAAGGGTTCTAGTTTAAAATGAGTTTATACTTCAGAGTTATTTTAGCCGTAAAGTGTCTGTGGTTAAACTTAATGAAGTCTCATTATCTTGCGTCTCTTTCTTGATTTAGTTGCGAGTAAAAGTTAGCAGTCTAACTTAAGTTTAGTTGGTACACTACGGAATCTAGTGGAGTAATAGTATAACACAATATCAACAGCAATGATCGTCATTTTGACAGTGCAACAAAATTTATTGCTTTATTTACGTTGCTGAGCAGAAACATTTGTCGAACACATGAAGCAATGGTTTAGCAAAATCCTTCAAAATCATTTAGATTGTGATTGGTCTTATGTTACGCAGGTCACTGTAGAATCAATGCAATTTCTTGAGGTGAAACTGAGTATTACTGAATGGATTATAATAAAGATGATTTTCAACGATTTCAATGAAAATCAACTTCTCCGTAGTAATATTTTTTATTTCTGTTGACAAGGAAAAATAACAAAACGTATCAAAAATAGACAAAAATATAAAAGTAAAATATAAAAACACAAACAATATCAAAAAAGGTTCCATTTGGCCACACTGAGGTCCACATCAAATAACCCGTAGTCTTTGACAATCAAGGGAGATGACTCGGCGTACTGTTTGTAGTCTTGCGCATAACTAATTAGATAATGAAACAGTTGGAGTGTAGAAATGGCACGGTTTTAAATGATGTCACGGTGTGTTTCAGAAATGGTCTGACTACAAGCTGCAGTGGAACCCGGATGAGTACGGTGGCGTTGAGATGCTGTACGTGCCATCTGAACACATCTGGTTGCCTGACATCGTTCTTTACAACAATTGGGATGGAAATTATGAAGTAAGTACCTTTGGTTACGAGCAGTCTGTGGGTTAATTACACTCAAAAGGTAGATATACAGCGCTCTGCGGGTACAATACACTTTAAGGCTCCTTCAAACAGGCGCGACACGCGATAAAATCGCGCGCCACAGTAAGGCATCGCAAGTCTCGCAACGAGCGGTCCCTTTGTGTCGCGCGCGATTATATCGCGTGTCGCGCCTGTTTGTAGGAGCCTTAACGTCTTCAGGATGTTGTTGTGGTTGTCGCGGTTCTGCAGTGCGTCCGCAATGTTTGCCGAAGTGCATACGGATGACTTTTACGCAATAAGACGCAAGCGTGTGTCGTCGCTGTTATTGGGCAGAGTACGTGGCAGCAGCAATAGCATTCTGAAGATAGTTGCGAGTAAATATCAGTGTCCGATACACTCGCTCTGGGTAAGCATCGCGGTGAAGAAAAACATTGTGTGGAAACCGGCATGTCCTAGAACCAAAAATTCGAAGACAAGTGACAGTGGGAACATTATAAGCTGATTATGTAAGCATCGTCGTTGGGACGGTTAAATAAAATGTTTTAATTGTAATTGTTATCTATATTTAAATTCGGAACCTATTATCATAGTTTACAAGCTCCTGTTGTTACTAACCATAATGGATAATGTTATGTGACAAATACACTTCAGGATACGTTGCCCCTGTCACTATGTGCTAGCGACCGTTTCCGGGGGCCCATTATTGAGTGTGCAAGTGGGTGACTTGAATGATGATTTCATGAAACAGTTATTCTTGGGACTTACGTGGTCTTAGAGAGTTGTGTTGATGACTTTAATGATTATAATTCTGTAAACACATTTCTTACGGCCGCGATTCATATATTAATCAACGTACAACTTAATACTGACCAGCAAATTCCAAAAAACCTAAAAAAAATTGAATTTCGCGGGCTACCCTGGCGCTTTCGCCTTAATTATATACCTATTGCTTCAAAAACATCAAAGATCAACACGACCAATCCTTTGAATTCTAGGTGACCCTAATGACAAAGGCCACCCTGAAGTACACCGGCGAGGTGAACTGGAAGCCGCCCGCAATCTACAAGTCCTCATGCGAGATCAACGTAGAATACTTCCCCTTCGACGAGCAAACCTGCTTTATGAAATTCGGATCCTGGACTTACAATGGTGCTCAGGTAAAAAACCCAATTTATGTCCCTGACCTTTTACTCAATTATAAATAACTGGCTGACCCGACAGACGTCGTCCTTTTTGATTCAAAAGACACGTGGTGTCATCTATTATCATGATACCATTATTGTTGTTTTCCTCGGGAACAGCAATTTTTCTCGGGATGAAGGGTACCCTATGTCCGTTTTTGTACACCTGACAACGTATATGCAAAATTTCAGGATGATCGGGGGGCCTAAAAAGGCCACATTGGCAGAATAATAAAAGGATAATATTATGAATCCTAATAAGGCGAAGAGAGTCCGTGTTTTTCTTTTTTTCGCTGCACTACGTAGCTACGAGTATAATCAAAGAGATTAGGATTGGATTTGGATTGGATTGATTGGTATTTTAGCACAAACAAAAAAAAAACCGAAAAATCCTTCACCAATGGGATTTGTTACGATTAACTTAACAGTTAACAGTCCATTATGATTCATAATGTTATCCTTTTATGATTCTGCTAAAGTGACCTTTTTAGGCCCCCTGTTCAGTGGTTTAGGCGTGAAAACGTAACAAACAAACTTACTTTCGCATTTATAATATGAGATAGGATAGGATTTGATAAGTGAAGATGAAGTATTTTGAGCATCAAAACAAAGTGCAATCAAAGTAAAGTGGTGAGATGAGCCAGTGACCTAAATATGTTAGCTCTAGGTTAAACTAGATTCAGAAACAGATAGCCGTTACAAAACCCGCAAGCTTATAACCGTATTGGTCGGAGAGCCGGCTGTATAAAAGTCCTATGGATCAGATACATGAATCATTTTTGGGGTATGAACAATAAAACCATAGGTCTAGACGTCGACACCCCTGAAGTTGCTTGATTTTGCCCGCATGCAAAATTATGACGTCACTTCCGGTTTTTGTTTTAGGTGTAATTGTGATTTATGAAATACATCAAGACAATTTATGTCGAACGAAAGTTTTTGATGAGTAGAATAGAAATGTCAAGGGTCGACAAGCTCTATTTATTCGCTACCCTGAGTCGACCTCCGTTAAGTTTTTTTTTTTTAATTTATCTTAAGCCATCGAATACATGGATTTCCTTACGATTTTCTGAAACTAGAACCTCATAAATGACTGAAAAAAATTGGTCGACACCTTTTATTTGCCCGGATCTGACTGTCGACTTAGTTTGAAGAATGAAAGAGCCTATGCTTATACATTTCATCTCTATGTATGTTTAATTATTTAATTATCTACATATCTTTTCCAAATACATTATTAACTTTTTTTTCATTAATTGTAATGTAGCGGTATCTACTACGCCACATACAAACAACGCGACATACTGACGTCACGCAAATCCTGCATCGCGCAAGCAGAGTTTACCGCGCAACTAGCATAGATACAACGGCCCGACATGAATCAACGGGCAGTTGCCCGCCAGACACAACACCCGTCTGGTCGGAGGATCCTCCCTTTTCTATAGAGTATGAGTGAACTTTACACCCTGTTCCTCATACCTCTATACTGGTGACCCCGAACATGAACGTCAGCGCAGCCTTCGAGCAAATACTTCAGCGTGACGTCATCATCATCACTCCCGCAAGCTTTAGCGGCGAGTCACCCAGCCAGCCAACTCCCACGGCTTCAACGGGTATCCTGACCACCAGCATGCAGCGACCGCGCATACCTGGTCATCACCCTCAGCCTCATCAGCAACCTCGGCACAGCACACTGCACTTTCGGTCGGTCAACAAGAAGAGCTCAATTCCTCTCCTGGTCGACGCAGCAGCCAGCCTCAACTCGGCGCTGTACTACATCCGACGTACTGGAGCATAACGCAGCGCCACCCCGACTCACTGGGGACATCTTCGCAGACAGTTCCGACTCACCGTGAACTATGCGGCAACCGGTTCCGACACACTGGAACCTCAGCTGGCCTGGCAAGCATCGCAAGATACAAGACTCAGCCCACTATCGACCTCCGGTCTCCGGGGGGGAGTGATGTAGCGGTATCTATTACGCCACAAACAAACAACGCGTCATACTGACGTCACGCAAATCCTGCATCGCGCAAGCAGAGTTTACCGCGCAACTAGCATAGATACAACGGCCCGACATGAATCAACGGGCAGTTGCCCGCCAGACACAACACCCGTCTGGTCGGAGGATCCTCCCTTTTCTATGGAGGTTGAGTGAACTTTACACCCTGTTCCTCATACCTCTATAGTAACATAACTACAATTTTCTTGAAATACTTACTGTACATTTTTCTATTTGTTATTAACATTTAAGTCCTTATGAATTTATTTTGTATTTCTACCTTAAGTCCAGGTAGCCGTTAACGTTTTTTCTTTTGTACCTGTAACGTAAGCTAGGTCCGGAGTTACTCCGGCATTAACAAAAGAACACGAGTAGGTAGGGAGAGCCCGATATTTTTCAGCCCTAAGTTTGGGACAGTAGTGTTACGAGCTTGGGGTTCGTGACAATAAAAACTGCCGATTTAATAGCCAAAAAAGTGACACTTTAATCAACACACTAATTACTACTCAAACACACTAATTAGAAACACAATTTCACTTACTGATCACTCTTAGGTCGCACTTGAATATCGCCTCAATGTACTCGCTCGCATTCAAGACTGATCGTGTCTCGTGGCTCACCCCGCCTTATATAGAGCTACTACAGAGCTACTCTATAAACATCTAGTATATTCGAGTACATACATAGCGGTCCCGACCGTTCTTGGTATATATAGTTCTCGGAACTTCTAGGATATTGACCTCTACTAGTTACTACTAGTTATGTAATAAAACTCATTCATGTGTTAACTCCACTATCTAAGACTTTAATTTCTTTCGTTCTATCTCACAGGAATTAATGAATAACACCAAAACTCACAATATATGTGGTAAAGAATGGAGAAATGTACAGTAAGTATTTCAAGAAAATTGTAGTTATGTTACAATTAATGAAAAAAAAAGTTAATAATGTATTTGGAAAAGATATGTAGATAATTAAATAATTAAACATACATAGAGATGAAATGTATAAGCATAGGCTCTTTAATTCTTCAAACTAAGTCGACAGTCAGATCCGGGCAAATAAAAGGTGTCGACCAATTTTTTTCAGTCATTTAAGAGGTTCTAGTTTCAGAAAATCGTAAGCAAATCCATGTATTCGATGGCTTAAGATAAATAAAAAAAAAAACTTTTAACGGAGGTCGACTCAGGGTAGCGAATAAATAGAGCTTGTCGACCCTTGACATTTCTATTCTACTCATCAAAAACTTTCGTTCGACATAAATTTTCTTGATGTATTTCATAAATTACAATTACACCTAAAACAAAAACCGGAAGTGACGTCATAATTTTGCATGCGGGCAAAATCAAGCAACTTCAGGGGTGTCGACCTCTAGACCTATGGTTTTATTGTTCATACCCCAAAAATGATTCATGTATCTGATCCATAGGACTTTTATACAGCCGGCTCTCGGACTATATGCATTTATTCTTCTTGCAATCATTGAAGGCTCCTACAAACAGGCGCGACACGCGATACAATCGCGCGCGACACAAAGGCACCGCTCGTTGCGCGACTTGCGGTGCCTTTGTTTCGCGTGTCGTGTGGCGCCTGTATGAAGGAGCCTTGATAAGTTTTATCCATACTAGTAATAAAGCTGAAGAGTTTGTATGTTTGTCTGTTTGAACGCGGTAATCTCTGAACCTACCAGTAGGATTTGAAAACTTGAGGAAGGTTATATATAGGCTTTTATTCAATATCACGCTAGTATCCTTATGAGAAGTATAAATAAAACAGAAAGAACGCTAAGTAAAAAAATGGTAATGGCGCGGGTTCACGATGCGATGCGACGCGGTGGGTGGGGGCCGAAATTTACGCGAACGAAGTCGCGGGCAGAAGCTAATTAGGAATAAATTTAATAAGGTACAATAAAATGGCACATTTTAGAGTCGGTTTACAGAAGATAGACTTATAAGTATCTATGGTATTCCAGGTAGACCTAAAGCACATGGACCAGGCATCGGGCAGCAGTTTAGTCCATGTTGGGATAGATTTGAGTGAATTCTACCTGTCAGTGGAATGGGACATACTGGAGGTACCAGCTACGAGGAATGAGGAGTATTATCCTTGCTGTCCAGAACCGTTTTCAGGTAAAGTATTAATTAAAATGTCTCTTGTGATTAAAAGTCCCCTTTGAAGGGTTGATTTTTTATAAAACTAGCTGCGCCCCGCGGTTTTACCAGCGTAAATGTCGATGCCGTGGGAGTATCGGGATAAAAAGTAGCCTATATGTTAATCCAAGGTGTCAGCTACCAATATACAAAATTTTATCAAAACATTAATTAATCCTGCGATTCGCTGATGACATAGTCTTGGTGGCGGAGTCGCTGGAGGAGCTAACCCAGATGCTGGACGGCCTAGCTTCGGCCTCGCGACACATCGGTCTCGGCATGAATTTGGATAAAACCAAAGTCATGATCAATGGCTTCATTGACCCGGGACCGGTCGTCGTGCACGGCCACCCTCTCGAAATTGTTTCCGAATACACTTACCTCGGGCAAATTCTGCAGTTAGGTAAAAAGAATTTTGAGAGGGAGGCCAAGAGAAGGATCCAGCTAGGCTGAGCAGCGTTTGGGAAACTACGTCGAGTCTTCTCGTCATCTATACTGCAGTACTCGAAAACGAAAGTTTTCAATCAGTGCGTCCTACCCGTCATGACCTACGGGGCTGAAACGTGGACACTCACGATAGGGCTGGTCCACCAGTTCAAAGTCGCTCAGCGAGCTATGCAAAGAGCTATGCTCGAAATCTCTCTGAAGGATAGGATCCGTAACGAATGCATCCGACAGAGAACGAAAGTTATCGACATAGCTCAAAGAATTAGCAAGCTGAAGTGGCAGTGGGCCGGCCATATCTCGCGAAGAACCGACAACCGCTGGGGTAAACGAGTTCTTGAGTGGAGACCGCGACTCGGCAAACGTAGTGTAGGACGCCCTCCGGCCAGGTGGGATGACGATCTGCGAAAGACTGCAGGCAGATGCTGGATGCGTCAAGCTGAAGACAGGGCGCTATGGCGCTCATTAGGGGAGGCCTATGTCCAGCAGTGGACTGCTATAGGCTGATGATGATGATGATGATGATTAATTAATCACATTGCGGTATCGAATCTTCTAAACGTCAGATCACACGAACTCACAGCAATTGGGAATCATTATGTTGGTTTTAAAAACACTTTTACATGTCAAAATAAATAATGTTTTAAAACCAGATGAGGTTGGTGTTTCCTATCCGACTACTCTGAGAAAAATCATCGGAACAAACTTAGAGGTCACAGTCTCTTTTAAAGTCCAGACATAATCTTGGTTAGGTTATATGAGGTACATACCGATTAGTGTCAGATGATCTTTTGAGGAACAAACCACACAGATTTGAGGACCTGTCTAATCAGAACCCGCATTTGTCAGTAATCGTGTAGGTCTACTCAGAACTTAAAGAGCTCAACGACTCGGCGAATAATATCAAAGAGAGGACGTTAATGTAATTACATTTCGGAATAAAATTTTCCGAGAGGTAGTACACGATCTCACTGTGGCTGGAAATTATGATGTTGTACTAAAATCAAAACAAATCTAATCAGACAGTGCTATCGATGTTTTAACATTTGCTAATCATTATTCCATTTTCAGATATCACGTTCAAGCTGACGATGCGGCGAAAGACATTGTTTTACACGGTGAACCTGATCATACCTTGCGTTGGACTGACCTTCCTAACTGTACTGGTCTTCTATCTACCGTCGGATTCCGGAGAAAAGGTAATTATAGTTTGATATTCTTTGTATTGTGTGTGGTAGACGTAACGACATTCTATTTGAAATTGGGGATGCTACTTTCTAATTTCCTTTTATTTTTACTTCTCTTTTTGAGAACTGTTTTCGATATTAACATTATCTACTTACTTAGTTTAATTTGACCTGTCGCTAATGGAGTGTCAATATTTAGTATTTAAATTAAAGATTTTCTTCTATTTCGTAAACTAACATTTGTTTATTTGTGTAGTTCATACTAGTTTTTTTCTGTGCTTTCTATTTTTAATTTGTTTTCTTATGGGGTGTTAACGATATTGAAAGGGCTATTACACAAGTTTTTTTCGTGAATTAGTCAAAAGTATGCAAGAAATAAAATGTCCTCTACATTTGCGTTGCACATTGCAGCTATTGTGTGATGCTGGCGCTCTGATTTTTCGAAACTATAATATGTAATTATGATAATGCATACACCTATATATATTAAAAAATATAAGAGAGCCCTTTCTTATATTTAGTACGGCAAACACTTGTGCGATAGTACCCTAATCGATTTTAGTGGGAAGATCAAGATAATATTATTGATTTTCAATCTGCATTAACACCTAAGTCAAGATTATTACAGAATTACAATAGAATGTCGGTACAAAATAGCTTTCTATGTAAATGTGAATGGGATGTTTCAGGGCATGTTCATACTAGCCTTCAGTCCGCAATACCATCCTTCATGCCCCTCATCCATTGGTAATGGTCTTTTTTGAATCACTAGCTAGTCGTGTGCGTGTGTTAGTGTCATCTGGATATTGTTTATGTTTGCTATTGTCTTTCCACACCTCGAATTTTTTGTGAATTTAAGTATACCTCGTTTGCTGGTCCTAAAAATATATCTCTTCTGTATGCTTTTGATTATATTGGATATTGTTCTCCTTTTTCCTTTATATGAATGTTCTCCTATTACCTTGGTTGATTAAGTCTAAAGCTTTTGCCAAGAACCCGAAGAAGAGAAGAAGAAGAAGAAGTTATGTTATAGGAAAAGTAAATAATTATAATTAATTGATTCGGACTGCCTTGTGCAAAAATCAAGGCTCCTCTTCAGTCTTTTCCCCTCTTGATTTCAAATTCGTCCCTATCTATCTTCCTTTCTCTATCTCTCTTGTCCCTATCTATCTTCTTCCTGTTTCTAATACTCTGCCCATTTTTTTAAACATTACTCTTGAAATTAATAACTTATAAAGTAACTACTAACTCCTTTTTTACTTTTAAGATACCGTATGAGTAGTGAGTAAGAGTGATTATAGTCTTTATTAATAACTTATTTCCCATTGGAAACCAAAGTAGGGGTTTAATTCCCTTAATTCCGAAATTTAACCTTCCCGAAACGGTTAAATCTTTCTAAATTACTCTGAGATCCCAACGATACTTTTATTTAAATTATTTCCAAATTAATCATTATCATTGCATGATCCCAAAGATATCACTCATTGGTTGTACAACACATTCCATGATTTGTACCTTACTCTTTTTTAAGTAAATGTTAGTGGAAAGACAATTTATAATTATTCAAATGTAATGTGATAGCTATAGTATGGATTTTCGTGCACTGATTTATATACAGGTGGAATTAATTTCTGACTAAGGTTCGTTGAAAACCCCACCAGGAGAAAAGTGAAATGGTAAGCATAACAATGTGTATGAACAATACCGATTAATTTGCCGACAGAGAATTGGACTGCAATTTTGGATATTTTGGGCGTATACAGACGGCTGACTGCAGTACTAGTAACAGTTTTAACAAAGGCTTTTGACTTGGTAGTCATATTGCCTCCAGTAAATTTTTTTATCGTTAACAGTAAAATTAAATCAAGTCAATTATCTGTATATGCCTTTCATTGAGAAGAATGATCGTCTAAACCAACATCATTACCAACCACAGTAGGGTGTCAAGGAACCTTAAGATCACAAGCTAATTCCACATTTAGTGTGCAAAAAACCAAAGAATTTAATAAAATAACTCAAAAGAGACTTCTCTTCCTTAGATATCGCTCTGCATCTCCATCCTGGTGTCCCTCACTGTGTTCTTCCTTGGTCTGGCTGAGATAATTCCGCCAACATCCCTGGCAATCCCCTTGCTTGGGAAATATCTACTATTCACGATGATACTCGTCTCGCTCAGCGTTTGGGTGACTGTTTGCATACTTAACGTGCATTTCAGGTAAATATTATTTTTTTCTTTTCTCGTAGATATCGTTAAGCATCTCGATTTTGGTGTCGCTGACTGTATTCTTCCTGTTGCTGGCTGAAATAATCCCGCCCACGTCGCTCGCTATACCTTTATTAGGGAAGTATTTGCTGTTCACCATGGTTCTGGTGTCTCTGAGTGTTTGGATGACCGTTTGCGTTCTCAACGTTCATTTTAGGTGAGTAAAGAAAGGTAGTTAGCTTCCTTTCTCACTGTTCCCACTTCCTCGATTATATCTCTGGCTATACTGTCGCTTAGTAGTTGTTTTTTTATTATATAAATCTTATTAATAATATCAAGGTTTAAATAATATCATAAAAATCTAGTGGCAGTGCATAAAACCTAATAAATGAAGATGATGGTAAAAATATCTTAAGCCCTAACTAAGCTTTGATAGTTGCTAAATAATTGTGAAGCTTTTACAACTAATTTAAGTATTATGTGCCTTAGATTATGCCTGATGGGTGGAAATCCGGTCCCGACTAGTACCTAAATACAATCTGCAAGCTATACATGAATTTTTCACCCAACCTTACCTTAGCTTATGGTCTCGCAAAGTAAAATGCTTGTAATAGTAGATACAGATACGCACATAATGCTAGTTGTATAATAAATAAAGTAGAATTAAGGGTATACCCTAAAGTATCCCTACCCTTAGAATACCTTTAAGATGTTGTTAAATTGAGAGTAAACGCTAATGGTAAAACAATACACAAGATCGTCACGACCCATGGTTTAGAACAAGCATACACAGTACACCCCACAGTTGCGTGTATTTTTATATGCACATTTGAAATACGGTACCCGGCGATAAATATTGCACATCGACCTTTTTACACAAAACCATTTTATACAAAGAATAAAAATAATTATCAAAAGAAGCAAATCATAATTGTTTTAACAGCTCCTAATAGATATCGGACTGTTTGTATTTCGTGCGACAGAGATAACGCTCTACGAAGCCGAAATTAGCCGATTGTCTCTTTCCAAAGGTCGATGTGCAATATTTATCGCCGGGTACTGTAACTACTAGGTCATAAGATTTTTTAACAGCCTAGAATAACCCCTTACACATACGGAAAAGTCGTCGTCTTTATTAAAAAAAAGCAGTTTTAAGAAAATATATAGTATAGAGATATGAAGTTCATCCACTATAGAAAATGGAGGATCCTCCGACCAAATGGGTGTTGTGTCTGGTGGGCGTAAATGGCATCTGGCAGGTCGACCTTGGAGATTGTCGGATGTTTAACTGGGCTTGCCTGTGGGTGGGTGCCTCAATAAATAAGGCCTCCAGCAAGTTCTGAAAAACTTAAAAACTAAGCGACTACACGGGCATGGGCACCTCCTGTGGGGTACGGACCTGAGGTTAGGGCGTCGCTGGGGGAGGGCAGCAAGGGACAGGCTGGATCGGATTAACCGACGATTGATATCGAGACGTTGTATATAAGGTCCCATTAAAATAGATGGACAAACTTTTAGAAATCATTCAGACCACCAAAATCAGGATGATGGTAAAAAAATATACTCGTATAAAAAAAACGCATAGATACAAGAAAAATAATCAGCTAACGAAAATTCATTAATGCGCCGGCGAATTTATTATTTTAGGTCAAAATAAAATCACTTTAATCAGTGTTTTTTTCCCTTGAATATCTTTGGTTAGACGAACTGAGCGCTGTGTTAAAATTTGTCCATCTATTTTAATGGGAGCCTGTACATGCTTGTCGCTCGGTAAACTGCTTGCGCGATGTCGAATTTTTGCGTGACGTCATGCGTGTGTGATGCGTATGTCACATGTGGCAATGTAATACCGCCATATTTATTTGTAATTACACATATAATTCTTACCTATTAAACCCATCCATAGAGGCATATCCCCGTGGCTACGAGCTATATGCTACAGCAAAACACGTCTTGCGATAGCATGCGACTGCGGAGAAAACAAATGAAGCAAGTTGTCTAGAGCATGTCACTAGTCACCGCCGCAATTGGCGTGACTTATAGAGCGACGGATGGAAAAGATGACACGAGCGCGAGTAGCTCGACGCAAGTCGCGTCCCAAGTCATGTCGCAAGTCGTGTCACAAATCGCGTCACAAGTCGCGTCGCAAGTCGCGTCGCAAATCGCATCGCTCGAGGTTGAGAATGGTACCTATCACAGTATGAACGACGCGGCTATATGTTTGTTTCAACAACTACTAAACACTACCATCATTAGCTATCTTTAGTAGGTGCTTTCTAGGTTTACGGTAAGAGAGAAATTGGCCAATAATGACTGAAGATAGCAAGATGTACTTTAAGCCGTTGGTCCCGGCTGTTATTTATAGATCTTTGACAGTCGTTAGAGCGGTTCTGCACTACATCCGATCCGAATCCGAATTAAAGATCCGACTTCAATCCGAATTGGAATGTTCTAAATTCGGACGGATAATTCGGATCTAGTGCGCAACCCCTCATACAAATAGAACTATGGTCACTTCGTACCGGCATTTCTCGGATTCGTATTAGATGTAGTGCAGAACCGCTCTTACGGTTAGTCAAAGTCCGAAAGTCTGACAATCAGTCTTACCACGGGGTATCGTGTTACCCACCCAGTAATTCGGTTGTGGAGGTCAGATAGGCAGCCGCTCCATGTAAGATACTGGTATTCAGCTGCATCCGGTTACTAGGAGCCGATCTCAACACTGTTGGGAAAACAGTATGCAGGCAGACTTCCAACCATTTCAATAGTACCCAATATCACTAATATCGAACTGGTATTCAGCGAAGTGGTTTGTAATTCGCGAACTTGCCTGAAAAGAGAGCATTCGTTACGAATAAAAAACAAAGGGCCATCTCCTAAAACCCTTCATATTTTCGCTATAAAAAATAGCGAAAATATAAAAGGTCCAAGCACAGTGCCTCCATTTTAAATTAAATATTCTTACCACAGAAAAACTGTCAATTGTTTGATATTACAAAAGCGCAGTTTTCTCTAGATTTTTCGTATATATAGGTACACAATTTTCTATTCAACTATCGATAGCTTTACTAAAATGAATATTAAAAAAAAAAAATCCGGTAAAAATATTTCGGTAAACGGCGTCCCCTGAATAAAGGGGGACGCATAAATCTAAAGGTTCATTGTAATAACGTCAGTTCGATAGCGGGACAATATGGCGTGAAATATGGTATGGTTACACTCTAGTTTAGAGAATGCTCTTCATTGAATGCATATGAAGGACGTAATGAAAATTTCGGTGTCGAGATATGAGATGTGTTTTTATGGTTTTGTAGCGGTGGAGTTTCTAAAAGTTTAACAAAGACTGGATATATTTGGAAGGTGCATTTTAGGCATATTTAGATAAATATGCCTAAAATGCACCCGACTTTGTTTTATTTATATAGATAGATATCTATATAAATAAAACAAAGTCGGGTTAGTTACCGATTTTTATGACCTTTGATTCGTTGGATTTATCTTCGCCCCAAATAGCAGAATAACTGTTAAAACATGGGTAAAATACACGAAAAAAAAACATGATTAATTTTCTCATAGTATTTGTTGGATGGAACGGTTTTTTGATGATATCCTGAGAACGAATTGACTGATTTCGATGGTGATTCTGAGGCGAAGTAGTTACGAATAAAGTTCCTGATCACACAATTAGTTTTATTACAAGTCGGATATCTATAATAATAATAAGATTAATAATAATAAGTTTATTGATCCAAATATATACATATACACAGGTTGTAAAGGAGTTACACGCTAAAGCTTAATCCACTAACAATGGACACAAGGGGAGAAAAATAGTTGTCTATATAATCATAAAAAAACTAACCCTGTCTCCTAAACTAGGGATGGCCTGTATCTTAGGAGACAGATCTATGATCTATGATCTATGATCACAACACAAACCGTTTAGTAGGTAACTTTCCACACGTATGTACCTACTTATATTTTTAGGTAGTTTTTCACTTCACAGTAAACAGACATTGAGCTAAGTAAGATGTAAGGGTAATTTTCACCAGAATTTCACATTAAGGTGTCAATAACGCTCTATATTTGAACAGGCGTTATTGTGTGACCTTTTACCGCTTTCCTTGGATACCAAAGCTTAAGAAGATACTTGTCTTTGACATCCATAAACTATAGCCAAGGTATCTTTCTACCCACGCACCTAATTCTTTCTGAAACGTAAATAACCTAGACATGACTATGCAATACAATTCAATTCTCGTAATTTACGAGTAAAACGTTCAAAATTTATTCGCAGTCATCTCGGCGACAAACAAATGTTAAAAACTGGTCAAAAATTTAGGGAAATTAGAGAAATTTTTGACAGATTGAGACAGATCAGACTGGTATACTGTGAATCACAATTCGCCTTTACGCATCAAACTGGGCCAGCAACACCAAAATTTCAAGCTATCACAATTCAACTTCCGAACAAAGGTGTGTACCGAAGCTATACGAACATCGAATGCAAGTGAAACTACCCTCTCATACTCGTTACAATAAAAATTAACCGACTGCGTTGCTGTAATCGCGCTCCTACAAATGGTTTCAACCGTTGTGCGTAGTGACGTGCCAACTATTGCCGGCTATTCGAATGGAATGGGATTCGAAGTCGAATGTTTGGAGTACTTGGAACAGAACGTTTTGTTAACTGTACGGGGTGTGTACGAATGTGAAACTCACGGATCAGAATTCCAATTCCCGTTATGTAAAACGCTCAAAATCTAGTCACAATCTCATCTCAGCGACAATCAATGTCAAAAACTGGTCAAAAATGTAAGGATTCGAGGTTAAAAAAAACGAAAAAAACGAAACGAAACGTTTTATCTATCTATCGTATATAATCTATCGTATAAAATCTATCGTATAAAACGTTTTATATATATATATATATTATCTATCTAGGTATTTTTAACCGACTTCAAAAAAGGAAGAGGTTCTTAATTCGGAAAACGAACACGAACGAAAACGAACGAAACGAAACGAAACGTTTTATCTATCTATCTAGGTATTTTTAACCGACTTCAAAAAAGGAGGAGGTTCTTAATTCGGATGTTAATATATTTTTGTTTTATGTATGTTCGGGCATAACTCCCTCATATATAGACAATTGAAAAAAGTGAAAAATAAAAACTTTTTTACAAAAAAATACATCCGACTTCCAAAAAAAAACACTACAAAGTGAAAAATAACTTTAATTTCGAAAGTCGGTGTCAAAAAACCAAAATACAGAACCAATGACACCGACTTCCGAAATTATTTTTCACTTTGTAGTGTTTTTTGGAAGTCAGTTGTTTATTTTTGAAAAAAGTTTTTTGACAGATTGACACTGAGATCAGAATGTGAACATTCTTAAAATTACGAGAATTGCCCCTCTGGAATGTACAGACGCCAGCACATCAAGCTAGTACAATCTGTCAAATTTCTTTAATAGATTTTCAACTTTATCGCTAAAGCATAAGGCTTAAAGTTGATTGGGAAAATTTGACAGTTTCGGTTTAGCTTGATGTGCTCGCGTCTGCACCTACTTCTTAGCTGCTATGGTGAAAATGATTAAGCATCAAGTTTCATCGTGTTAAAAAAAAGCAAAATTTTTAAGTCGCTAACCAGTGAGTTAAAAGTATTATAGTGGATGAATTTGACATTATGAGGGGTAATTGCGTAACACAAATAAAATGACAAATTGATCACAATGGCTTTGATGGTGACAGTTCAGCTACATTTATTATGTTGTTGAGCAGATTCTTTATCTGTGTCATCTCTGACCTTTTTTTTTTTTTTTTTTTTTGTTGTCGGGGGGAAACCTTCAAAAGGCACCCGACCTCCGGGGAGGGAGGTCGGGGAGTGTGGGATTTTTACCTCACTAAAACCACCCCGGTGATCACCATCAGCACATAGGGGTGGTCCCGGTTCCTCTTAAAAGACCAATTCCGGAACCCCCCCGTGCAACGCCTGTAAGGCACATCCCTGGGGAGACTGTAAAGGGGCCTCCCCTGAGCCTCGCTATGCACGGCAGCACGTGATCACTGTGCCACCGTCTTCCCTGGGGTCACTTGGTGGGCGGACAGAGTCCCATAGGTCAAACCAAAAGAGAGAGAGTCAAGTTCAAGTCAAGAGCAAACCCATTTCGAATAAAAAAAAAAAAAAGACGAAGATTTGGAACCAAAGCAATGAATTAGAAATATCCTTCAAAATTTTCATAGATTGTGGTTGATAGTGTGTCACGCAACTAGGATCCTGTTATGTTCTAAGTCAAAACATTTGCAGGTATTCATAGAACCCTGCCTTTTTGCCATTTACTTTATAAGAAACTAGCTTCTGCCCGCGACTTCGTCCGCGTGAAATTTCTTGTTACTCCCACCCACCCCGTCGCATCGCATCGCCTGCCCGCGCTATTACTTCGTTTTTGCTTAGCGTTCTTTCTGACTTTTTTTCTTTTTGCTCGGCTCCTAAAAGTCATAGCGTGATGTTAAATAGCCTATAGCCTTCCTAAAGAATTGGACTATCAAATGCAAAAAGAATTTTTCAATTCCGACTGGTAGTTCCAGAGATTAGCGCGTTCAACCAAACAAACAAACAAAGTCTTATAATATTAATTATAGATATAGATAAAGACAATATCTTTGTGTTTTCCTTATTCAGAGAAATTAAGTAATGTTTAAAATCATTTTTAGGACGGAGCGATCCGCTTTGTTAAGACGCTGTAAGCCGGAAAATGGAAAGTGCCGCCATGACGTCCTTTGGGACTCAATATTATTTATATATTGCGTATAAATACATATGTTTAATAAAATTGCAAACAATTTCCGAATAACAATCTTTCTATATTACAATAGTTATTGGAATTATTCGAACGGTACATCCCTATTCCAGTGCTTCGAATAAATCTTCCGTTTTCATTGTTATTTTGTCATTATTGTAATAGAACATTGTGTGTGTGATATATGGCGTGCAAGATAGCACGATAAGCTATTAGAGCTTTGAATAATTTGTGCAGCTGTATAAAATAAAGCGGTATTTCATACGGTAATTAACGAGGCAATTTGAGTTGGATCTTTCAGCGCTTAAAGCGATGGATTGTGAAGTGATCGCTACTTAATGACGTGGTAATAGCGTTTGTTATCTTGTTTTAATACGTGTTGGGAGTACGATTCAGGTAATCTTCTATGATCTTTAAATTTAAATTAACTTATTAGCGTCCCTTTAGGCAAAAACCCTTTTGTTATCTGCAAGATGATGACTTTTAGTACCTGCTTACTTAGTTAAATCTAAAGTTAAATGGATCAAACTAAGATGTTTAACTAATGCGTAAAATAAAATCAAGGTACATACAAACACATAGTTACCTATGTTACCTATTCGTATAATACATTCTTAGTTTTTTAATGCCACGTAATACCTAATGCCAACAATAAAACACCGCCCAAGTGCGAGCCGGACTCACACACGAAAGGTTCCGTACCACAAGGCAAAAAACGCCGAAAAAAACGTTTCTTTTACACCCCTTTAAATTTTAACTTTATTTTATATTTATTACTAGCGACCCGCCCCGGCTTCGCACGGAGGACCAATGTCGGAGGACTGACGTGTATTACTTGTCTGTTGTCTCAATTATTTTTCTTCCTCGGCACCAACATACCAGCACCTCATCAGCCAGCTGCCAACCACCTAAAAGCTACACATCAGTCCTCCGACACACGGGTGCAATGCTGATACTAAATACTATCTACTAAATACTATCTACTAAATATATAACTACTTATCTCACCTTATGTAGGTACTTATAATTACTATAAGTGCGATTTAAAAATTCAGCCTGCGTTTGCAATGTAAGCGGAAAAAATGTAATTATTTACGACATCACATTAGAAACCTCAAAAATAACAGTACTTCTCCACTATTTAATGGATGTTATTATACATATAAACCTTCCTCTTGAATCACTCTATCTATTAAAAAAAACCGCATCAAAATCCGTTGCGTAGTTTCATAGATTTAAGCATACAAAGGGACATAGGGACAGAGAAAGCGACTTTGTTTTATACTATGTAGTGATTTGTTGTTATAGTGGCAACAGAAATACGTCATCTGTGAAAATTTCAATTGTAGCTATCACGGTTCATGAGATACAGCCTGGTGACAGACAGACAGACGGACAGTGGAGTCTTAGTAATAGGGTCCCGTTTTTACCCTTTGGGTACGGAATCCTATAAACACGAAATCTCGTTTAATTAAAATCGAATTTAATTAAAATAACCTAAATAAATTAAAAGTAGGTAATTGATAAAAAAAGGTAAAAAAAATAGTTTAGATCCTACCAGATTATTGCTATCCCAACTTCATATCCTCAAATTCCACAATAGGTCACCATCGACCCATACAATGTCACCCTGGATGAAGAAGCTGTTCCTCCAGCTGATGCCCAAGCTCCTCATGATGAGGAGGACCAAGTATTCTCTGCCAGACTACGACGACACCTTCGTGTCTAATGGATACACCAATGAACTGGAGATGAGGTAAGATTCTAAGCGAAATAACGAGATTATTTTTTATCATTCTGGGTCAAAATAAATTAACTGGTTAAGCTTCATAGATACATTGTATAATAAAACCATCAGGTGACTGGTGACAATTCTACAATTTTGTAAGTTTGTTTTTATAGTTTTTTTGCTTTATTAAACAGCACTTGTCGTGAAAACGTGACAATGAGGGTTTTCTGAAATGACGTTCGCTAGGTGGCAGCACTGGCACGTCAGGTCCAGACATCTGTCAAAGAGCCTATATTTTCTTTAGTCATGACGGAATGATGAACGAATGAATGAATCAAATGATGAACGTCATCATATATTTTGTATTGGGAGACCTCTCGGCACAGTGGTGCCAACTGGTGTCGTAAATTTTCACGAAAACCCTCATTACTTATGTCATTTTATGACAAAACGTCGCATTGTCATTAATGATAAATAGGGCACCGATCGGTATACCTACATCTAATCTTGATGAAACAAAAAATAATGATTATTATAATGATAGGTAACTACACTACCCGCAGTCATTGCTCCTGCTCACCTCATTGTAACTCAACTTCACTCACATCTTTTTGTTTGTTTTATCATGATTAGAAATATCGATTTCCATAATTTCTGTGAAGTTTCGCTAGCAAATTTAAATTGACCCTGTCTTTGTGGACTTTTTCAGTTTTATCAATTGGTAAAATAAAATTATTCACAACTAATATTTTTTAAATTTCAAGCCCTTCCGACGAACGGCTGCAAAGACTACTAAGTAGTACTTCAAGGTAAAAACTACCTGAAACAGTGTTTGTGCATCCATGCATGCATGTAAACGTGAAAAACTGCCAGCTTGCTTCCAATTCTAAAGTTAATTTTCATAAATTTTTTTCCTTCCTCTCCGTATGAGTGTATTCAACCATATGACTACGGAACTTCCCTGTGTACTGTACTTTTTCTAATATAAAGCTCAAATTCTAACCACCAATATTAAGGTGTCGATCCACAGCAGCACACGGCTAAGCTACGCACGTGTTCTTAGCTTCGCTTTACATGTATGAAAATGTAGGAATGTCCACAGCGACCCACGGTCACGCTACGCACGAACGCGTGCCTGGCAAACAAATGAACCGCGCAGCTAGCGTTGCAAACCTCTTTGAACATCCTGCATAGCAGTGGATAGACGACTTTACTGGTATCCCCACGACCAGGCTAATTATTATCACTAACATACAGGACTCAGACCCCGATCAAAAGCAAGTACTTAATGTACACACACCTATTGAGCCCAATCTAAATGTCGATGGCCTATTAATTGACGCACATTCCAGTGCGTTGAAATCGCACGTTCGATGGAATTGTTCGGTTTTATTTAAAATTGTTAAGTTAAAACGTTTTTCGCATTTGGCGCTGTATCTGAGATGAAATGTCACTTCACTATGTATTCACGATTCTCTCGCTTAGATGAAAATGATTATAACATACTAAAGAAAAAAGAAAAAAAAAAGATAAAGAAAAAAACAAGAGATATTCAGAGAAAGATAGGTTCACATTCTGCCATTTGAGTACCTGACACCTTTGTTTTGCGTTTCCGGAACCAATATTGTAGGGTAGTTATTTATTACTACGCACATACCTTTGGTTTGGGGTTTTGAAATCCCATGGTAACTAAGAATTGAATAGGAAGTCATGAAAGCAAAATATCGATGACATGTGACATCCACCAACCCATACTGGACCCGTGTGGTATATTATATCCCACTCCTTCTATAAGAGGAGGTTTGTTTCCCAGCGGTGGGATCATAGGCTGATTATGCGTACAAGCACGTCAATTCCACTGAATTCATAAATTTACAAATTCAGTGTAAAGTTAATTTTAAAATAGGTGTTTGAAAATGAAATCAAGAAAATATGTACAATCAGCAAAACAGTTTAAACAGCTGAGCAAAACTTATAAAGATTTTGTTAAACTCGAACCAAAAGTTTTCTATTTTGCGATACATCGCTAAATATTCAATTAGTGACGCTGCAACTTTAATGCATGCAAGCGACAAGTCATAAGTTGGACCCCGGCTCCCCCTCGAGGGGAAACAGAAATACTTAACCACATACCCAGTAAAGAAATGAGGGTGCAAAATAATTAGCCGTTAGAAAAATACTAACAACGTGGCGTTTATTTATTTACCGTTTCGTGTTATTCCGCAATGTTTTTTTTTTGCATTACACTGCCTTTCTTTTGGCGATGGCGTCCGAAACTCATTTTTCGATGTTTCCTTCCAAAAAACGCTTTCTGTTTTCCTCGTTAATTGTATCTTCCACGGATTTCTATGACGAAGCTCTTTGGAAAGATTTACAGACTTATCAAGTTGTCTAATTCGAAAAGTTTTGGTGAAAAATCTAGTTTCTGAAGAACAAGATAGGTACTTAGTTTTTTTGATGAATTTAGATTTTAACTTATGGTATTTTTTTAGCAGGGACAGCTTAACGGACGCGTTTGGTGATAAAGACAACGGTGATTATCGTAAATCACCAGCTCCTGAAGATGACATGCTGTCTGCTGGTGGAGCTCACCAGAGGCCTTCAGGTAAGATGCTCTCCTTTGATGAAATGGTTTGAGCACCAATCTGTCTGCTAAGCACTGTGATTTTGTGTCTTTGTAGGCATAATCTATGACCTGTTTGAAATAATTACTCTGAATGTTTCAAATAATCAAAAAACTCATGGGCACCAATTTGAAAAAAAACAAAATGGCGGACAGGTAGGTATTCCAGGCTCCAGTTAAAAATCTTCAATCACCATAAGCTTGACTTTAAATCAGCTTTATATAACATTATTTCTCATTCCTTTCTATAGTGACAGAATCAGAGAACATGCTGCCACGCCACCTATCTCCTGAAGTAGCTGCTGCGTTGAAGAGTGTCAGGTTCATAGCCCAGCATATCAAGGACGCTGATAAGGATAATGAGGTTAGTGACCTCTGTGATAACTTCGTTTTTTTCAGCCGTGCTTATCGCTCCGAAATTAGTTTATTTTATATTTTGAATGAAGAATATTACCATAATTATGTATCAAGTGTAATCTGAATCTGTTTAAGAGCGTTCATCCCGCGCGGGCTGGCAACGTCGCATTTCTAGTGGTTTTTCGTGATTATTTTTATTAAATTTAAACCAAAGTACTATTTTTTTACAGCCAAGTACCTCATTGAAGATCTGGGTATTTATAAGTTTGTACCCTATTTTTGTACAGTTATTTTGGTATTTACTCATAAAAATTTACATATTGTCAATTGTTTTCTATTGGCAGTACATATAATATTGTTATTTATGTCCATTAAATATGTTGAAGATTTACGTGTAAATGTTTAAAAAAAATATCAACGATCTATTGCTTGGCTGTAAAAAAAATTGTACTTAGGTATTATTATTACCCAGTAACTGGGTTGTGGAGGTCAGCTAGGCAGTCGCTTCATGTAAAATATTGGTATTCAGCTGCATCCGGTGTGACTGGAAGTCGACCCCAACATAGCTGGGAAAAGGCTAGGCAGATGACGATGATGAATCACGAAAAACCACTAGAAATGCGACGCAGCCAGCCCGCGCGAGATGAACGCTCTTAACCGTTTGAGAAAAAACAGCTTTTTATTTTCGCTTGGATAATACGAGTGAGCAGAGCAATACAAGTTAACGTTTTGTCATTTTTGGCGTACAAATATTACATCCAGACCTACAATTTGCAAAATTAGCACACGATATTTTTCAGCGTTTCATTAAAAAACCACTGACTGTACTAAAAGGCTTCACTCAAAGGATTCTCACTGGACAGCCATGAAAAGAAAACTTTGAAAAACTTCCGTCTCACTCAAAGATCTTATGAAAACCACAAACTTCTTTTCCGACGTCGCAAAAAATCCGCGGCTAAACAAAAACAGTCTACGACATGAATTTATAATAAAAATACAGGGGAGTCTTAATTATCATCGGATAGTAATAAAGGAGGGACAAAAATACATTTTGCTTGTATATTCAGGAGGACATTTAAATATTCATGTACTGTCGGAGTCGTAATGGTTTGGGAACAGAAAGAGTAATGACGGTTGTGTCGAGGTCGCAGTACTGACAGCTACCGGTGTTTCTCTTGTTATAATTACGTCACGGCATTCATCAATGTTCTGAGGTGTTTTGTGAGCTTGATTTTGAAGTAGATTTGCACGACAGTCTCGTTGCTCTAGTTGTTGCAAGCGCTACAGTTACTGCTGAGCGTGAGTTCCTGGGTTAGGACCCATTCACACGTACCACAACCACACCACATCGCAGCGACAAAACGTGGTCAAGCTGTGAATAGTGTCGCTGCGGCTTCTCGCGGTTGCGTCGTGGTATCTACAAATCTTTGTGTTTGCGATGTGGCTGGCCGCTAGTTCGCGGTGTCGCTGGTGGTTGCGTTGTGGTTGCGACGTGGCTGCGATGTGGTCGGTATTACACACGTCGCATGCTTAATGGATCATTGACCCATTAGTAGATAGGTCAGAATTTTTTTTTTACTCATGTATCGTCAATAGATAATAATCATACGTTCAAAATACAAGCATCATGATTAATTAATAATCAAATTAAATCAGTTTTAATTTTATGTATCTACAAGTAGGATAAGTCCTCATAGCAAGATCTTCTTTAGCGATTTCCCAAAAATCGTCTTTTTTGAGTTAAGTCAGTATTCCATTAAGCATGCGACGTGGTCGATAATGACGGCAAAATGTGGTCCGTGTGAATTTAACTATTACTTTTCATATAAATTAGCGCCACCCCACGTGTTGTGGTTGTGGTACGTGTGAAACAAGCCTGAGGTTCCCGGGTCGGGCAAAGTTTTACTATCTGGAATTTCACAGTAGCACCCCGGAGTCTGGATTTGTACTAGGTTGATGGTAATAAGCTCACCTACTGTTATATGGGACTTCAACAAAACTGGAAAAATGTCTGTGTTCTATTAATACAATATTATATAGTTCTAGGTAACACCTCTGCGTAATAATAGGCCTTGTAGACTTTAAATCTGTAGACCATTTATTGGGTTCCGTACCCAAAGGGTAAAAACGGGACCCTATTACTTCTTAGTAATAGGGTCCCATAAGAACATTTCCGAAAAATTGTGTTACAACCAAATTAGACCGATTTTAAAATTTTCCATAGAAACAAAGATTTCCAGTTATCTTTTTTTAAATAAGACATTTCGAAAATGTTCTTAAGCAACTTTTTAGACCTTTGTATCCTGCTTATGCGTGTGAAGTTTCATTAAAATCGGTTCATTCATTTTTAAAAACAAGGGCTTGAAAGATTGTATGAAATGCCGTACGGCGTAAACGCTCCGAACATTAAATAAGTAAATATAATATTTTATTTTATTGAGATCAGTCTGATAAAGGTTGTGGTATTATGTATTAACAAAATCAACTTTAATTTGCATTCGCAATTTATTCGCAAAAAATGTAAAGAAATACGAGTTTATAGAAAAATAACTTTAAATTCTAAACAATAAAGTTCAGTTTACGCTACAACTTCAAACATTTTTATATCTTTTTCAATAGTGCTAGTCACTCTCAAATCAACTTAATAACCGTAAAAATAAAGTTGATATTTCTTTAACTTGAAATAATATTAATCTGAAACAAGTTTGAATAGACTCTAGTACTTTGGTCGAGCATGGATCAAGCCTGCTGTGCACGAAAATTCGAATTTTCACGATTTCAAAATCACGAATTCTCAAAAAAAAAAAAAAAACTATTGCCACCCAGTTTACATTAAACTCGTCCATTTGTATAGGTACACATCTGTGCATTGCATCGGTGGTGTTATAAAACCGAATCACTCATAAGTTCGTGGTTCATTGCAAGCTCGCGTGCACTGTACACTATCGTGCACCAAAAATCGTAAACATGCAACAAAAATACTGGGGTGTAATAAAAGAATTGAGAAATGGTAGCCGTGTGTTTGCACTGAGTTGTAGTCTTCGCAAATGGCGGATAAATCGTACGTGTTGGCTGGTTATTAGGTAGCGTGCAGCTTGCAATAGATTCTCATCTCTAAAAATTAATCCTTAAGCTTAAATTAATCCGTAAATTTATCCTTAAGCTAGTTTTTTTAAGCACCACTACTGTACATTTGTGAAGAGAAAATAAATAAACTTATTACTATTACTATCTCCTGCTGGACTTTTTTTGTGTCTTCTAGGTATACTGGCGAAATTGGTTTGCTCTCGATACATTTGCGCTTTGTTAAAGTTACGTTCTCTTGAGCTTAATTTTTGTGCCAAAGTCAGCCTATAATACTGTTTTTCTAGTACTCGAGTATAACTCTACCATAGATAAGTATACTGCAACAAGGATCTGTATTTACAGGGGGGGTTATAAGTAAAAAAAATGTTATTTTTTTTGCAAAATTTTATTGAAAAAACTACTTGGTGGCGTTAGTTCTAATTTTCTGTCATTCGCTGCAATAATCTTGTAGCGCTTTATGTATTTTTCTACTTTCCATATCTAAATATGTCTACTCCAAATACCAGGGGACATAAAATAAACGGGTCGCAGTCACGCACAATGAAGCGGCAATCAGTCAAAAAAATCGTCCAATTTTCATACCTCCTTCCAGCTGATCGAGTTCATTGGTTTCTTGCCTCGCTTTGCTGGTTTCGTGAACGTATTAAAGCTCAATCGACAAAACGTCTCTGATCGTTAATTCCAATTTAAATATTCAATAGGTATTGGATGAAGCATTCAAATTTCGTCGTTCGTTTGTTGAACATCCCTTAAATCGATGTCGGGTAATTCTGTATGCCTGGTTAAGATGTTGTGGTTTTGTTTAATCTTATTTTGGGATAGGCGATCGGACGATTTGTTTGCTTTATTTATAAAAGAAGATGTCTACATCTAGTTTCCTTAAAGGTCACGTTAACTGTAGCGCCACAGTCTCAATAATGTGACAGTATACTAACAATAGATGAAATCGTTCATTTGCCATACGACCCAAAAATTGCAACTTTTTGGTATGATGATTAAAAAGTTTTAAAACAGCGGTAAGAATGCAAAGCATAAAGTCACAACCTCTTTAGCTCCCTCGTTTTAGGCTAAGCGTTTAATGTCTTTTTTGTAGCAATAAAAGCATGATGCCACGAAATGTATAGAAGCTGGTACCCGCTCCAATAAGATTAAATGATATATCATTAGAAAAGTATTAAGATTTAGACCAAGAATTCCAATGACCCTTGTCTTGATTCCTTATCAGATCTGAGTTTAGAGAGAAGCTACCTTAACCGTTGGATAGCTCTTTTCAAACAACTTTGAAAAGAGCTATCCAACACTATTACACAAGGCTATTGTTAAGGGGTACCAAAATAAGCTTTATCCTTTACCGCGTTCACCTGTATACTTAACTCAAAATTGTTTTTTTTTGCTTATGTCATCCTTCTTGCCAAGCGAAATGTAATTTTTTCCGCAATAGAATGCTAGGTAAATATTCAGTATAGGTAATATAACCTGATTTTGATGTTATGATGTAATCGGTAGTCGAATAATCCGTTTAAAACAAACATAACAATCATTTCAAAGTTATGACAGCTCAAAACCTTTACAATACCGTTAATATAATCTCGAAAGCTCCACAATTTGCCAAATTGCTCCACAAACAAATAGATCACTTAATAATAGCAATTAATTTCCTGCCACTATAACACATTTACTGAGCTAATATTGTGGATCCCTTCGAGTGAATGTGAACGAATGGTCTTGAGGGACCGGGAGTGATGAGCGAATGAATGTTTTATTACCTGCGTCCTGAGGTAGCGGTGACGAAATAAGGAAATAGGGGAATAAACGAAAAACGGAGACTTGTTTTGGTTAGTGATGGGACAATTCATATTAATTACTAATTAATAATATTATAAATTCGAAAGTAACTCTGTCCGTCTGTATGTCACCTTTTCACGTCTAAACCACTGAACGGATTTCGATAAAATTTGGCAGATAGATAGATTGCAAACTGGGGAGGACAAAGGATACTTCTTAGTGACATACCTCTCGAGCAAAGCCGCGGGCGGAAGCTAGTGTAAAATATATTAATGAAATTGATACGCTCTCATTTTTGTTGGGTAAAATAGTTGGCTAACATAGTTGGGAAAAGTCTAGGTCGATTGATATGAGTCTTTGACGTTAGTTCTTCATTTATGGATACCTATATACCTGTGTTAACTTGAATAAATGCTAATCAACTTAAATTATATGAAAATCCAAAAAAAAATGGCCGTACTCACAACTTTAAAAAATACTTACGCCAGTCAAGGTAACTTTTATATTTCACTCTGCGAGTGCCTCATAGAAATAATAAATTAAAACGATATTAAACGTCAAACAATCGACTGCATTTAAATTCAGAATGCGCCGCCCGCTTGAATGTCACGTCAAGTGTCATGTGACATAAGTTCCGCTCATTTCCCCCTGTAATCCGCGTGATAGCTTTGTGGAAACGCTAGCGTTGACATACTGAATGGAGTTTAATATTATAGGTCGGCTGTGTTTTCTTTTTTCATTAATAGTTGTCTTTGTACACTAGGCCTCTGTTGACTCTGTATAAATCGACATTTTTTGAGGGTTCTAGTGCTTATAAAAATAATGTATCATCAAGAAGGAAAACATAGGGACATACAAGTAGTTAATATTTATTATTCTGTAAAACAACTTTTGCTTTATGGTCATTAACTAGACAGAAAACAGGCGAGAGCATTTCCACGGAGAAAAGACAACCCGCATTTCCCCGTAAAAAAAAGAAAAGAGGAGCGATTGGCACTTCTCTACATAAGTGACAATTGGTTCTAAGGGTTCCGTATTTCCACAACGATTTTCAACAGGATTGACGTAAGCTTTTCTGTAGCTTATGTCGTCGTTGGCATAAAAGATTTATGTCATTTTTTACCCGACTGCGCCAAAAGGAGGGTTATTAGCTGATTTGAGTTAGGACAGCTACATTATTCTATTCGTGATTCTTTACATTTTGTTGCCTTTCAAAATGGTTATATTTTGAGATCCAAATAACAGAGGTGCGGCGGTTAGTGAAAAATTAATGTAAAGAATCACGAATGGAGCAGTGCGGTTGTCCTGACTCAGATCAGCTAAAAAATGAGAAAAATGAGATAGGACTTTTAGTCATGCGAGTCCTATACATTTTTGACTTTGCCATCATCTTTATCGCTGATAGAATGCACCGCCGACGAGGAAGCGATTAGCTATCAATGATTTTCTCGTATAGGAAAAAAGATTGTAGGTCCCGTGAAAGTAAAAGACATACATATATTAATAGTTGATCACTGACTGTTCACACTGCCGGCGAGTACTCGTTTGTAGTACCGACAAGAGCTATTAATGTGTGTACCAATGGACAAAATTGTCAACATTGTCTAAGCTTGAGTACGAGGCTTTTGACTACGTCGTGTGTATATTTTATGACTTTTTTAATTTTTATTTGCGATGTTCGTTTTTGTTTGTGGAGAATAAAGAATTTTTCTTTCTTTCTTTCTTTACCAAAGGGTCTGTCAAAGAGAGTAGTGTGTGTAGGTGTGTGTGTAGTAGTGCAGTCGCTGAGAGACTCACTCTTGTTGCAACGTATAGCAGCGAGTAATTCCTCGTTGCCGTTGCGCACTCGCTACTCCTCAACTAGTCTGTAGTTCCTAGCCCTACTCGCTTCTCGTTAATCGCCGAGGTTGGTGAGACAAGTGCCCTAAGATAATCGTCCTGGGGGCCTAAAAAGGTCACTTTGGCAGAATCATAAAAGGATAACATTATGAGTTTAAGGCGAAGACAGTCCGTGGTTTTTCTTTTTTCGCTGCACTACGTAGGTATAATCAAAGAGATTGGGATTGGATTTGAATTTGATTGGTATTTTAGCACAGACAAAAAAAAATAACTGAAAAATCCTTCACCAATGGGATTTGATACGATTAACTTAACAGTTAACTGTCCATTATGATTCATAATGTTATCCTTTTATGATTCTGCCAAAGTGGCTTTTGTAGGCCCCCTGATAAACTCGTTGCCGATATTGTAACAAAATTCAATATCGGAGCCTAATTCCTGCCACACAGATAAAATCCCGTATTAATCTATTATCTTTTATCAAGCAACGATCACACTCAACAGCTTACCGTGTGAACTTTTTCTGCCATTCCTTGTGGCGTTAATTTCCTCTAATGCGGACAAAAAGTATAAGATAATGTTCAGTTTCTTATCCGAAGACGATGTAGTTGGAGCATATGTGACGTCATTACTTCTACCTGTATTAATGAGGTTTTATTACGGCAGGGGAGAACAGTTTCTTGAAGAAAAATATATTTTATACCTATGAAGGGGCAAGATGATGCTTTGCCAAATACTCTTTATATATGGTGGTTCTTGCAAAATACCGGTGTTGACTTTTTCTTTATTTTGGTAGCATCAAAAACACCGTACATATTGTTTACATTACCTGTAGGCTGTAGCCCGCGATTTAGTTCGACCACGACCTTGAACTCCCCATTTTGCTAGCGAGGTGATGAAGACCTCTAAACTCTAAAATGAACTAACTTCTCAATAGTACGTTTTTATGTATTTTTGAGTACTTTTTGTGGTATTTTTACAGCCCTATAAAAATACCACAAAAACACTTCTATCTCTGATAAACCAACCAGATTAATAAAGTTAATGGCGTTTGGTCTTGTACCCCGAATGGCTCCTCCGGGACCATTGTGAGTGGTCTTAATGCCATCGTGACCGTAATGACTCGCACAAGGAAAATATTATAATATCCCTTTAATATAGGTACTATAGGGGGTGCCGATGGGAGCTAAACGGTATAATTGAAAAATAATTCGACTTAAATAAAAATATATTCACGACTTTACATGGTCACGATATTTCTAGCACTCTTCTAAAACAATCCTACCATATTAAAATATTTGACACTTTCTTGAACGTTCGAATGGAACACACCGGCAATTATAACCACCCTGTATTTACTGCTAAAGGTAGAGCTACACAGTGAGAAAAATCAGCCCTTATTCAACTACCGACTACGGGATTACCCGATATTATTATTATATTTTTTGATAACTTTTTTTTTTAATTTGACATGGGTTTGCTCTTGAGTCTAGTCTAGGTCAGAGGTGACAGAAACAAAGTCTACGATGGAGAGTTTACTCAGAAGAAGCCTGTTAATTCACTCTTACTTGACCGTGTATTCGTTGTCAAATATTTTAATCCCAGTCGACAAAAGTTAGTTGAAGTTTATAATTTCTGTGGATACACAATGTTTTTAGTATAATATTTTTTTCTATAACAAGATTTAGTCATTGCCAGAGCTTTTGACTTTATTCTGAAAAATAATAGCTTTGAGGTGAAAATTAACCATAGAAGAAAGAACAAAAGTTACGAACAAGAAAAACTGATAAAAAAATTAATTCTGTCAAAAAATGGTTTAAAATAAGCCTTGAAGGGGTTCGAAAATCACAGGACACGGATGTTTCGGGAGGTTCCTGCACATCATCAGGCGAGAGGAAACGCCCGAGTGTCATCATTGCGAGGATCGCCCGGAGGACACGGTGGAGCATACGGTGGAGGTCTGCCCCGCTTTGGCGGAGCACCGCCGTGTCCTCGTAGAGGCGATCGGCAGCGGCGGCGACCTCTCGCGTCCGGACCTTTTTTTTTTATCGTGGAGAAATGTTCATGCATAGTGCACTACCACGGAGAGAGAGTGCAGTTATGTGGGACTCTAACCCACTAAAACTCCACGGTGTCCTCCTCTGCCGCTTACGGCGGGAACACGGGCACGCGTTAGCACTCATCCGTGAACCCGCCGCGGCCGTCCGTTAGCGGACCCTCCTCTGGGAAGTACTCCCCATCACTGGCGCACCAGAACACATAGCACGCCGTGACCACCCCAGGGACCAAACCAGCACATGGGCGCCAGACGACCCCGTGTCTGGGCACCCTTGGTCCCCCCCGCGACGGGTCAGGACATTGGCCCCGCCGCCTGCCAATTTTCGGCTGCAGAGAATAGGGAGAGCGGCCATCGTAATACCGACACTCCTCTTCCCCTGCAGCCCTACCGCGTCCGCCATCGTACGGTGGCGACCCCGTCAAGGCCGCGAAAGGTAGGGAGAGCGGCGCACCGTAATACCGGCACTCCTCCCCCGCCGCGGCCTCCAACCCTCAGCCGCGATGCCTCCGGTACGACATCGCGGCCCGCTTCAGTTGCGATGTCGCCCAAGCGACACCGCAACCTACTTTTGGCCGCTACGTCGTTGGCTTGTCAGCAAAAGCCTTGACGAGCGGCCCCTCCTCGGGTTCCTCTTCGCTTCACCGTGGGTGTCCAAGCCACGGCTACTGAGCCACCCCGCCTCGACAATGCGGGAACCCACCGGGGGGGGTTCGCGTCCGGCCCTGGTTCAAGCCATGGTGCGGAGCGAGGGGGAGTGGAAGGCAGTCACCTCCTTCTGCGAAGCAGTCATGCTAGCGAAGGAGGTGGCGGGATGGCTGAAGCAAAGAGCCTCCCGTCCCAGCCGCCGCGGGAGATGCTCCGGGCGTTGGGAGCCGCGTGACGACTCCCGGCCACCGTAGGCGCGGGCCTGCGGACGGAGAGTAATGGGTAGCTCACCGTCCGATCAGGACCAGGCCCATGCCGGACGGCGCGTACGTGTTTCACGCGCGCCTCAAAGAGATGTTAGCATCAACGAAGGGCCCCGTCAGGGCCGAAGCCTGCCGGGTCAGCGGGATTGTCCGAAAGGTTACCGCTGGCCCGGAACATAAAAGGCTAAGGAAGGAACACGGGTGGGTTTTAGTGAGTAAGAGTCTGACACTTCCTTCCGCTCCACCCAGAGCGGGTCATTTGATGATTTCTCATAATCAAAAAAAAAAAACACTGGCACTCCGGTAGTGCCGACAGAAGTGAAAACTTGAACAATTACGAGTGTATTTTGTGAATCGTCTTATAAACAAAACACGCGTGTTAAGGTGTGTTCCTTATTTTATAGGGTTTTTTGCAAATCAGGTATGATGACCAAAGTGACTGGTTTATTCTTCTCGTGAAAGGAATTTATTCAGATTTGCTCGTCGTCAGTTATATATCCGTGGTTCAGCGCCATCTCGTCGTTGTTGGATGAACTACGTAGTTAGTACGCGAGGCCTACGTAGTTAGTACGCGAGGCCCTCGTAGTTCTTCCCGATGTGCATAGATGGCGCTGTCCTCAACAACGCGCGTCACGTCTTACGAATTTTCGATCAGGGTCACGTGACCTGACGCGAATTTAGAAGTTTTTACCCATTCCAAAAAAAGTACACAGCGCCGCTAAAGAAGTTTTCACTTCAAAAAAAAAGAAAAGGGGTTTCGAAAAATAATAAAAAGAGTTTAGAACTCTTTAATATATGTATCTAGGGATACTTATTTTTTTTGGTTAATCAACTAGCACAAGCTTACAGAACAAAAAAAAAAACTTACTTAAAAGTGTACATTATGAAATAAAATTATTATTTTGTGTGAGAATATCAAGTTCCTGTGCTTGAGGTACTTGTTGGAGGAATGGTCCGTTGGGATATCTGAGTAGATCTTTGAGTGCTCACTTTAAAGTGGCGATAATAAGGATTCGAGGAAAAAATATAGAAATTGTAGCCTTTTAAGTACTTAAAAAATACCGAAAGGATCGATTAATGGACGACCTTGTAGGTGTTATTACCAATTACTGTTGTTTCAATAACAACATATTTACGTGTTTTTTGCAAATAGATATCTAAAAGAGTTTTTGCCCATTCTTCTCCATACGATAACTACCTTTTGGAAGGGGGAGCGACTAGATCAATTATATTTTGTTGTAAATTTTGGCATTCAAAGGTGCCTCTTTGGAATAAATGCTTTGACTTTGAGTGTTTTTACAGACGTATTTTTATTAGTCATTCGCTCAGCTCTCGAAGCTTCATGTCAACGTAAGATAAATAATTACTGCCACCTTATAAAAAGAGAAACTCAATCAGCCTAGTCTTTTCCAACTACGTTGGGGTCAGCTTCCAGTCTAACCGGACACAGCTGAGTACCAGTATTTAACATGGATCGACTGCCTATCTGACCCCTTACCCCTTGGCAAACTGCTTGCCAGACTTGAGCTTCTGAATACCAGTAACGACTGTCAAAGACCAACGAATGACAGCCGGGACCAACGGCTTAACGTGTTTTCCGAGTCTCAATATGTAAGTAATGGATGGTCACCCATCCAGGAACTGACAGTGGTAAGCTTAGCTTAACCTTTGATCTACCTATGCGGCTGTTAAAATACCTACTTATATTAAAATCAGTTTTTTTTCCCAATCCCTCTATGTAGTTTCTACATTATATAGGTACACATTCGGTCAAAAAGGTCACGACCTCTCAAGGTCAAATACGAGATGCCATATAGGAAAAAAACATTTTTTTTTTCATCAAGTGCATGTTTGGAAAAGTCGCCAATGTCAATAACAATAAATTGCTCTCCCCACATAACACAAACCCGAAGTAAAACACAATTAGCGAATTCAAAACGCAGCGTTTTAGTAATGCCGCCGTATTATCATCGAGACGAGAATCGAATAGGGACTAAATCTAATTACGATCTCTCATTACTGGTTACGATGGAAGAAATCAGCACATTTAAATTGCTATCGATCCTTTCCTCCCTAAGGAGCTATACTGGCTTCCTCTCCTCGGAGGAGTAGATACTACGAATGTGCCGAGATGAATTTCAAACGATTTAGTGAGAGAAGTGGCGGCCGTGTTTTTTGCTCGCAAGTGTATTCTAGATTGCGTTTTGAAGTTTTTTTTTTGTTACAACGGGTGTTTGTTTGTTTTTACATTGTTGGTTTAGCAGCTTTGTAGGGACTATAAGTGTTGGTTCAAGTTAAGAGGCTGGTTATGAGGGTACAGACGCCAGCACATCAAGCTACTACAATCTGTCAAATTTCTTTGATAGATTTTCAACTTTATCGCTAAAGCATAAGGTCCAAAGTTGATTGGGAAAATTTGACAGTTTCGGGTAGGTTGATGTGCTGGCGTCTGTACATAACTAAAGGGGTAGTTGCGTAACACACTGACAGTAGAAATGGGCTTCACTTTGACAGTTCAACAATATTCATTGCGTAATTTATGTTGTTGAGCAGAGATTTTTGTCGAACATATGAAGCAATGAACTACGCTATTGGGGTGTTGATCAACGTTGATTGTCCATATTCAGTGAAAAGTAATTTGACCCAGTTCGTCGGCAACAGTAACTTAGTAGTCACTTGGGAGGGTGTTCTTTTTGGAGTAAGAAGTTGTATTTTTGTGATATCAATATCAGAATCTAAAGGCTCCCGCAAACAGGCGCGACGCGCGACGCGAATCGCGCGCGACACAAAGGCACCGCTCGTTGCGCGACTTGCGGTGCCTTTGTGTCCCGCGATTTTATGGCGTGTCGCGCCTGTTTGAAGGAGGCTTGATTGAGGTCGCAGTGGATGTGGCTAAGAGGCCGTTATAATCATCATTTTGTACCTTTAGACTGTCGTATTTAGGTTTTCAAGAAATATTTAAAATATTTTACGCAGTGGTTAACCATAAACCCCTTTATTTATAAACGTTACTTAAAGTTAAGTAATGATTAGCGACTGTTTGACCATAGGTACATTATTGACGTTTAAACGTTAAAGATATTTTTTTTACATCGACTGCGTGTTAAACGAATACTAATAAAACGTTTCTATAGTATTTCACAGTATTCTTGATGACGAACAAAACTCTATTTTAGCTTGTTCATCGCGAATTAACTTCAACAAATCCTATATCCAACTTCGTGGTATTTGCCCGCCACAAAATACCAAGATCTTGGCTTATTTGCGCTCCCTAACGTACAACGTAAAAAATGTTATCTACGTCAACATAAATAAACATAAACACTTGAATATAAGACAATAAAATTAGCAACACTACTTACGTCAAGTAGCATATAAGTAAATTAGTGAGACGCAAGCTCCCCGGCTAGGCCGAGCGCCAACACAGCTATTGCCGAAAGCCGAATTGTTATTCCGAACACGTTTTTACGTCTCTGAGATAACCGCACTTCATTTTTGAAACGGCGATATAAATAGCACCCGCAGGCCGTATAAATTTTAAAAAGCATCTCGCCGGATTACCCGCGCGATCCATTTTTTTCGCGAATTAATATCGGGTTTTTTTTTGTCTGGAAATAGATATTCGTGTAGCTATTGATATTTTGTTGCGGTTTTGTTTCGAGGTTTGTGGTTCATTGGACTGGCAATGTAATTTTTGGTGACCCATTTTATTCATTGTATCAGGAAAAGTAGGAATTCATTCTGTCTATTTTGCCTTGGCAGTTATAAGTTCATTAGAAAAGTCTATTTCCTAGTCCAATTACTTAAAAAAGTTCACGAAAAACACTATCGAGTTGTTTTAAAATTGTAACTCCGACTGTTTTATGATAAATTTATGACCTATTATAAAATTTATAGCTATTGTAGATATAAGTCATCGGAGCTGAATATGATTATCTTTATTCGCGGTGCATAATATCTTTTACGGTTTTAGAAGCAATAAGTATTTAAGTTTATGTTATGTATTCATGATTCTGTTCATCATCAGCCTACAGTTGTCCACTGCTGGGCATAAGCATAAGGACGATTCGCAGCAACTCTCATTCAGCTGCTACCAGCCACCCTGCAAAGATCGTCGCTCCACCTAGCCTGAGGGCGTTCTACCTTACGTTTACCGATTCGCGGTCTCCACTCAAGAATACGTCTACCCCAACGGTCATCGGTTCTACGGATAATATGGCCGGCCGATTGCCACTTCAGCTTGCTATACGACCGAGCACACTTATGAACTTATTGAGTTACTAATGTCTCTGTTCAATCTGATGCGTTTAATAGGGAAGGAATGCACAGCAATCTAATAGGCCGATTCAAATCATAATAAAATTAGTAAAATATTGAAAAAAAAAAGTAGTTGCCTATTAGAAAAGAAAGAATTCTCGTATGAATTTTCTTTAGATAAACTGAGTAAAGAAATACTTTTCACTCAGAATAGATCCTTCTATTGTTAGACCCGTAACCATCAAACAGATAACTCGCACCAATTCCTTATAATCCCAAAAGGTTCCGTATCCGATGCACCCTTACATTTCACTTTTGACAACTCAACAATCATTTTTACGCTTCCCTATTGAGTATTGACCTAATAACTCTCCTTTTTTCGGCTTTCAGCGTCTGTCAGCGTCTCGTCATTATTCGGCGATCTCGATGAGGCGAACGCCGAAAATTGTCTATTCGTCTATTCACTTTGTTTGCCATCTGTACCCTTATATTAATGGTAGTTGCTCTTATCTCTACGGTACCGACAGGGTCCGAATTCGAAATAGGATGAAATATGTAATATTGAAGTGTTTCTGCGGTGTTTTTTCGGCCTGAGCGTTGAAATGCCGAATGTTTGGGATACTGCTTGTTTATTTGTTGTTCGGTTTGTTCGTTTCGTGTTTTTTGAGTGAAAAAATGTTGTGAAATGGATATTTAAAAAAAGCTTTCGAGCGTTACTTTGAGGCTTATGCGTTTGAATGTGTGTGTTTTCAATGACGCTTTAGCAATTGTTTGTATTTTGGCAGCCCGGTGATTAGATGTAGTCTTCGTTTAATAAAGTTATTGGGTACCTACAGTCAGCAACAAAGGTCCATTAACATTTCAGTTTTCTAAATCTTAATTATTGCGCAAGACATTTAATAAAATTAAAATCGGAACAGAAGTAAAGTTTAAACAATGTTAACTATTAGGTATTATAAGAAATGCTAAAAAGGAGATTATCAAATCACATTGTATCAATTTACATGATGTGTAAAAGAAGCTGTGTTAATCTACTATTGTTGCTGACCGTACCTAATTGTCCTTTTAAAAGACAAATAATCTGTAAAATACGGTAAATCGAAAGTTTTCAAGATTATGATAAAAATATTGTTTTCATTTCTTCTTTTTGGTCGAGTACCTACTGTATTACCGAACGCCGTGTTTCTAAAAGACCTTCGTGGCTTCATGTACGAACGATGTTCTTCCACTTCTTTTGATTATCGGCTTCTCTGAGGCTGAGGGCGGTCGTAATAGGGAAGTCTAGTGAGGGCGGTTACTTGGTCTGACCACCGGCCGTGAGGTCTTTTCCCAGCATTTGTTTTAACTTAATAATCCTACTAATTTCATAAATGTGAAAGTTTGTGAAGATGTTTCGATGTTTGTTACTCAATCATGCGTAAATCGTTGAACAGATTTGCATGAAAATTATCACTTAGATAGACCATTTCCTGGATTAAAACATAGGATACTTTTTATCCCGATGTTCCCACAGGATCTAAACTTACGCGGGTGAAATCGCGGGGCGTTGCTAGTTTTAAAATATAACAAGACAAAACAAGATTTAATAGAAGAAAAACGTTACAGTTCCTACAAGAATCCTAGTCACATGCTACCTACTTTAACACAAATCTACGTTTAAATATTTCCAATATGTTTATATTTCCTGGAAAAACTGCAAGCAGTTGCAAGTGCGGTTGCATATTTGCTTTAAAAGCTTACCCATCCCAAGAGGCTGTATACCAATGTAAACACGGATCGTATCCTGAAATCCTACGATCCTCTTCGCGGGATTTCGCTCTGTAACATACACACTGCAGTTTATGTTGTTACGTGAGCTCCGACCAACGGAGATAAGTAAGCAAGCTATGTAATACAAAGAAAAATGTCAGCTTGTGTGGTGAATTTTAAATTTTGGGGCACATTTATTTTTTTAATGAGATATAGGAGAGGTTTGAGTGAGCTGAGGTACTCTTTGAAGATCTCGGTATCTTCAATCCTGGATTTGAATTACATTTGCGTTAGATGTTGTTAAAATACAGATAAATTACATCAATTTACATGAGGTTTGCATTAACTATAATAATATTCTTACTAGTAAATAATGTTCTGCTTGAAAAGCCGGTAGTAACATAAAGAAAGAAAGAAAGAAGGAAAGATAGAAAGATAGAAAGTAAGAAAAAAGAAAGAAAGATAATAAGTTTATTTGACGTGAACATAACATCACGTCTTGTGTTCACGAATGGTTAGGTAGATATTAACCTATGGTACACCCACTTTTCGCCAGTTTTTTTTAGGTCCCATGTAACAGGCTGCTACTCCGAAATGTTAAATGGAAAAACCCAATAACATTTTTGCCCGTTCTGGGACCCAGGACCTGCCATCCGGTGAGCAGCAGTAGTAAATCCACTATTGCTATTAAAGGCTACCTTTTACGGGGACGTAGCTAGATTTTTTTACCATTGACCTTTTCGTTACGTAGATTGATGTCGGGGAAAATTTTCTCTCCATGTCGTTTGCTTTGAAAGAAGAATGAGCTGGTTCCTAAATACTTACAGCTTCAAACAATGTTTATATCTGGCGCAATTACAAGTCCACGTCATCTTTGAAATGTCTATTCTACTCACAAAAACGTTAAATGGATGACGCACTATTAACTGTAACCGATATAGATAATATCGAAATTGCCCGTACAGTCGAATGCGGGATCTCAGAGCTTGGCAGACACATAAATGTTAACAAAAGCGACCTTACTATTATTTCCCAAAACATAAGAAGCATTTATCGTAATTTTGATGATTTTGTAATCAACTTGTCAACTTTTCCAGTAACAGATATTATTATATTGACGGAATGTAGATTAACTGCTAACAAACCTATTCCGCAACTGAAAAATTATGAGTCCTATAGTACTAAACGGCAGCTAAACCAAAATGATGGGGTAGTTGTATATGTAAAACAATCCTTGAACCCAAAATTTAAGGAAATAGAGTTATCACAAGCCTCCTGCCTTCAACTGGACATTCTAAATAACATTGTGTTATGTACTTACCGCTCCCCCTCAAACACAAACACTGATAGCTTCATAAACTCCCTTAGTGCTTACCTAGATATATTAAACTCTCACAAAAGTATTATTCTAGCGGGAGACATAAATATAAATATTAAACCTAAAGAAATAGAATCATCTCAAGAGCATAAAAATAGGAACAGTTATCTTAATATGTTGTCATTGTATGGAATACTACCTGGACATACACTACCCACTAGAGAAAGAAACTGCCTAGATCATTTCATGTTAAAAATTGATAAAAAGAAGGTATCAGCATTTATTGCTGTACTTCATACCTCTATCACTGACCACTTTACAACATTTTTATGTCTGTCTAAACTAAAAAACACCCGCATTCCAAAAAGAACTGCTACTATTACCGACTTTGATATGGCTCTGAAAGCGTTACAGGAAAAAAATCTGGCTGAACTATTGTTTTGCAATGATCCGAATCTGCTGACTAACCTTCTCTTAAATAAACTCACCAATACTTTAATAAGCAGCAGTACTACCCGCACCTTATCGAATAGTAAACAGATAATTAAACCGTGGATTACCAATGGCATACTACGCTGCATAAGACACCGTAATAAATTACAAAAACGTCATAAATCTGATCCATACAATGATATTATAAAGATAACCTACAATAGATACAGAAATTTCTGTAACAATTTGGTAAAAAAACTAAAACGTAAATATGAAAGGGAATTGCTGGCCAAATCTGTTACAAATAATAAGCTACTCTGGAAAAACATAAAAAAACATCACTTACTCCAGTAAATCACACGATCACAACTCTGAACTATTAAATATCAAGTCATCTCCTCTTGAATCAGTCAATTTTATCAACTATCATTTCGCCAACGTTGGTAAGCAACTGGCTGAGCAAATTCGGCCTAGTAATAATGACTCGATAAATCAACAACCAGTACAATGTAATACTTTTGTCCTCCTCGATACTGACCCTAATGAAGTTGATCGAATCTTGATGGGCCTTAAATCTGATAGTGCCCCCGGCTGGGATAACGTATCGACAAAATTTCTAAAACACGTACGAAAGGAAGTCGTTCCAGTAATAACTCATCTCGCAAATCTCTGCATCCAAAGTGGCATCTTCCCTGACCTACTGAAACAATCCATTATAACTCCCGTCTACAAGGGGGGGGACAGAGATGATGTCAACAATTACAGGCCTATATCTGTTTTGCCATCCATTTCTAAAATATTGGAAAAATTAATAAATAATAGATTAACGAAATATCTTTCAAAATTTAATTTACTATCACCCTCCCAATTTGGCTTTAGACAAGGCCTATCCACAGAGGATGCAGTTACAGCACTGAGTTCTCTAGTAACTGAACAACTTGACACTGGTAATAAATGCCTGACTGTTTTCCTTGATCTTAAAAAAGCTTTTGACACCGTCTCTATCCCTGTCCTTGTGGACAAACTGGAAAGGATTGGGATAAGAGAAACCCCGCTGAAATTGCTTAAAGACTATCTCTTGTCTAGAAAGCAAAGAGTTAAGGTGGGTAAGCTGACCAGTAGTGACGCTGAAGTCACATACGGCGTTCCCCAGGGAAGCGTACTGGGCCCTACACTTTTCTTGGTATATCTGAATGATCTCTGTAACATGTATATCAATAATGCAAAAGTTTTCTCTTACGCCGATGACACCGCTGTGGTTTTTTCTGGAAACACCTGGCAAGATGTGAAACTTAAAGCTGAGAAGGGTATGGTACAAGTAGCCAATTGGCTAAATAATAACCTGCTCACTTTAAATACATCAAAAACCAATTACATATGCTTTAGTATTAATAAAAGTAGTCAACCAACTGAGGATCTCAATCTAAGAATACACACATGTGGAGATACTAATAACAGATACTGCAATTTTTCATGCATCAACCAAGTAACACAGACTAAATATCTAGGGGTGATAGTCGATCAGCGGTTATCCTGGTATCCACATCTTGAACAGGTCTCAAATAGGGTTAGGAGATTAAGTTGGATCTTTAAAACACTTCGTCATATTATTCCAAAAAGTATGACCAGTAAACGAGACCCCACAAGAAATGTTCTCAATGAGATCTACATGGCTTTGGTGCAGTCTGTCTTGATATATTGCATCCCTATTTGGGGTGGTGCAGTGAAAACTAATTTTATAGACGTGGAGCGAGCCCAACGAGCTCTGATAAAGATAATGTATTTTAAAAATAAAAGATTCCCTACCGAGACCTTATACAAAATTAGCGATTTACTTTCCGTAAGGAAAATGTATATTATCCAAACAGTCTTAAAAAAACATAAAACCCTGCCATATGATCCAAACTTATTACGGAAAAGGAGGGCTGACATTGTTGCACAAATTCCACAGACTAAAACTATGTTTGCCAGTAGGCAGTTGAATAAACGGTCTGCTCAACTATATAACAAAATTAACAAAATTATTTACATATACACAAAAAGAAGTTATGAATGTAAGAAAACAATAACCAACTGGATAAAGACACTTACATATGATGAAACGGAGGCACTTTTGGAGCATAAAAAGCAGTAGATACACTCACCTACACTCTCATTAACACTCTCACATACACTCACACATACACTCACGCATACACTCTCACATACACTCTCACATACACTCTCACATACACTCTCGCAGACAAACACAATACGCACAGATGTTCACACTCGAAGCATACTCTCACTAACATCCATAATTTTATTTTAACTTTATTTTTTTTTTTTGTTTTTATTCAATATTATTTTTAAGTACCCATACGGTTTTGTTAACTAAAATAAGAAAAAATGCTGTACTATGGAAGAGCGGAGTCTCCTAACACAGGCATTGTTTGCTTAAAAGGAGGCTCCAAACACTATATCCCTTTTTGTAAACTGAAGCATTAATAAATTATTATTATGTCATTTATTTATTTAGATATCTTATTCTATTAAATTTTTAAATATTTCTTTAAATATATAAAAAAAAAACATTTAAAAATATAAAAAAATAGTTTTCCGCCGGTGTCGGGACCAGGGTCCAAGCTACCGGTGGTTAGGGCTCCAGAGACAGGAACCTCCTCACAATGCGAGCCGTATCGAGGAGTACTGCCTTCTGAATCAGGCCCTTGATCCAACCGCCTAACGAGAGCCTCGATAGATGTTGATCGAGGCTTTCGGCTATAAGACCATTGGCCGACACGACAATCGGCACAATGATAGCCGAGCTCACATTCCACATGTCAACAACCTATTATTATTATTATCATTATTATTATTATTTATATGTTACTTTCTGAAGTTAGTAATAGACGATAGTCATGGGTTTGTAAGTGTGATGTTAGATTTGGATCCATAATCAGAATGATGATTGTGGTTAAATAATAAATAACAGCCGCATGGGTCGACACAAAAATCTGACAATCAGTCTTACCTTACCTTAAAGTCAGATGGGCAGTCACTCCATGTAAAATACTGGAATTCAGCTGCATCCGGTTAGACTGGAAGGCCGACCCCAACATATTTGAGAAAGGGCTAGGGAGATTGAATGAAATGGAATGACGCAGTGTAACGGTCGGTCGACCGAATGATTTGAATTCATAACCACTCCAAAACGCGTGGGTACGTGTGTGGTATATATTTACCTACCGACTGTTAACTAATCAATCAACTATCAATCTAACTTTCAAATTGTATTGTGAACCATATCAATTATTGTTCCATACATACAGGTCACCCGTATCCAAAAATTGTGTGGATAAGCCGCGAACAATGCGGCTTGCATGTGATTTGCGGAAGCTATGCCAGTGAATATTGGATTTTTATTTACGTATCTGCACACTTTTAAAGTACCTAATGTGTATTCGGTAGGTTCAGTGAGAGCACCACTGCTCTTGCACTCGTAAATCGTGAGTTCGAATCCAGGCAAATAATTTCATCTCCACTGCTCTCAAAACGGTGATGGAAAATTATCGTGAGGAAACCGGCATGTCCTAGAACCAAAAATTCGAAGTCACGTGACATCTACCAACCCGCACTGGGCCCCCGTGGTAGATTATAGCCCATTCCCTCTCGAATAGAGGAGGCCTGTGTCCCAGCAGTGGGAACATTATTGTCTGATTATGTTATACGTGTTAGGTAAAGAAAGAAAGAAAGAAAAAGTACTAGTAATATTATATATATTATTATATAACTATACCGTACGCAAAATACGCGCATTGACTTGGAGTTGCGGACACCAGCCCGTATTACCTATTACCTAGGTACTATCAGTAGAGGTAGTAGAAAGACGAGTGTTGGACGACTGAATTATACTTTCCCATGGCAAAGAAACACAAAAACACTGTCACCTTTATTGTTACGTTTCGAATATGCATGTCGATTCTGTAAAAATCTCACCGTGAATACTTGCGTGGAGTGAGCTGTCAGTGTCATCCCACTGATGCTAGGGATTGACCATGCAAACATTTACAATCATAAAAGAGATTTTAATAATATTTTTTAATGCTAATCCTATTGATATTTTTATATAATTCAAAGCTATTATTTTAGTGGTCAAAACATTCGCCAGCGCCTAACGCGCTTGCGCGGCGTGAAATATGGGTCATTCCGAATTAAGTCATCATCGCTCACATGAATAATTTGCTTTCCGATTTAGATAAATGACCACTATGGCAGCTGAGAGTCAGTAATATACCTATTCACTTGAATAGTTACTCATGGTTGGATTATAGTATTTATTTGTGTATACACCACGAATTTCCTCTTCTTTGGTAAGGTGGCGACTGTAGCCAGAAGCACAATTTCGAAAATGCCACGTTAGTTTAAAGATCGGTGATAATTATTAATTTAGGGCATGGTCGGTAGTCGGCGTTATCGCAAGATGGCACATGCCATGACTTCATATATGTCGATTCACGGGACATCGTTATCGCGTTCACGTTAATTCAGAAAAGGGCCCTAATTCACTATGACCACTTAATGATTCATTACTTCGAAACCACGTCAATTCCTTAATAACCTAATCACTACATCTGCTATTAACGTAGTCTCTATGACACATGAATGACCGAAACCGGTTTGAACTGTCAAAATACCACGCTTGACAACCGTACGGCGTGGTAAGATTATGCGGGGAATAATAGATAAATACCATACAGCAGAATTGGGGTCAAGGTGTAAGCACGCTGTAGTCGATTACAGTGCAATTCGGAATGTACCATATATCACTCCACTCGAATCTCGTAACCATGGCAACACCACCTCGGCGTCAACACCTCCACCAGCCGCGTTTTGATTGGCGAATACCTCGTCTTTTTCTACTTTAGAGTTACACATTTTGAAAATCGCTCAACGAAAACTTTGCTTAATCTGCCCCTTGGCAGACTCTAAGGCAGGGTCGCCATATCGAAGGTCGCCATGAAATGTTGGGGGTTCAAGGGTCGTTAGAATTAGACAACCAGCTTGATAGAATGTACTTTAATGAATATCTAGTGAATTTATGTTACAATGCGCATTGATGTAAACTGCTTACTTATATTCTAAAGGAGTGTAGGTACTTACTACGTTATGCACTATTAGGGACCATACATACACTTCAGGGTTGACACCAACCACTTCTTCATTTAAGGGTTACTAGAGGTGCAGTGCAAACACGGGCGCGCGATGAGCGATAAAATATTTGCACTTATTTGACGTTGGTATTGCATTTTCCTAATGTTCTTATACATGACGCCTTACAAGTTAAATATGTAAAAACAAATCTCTAATGTGATAATGAGTGACTAACGCGCAAGCGCGGCGTGATCTTATCACTTCACCTTCACTCCACCCGATTCACGACATTAAATGTCGTGAATCGGGTGAAGTGAAGGTGAAGTGATCACGCAATCTGCAATGTGATAATGACAGTGATTAACGCGCAAGCGCGGCGTGATCTTATCACTTCACCTTCACTTCACCCGATTTACGACATTTAGTGTCGTGAATCGGGTGGAGTGATCACGCCACACAAACTACGTGGGATTACATTCTATGATCCGTCAGCTAGGCATCCGTTAGCACTCGATGACTTGACACACTCTGTTATCTCTTCTAATTCAATAGATTTGGGTTAATAACAACGCTGAACATCGTCGCAGTCTTTACTAGACACGATCTACAATTGCTCATAATAACCAAACAATGTCGATGCGTATTTTCATCAGTCTAGCTGTCATAAACGTGAATGTTTTAATTTTATTTACTGTTCGTGCGTGATGCGCTCGCGCCTCAGTCTATATAAGGACTTACTAGACTAGGGAAAAAATAAAAAAAAACAGGATTGAGATTCTGACTGCGCCTCTGTTTTGCTATTTTATTGTAAGTAAAACCCCACAAAATATTAATGTTTTGACCACTAAAATACTAGCTTTGAATTATATAAAAATATCAATAGGATTAGGCTAAAAAAATATTATTAAAATCTCGATTATGATTGTAAATGTATGCTTGGTCAATCCCTAGTATCTGGTAAGATGACACTGCCAGTTCACTCCACGCTCACTTCACCTAAGTTTTCACGGTGAGATGGTTACAGAATCGCACTGATGTTTGATTTTAGTATTACCATGTACAATTTTTATAATGTACGTTTTAAGGCTCATTCAAACAGGCACCGCAAGTCGTGCAACGAGCGGTGCCTTTGTGTCGTGCGCGATTATATTGCGTGTCGCGCCTGTTTGAAGGAGCCTTTATTTGTGCAGAATGAACTGTTTTTTTTCCTTGCTTTTCATTCGTATAATTTCGAATTCCAGTGAATTCATAACTACTTTATTGACTTCAGTTTTCAATTCAACACATTAAAATCTGCTTTCATAGTAAATTCTATGGAATATAAAAAAAAACATCAAATCAAGTTTCAAGAAATTCAATAAATTACCTATGTAAACAAATTGGCCGTAATTCTTCTGAATCCATTAAATATGGTCTTATATTACTTACTGGTCTAGCCACCAACGTTGAATGCTGTCTGATTGAAGCTAAAACACAATTTACTCCAGATTGATTCATTTTCTATTGGAACGAAGGATAATAAGCGTTCTTTGAGAAATTGCTTGATTTCTGGAATCACTTATCTAGGTTATGTATTTTGCTTGTGAGTTTTTGATATAACGGCTAAGTTTCCTTTTGGGACACGTGTAGCAAGTCATCATCTGCCTAGCCTTTTCCCAACTATGTTGGGGTCGGCTTCCAGTCTAACGGGATGCAGCTGAATACCAATATTTTACATGGAGCGACTGCCTATCTGACCTCCACAACATAGTTACTGGGTAATAAGATACTCCTTGTTAACAGTGTTTGTCAGACTTTCGGGCTTCTGACTACCCGTAACGACTGTCAAAGATCCACGAATGACAGCCGGGACCAACGGCTTAACGTGCTTTCCGAGGCACGTCAAGGGTCTCGGTATGTAAAGATGGTCACCCATCCACAGACCAACCGCGGCAAGCGCAGCTTAACCTGATCGATCGAACTGTGCGGCTGTTATTATTTAGCCACGGGACCCTCATGTATGGCAAGTATTGAAAGAAAAGAAAATACTTTTTGGCTCAAACATATACAGAATAGTTACCGAAAAACATGTTTTTTGGCGGCGAATAAGCAGCCGATGGCCGCTCACCTAATTATAAATAGCCGTAACCATCTTTGAATATCTGCAATACCAAACGCATCACTGTTACCTTGCCTATTCACAATAAAGCTGACTGGGTAAATTACAAGCATGTCATGGCAACAAATCGCCAAACTCCATAGTGTTGTGGTTGTCATAAAAATTGCTTCTACCTTTTTCATCATAAACTGAAGATATATTTCATTTAAATTCATGAAAAACAATACAAAACGAAATTATCCACGAAAATTATAATTACTACACTATAAAGTCGCATTGTGGTTTGATACATAAAGTAACTCTCGGACCTGTTTAAAAGCTTTCACGTTTGTCATCAAAAACTTACTGAACATCCATTTTGATACGAAATTCCGTATTAGAGGTCAAAGTACGTCAAATGAACCAACAACCGTATACCGAATTGCTGAGAGTGCACGGTTCCCTGGGGACACGGCGGGGTCATATCTGCAGGGTTTCCTGCTAGATCACTGTGTTTTAGTGTGTGGTTTTTTGTTCTAGATTTTACTGTGTTGGTGCTCGTGGTTACATAATAACAGTGGCAGCGGCACGGGAGGGGAATTTTTTTTTTTTTGAGGGTGGCAAGTCATCAAATGTCCGCTCCTGCTCTGGGTGCAGCGGAAGGGAGTGTCAGACTAAAACCCACCCGTGTTCCTTCCTTAGCCCTTTATGTTTCGGGCCACCGGTAACCCTTTCGGACAAACCCGCTGACACGGGAGGGGCTCGTGTTTAAATAATAACAGCCGCACGGGTCGATCGATGTTTATGCTATGCTCGCCGTCGTCAATTCGTGGATGTGTGACCATCCTTTACATATCGAAACCCCTCCATGTCTCGGAAAGCGCGATAAGCTTTAAGCCATAGGCCGCGGCTGTCATTCGTTGATCTTTGACAGTCGTTATTAGTCAGAAGCTTAAAGTCTCCAGTTTTACCATGGGGTATCGTTCTACTCAGCAACTGGGTTGTGGAGGTCAGATAGGCAGTCGCTCCATATAACATACTGGTATTCAGCTACATCCGGTTAAACTGGAAGCCGACCCCAGATTTTAATTTTACTTTGTTAGTGCACTGTGTTTAGATAAGGATTGCTGAAAATATAAAGTGCATTGAATTGAGGCTGTATTAATTATCACAGCGTTCAATAAAATACTTTGTTGGTTATAGCATGAAAAAAGGTTTTCTATAGAAAAGTAGTTTTATAGCACGAAACACGCTGAAGTGTTTCATGTGTTCTGTAGTAAAAAAGATTGAGGAGTCCCATTAGACTGTAAAAAAATCAGTTTGAAACCAGCATGTCGATTCTGTAAAAATCTCACCGTGAATACTTGCGTGGAGTGAGCTGTCAGTGTCATCCTACTGATGCTAGGGATTGACCAAGCAAACATTTACAATCATAAAAGAGATTTTAATATTATTTTTTAATGCTAATCCTATTGATATTTTTATATAATTCAAAGCTAGTATTTTAGTGGTCAAAACATTAATATTTTGTGGGGTTTTACTTACAATAAAATAGCTAAACAGAATCTCAACCTTGTTTTTTTTTTCTTTTTTCCCTAGACTAGTAAGTCCTTATATAGCCAGACAGCGCCAGCGCCTAACGCGCTTGCGCGGCGTGAAATATGGTTCATTCCGAATTAAGTCATCATCGCTCACATGAATAATTTGCTTTCCGATTTAGATAAATCACCACTATGGCAGCTGAGAGTCAGTAATATACCTATTCACTTGAATAGTTACTCATGGTTGGATTATAGTATTTATTTGTGTATACACCACGAATTTCTTCTTCTTTGGTAAGGTGGCGACTGTAGCCAGAAGCACAATTTCGAAAATGCCACGTTAGTTTAAAGATCGGTGATAATTATTAATTTAGGGCATGGTCGGTAGTCGGCGTTATCGCAAGATGGCACATGCCATGACTTCATATATGTCGATTCACGGGACATCGTTATTGCGTTCACGTTAATTCAGAAAAGGGCCCTAATTCACTTTGACCACTTAATGATTCATTACTTCGAAACCACGTCAATTCCTTAATAACCTAATCACTACATCTGCTATTAACGTATTCTCTATGACACAATGACCGAAACCGGTTTGAACTGTCAAAATACCACGCTTGACAACCGTACGGCGTGGTAAGATTATGCGGGGAATAATAGATAAATACCATACAGCAGAATTGGGGTCAAGGTGTAAGCACGCTGTAGTCGATTACAGTGCAATTCGGAATGTACCATATATCACTCCACTCGAATCTCGTAACCATGGCAACACCACCTCGGCGTCAACACCTCCACCAGCCGCGTTTTGATTGGCGAATACCTCGTCTTTTTCTACTTTAGTTACACATTTTGAAAATCGCTCAACGAAAACTTTGCTTAATCTGCCCCTTGGCAGACTCTAAGGCAGGGTCGCCATGAAATGTTGGGGGTTCAAGGGTCGTTAGAATTAGACAACCAGCTTGATACTTTAATGAATATCTAGTGAATTTATGTTACAATGCGCATTGATGTAAACTGCTTACTTATATTCTAAAGGAGTGTACTTACTACGTTATGCACTATTAGGGACCATACATACACTTCAGGACACCAACCACTTCTTCATTTAAGGGTTACTAGAGGTGCAGTGCAAACACGGGCGCGCGATGAGCGATAAAATATTTGCACTTATTTGACGTTGGTATTGCATTTTCCTAATGTTCTTATACATGACGCCTTACAAGTTAAATATGTAAAAACAAATCTCTAATGTGATAATGAGTGACTAACGCGCAAGCGCGGCGTGATCACTTCACCTTCACTCCACCCGATTCACGACATTAAATGTCGTGAATCGGGTGAAGTGAAGGTGAAGTGATCACGCAATCTGCAATGTGATAATGACAGTGATTAACGCGCAAGCGCGGCGTGATCTTATCACTTCACCTTCACTTCACCCGATTTACGACATTTAGTGTCGTGAATCGGGTGAAGTGATCACGCCACACAAACTACGTGGGATTACATTCTATGGTCCGTCAGCTAGGCATCCGTTAGCACTCGATGACTTGACACACTCGGTTATCTCTTCTAATTCAATAGATTTGGGTTAATAACAACGCTGAACATCGTCGCAGTCTTTACTAGACTCGATCTACAATTGCTCATAATAACCAAACAATGTAGATGCGTATATTCATCAGTCTAGCTGTCATAAACGTGAATGTTTTAATTTTATTTACTGTTCGTACGTGACGCGCTCGCGCCTCAGTCTATATAAGGACTTACTAGACTAGGGAAAAAAGAAAAAAAAAACAGGATTGAGATTCTGATTGCGCTTCTGTTTTGCTATTTTATTGTAAGTAAAACCCCACAAAATATTAATGTTTTGACCACTAAAATACTAGCTTTGAATTATATAAAAATATCAATAGGATTAGGCTAAAAAAATATTATTAAAATCTCGATTATGATTGTAAATGTATGCTTGGTCAATCCCTAGTATCTGGTAAGATGACACTGACTGTTCACTCCACGCTCACTTCACCTAAGTTTTCACGGTGAGATGGTTACAGAATCGCACTGCAGATTGCCCTGTTGCAAAAACGCATACCGCTAATTGTATAGTATTATATAAATTATACGCAAGAAAACCTATCTTCCCATCTCAGTCTTAACGCTTTAATACCATTGCATAATCCATTGCGCTACACGGTACTCCCCCCACTACTTGCACTATCTAACCGCGCTATCTACGAGGGAATGTATGAAAAATTTTCAGTGAAAAAGTGTGGTTAAAATAAATAGGTTCCCCAACAGCCGCTGTGGGTCGATTCTATGTACTTGTATCAAGGAGACTATGTACTTTAATGGTCGGGGATATACGATGTACTAGGTATTTAAAAATACATTTTCAGTGCTGGAATGGTGTTTTTTACTACTTATGGGCTTAGCTTATTGCACTTGTTTTGGCACTGGTGTTCTGTTTTAGGATGCACAGAACTACTTCTTTAAAATGTAGGTTTTTTCTGGGTATGTTTTGTTTGAAAGTTCACTTTGGATTCCCAAGAAATGTCGAGGGACCGTCAATTGAATCAAAATGTAAGAACTAATTTATTCATCATTATCGCAATCAATAATAAAATAAAGGAAATTAGATCAGGCTTATCTATCTGGTAGGTACCTAGAACTATGTATATCAAGACAAAAAAAAAAAGGATTTTAATAACTTTAAAAATGAAATGGAAATATCTGAGTAAATAATATAACAAAGTGTGTTTTACGTTTTATATTACAATTATACGTTTCCAGTAAAATAAATAGTAACAAATGTCTATGAATTGTTGAGCGATCTTCTCCAAAGTTCTTAATTAAATGCATGCATTTAATTAAGCAGTCAGTTATATTTCATTGGTTTTTAATTAAGTCAAAAATATTAATATTTATTTGAAGGCAATGTCACGAACGAAAGGTGAATTAATTTTTAATAAGTGCTACGTTCCGTGTATTTTCTAGAAAAATTGTATAAAAATAGGACTTTGCTCACCCAGGACAGTAAACGAAAAATCAAAAATTTGAAGACATGTGACATCCACTAACCCGCTCTAGGCCCGCGTGGTGGATTATGGCCCACTCCCTCCCACTGAAACAGAAGACCTGTGTCCCAGAAGTGGAGAAATTATAGCCTGATTATGCATCATGGAGTTTCCTGCGATCTTGCACGTTCTTCTCCATAAGAATATACTACGCTTTGCAATGGGCAACTAGCATCATCTTTCTGACTAACCGACTCTTTGATAATTAAAAAGTACCAGCAAATGATTTAATAGAAACAAATGCTTTGAGTTTGAGGTTGTCGTAAAAGGTGATTATCTGGGTAGGCAACTCCTTGGTGAATGCCTATTGGTCACCAATCCGTCTGCCGATCATAATCATAGCGGTTTCCCCTTTTTTTGCCCATTTTAGTAGTCTTTGGAAACAAGGATATTTACCGCACCATCATCACTGTTTTTTATGACACTGTTATATGAATTTGTCAATTCATAAACAGTTTTATTCAGCTGTGAGTTCTAATAAATAACCTGACACGGTATAAAAAAGATAAAACTCGTAAAAAAAATTTAGTACAAGTTTGTAATAAAATTGCACGCTACAAAGGCAAATTGTAAGGGCAAGCCCAAACATATAATGTTGAATGTTATTAAAGTAAATGTTATGTTGAATGTTAATGAAATAAATGTTAATGTTCGAGAAACATTTAATGAGAAATAAGAATAAAACTTAATAAAAATGTTATAAATTAAAGTTAATAAAAAATGTTATAATTATTTAGATGTTGCGCGAGCTCGATATAAAACCGAAGACTGGCGTACTTGCGTACGTGACGACACCACATTTATTATTTAACAATATTTGCAGTATTTTTAACTAGGCCAAAGTACAATGTGCGGTTGCTGACCGTACATCTTGGCGGGTCAAAAAATTACAGTTAAGATAACTTAATAACAATTAATTTACTAATGTAATTAAGAATCATAAAACCAATGTGAATGAAATTAATTATAAGTTATTTAATTAAAGTTGAAAGAATGAGGTGTCGCATAGGTAGCATTTCTGCTCGTGGTCAGTTCGATGTTTTCAGTGGGTGCAGCTCTTGGTGGCTTCTGTGGCGGTAATCTGGTAGACGCGCCGGCGACGCTAACGGCGACTTTGCCGCAGCGTTTGCAGTACACGTATGCTCCTCCCGCGACGACTACTGACAAGATCAGAAGTCCCATCGTAGTGTATGAAACGACGTATTGGTGCACATCGTGTTGCGACATTTCTGTCTGCTTCGTTTGATCTTCCAATTCTTTCAACGAATTATGAAGTTTTTCATAATCGTTTCTTACAAATTGGGTATTTTGCTGTGCAATTGATAAATCAATCGGCTGGACAGATATTAAGTTGTTGATGTCTTCCATATCTATCAGAGGTATTTCCGGGTTAACATAGATGTTGTTTGTGTAGTACACTTGTGTGTAATATGTTTCTTCGTTGTTTCTGATTATGCACCCTTCCTTGGCTTCTAAAATTCCTGTCGAATGTATTGCCCTGGTAATCATACGACCTTCACAGATGATTTGCAGTTGGCAATCCGTGCAGCAGACATAGAGCCAGGTGTTAGGTTTTTGTAATGGTGTCCATTTATTGTTGCATGTTTCGGATGTGTAGATACATTTTGATAATGTAATGTTTGTTATTATGCCAATTTCACAAGGAATTTGATGATTTCTCATGTTACGTGTTGGTTTGTTTAATGAACAAACATATGTAGTTGGTTCAATTTTTATACAATGTTCCAAGTCACTGTCTGTGAGCTGCATGTATGTCTCTTTTCGTATGTTGACTGCGACATATTCTGATTTTGTTTTCATTGTAAGTGAATGTTTGTTATTCGTCATCATTGGTATAGGAACTGTTTTATAGACAGTGAATGGAGTGTCCCCTGTTAAAGGTAATGTAATTTCAATGATAAAATATTTCTCATACAATCTAGACTTTACCTCTAGTAGTTTGTATATGTCAGCTAGTTGGGTTTGAATATTGTCAACGGGTATCGACAATTGTTGGGGCAATTGTCCTGAAATAACGTTGAGCTCTTGAAAGAGCTGGCTCTGCGGTAAAAGTCTTGTGTCCACATGACCATGATGGATGTTAATGGCTGTATCTAGAAGCATATGTTGGATGTGGCGCAGTTTAGATAGAATTGTTGAACTGGTCAGAGCCATGATGTTAAAGTAATTCAAAGCTTCCTCTTGCTCAACAGCCTTACCCAATTTCTGTAAATAGCTCTCTGTAGCGTTAAGATGTTGATCTAAGAGGTTGAACTGGGTGTTCATCGCCTCTTCATTTCTTTTTAAAATGTTATTATGCGCCTCAATGATTGATGTTTGCCCTTTTATCAGTTTCAGTAAATGGTCTCTGTTGTTTTGTAATGTTTCTATGTCTTTTTTATATTGTATTGCGAACCTTTCGTCTAGCACGCCGAACAAGCTGTTTGCAAGGTAACCTATTCCGTTGACAAGACCTCGAGTGACGCGCCCTCTTGTCTGCCCATGATGTGTTTCCAACAAGTAATTGTTATGATCAAGTTCGTTGAGTTCCTGTTCGAATTCAGTCATAATAGTTTTACACATCGTTTGATATGCAAATTGCTCACACCTTTCTCCCAGGTGTTTTACAACTCGATGTATGTTTTCCATGCCTTGCCAGTAAGAGGTCATATTGTAGTAGGTAACAATCTTCCAGTCATCGTGTACGCTTTGCAAGTTGCCGATTTTGTCAAAATATACCGCTCTATTTGGATCGAACGGTGTGACACTTATGACGTCACTACTTTGCTTTGTGGGCTGAAATAATGTTAATAATGTTATGAGTGTACACAGCAGGCCGGAACTTATTTTCTTTGATTTGTATCGTTGTTTTCGGTTAGTGTTATTTATTGTTGAGTTTTGTTTTTCCTTGCAGGTTGTTAAATTTGAGGTGGCGTCTGGTTTTTCTATTTGAGATTGTGGTATTGGTAGTTTAACTAATTTTGTTATTGGTCTTGTTAGTAGCCCTGTCTTTGTTTTCATCGTCACTACTCTGACTAGATTATCCCTCCCCGGATGAACTTCCTGTATTCTGCCAAGTGCCCATTTCGCGGGAGGAAGGTTGTCTTCTTTGATTAAGACAATATCCCCAATTGATAAATTGTCTGTTTTGTTTAGCCATTTACTACGAGCTTGAAGTTGTTGTAGGTATTCTGACGACCACTTGGTCCAAAACCCTTGTTTCATTTTGTTTAATAACTGCCATCTATGTCGAATGTTGATGTTTTTCTCTTCGAGATTTTCAGTTGGTAGGAATGTGACTGGTCGGCCAATTAAAAAATGTGCTGGAGTAAGGTAATCAATATCTTCCACGTCCTCAGTTAAAGGGCAAAGTGGTCTAGAGTTCATGCAGGCTTCGATTTGAGTGAGCAGTGTTAAAAACTCTTCGTATGTCAACTTTTGCTCTCCTAGAACACGCTTTAGGTGATATTTCATAGACTTGACTGCAGCTTCCCAAAGTCCTCCCGCAGTCGGCCAGCTTGGGGCGTTGAAATGCCACTCTATTCCCATTTCGGTGCTCCTTCTCGACAAAGTGTCGTTGTTGAATGTTTGTGATCCATGCAGTTGTTTAGCTAACTCCCTTTCGGCCCCAACAAAGTTTGTTCCGTTGTCGGAATAAATATGTTTTGGACAGCCTCGTCTCCCAATCATTCGGTTGAGAGCCAGTATAAATGTTTGTGTTGATAAATCTGATGCGAGTTCTAAATGCACCGCCTTTGTTGCCATACATACAAATACCACGACATAACCTTTACTCGTTCTGACGCCTCGGCCCTTGTTTAGTTTAACGCTAACGAACCCCGTGAAGTCCACCCCCGTGTGATAGAAAGGTGGTGCTTGTGTGATCCTTTCACTGGGTAAGTCAGCCATCAATTGGTATTGTTTCGATGGTTTGAAGCGACAGCATTTTACACAGTTTTGCAGGTATTTTTTAACTGTGTGGTTTCCTCCTGTTATCCAATATTTTTGTCTCAATGTAGCCATAGTTAACATTGCTCCACCGTGTAGTGTTGTAACATGCGCACGAGCAATGAGACGGAATGCCAACAAATTGTTACGTAAAATGTCACAACAAATTTCCTAGACCGCAATAAAGGCCAGCGGACAGCTACACAAATTGAGATATTATCTTCCTAATCAGGTTACCTGATTTCTTTGAGTACAAAGTGTTTATCTAGAAAAGTACAAACGTGTCGTATTGTATACATAATCGCTTAGGCACGGTTAATCCCAAAGGGGAAATTGTCCCTTGATACGCTTCCCCTTATTCAAGACTCAAGAGGCCTGTTACGAGAGGAAATAATGAAAAAAGGCAAGGAAACTCCATTTGGATGATAAGGTGTGCTCAGACGTGGCGACTTTCCTAATAATGGCGGTTGATAGCCACTTTTTGTTGCAAACAACAGTGAGGGACGTTATGAATTCGTGAGATAAATGGAAAAGGATGAATTGTTCTAGTTGCAATGATTAATATGCGGAGAGTTTGGTAGATAGGGACTCCTTTGTTAAGAACCTAACGTTGTGTCAAACCTGGTTCAGTTTTTTAGTGGTTAAATGGTGGAAAGTTTCATTTAGAGCCCTTTGAGTGGAATGGGCTTCAGTTAGGGTATGGTCGGAAAAAATACTTATTTTATAAAGATTAATAACTTTTCACAAAGCAGCTCTGTCGGTTTTTCAGATATAGGATATTACAGTAGATTCGTTTTTCTTAATATGGCGGGGTGACAAAGAAACGGTGAAGAAAAACATCGTAAGGTAACTGGCATGTCGTAGAATAAAAAATTCGAAGACATGTGTGTATGTATGTGTGTGTGTCGTAGTGAGTTAGGCCCACTCGCTGTCACAGAAAAGAGGCCTGCCTGTGTCCCAGCTGTGGGAATGTTTAGGCTGATGATGTTCACAAAGAAACTAGTTGTTAATATTTTTTGTTTGTTTGTTTTTTATTGACGTATATTTTCCCCCAATTTGTTATTTTTTGTGTTTGTATTCTTTTTTGCGTCATGTTTACCTACTGTAAAGAAACGTATTTTCTTTCTTTCTTATTTTCTCTTTCAAAATATAAATACAATAAAGATATTTTCTTCTTTGATACTAGTATGAAGTTTTTATTGCATTAAATCATTGTAAATGCATAGTTGCTGATCAGTTACCTCGTTTGAGCGCGTCCTACAATGGGGTTCAATTAAATGCGCTCTTTTGAGAACAAGTAAACAACGCTTGTCCACATCAAACTGCCTCTTTAGAATAATTGGCCGTCGTTCTCTTTGGGGAAACTTTTAAATTATAGAGGAATAGGGAATCAAAGATTAAGTTAAAACTTGAAGAATTTAAATCGAGTGCCATTTTAGTTGACATTCATGATTTTGATTAATAGGGTCGAAATTAATTGGAATAACTTTTGCATTTGAGTTTATTTAATTCATAATACGATAAGATTTCTAGTTTTAATTTGAACAACTGATGTCCATCTTTCAGTCTGATTACTTTATTAATCAATTGTTATTAGTTATGTTTTATGATAGTTATTGTCCTAGTAATGTTAATTTTATGTAGTAGGTACAGACGCCAGCACATCAAGCTACCCGAAACTGTCAAATTTTCCCAATCATCTTTGAACCTTATCCTTTAGCGATAAAGTTGAAAATCTATTAAAGAAATTTGACAAATTTTAGTAGCTTGATGTGCTGGCGTCTGTACATCATGTACCTTTCACAAATAAAATAAACACGTGAGTGTACCAAAACTCACACTATTGTTAAAATTCTAAGAAAATCATTTACTTTTACAATATGTGTAATTAATTTGTAAATTTATAAATCAATTATGTGATAGATACTCTAGATCTATCACATACTTGATTTACCAGTCCTGTCATTGCTTCATTTTTAATTCTTTTTACCTTTTGTGGTAGATTAATTTTATTCTAGGTGCATTGTCTTCACATATAATTATATAATGAATGTATACAAAACCTTGTAAAACATTTTAAAAGAGTAACGGTGGAGTTTCTTGCCCATTCTTCTCCATACGAACACTACCTTTTGGAAGGGGTGACTAGAATCAATTCTATTTTATTGTAATTTTTGACGTTCAAAAGTGCCTTTAATGTACCTATTTGAAATAAATGATTTGACTTTGACTTTGAAAAATGCATAAATAAATGCATAAAATTCAGAACCTACTGATTGGGAGACGACACTGGCTACTGTAACACAGGTGTTGTTGCCTAGTGCTGAAGTCAGTGCGTCACTTCGTTTGTACACATTTATTATGCCATAAAACAATTTATTTATTATTATTATAATGCTTTACTTGCTTTATTTTTGCATAAAACATGCTTTAAAAAATTACGTTCGCATCAGGTGAGTTAAAAGTGAAGTGACAGCATGTAGGTATGCAGATACATTCTCTTTGCCGCCTTTATCCTTATCGCAAATGCCGATTTGTATATTTTGTGATAATCAGAATTATATTTGCTACAATTGAGCTGGGATCCTGAATTAATGCTCTCCTGGTCGTGAAACATAACTGTTGTACCGGAATGGACGAAATGCCCACCACCTACGACTATACTTATGTTCTTTACCATTGTTCACAGGTCGTGGAAGACTGGAAGTTCATGTCCATGGTCTTGGATCGCTTCTTCCTCTGGCTGTTCACCATCGCCTGCTTCGTAGGTACGTTCGGCATCATCTTCCAGTCGCCTTCGCTCTACGATACCAGGGTACCAGTGGACCAGCAAATCTCTTCCATTCCTATGAAGAAGAACAACTTCTTCTATCCGAAGGATATTGAGACTATTGGTATTATAAGCTAGATTATTTATTTTTGACATTGTATTGGTTTTAGTTTTCATGGTTTATATTACCTATTTTATAAAGGGTTAAGTCATCACCACCAGATAAATTATTTAGCAGATTTATTTTTGTATAAATACTGTTTCATTTTTTCCATTCGGATGTGACGAAATACACCATAAACTGGGTATTTTAATTTTTTATTTAGGTAAGTAGGTACCCTGTCTTATGTAACTACAAGTACTTATCATTGTCATTTGTTGAGATATTCCAGATTTCCTATAGCATAAAATTTTGGATTAAAAAGCTTGTTGATATTAGATATTCATATTTCTAGGAATAATTCCTGTTTAGCTTCCATTTAAATTACCTATTCTAGAATTTTTTTAAACCGAAATATTCTCAGTGGGAAAATACATCGGAATATGATACGTGTTTGGTTATACTCATGTTACGTAAACTTTTTTTAAGGTGAAATGGCAATTTTATTAAGTGAAAGCTTAGGTTGAAAATTATGTATTTTAACAATTTGTTATAGATATTGCTAATGCGTTACAAAAAGAAGTTAAAAAATAATTTATCGGAAGGAAATTATCTCTCACTTCCCAGGGTTCCAGGTCCTACATTTTTTGCTTTACAATAATGAAGTGATAAGTGTATTTTTCATTACTTGTTTCGTAGGTTCAAAAAATATTCCATAGTTGTTTATGCCTGGATGATGGGCGCTAGCGTCCTCAAGACATATCTCATTTAATAGGACTTGTGAGGAAAAATGCACTGCCTATATTTTAATAATGCTGAGACATCTACAATGTCCAATAAATTAATTATCTTGCTCATTTCACATATCTGTTAAAATCTAATAATGTTTTATTTAAAATAGCATTTTTAGTAGCACAATTTATAGAAAAATATATAAATGTTATGTTTAAGTAGCACAATTATTGAATTCCACTTAAAAATAATACAATGCTTTTTAATAACTACGTCACTAAGGGCTGATTTTTCAATCGACCGATCACTTTTATTTGTGGAATAAAATTGACGTCTGACAGTTTGTGTATGGATGAACTGTCAAAAATTGTAGCAGGTATTAAAAAAAAATAAAAAATGTAACTTTGCCACTATTTAGTGGTGATTAAAACTTCTATTTTATGTTTTGACACTAATTTTATAACTTCAGGGTCAAATTATTCGCAAAAAAAACCATCTCAATTTACACTCCGGACCCACCATACCCCTGGCCTTACCCCTGGGGGTAAGGTGGGACTGAACCATACCACCATAGTAGTGTTGGGATTTGAAAAATTGTAAAACAATATCGGTCTAAATACAAATTTGTTATTATTTAACTTAAACTAAAAAACTTCCAAATATAATAAACCTATGTTCTTAATTTGATTAATGAATATCCTACGGTGATTTCATTGTGCAATAATTGCATTTGGACTTCTCTAATAAAATCATCATTAATAATTTGTTCCATTTGACGTTTTTTAGGAGTAACCTTTGTTTTATGAATATTGTGTAAGACATTTAATAATCGCATCAAAGTTAGTGTATTATTATTTAGTAATTTGTTTAATTTTGAATGAAACGACTCTAAAACATTGGTTGTCTGATGTCTTTGTCCGTAAACCCTGAATACGTCAGGAGTATGTATTTTTAGCCAAAACATTTCAACGTACCTTATGAATCCGCGTCAAGCTCTCGCTTTCTATTTGTATATAACCTAGTCCTAGTAATATTTTATCAGCAGGCAGAACCGGTAAGACGGCAGTAATTGCCACAATTCTCCTTTCAGGTCTTGTTTGAGTTATGTGGAACTTCTGAGATTTAGCATTCTTCGAATATTGCGTACCCAGTGGAAATAGCATCCCTATATAGTGTAATTTGGAAAGACTTTCAAAATTCCATTCATTGTGTGAGGTTTATTACTTACGTGTTATTCACAGTAGTTCTATTCCTATAAATCAATATACGTAATGGAACTAAGGTGACACATCTCTATGGTGGTATGGTTCAGTCCCACCCTACCCCAAGGGGTATCGCCAAGGGTATGGTGGGTCCGGAGTGTGAATTTAATACTTTTACGTTTATTTTGGTGTGCATGTAAAGTTAGGTATATACAAAAATAAATAGATACCTTACATTAGATAATATATTATGTAGGTGAAAAAGAAAAACATGTATATTATTATTGAAATCTCGCAAAATACTTACATAATAAGAAAATATAGTAACATAGATAATAAAATCAACGATAAGATAAATATTGGTGGAGAAAGGAATATTAAACTAAGTTTTTATTAAATTAATTGGTACGTGTGGCAGATTGTTAACAGCAGACATTTTCTGTAAAATCTAACCATGAAAACTTAGGTGAAATGAGCTGTCAATAGTGTCAATCTGTAGTATCAGGTGGAATGACAGCTCACTTGAAGCTCACTTCACCCAAGTTTTCACGGTTAAATTTGCACAGAATAGGCCCGGCAGGTATGCTAATGTTTATATAGAAAATGATTTTCTGTAATAATTATAGTTTAATTTAAATAAAAAATAGTGAAAACCCATTCTTTAAAGTCTGTTATTACAACAAGCGGCCAGTGTCGCATGTTTAAACAAAAATGGAAATGATTATTTAAAAACAACTTCCTGAGTAAACCATAAGGAATTTTAAAATAAGTGACTAATAATACTACCTAAGTATTCATAAAATAAATTATATTTTAATGTAACGGCTGTGAATGATAAGTTTTAAATTTTATAAACTGACAAGTTTAACAAATTAATATAAATAATGTGTACTGTAATGTACATTGTTATTGACATAAAAGTTAGAGCCTAATAAATACTTATTATGATAATATTCAGTTGTTTTATTAATCCCCTTTATTATCGCGACAATTATTTGAAATAAATTAGGATTGTTTTCTTTCGCTTTAAGAGCTTGGGCGTTTGCCCACCGCCACCGTCACCGGGAAGTTACCAAAAACGAGATGACAGCTCCGAAGTAGTAGTACATATATATTTTTATTGCTGACTGGGTCCGCTTTGACCTCGATCACGCCTGATAGAAAGCGATGGATGAGGTTTATGATGGAACGAGCGAGCCCATCAGAAGATACCTAAGGCACTGGAACTCCCACACATCGACGAAACACAGCAGGCTGCTTGACGCCGGACACCGGTGTGAGGGTGGTCGCAAACCAGTCGGGCGTTAGCCCTACCACAGCAAGGGAAGAATTGGCCAGTCAAATAAGGTGTTGGGCGTGACTGTCCAGGATGCGCCGAGCGCTCGGTTCAGTTGAGTAACTGGCGGAACAAACTGCGCTACACGAGGAGGATTCTTAATGCATCCCATATTATGGCCGCGTGTCCACCACATGTCCATCACCTGAGTGCCGTCATCCAAGCCGCTGATGTTTCGAGTACTTCGGTGCGACCGCTAGAACTCGGCTCGAAAGTGTGACGGGCAGATGTGCTGGCAATACAAAACAACTTGATCTTGTCCGTCGTATCATGCCGGTCGCTTTTCTTTTTATTTTGTCCATGTCGTCAAGTTCGGTCGTGGTGAACACACGACCGTCATCACCGGGACGTCACATTTGATTCGAATAATCTTGTTTCTCGTTGACAACCCGATGACGGCGGCGGTGGACAAACGCCCTTAGTTTTAATTTAAAGTAATCGGTTCCTCCTGTATCCCAGAATTTTAAAAGTTATCAGACGAATATGCTATACGAGTATTACCTACCTAGTGAAGACACATCAGTGAAATCAATTCAAATCTTATAGAGACTATAACATTCTCGTAATTTCAAGTACGTTCACAGTCTGATCTGTCTCAATCTGTCAAAAATACATTACATTATTATTACATTACATTATTGACATTTTTTTGTCACCGAGATGAGACTGCAACTAGATTTTGAACGTTTTAAATTACGAGAATTGGCCTCCAGATGCGTTTTCCTTCTACCCTTGCTAGATAAGTTGATAGCAATAATAGTCACTGGGACAAACGACCGTGATTTACTTACCTTTTTTTTGTCTAGGGCATCTCGTAGTTGACCTTGAGAGGTCGTGACTACTTAACCGGACTATCCTGTGGTTGCCTTGAGAGAACTCAAAGCGTCCAGCCAGGGCTTATAATTACTTAGTATACTAAGCGACTACATGCTAAGGGCACCCCCTGTGGGGTACGAGCCTACGACGAACGAGTTCTTATTTGAGTCCGTTTTAGCCTTTTTAGTTACGGGACCCCATGTTCTATAACAGAGGGTTTGGTTTCTGCACTTAGTCCATACAGGTGGAGCATTGTGCATGGCCTATGGCGGCCATAGGTGGTTATTCCAACCAGCTCATCTGCCTCCAGAAGTTGATTACATCTCCTGGTCTTTTAAAAACATCTGTATTAGATCTGGGTACCCCGAGGGTTTCTGTCCTAATCTTGGCGACGCCTGGGACTCACGGGTCCCTAAAATGTAACTTTATTTCTAAAATGATGATCAAATTAAAAGCGAGAAGCCGACTTACCGTCCTATAGTAGTGTGGGACGATAAGAAAGAAAGAAAGAAAATACGTTTATTTGCGGCAAATATGACGCATAAAAAAACACAAAAAATAACAAGTTGGGGGAAAACATGCGTCACATCCACGCAAAGTTGGCTTTTCTTCTTTATTGACAAAATTAACAAGAAGGTAAAGAAAAGGTCCATTCGGAGATGACGGGATGGGATGAGTTGGACGCCTCTAATAAAGATTGGTCCTTGGTAGCCGTGGATAGAGAGAGGTGGAGAGAGAGTAGGCAGGCTTTTTCCCAGTAGTGTGACATTAAATGATAAATGATTTATTTTCTGTTAGTAGGTTTGTACAAACACTTTTACACGTCAATCATATTTTTTTAAACTAGATGAGCTCGGCGTGACGATTCTGAGAAGAAAGGCCGAAGCAACTCAGAGGTCGCAGCAGATAAAAACTTGGTCAGATCATGCGAAGACCATGTAGATTGGTGTCTGAAATGGTCTTTTGAGGAAAGAACCACACAGATTGAGCAGACCTGTCCAGTCAGTGCAAGCATTTGTCAAATTATTAGCTAATAAAGAAAAATTATTTGTTATGCTAATTTCCTTTATTGAGAATGTGGTAGTTGTACAAGCCTGGTGATGTAATCAAAGAGGCTGGTGGGACAGAGGTCGATGTACTTGTCACAGTCGCCGCGATGACCGTCCGCTTCCGCTTCGTAGTACTCGTCTTCTAGACCTTCTTCCTTGGATGATGAGGGCCTGGAATGAGGTCACATGTTTTTTTTTCAGGAACTTGAATGATGATGATGAAATTAGTGTGCATACACACGAGCGACAATCGTCAACGGCAGAGGCAACTGTAGCCGTCGACGACTGTCGACGCCTGCTGTCGACGGGTCGATAACGTGCCGGTGGCTTTGGTACTTGAGTACGGTGGTTGGTTTTTGAGTACGGTGCTCAAAAACACGAGCGGCATGTTGTCAACGGCTGCAGTTACCCCGGCGGTTAATGCGTGTCGCTAAAGTGTATTACTTGCTCGTGTGTGCACTTGAAGGAAGATTATAAGAACATTCAGAAGTCACACTCATTGAAAGTGGAGGTACTATAACTATCCGCTATCGTTAACCTTAGACTGTAGTGTTGACGTAATGTTTTCTGGGATCTGGGTGTCCCTTAATAGTCCCGTAATCTAAATGTAAAAATCGAGGAAAAAAGGTGAAGAGAATCCAGTGCAGATCCAGTCCAATGTTAAGTGGCTTGAACGACATAAAAATTGCCAATTGTTGTTCCAATAGTGGTTGTATTTGTATTGAACGGGAGCGGAGAGCGTTGTCAGTTAGAGCGAACATGCTGGCATGCAGGTTTGCACGATGCTCACTTCCTGGTAAAATCGCTCACGCTCTTTTGTGCTTACTGTACTGCTTTTACACGTGCAGCCTGTGGGCTAGATATACGCGAAGATCGTACAGCGCTCTTCGCATTCTATATAACAATGCGTTTAGGATACTGGTGGGGCTGCCCCGTTTCTTTAGTGCGTCAGGGATGTTCGCAGATGCGCATGTAGATTGCTTTTACGCAACAATGCGTAAAAGGTGCGCTTCCCTGGTGCGCAGGGTGTGGAGCAGCTCCAACAGTGTCTTAAACATGCTTGCGAATCGCCTTGACTGTATTTACGTGGGTCACTGTTGTGCCGTCTCTCATGGGATGTCGCAACGGTGACCAACCGTTATTTCTTGTGTTTTTGTGTAGTCTCTGTGCTTACTAATATTAACGAGTAAGTTTTATTCACAGTCTTGTTTGAGATTGAGTCTTGGTCACTTTTGTAAAGAAAATTCTATCCTATTCTATTAATAAATGTAGAAAAAGGTGAATGTTTCTGGTTCGTAAGTGAATTAATTAGCCGTCTAATTTTAGTCCACATACACACATACACACACCTACAGACACACACACACATGTCACAGTTATACTTCCAGACATTATGTTCAGTTTCCTCATGATTGAGTTAATAGAAACGGAAAAGAACGTCGTATTTACTCGAACCGTGTACTTTGATTTGTTCAAATTACATAACTCCTGAGCACCTCCACTCCTGAGCTAACACTTAGGTATATTTGTATGAACATAATTGTGCTAATATTACGCAGGAGTTACTTTTGTCTTATATGTATTTTATTTCTTATTTTGTCAATTTTATCTTATCATATGCGGCACCGGTTGACATCATCACGTCAACGCCGGCTGTCGCTGAAAACCAGCACAGGGCTATGTCTCGGGTCGCAGCATTATGCTGAGAGACGGCCTTTTTCCGTGGATATTACGCATATTTTGATATTCTTCCCTACTTGATATTGTTTTGTGTTTGTGATCTTTCTCTGGGTCATGTTTACCACCAATACACTTATTTTCTTATATTGTTTTCAAGTAAACAGGACCTTTAGTTCAGAATTACGTGTTTGTGTTCACTGATGATTTACTCCTAACTTGCTGTTGCCCGCTACTTCGTCTGCGATCCAGGATGAAAAGTAGCCTTTGTCCTTCTCTAGGTAATGGTCTAACCATGTGTCAAATATCATCCAAATCCGTAACAAACAAACATACAAAAAATCAAATATTTTTCTCTATATAACATTCGTTTTGATTACTTCTTTGTCAACATCAAAATATAATGTTTTTTAACGGTCTTTTGTCAGTAATTTTAGCTATACAACGGTGCTATTCTGTAAAAATCTCACCGTGAAAACTTAGGTGAAGTGAGCTTGGAGTGAGCTGTCAATAGTGTCAATTCCTAGCAAAAACAAACTCACTTCACCTAAGTTTTCACGGTGGGATTTTTACAGAATCGACCGGCTGGCTTCTAAACAATGATAGGACTCTGTATGCTTAGTTAGATTGACAAAAAACAAGTGCTGATCGGTAAGTATACGTGACCTGTTTTAATATCACACTGACTTGACATAAAGGTAAGTGCTGATCTTACGTGAATATGATGTGCATGATGTGTCCAAGAATACCGTTGTGGTGTAGTGGAGTCTCAGCTGCCTCACAAATGTTACGCAGCATGCATTCTCTGCCCTTCATGCCGTATCTAGAAGTTGAAGTGCAAAGTTAGTGTAGCAAATTACAGTAATAGTCATCCTGACCAAATTTCGGTCATGGCGACCAATCTTAGCGGAGACTAGCCATCGACCCAGGTGCGATTATAGTGAACAAGTGTGTGCGCAACTACAGGTCCATTTTCTCTTCCTTCACTCTCATAGTCCGATGGGACGGCAATCCGTCACGACCGGAGAGAGATCAGGTGTAGTACCAACTGCTTAACGTGCTTTCCGAGGCACGGGGGTATCACACCGCTAACTTCCAAACTCCGCTCTGCTACTGAGAAATTCCTGATGGAAAAACCCAACAACATTTTCCTCGACCTGGGAAACAAACCCAGGACCCCACGCTCAGCAGACGCGCTTGTCACCACGGGACCAACGGGGCCAGCGGGAACAACGCGGCCAACGGGGCTAACGGGACCAACGGGGCTAACGGGACCAACGGGACCAACGGGGCTGTTGACTGGTGTAGTCCTCCAGCTGGTTTTAGTAACAAGACATTTAACGCATTGGCAAACCCCTTTTTGTTCCAAGCATCTAGGTAATGGTAACCATTTTTAGGGTTCCGTACCAAAATGGTAAAAAGGAGCCCTTATGGTGAGACTCAGTCTGTCTGTCTGTCCCAGCTGGATATCTCAAGAACTACTAATGCTATCAACTTGAAATTTAGAATAGTTTTAGGTGATGTTTGTCCAACTAATTTGCAAATAAGAAAGAAATAAAAATATACATATTTGTTTTGCAACAGGGACTGGAAGGCTACGAAAAATTCGAAGTGGGGCTACTAGGGCATGTGAAAGAGTGCAGTTTGCACATTCTCAAACACTTTATTTTTATTTTTTAGGCCGCATAGTTTTCGACTTTTGTTGAAAAATGTAAAAAAATACCATTTCCCCCCTTATCTGCGACGTTTGCATAGAGAAACATCTGAAATTATTCTATGTGATAGAAGTTTATGTAAAGGTTACAGGAAAAATAAAATGATGTCTCTAAATGGCACACTTTTTCAGAAATCATGAACCATATTTACATGAGTTCCACTATCGGTCAAGAGATGGCGCTGACCTAAAACTACAATATTCTACACCGCAGCGTGCAGTGTTAAAATTCTCTGACGAATATAGGCGTCGCCGATGAAAATTTAAAAAACATATGGTGGTGCGGAACCCTCGGTGCGCAAGTCCGACTCAATCTTGGCCGGTTTTCATCAGTAAGGCTGCTGGTACTTTACGGAAGACAATGGATGATAGATTGCGCAGTATTGTGCACCTGCTCAACTATGTGAGAATACTGGAAAGTATGTATCTTATGGAGTAAAATACTCACTCTTGAAATCGATTCTCCAACACTGTGTAGGTTAATTCCCTTGATATACTACGACTTTGTCTTGAGGTTACAACCTGGAATTGATAAAATAATAGTTAGTACACACGGATCAATTTTATGTATGCCTGTTTACGAAATATACAGATCTAGAGCGACGTTTGCTGACTATCTGGGATATCTCTCTACTCGTGTCAATTCAGCCTATTGCAGTCCACTGCTGAATGTAGGCCTCTCCCAAGTGGCGTCTCACCACCAGGCTCTCCGCCTTTCGCATCCAGTGTGACTGTGTCTAGAATAACTTAAGAAGCAGAATAACTTCTGCTAGTCAGCCAGTTTAATCATAAGTATAACCAGACTATAACGTTCCAACTGCTGGGACACAGGTCTTGGTGGGAGGAAGTGGGCCGTATTCCACCACGCGGGCCCAGTGCCGGTTTCCTCAGAACCTTCCGATGTTGTGTGTGTGTGTGTGTGTTGTGACCGTTTTAAAAAACGACGAAGAAAAAGATCGTGAGAAAGCCAAACGGCGGTGATGAAATAATTTACACTAAGTAAAGCGCTTGTCTGGGTTCGGGCCTTTTTTTTCAGGATGGGAAATCATCAATTGACCCCTCCCGCTCTGGGTGGAGCGGAAGGGAGTGTCAGACTCTTACTGACTAAAACCCACCCGTGTTCCTTCCTTAGCCCTTTATGTTCCGGGCCAGCGGTAACCCTTTCGGACAATCCCGCTGACCCGGCAGGCTTCGGCCCTGACGGGCCCGTCAGGGCCTTCGGTTGATGCTGAAATCTCTTTGAGGCGCGCGTGGAACATGTACGCGCCGTCCGGCACGGGCCTGGTCCTTATCGGACGGTGAGCTACCCATTACTCTCCGTCCGCAGGCCCGCGTCTACGGTGGCCGGGAGTCGTCGCGCGGCTCCCGACGTCCGGAGCGTCTCCCGCGGCGGCTGGGACGGGAGGCTCTCTCCCTCAGCCGTCCCGCCGCCACCTTCGTTAGCATGACTGCTTCGCAGAAGGAGGCGACTGCCCCCCACTCCCTCTCGCTCCGGACCATGGCTTGAACCAGGCCCAGACGCGAGAGGAGGGTTCGAGCCTACGACCTCGTAAGTCGTAAGTCACGGCCCACTGGGCCCAACTACTCCCACAGCCAGTTTGGTTCTATTTAATAATCAGACTTATTAATTCTACTTACAGGAAGATTAGGGAACAGCGCTTCATCGATCTCCGTGATATTATTCAGGGTGCTGTAGTTAGATTCAAAGTTGTAGGACACGAAGACGTTCTTGTTCGGTATGTCTATCGGCACAGCTATGGCCAGGAAAGTCTGTAAATGGAGAAAGTGACTATTCAATATCTGTCTAATCTTTTATGATCAATATTTCCTTAATTAGTAGTAGTAACCCCAGTAGGTACAGACGCCAGCACATCAAGCTACCCGAAACTGTCAAATTTTCCCAATCAACTTTGTTCTTGCGTTAAGCGTCTTCCTCTTCAAGGTGTGGTTGTGGTTGAAGTAAATGATAACTTCTTGGTGAAAATATTAGAAATTTGATTTATTGCAATTTTGAGTTAGTATTAGGTACAGTACTTTAAGTTTGAGATAATGAAGCTATACAGAGCAAGGTCGATTTTAATGTGTTAGTTTTTTGAAGAAAACGAGCGGTTTTAACGTGTCGCGAAGGAGTACTCGGAAGTCTTCGTAAACTGCTCCTATTGGTGCCTCTTTGACGACCTCCTTGAGGACCTCTCATTGGGCGTCCGAAGATGACGTGCTGATTTTTGTTTTCGGCGAGTAAGTAGGTACCCCAAAGAAAAGAGCGCCTAAAGCTTGTGTCATAGCAACACGCAGTTTGACAACAACATGCGTGAACATCCTCCCGGCTTTGAAAGATGATCTTTCAACGTGTTCACTCAGCTTCAGTATCCCACAGTGGACAGATCTTGGAGAATGCCCTTCTTATGACCCCTTTTTCGGTCTGGATATCCGCCACTCGTGCAACTCCGTCGCTGCCTGGAACAGTGCTGATGATACGGCCAAGACTCCATTTCAGCGGCGGTGCATGATCATCCTTTATGAGTACCAGTGTGTCTGGTTTCAGATCAGCTTGCCTTGCCTTCCACTTCGTCCTGGTCTGCATCTCGGAAACGTACTCTGTGGACCACCTGCTCCAGAAGTGTTGACGAATCTGCTCCACTCGTTGATAGCGTGAGAGACGGTGTGAAGATCTGTCAATCAGGTCCTCGCAGACCGGCGCTGTCAGCGGACGGCCAACCAAGAAATGAGCTGGGCATAGGGGTTGAAAGTCATGGGGATCTGTGGACATAGGACTAAGAGGACGGGAGTTCAGGACTGCTTCCACTTGTGTCAAAACAGTGTTGAACTCCTCATACGTTAAGTGCGAATTTCCCACAACACGGCGCAAATGATGTTTGCATGATTTTACCCCAGCTTCCCATAATCCACCAAAATGCGGAGCGTAAGGGGGAATAAAACTGAATTTAATGTCTTGTGAAGTAGCGTAATCTATAATATTTTGTGAACATTCGGAAAGGAATTTTGAAAATAAATTCATTAAGCCAACGAAATTCCTTCCATTGTCTGAAAAAATGTGTGACGGTTTTCCTCTGCGTGAGACAAAACGTTTGAGAGCCAATAGATATGCGTCTGTTGACAAGTCACCTACAAGTTCTAAGCTAACCGCGCGAGTAGTGAAACATATAAATATGCATATGTATGCCTTCACGGTTCTAGCACCCCTACCTTTACGGTTCAATATGAGAACTGGTCCCGCATAGTCCACACCTGTAGTTATAAAAGGAAACCCTGGAGACAAGCGTTGTGCAGGTAAGTTACCCATAATAGGTGCAATAGGCTTGGCACGAAATCTAGCGCATCGAACACAACTATGCACAACTTGTTTGGCGAGATTTCTCCCTCCCACCGGCCACCACTTCTCTCTGAGCGTGTACAAGAGGGCCTGCGGCGCGGCGTGCAGTAGTCGCTCATGCTCGGCGTAAAACAGTAACCGTGTGAATGTGTGCTTGCTGCATAATAGTAATGGATGCTTCTTGCTATACGAAAACTCTGGTGAATTACACAAACGTCCCCCGACTCTAATTAAATTTTGTTCATCTATAAATGGATTTAATTTTGTTAAATTGTGTGAGTGATTTAAGGTTTTGTGTTTAATTAAACTCTCAAAAATGTCGGGGAATGATTGTGTCTGTGACGCCTTGGTTAGAATAGTTAGTGCCTCGTTTAACTCGCTGACGTTCAATGAGCCAATACGCTTAGCGGCTTTGTTTTGCGCATTATGCACAAAACGTAACATATAGGCACAAACACGTCTCATGTGACTGAATCGAGTGAAACGATGGAATGGAAACCAACTGTCCGTATCAGAGATTTGATGGATATGTGCTTGAGACCTAACCTCTGGTAAATCAAGTGTTGTATAATCTGTGTGGTCAGAACTATTTAGATTGGCTATATTAAATGACGGATCCGAAAGGAAAGACGGCCCTTCCCACCAAAGCGGGCATGAACTAAGAATGTCCATGGTTACACCGCGTGATACTAGATCCGCCGGGTTTTCCCTACCAGATACGTGGTTCCAGGGCATATCCTTTGTTAATTCGTGTAGCTCCGCGACCCTATTTTGGACAAAAGGCTTTAGAGAGTTAGGATTCATGCGTAACCAACCTATTACAATAGTGGAATCTGTCCAAAATGTGACACTATCAAAAGTACAACGAAGTGACTTTGTGATTCTATCGTATAACTTCGCGCCTAATAGGGCGCCGCACAGTTCCAATCGTGGTATACTGACGGGCTTCAAGGGTGCAACCTTTCCCTTTGAGCACAGTAACTTCGTTGTAACTATGGAATTACCTGATATGGAACGAATGTAAGCACACGCGCCGTAAGCTGTTTGTGAGGCATCGGTAAATAAATGTAGTTCTATACGAGTAGCATCGATACCTATAGCGTGTCGCGGTATTCGTAATGTACTTAGCAATGCTATACCATTTATGAACTGTGCCCAACTGTGTGTGACGCCACTAGGTAACTTATCGTCCCAACTTAATTTCAATAGCCATAGTTTCTGAAGTAAAACCTTTGCAGTCATGACGTAGGGACTGAGTAACCCTAAGGGATCGAAAATCTTAGAGACTTCCGACAATATGATGCGTTTCGTTAACTGCCGATTGTCATTTGTGTATTCAGTGTGAAAATGCAAAGTGTCAGACTGATTATACCAGCCTAATCCTAGGGTTTTGTGATGTGCGTTTTCCCCGAGTGAAAGTTCCTTGGAATGAGACTCAAACTCTTGTGTGTCATGATCAAAATTGAAGATCCATTTGCGAAGTGGGAAACACCCTCTCTGTAGGACATTTGTTGTTTCCTTGGCTATGTATTTCACAGCCTCAATACTGTCAGCACCGGTCACCAGATCGTCGACATAAAAATCATCCTGAATGATTGTGCGAATCAATGGCTCAGAACATTCTAATGCCAGCTGTTTTAAACAACGTACGCTAGTAAACGGTGCGGATGCGGTACCGTACGTGACAGTATTGAGCCTGTAGATTTCTAATGGGTCTGTGGGGTTGTCACGCCATAGAATTAAAAGTAAATTTCGCTGATTCGGGTCTTTCCGAATTTGGCGAAACATTTTTTCGACATCTGCACATCCTACCCACCTGTGTTGTCTAAATCGAAGCAAAATAGCAAACAAGTCTCCCTGTATTGCCGGACCTACGCGTTGTATGTCGTTGAGTGATTTGCCGGTCGTGGTTTTGGCACTAGCATCGAAAACAACTCGTAGTTTAGTGGTAGTACTATGCTCGCGGAATACACCATGGTGTGGTAAGACGTAGTGTGGTTTGTCGTATGCATAGATACGTGACATGTGACCCAATGCGACGTATTCATGGATGAATTGCATGTATAATTGTTTATAGGCCGGCGTGCGTTGCAGACGTTTCTCTAGTGCATAGAAACGACGTTCTGCCTGAGAGTATGAGTCACCCAATGCGTCAGGGGACTCCTTCAAAGGCATGGAAACGCAAAACCTGCCATCGGAACCACGTGTGGTGGTCTTTATAAAATGATCCTCACAAGCCTGCTCCTCATTACTGTGGAGATCAGTCGATCTGCCTATCTCTTCGAGCTCCCAAAATTTCCTCAACTGCTCATCCAATGACGATGTGACGTTACATGAAACATGAGAACTATGTGTGCGAGTATTCAAAGGCCCTGAAATGATCCACCCTAATCTAGTGTTTTGTAGGTATGGACCATTTTTCAACCGAAATCTTCCATTTTCCAGAAGATCCCAGAAGTGGTCAGCACCAATCAATATGTCTATGGATTGAGACTCGAAGAAATAGGGATCGGCTAACTGAATATTTACAGGAATGTTAAAACCATCTTTAGATAAAGAAACGGCTGGTAATTGTGAAGTTATGGAAGGTAGAATTAAACAATGTATGTGTGTAGTGTAGGAACCTACCAGGGACCTAATTCTAACATTACAGGTCTCTGTGACCTGGGAAACTGAGTTACCTACACCTGTTATTTTGTAAGTGGACTGTATTTTTTGTGTGTGTAATTTATTACATAACGCATCTGTGATAAAACATCGTGTACTACCGTTATCGAGAAGTGCGCGTGCCGTGTGATAATTATTATGAATATCGGCTATCTCAACTAACACGGTGGACAACAGAACTGGCTTAGCGACTGGCCCTAGCGTGGTGGGGTCGCTGTCGCAGTCCGCATTATGTGTGTGTGATTCAAATGCGGGTTGCGAAACTTGTCCTACTGTCACTAATGAGAGAGATTGATTTTGCGTGCTATCCTCTGACTCATTACGATGTAGTAGTGTGTTATGTTTCGTAGAACATTTCCTACACGGTCCGAATGGGCAGTCGTTCGCTTGGTGCCCTGAGCGCAAACAGTTTGTACATAATTTATTCTGCGTGACTAAATTATGTCTGTCTGCAATGGACAGATCAAGGAATTTTTGGCATGAAAATAACGGATGTTTTTCCTTACACATGGGGCAAGGTTTGTACTGTTTTTTGTGCGACAGTGGTTTCGTAATGTCGGACGAAGAAGCGTTACAGTGTACCTTAGAAGTGACCGCATTAGTGTGTTTCTTACTATCGTGTGTGCCTTTACTATGCGTCGCTAATAGCTTATCTAACATGTCCGCTCTCTGTCCGAGAAAACGAATTAAATCCTCGACCTTAAACTCACACTTCGTATTGACAGGACAGTGTACCATTTGTGTGATTACAAATTGCTCCCATTCTCGCTCGGTAGCAGGGTCCACCTTACACACAATCATGTAAATTATGAGGGTATCCCAGGAATCTGTCGGCTCACCGAGTATTTTTAGTGCGCGTAAATGTTTTAACATCGTATCGACGAGCTTTCGCAGTAATACCGGTGACTCTTTAGTTAAAGCTTGTATGGAAAAAAGAGCCTTTACATGATTGTGTATTAGTAGACGGCTGTTATTGAACCTATTAGTGAGTAACTCCCATGCAACACTGTAATTGTTGGATGAAAATTCCAGTGAATCGATCACTAATTCAGCACTACCCTTCAAAGCCGATTTTAAATAGTGGAACTTCTGAATCGGACTTATTTGTGTGGAATTATGCACTAAGGATAAGAAGGTGTCCCTAAACTCTAACCAATTGTCATAAGAACCGTCAAAGGTTGGTAATTGTATAGTGGGTAACTTCACTAGTTGTAGTGGATCAGAGTTAGTGGAACTTTTAGGTATTTTTCCATCCTCAGACAACATAGACTTAGCTTGCGCGATGACCCTAAAGTACCTTTGTTCGAATTGTTCCCTATATTCCAGATGTTCATCCAAACTATCACACGATTCTTCAATTTGCGACTGAAGGTAGTTAAATTCGGATAACAGAGAGGTAGCACTATCTATGCGTAATTTGAATTCAAAAACTTTACTGGCATCTAACGGCTGTTGGAATGATTCAACATATTTTTCCAAATAGGACAATCTACCCTTGATTACTCCCCTTTTGCGTGTGAGGATGTCAATTTGTGTAATTAACGGAGCTTCAAGAGGTGATTTAACAGAAACCTTTAGACGCGTAGCACCTGGCTCAGACATTCTGGTGGATATAGAAACCTGGAGTACTCACGATTTTGCGAACCCAATTTTTGTGTCTGGAGCGCAGAGGCTGTAGTCGCTGCGGCTCCTGACTGATCTCGCGTGTAAGTATGATGTACAGAACACTGGAATTCGAGAGTAGAAACACTATTAACACAAGGGAAGAGAAGGTTGGTTGGGAGTCTTGGCTGGCACGTCTTACCGAATTGCGCGTCTCTCGTTCGTGTCCACGTCTGACTCTCCACTTCTCTGGGCTAGTTCACTGACTTGATGCGGCACGAAGGACCAAAAATTATGTTCTTGCGTTAAGCGTCTTCCTCTTCAAGGTGTGGTTGTGGTTGAAGTAAATGATAACTTCTTGGTGAAAATATTAGAAATTTGATTTATTGCAATTTTGAGTTAGTATTAGGTACAGTACTTTAAGTTTGAGATAATGAAGCTATACAGAGCAAGGTCGATTTTAATGTGTTAGTTTTTTGAAGAAAACGAGCGGTTTTAACGTGTCGCGAAGGAGTACTCGGAAGTCTTCGTAAACTGCTCCTATTGGTGCCTCTTTGACGACCTCCTTGAGGACCTCTCATTGGGCGTCCGAAGATGACGTGCTGATTTTTGTTTTCGGCGAGTAAGTAGGTACCCCAAAGAAAAGAGCGCCTAAAGCTTGTGTCATAGCAACACGCAGTTTGACAACAACATGCGTGAACAAACTTTGAGCCTTATGCTTTAGCGATAAAGTTGAAAATCTATTAAAGAAATTTGACAGATTGTAGTAGCTTGATGTGCTGGCGTCTGTACTGTGTAAAGGAGCTCGTCCGGGGAAGTCGTACTGATTTCTGCATCGCTGTGTTCTGGTTTGAAGGGTATAAAACCTGGTGTGATTACGGCCAGCTTTGTCCTTGGGACGGTAACGCACCAGCGAGACTTGCGGCGTTGATCATCAGAGGAGTAGTTCTAGTCATTTTAAGAACATTTACAGTCTGATCTGTCTCAATCTATCAAAAATACCTCTGATCCCTACATTTTGACAAGTTTTTGACATTTGTTTGTCGCCGAGATGAGACTGCGGCTAGATTTTGAACATTTTTAAATACAAGAATTGGCCTTCTGTTCTCAGTCTCAATCCGTCAAAAATTAGAATAGAATAGAACACTCTTTATTATGTACACCATATAAATTACAGACATAAATATAGAAACTGTACAAAGGGTGACACAATGGGCGGTCTTATCGCTAAGAGCGATCTTTTAAAGACAACCTTAGGAAACCTCTAACATCCCAAAATTTTTTACATTGATTGTCGCTGAGTTGAGATTGTGAGACTAATACACGTTAAGACTGGATTCTAAGGAACGTTTTTAATTACGGAAATTGGCGTTCAAGTTGAACGATATGGAAACAAATCAAAGAAAAATAATTGAGAAGATATCTTACCCCGTAAAGACTTGTTGGAGGGAATATGAGCGATCTTTTGTGCTCCGACTTCGCTGTAGTGATAGTAACTATAAGGTACCTGAAAGATTAAGTCGAATGTTTTTATAGCAGACGAGAACGTTGTTTAATTGCTAGGGGCAGTTATTTTTTATAACCCTTAGTAACTTTTGATAACTTATTAACTTCAGAAATAAAATATGAGAAAACAATTGATAAGTTTTCACTGCACGTTAAAAAAGTATGCAAAAAATTTTTTTAACAATATCTCAGTTAAAAAAAACAATGTAAAGTACTTACAATGTAAACAAAATCTTGAAGTACTCCATTTTAACCATTACCATATCATATAACACAAAATATATGTAGTATGTACACACAAACACGGCTACGTATACACTGGAACTAATATTTTTTAGATGCGCATGCGACTCTAACTGTTCCATATTTTACTTAATTATCGGGTGTTCGCTAAATTAGAGTGCGATACTTTCCATGAATTTATTTATTTATTTATTATTATATATTCAGATAACAGAGATCCATTGGCTTAGTAACAATAGTCTTAACCTATGTTAATTGCTTACTCAAGTTTAAGTATATAAGTCGGTAGTTCTTATATTAATCTTAACCTGTTTGCTTAAACTTTTAAATCGAAATAAGATGAATTTAATAATATGAAGTCACTCAATAAATTGTGGTCTTCAGTGTCTTGCCATTTCAAATTCAATATTCAGTGATTATCGCCTTTGTGTTTAAAATAAACACGTCACATCAAGAAGAAGATAAAGATTTGATATCAGGCTGAAGACAGCTGAATATCAGATCTTCTATAACAACAGTGCAATATAAACAGTTGAATCTACTGTAGCATCATTCCCGTTAAGTACAATAGTTTAGTCAGAAGGAAGGTGACCATGCAAAGGTCCTAATTGACCTAGAATATAAGGAAAGTGACCCAGAATGTGTAGCTCTTAATAAGTTGTCAAGACGCAACAAGACTGACGAAACACGCGCGCTTTCTTTGACTTTCAGTGACAAGCAAATCACGAATGGATCAATTGGTGGATTTTCACAACTTTTTTTATTTATTTATTAAACTTTATGCACAAGTAAAAAACTGTACAAAGGCGGACTTAATGCCTTGGGCATTTTCTACCAGTCTACCTCAGGGTGATGCAGAAACAATATTCAGTAGGTGCAATAGCAAAAAATCAAATAGAAAATATTTATAAGTAAAATATAAGAATAAATACATATATACATACATATTAAATTTATACAACAAAACAAAAGAAAAAGTAAAGAGAGATAAACAAGGAAACCTACAACAACTTAATTCTGAGACGAATCTGCCAACTTATCAAACTGTTACTCTGTTTATCAAACTGACTTTTAGTAATCTTTTTTACTTAAAAAAACTTTCGAATGAGATAGGGTTATAGAATCATGTACAGACGCCAGCACATCAAGCTACTACAATCTGTCAAATTTCTTTAATAGATTTTCAATTTTATCGCTAAAGCATAAGGTTGAAGGTTGATTGGGAAAATTTGACAGTTTCGGATAGCTTGATTTGCTGGCTTCTGTACATACTTAGACCAACGTTACAGTTAATACAGAAGGCATCCAGTAAGATATGAAAACACGGCTAAATGCAGTTTATTTTAGGTAACTTTTCTGTAGCAACCATATCTCACTGTCACCTTGACATAACCGGTATAAATTTCAAAAGCTATGGATTCCTAGAGAGTGCTAACCGCCACATGCGGCCGTAGTGTCCAAAAATTTGGAAAATCTAAAAGTGCATGACCCATAATGCTCATTTGATCGTATAAAAACCATAGATATTATATTAGTTAGTTTTTAGGGTTCCATATCCAAAGGGTAAAAACGGGACCCTATTACTAATTTTATTCTAGGTGCATCGTCTTCACATATAATTATATTATGTATACAAAGCCTTGTAAAACATTTTAAAATAGTAAAGGTGGACTTTCTTGCCCATTCTTCTTTATACTAACACTACCTTTTGGAAGGGGCGACTAGAATCAATTCAATTTTACTGTAAGTTTTGACGTTCAAAAGTGCCTTTAATGTACCTATTTAAAATAAATGATTTGACTTTGACTTTGAACACTCCGTCTGTCCGTCTGTCACCAGGTTATATCTCATGAATCGTGATAGCTAGACAGTTGAAATTTTCACAGTTGATGTATTTTTGTTGCCACTATAACAACAAATACTGAAAACATAATAAAATAAATATTTAAGGGAGGCTAATATACAACAAACGTGTTTTTTTCGGCGTTTTTGCCTTGTGGTACGGAACCCTTTTACATTGGCCAAGTCCGACTCGCACTTAGCCAGTTTTTTATTAATTATAATTGAACTACTTTGAATAAAAGTGCCCGTTTCAGTGGGGTTTCTCTCATGGATGACAAAAATCTTAAAAAAAAAAAATACTCAATTAATTGTTTTTTTCGCAAGCTGCTATGGTTTTATGTTTTACACCTAATTGACGGGATTTTTTTTTTACAACTTTTTAATTTTTTTTTTAATATTTGATGTTTTTTTCGTTTCTAGTCGTGCAATACAGAAAGTTTTTGACACCTGAATGTCATTTACTGTTGAAAATGACAGATTTTCATGACCTCCGTTATAAATATGACGGAAACGCCCTTATACCTTATAGGAAACTTTAGCTTTAGGTTAAATGAAGGACACACCTACAAAATGTAATACGCGACCAAAATGTAGGGATCAACTGATTTATTTGTTGCATACCTGTTTTAGATTTGGTCCCATGGTAAAATACGTTTATTTTTATGAGTACGCATGACGACATCAAGCTGTACATTTCCAATATATGTTGACTACTTAATCTTAATCTACGAAAAGCCGAATCTTAATCTTAATCTACAATGCGAGGTTAGCTAAAACTGGAAATGGATAGCTTGATATGTCGTCGTGTGTACCTATTGCATAGTAGGTGCACCTTAAATTATTTGTGTCCCTCGTTTATTCTAACAACACGTAAAACCATTAAATGGCACACATTAAGAATTATAACCTTTCATCAAAGCAAAGTTGTTTCCAAAAAACTTGTAAAAAGGTGAACAGCTGTACACCAATTTCATTCATATCTCTAACATCGCCAACGTTGGTCCAAATATTCAAACGGAGAGTAAAATTAATCTCAACCTGTGAGTCACAAATTAGCTTCACGTCGACTTGACAGATGTAATCGCGGAGTTTACGTGACAAAAGCTCCTCAGCAGGCATTATTGAGGGCTGTTTACACGCGTTTAGCTGTAATAGAGGCATTAGTCATGAAGGTGACGTCTCTTAAAGGATTCTGGATTTTAAATTACGTCATGAGTTTGATAAGAATTGGGTGTATTTTTGTGGTGAGAGAGACCGGAGCGGTAATTGCGTAACACACTCACAGTCTCAATGCCATTCAACAATATTCATAGCGCTATTTACGTCGTGAAAAAGACGATTTTTAGAAACATATAAAAATGGATTACGAATTACCTACAAAATCCTTCGGATTTTGATAGAAAGTGTGTTACGCAAATGGGGTGCAAAGTCAAAGTCAAAGTCAAAGCATTTATTTCAAATAGGCACATTAAAGGCACTTTTGAACGTCAGAAATTACAACAAATAGAATTGATTCTAGTCGCCCGGTGCGGTATGCGGACGATGGTTTATTTTTGCGTATAATAAAGTTTATACAATGTGGGGACGGCAATACGACAATAAAGGACATGTTAGGTTTTTGTATGGAGGCTTTTTTTTTTTTTTTTTTCATGATGGGAAATCATCAAATGACTCCTCCCGCTCTGGGTGGAGCGGAAGGGAGTGTCAGACTCTTACTGACTAAAACCCACCCGTGTTCCTTCCTTCGCCCTTTATGTTCCGGGCCAGCGGCAACCCTTTCGGACAATCCCGCTGACCCGGCAGGCTTCGGCCCTTACGGGCCCCTTCTTTTAATGCTGACATCTCTTTGAGGCGCGCGTGGAACACGTACGCGCCGTCCGGCACGGGCCTGGTCCTGATCGGACGGTGAGCTACCCATTACTCTCCGCCCGCAGGCCCGCGCCTACGGTGGCCGGGAGTCGTCGCGCGGCTCCCGACGCCCGGAGCGTCTCCCGCGGCGGCTGGGACGGGAGGCTCTCTCCCTCAGCCGTCCCGCCGCCTCCTTCGCTAGCATGACTGCTTCGCAGAAGGAGGCGACTGCCCCCCACTCCCTCTCGCCCCGGACCATGGCTTGAACCAGGCCCGGACGCGAGAGGTCGCCGCCGCTGCCGATCGCCTCTACGAGGACACGGCGGTGCTCCGCCCAAGCGGGGCAGACCTCCACCGTGTCCTCTGGGCGATCCTGGCAATGGTGACACCCGGGCGTTTCCTCCCGCCTGATTATGTGCAGGAACCTCCCGAAACTTCCGTGTCCGGTGAGGACCTGCGTCAGGCGGTTGTATGGAGGCTGGGCTTTTATTCGAAGCTACTGTGAACAGGAAAGAGATCATATTTTTATGAAAGTACATAAATTAAGGAGACTTTGTATAATTTTTAATTTTTTTTTGAAAGCACCCGTTCCTTAATTATTATACATTTTAATAATAATTTAAAAAAAAATAAATTGCAACCCACAGTAATTATTGATTTTGGCAACACTTTTCGGTTGGATGTCATTATTGTCATTGTGAATTGTGAACGTCAATCAAGTGTCAAATTCAATTCAATTTTGACCTGTGTACTGACAGCTGACAAGTATGACAACCTTGCTGGCAGAGGTAATATTTTCATAGATTCGATTAGGAGGCAAAGGAATTAATGCCATACATACAAATCATGGAGTTGGTTTTATTTTAAGCCATCTAATATTATTTTAGAATATTTTAAATAACAATAAGGTGTATAATTTGCTTTAACCATTTTTTCTTTGTTTCAATGTGCAAAAATAATATTATAACACCAAAAATATCTGGATTTAAAATATGTATTTAGTCAATAATGGTGCTTTTAATATTTTTTCTGTTTTTGTCAGGCCATCCTGAATAAGTTTCCCTATCAATAAAACTATACATGTCATGACAGCTGTTCAAAAAAATTATTATTTTAAGCCCATTTCCTAACATGTCCTTTAAACACTGGCAATACTAATGCAATAGTTTTTGAAACTATCAAATAAATTCTGACATCGAAATTAATAAAGTGTTTTTTTTTTCAAGTTTCTTTGGTAGTGGTGAAGGCTAAACACGTGCTTTTGTCAGTATTACGAATTCATTCGATTTCTAGTGAACCTCTGTGTGAAACTTGATCGAGTCTATTCCCTGAGTTTGTGTTCTTTGTGTAAGCGTCTAACAGGACCTGAAGACCTACCACAAAGTGCAAAGTCGACGGCCCGCCGCTGCGCTGCCGTCTATACGCGACAGTGGCAGAATAGTTGAGTCAACGGCGCAATTGCAAAAAAAAAGTGATTATTTCAAACAAACCGGCTGGTTATCGGTTTTGCCGATTTTTGACTAGCTATCTTGAGTAAACTAATGTAGGTATATATTTGATTGATTTTTTGTAAGCAGACTGGGATTGTTATAAGCTAAACCAAGTTAAAATTATTATCATATTGTCGTCTCCACCTTGTATTGGTACTACTACCAATCCTTAAATAGTATAAAACAAAGTCGCCGAAATGTCTGTACGCGCATAACTTCTGAATGACTTCACCAAATTGGATAATTTTTTTTTCTTGTGTTCGGTATTGCCAGGACAAGGTTTGTATGAAAGAAAACACGGAAATTCTAAAATAAAAAAAAGCACCCGTGCATTGCTGGGGCGGGCCGCTAGTATAAATATAAAGATATATTTAGAAATTACTCAAATACTGGTATTCAGCTGCATCCGGTTAGACTGGAAGCCGACCCCAACATAGATGGGAAAAGGCTAGGTAGATGATGATTTAAAAATGACTCAATACTCAATATTTAATAATCAAAAGTCTTTCTTTATCTCAACATTACATTACAGGCACTAATTAATAAAATGCACAAAGAAAAAAACAATGGAAAAAGGTGAAAAAGAAAAGGAGAAAGGTGGAGGAGGGTGGTGGTGGTGGTGGTGGTGGTGGTGGAGGTGGTGGTGGTGGTGGTGGTAGTGGTGGTGGAGGTGATGGTGGTGGCGGTGGTGGTGGTGGTGGTGGTGGTGGTGGTGGTGGTGGTAGGTGTTGGAGATGAAAGGTGAAATGGAGAAAGGTGACTGAGGTAGGTATTGCATTCTACCGTGTAAGCTAAGGCTGTTGGACACAGCAATGTAAGAGTTTATTTAATTAACCTAACTATTATTCGCTAGAGCAGTGGTGGCTCAGTTGTATCGGCCTTGAAAATCTTACACGTGTTGCAGGTCGTGGGTTCGAATCCAGGCAGGCGCTTTACATTGTGAAAATAATGTCATCACCACTGCTCTCAAAACGGTGAAGGAAAATATCGTGAGGAAATCGGCATATCCAAGAACGAACAAAATCTAAGACATGTGACATCTACCACGCACTGGGCCCGCGTGGTAGATTACAACCAACTCCCTCTCGAAAAGAGGAGGCCTGTGTCCCAGCATTGGGAATATAGGCTGATTATGTATTGTTGTGCGCCACAATTGATGCCTGGTACATGGTGACATTAGTTACCACTAGCGCCATCTAGTATCGGGTAGCACAACTAGTAGGGTCAAGGTCCTAGAAATTCCGAGAACTATCGACATCGAGTCAGTCGGGACCGGTATGTACTCGAACGTTCTAGATGTTTATATAGTAGCTCTGTGGCACTATATAAGGCCGGTGTGAGCCGCGAGACACACAGTTTTGAATAAGCGATACAAGCGAGTAGGTACATCGAAAGCGATCTTCAAGTGCGACTAAGAGTAGAAGAGAAAGAGAGAGAGAGAGAAGAGAGAGAGAGAGGGAGAGTAGTAGTGAAATTGTGTTGCATAATTAGTGTGTTTGAATTGTAATTAGTGTTGTGATTAAAGTGTCAATTTTTGGTTATTAAATCGGCAGTTTTTATTGTCAAGAACCCCAAGCTCGTAACAGTATGTATGTTATATAAATATAACCTATACATAGGTAGACCAATGTCTACCTATGTATAAGCTTTCTAGGATTAAAAGAGAAGTTTATTTTACTTGTAGCATAATTCAATAACCGAGAACATTCGTTTCAAAATGCTGACTGCAGACATCCATACTAATATTATAAATTCGAACGTAACTCTGTCTGTCTGTATTTTACCTTTTCACGCCTAAACCACTGAACGGATTACGATAAAATTTGACAAAGAGATAGATTGCATCCCTGAGAAGGACAAAGGTAATAGGTAATACGGGCTGGTGTCCGCAACTCCACGTCAATGCGCGTATTTTGCGTACGGGAAGGACAAAGGATAGTTTTTATCCCGATATTCCCACGGGATCGACACTTATGCGGGTGAAACCGCGGGGCGCTGTTAGTATTTTATAATGTATCTGCATGTTTTCACCAGTGCCCAAGCTATGCTTTATAATGTATCTGCATGTTTTCACCAGTGCCCAAGCTATGCTTTATAATGTATCTGCATGTTTTCACCAGTTCCCAAGCTATGCTTTATAATGTATCTGCATGTTTTCACCAGTTCCCAAGCTATGCTTTATAATGTATCTGCATGTTTTCACCAGTTCCCAAGCTATGCTTTTCTTACTGCAAAGCGAACTCCTTTCATATTCGCAGGAGATGAAAATTTTGAAGTTCTTTGTGGACACAAGTTTTCACAACAATATCTTCCCCGGTCCCAATATGAAATCTCCTCAATAGAATCTACATAATAAAGTGGCGTTTTCCTTCAAATGTCAAAACCACTCGTGACGTCAATACTTTTATAAGATTTTCCTTTATTTCCTTTTTCTATATACTTTTATGCAGAACATCGACAATTCGAGATTCGGTCCCGACGAATAATTGCTCATTATTTTGGCTTTTTTTCTTTCAAGGTTAGTAGTGTTGAGGTTTTAATATTGATTTTCTTTCATGTTTTGTCAGAGGTTTGGTAAAGGTGGGGATTTTGGGTTCTCGGCGTAGAATAAACAAAAGTAGAAATAAAAAAAAAACAAGCCTCATTTTAAAGTTCTTGCGACATACTTTAATACTTTTTCAGTAGATTTTATTTTTAAGTCAATCGTTTTGACTATTGTTTTTATTATTATCCGATCAACTAAATGACGTCATTGTATGGTATTGCCAAGACTATAGTTTGGAAAATTTTTGCTCCATAGGACTAGCTACAGAAAGTTGGCGAAAAATCGAACACAAAATCCTATACTATGTATTATAGTAATGCAGATAAAGTTTATAATTATATGACACTGAAACTGCTCGCCGCTTCGCTGCCATCTCGGTGTGATTTGAGCCTAACAGTTGCAAATTTTGACAGCTCAAGAACATTCATTGCGTTATTTACTTTGTAAAGCAGACAATTTTTTTGAACATAATTATAAAGCAATATATTAGCATTTTCCTTCAAAATGTTTCAGATTGTCATTGAAAGTGTGTTACGCAATTAAGGGGTCTACATGACCTAAAGCGCGGTCACTGTCGGACTGCATAGAAAAGAAAGAGAAGCGCGATGAGACAACGCTGGTAATTTATTGCAAAATATGAATTAATTATCTATTTAAAAAAAAACTATTGTTTGGACTAAAAATTAAAACACTAGTGGTTAAGTATGTTGCTTGTAGAATAATCTGACAAGAAATCAGAATGATTGTATGTAATATAAGTATGGTTTTTATTGTAAAAAGAAAGTTTTTAGAGGTATCTTCATGATTTTTTTTCTATAGTATCAAAATAGTTGTATTATGTTTTCAACAACTATCTACCTAGCATATATCCTAAAGAATATCATATATTTTTCTGATTGTATTTACTGTAGTCTATCATATACTTTTATTGCTTTTACAACTTTCGTTTTTTGCGTTTTGGTCATGTAATCCCCTTAAGGTGTTGTTATAAGCGTGTGTTTATACAAAGCTATATCCATAGCGCAGCAAGCTATGGCCGATCATGTTCAATTACTGCGTGATAATTACGATGGGAGCCGTATGAGCCGATACTGGCTGATAAAACAGGTTCAACCCAAAATGTTAAATTAATTAATCGAGTGATTCGTTGAACGGTTACAATAATACGAGTGGTTGAGTGGTTGGTGATTGGTTTCTCTGGTGCGCTAAAGGACGGTGAAATGCAACAACAACTTATCAGCGGGAAGTAACCAAAATAGCCTCAACTTGATTGTTCATGAAATTGATAAGACTTATGTCATCATTAGAGCTACTGCCTATTTGACCTTTACAACCCAGTCACTGGGTAATACGATAACCCTTGGTGAGACTGGTTGTCAGACTTTCGGCCTTCTGACTACCTGTCTATTTGTCTTATGTAATGTTAACGTTAAAAAAGTGCTGATTCCAGCCTAGTTTGAATACATGACTTTTTGAAGTGAAAATTTCTATAGGCGCGTTGGGAATTTTCAGAGATGGGAAAAAAAACTATTGAACTCGTGCCACTGTTACCGTAAGCGACACCGCGCGTCTTTTTGTCTATAAGAGGATTAAAAAAAATACCCGCTTCGGATATGTTCGGCTGTCCTCGGGATGTATATCTGATATGTAGGTAAGTGATGGCAAAGTATTCTGTTTGTGTTTTGTTTTCACTTCTGTCGGCACTCCCGGAGTGCCACTGTTTTTTTTACTTGACGTAGTGCAACTAAATTAACTTGATGGTCTTATGATTTCTGGACTCGCTTCTTGAGCCCTATGAGGTTGCGGGTTGGAAACCTAGCATGTGGATAGCATACTTTTAATGTCATAATCAGTCTTCCTTGGATTATAAGTAGTAGGGTATTAGAAGTAGCTTTTATTGTCATTAGAACCAGAATCGTGTTGCTGGTAAGTTTGTTATGCCACTTCTTCTCTACATCTTAAAAACTAGAAAGCAGTTAAAGAAATTCATATTTTTGCTCGTGTTGAACAAAATTTTCCGTTGAATATGCCTTGAGAAAATTAAAAACTACTAGCACAAAAAAGAAAGAAAATAGCAGACCTGACAGACGTTGTCCTGCCCGAACAGCGCCACCTACCAGGTCCAATTGCAAATTTAAACCATTTAGGGACCCACTCAAACACATACAAAATAAATCATCAAAATCGGTCCAGCTGTTTAGGTGGAGTTCAGTGACATACAGACGTCATCATCATCCACAGGCCGACTTCACCGACTGTTGAGCACAGGCCACTCTTTTCTATGCCAACCCCCCCGCCCTGTGCCAGCCTCATCCAGGTTCTATCCGCGATGGTAAGAATGTCATCCGCCCATCTTGCCGGACAGCCGACATTTCTCCAGTCCTTTGACCACCCGGTCACTGCCTTACTCCACCTGTTAACACTACGCCTTGCCAGGTGTCCTACCCAACTCCATTTGAATTCCATAAGGCTCCTTTAAACAGGCTTGACACGCGATAAAATCGCGCGCGACACAAAGGCACCGCAAGTCGCGCAACGAGCGGTGACTTTGTGTTGCGCGCAATTATATCGCGTGTCGCGCCTGTTTGAGTCTTAAGTCGCTTTCCGAATATCGAAAACCTTCGTACGTCTGCGGATTTCGAGGTTTGGGAATGGGCAACTAGCTTCATATTTTCTGACTGACCGACTTTTTGACAATTCAAAAGTGCCTGTAAATGGTTTAATTGAAATAAATGCTTTGAGTTTGAGTTTGAGTTCGTGGGAATATCGGGTTAAAATTATCCTATGTGTTATTCATTGTGTGCTATATTATATTGTAAAGTTTCAGCAGTAGTTTTTGCGTAAAAGAGTAACTAACATCCATCCATCCTCACAAACTTTCGCATTTATAATATTAGTAGGATAGTAGGAAGTAGGGTAAATAAGAAAATGAAAACGCCAACATGCCGTGCCAGTCAGCATTGCAGCTCAATGCTCGGTAGAAGCTGTCCAAACAGAAACTACAAACGAGTTGCCGCGAGCCTCAGCACTCCTTGTTTATACGATAACTCGCTGAAATCAGATAGCCTATAGAAGATAGGTAGAGAACTGAGTGGGCAGTAAAATTGTAGTGGATTTTGTGAAGTTTGTCTCTGAGAGCCAATTTAGTAACGACTGCAGCCCTTAACGTGAATGATGTTAAAATTGTTCAGATTACAAATGGAGGTAGCTGCTATAACTGGCAAAATCCGGTTCATTCTTGATCACCTTTTGAGTTAGTTTAGTGTAGAGCAAGTCCTGACTATTTTAGAGAACACGTGAATCAAGTGTCTTCCCTTTAAAATAAAGTTAGCAAGTAAGACGTTATTCGAAGATTTTTGAATTGTATAGTTACTTAGCAGTTTAAGATATATTTAACAACAACAATTTGATCAGTTCAAAAAAATTTTGAAGGCCTAAAAAGAAGGACTTTATAGTTTTAAATTATTTCAGTTCTACTTTGGTTGCTTTGAACATTCACGTCATGTCCATTTTTAGAAAAATCTAAACGTTTTTCAATTCACACCTCGCGAATCAAAAATCGTCATTGGAAACGCCATACAGAGCCGTAGGTACCACGGGCAGGTATGACATTGTCCAGTCAGCGTAGGCAATTTTGTGGCGCGCAAATATTAACATATGTGACGTCAGTGACAACGACACGGTGGGGTCCAATAACGATATTTTGATTGAAAACAGATTGCACCGCAGTGTAGTGTTTTGTTTTTTTTACTTATGTCTCTGGAACGTATGTTTTTATTGGTACAGGGCTCATGTGACGAATTTGATGATGAATTAAACGATGTGCCATCGTCGAAGTTATTTAGTTGTCACAAGCTGTTTTCGTAACAAAAACTTCGAAAAAGATAAGTGAGGTCCTCTTGTGGTATTTTTTCCGTTTACGGCTATTTAAAAGTACTATGTAAACTTATACATAAAGCCATAATGGACGATCGATGGTTAGTGGAAAATAAATAACAGTTTGCAGCATAGGTTGGGTACAACAGCGGAGCAATTGCCTAAAACATTATCAATCGGAATCGGTTTCATTTTGACAGTCCAACAACATTCATTGCGTTATTTACGTGTCGAGCAGACAATTTTTTCGAACTCATGAAGCAATGGATTAACAATTGGCTTCAAAATGATTCAAATTCCGATTGATAGCGTGTCACGGGGTGCTGGTCACTACAACAAAGAACGAGATCTCTGCACAATAAAAAACATACGTTCGTCGATTGTTTTTATTTAAACCACCAGATTGTCAGCATACAAAGAAATAGTTTCCAAAAGATCCGAAGGACATTCTTTAGTGTATCTTCTACACTTCTTATCCAAACCATAGTACTCTGCTTCGTAAAAACTGTCTGCTATGTCATCTTCTGACATTGAAGCTGAGGGTCTGCAAAGAAACAATTAATTGGTTATTATAGGTTTACCAACAAAAATAACTATTCAAAAATAATTTCCCTATGAGGGCCCTAGTTTGTAGATGTCGGCTTAAGGGGACTACATGACCTAAAGCGTGGTCACTGTCGGACTGCATAGAAGAGAAAGAGAAGCGCGATGACACAAAGATGATAATTATTGCAAAATATGAAGCATTTATCTATTTACAAAAAATCTATTAGGTAATTTTATTTTTTCTCATTATTATTTTTAAAAAAAAAACGACGTTGCCTCACACTAGGAATTTCTCCTGTATTGTAAAACTCACATACACAAACAGCCAGACCCGGAACAACTACTTGTAGGTCATACAAATATTTGTTCTGTGCGGGAATCGAACCCCGACACGCAGCGCAGCAGTCAATCGCTTAACCACTGCGCCAACCGTGCCGTGTTTGGTTCAGGATAATCTGACAAAAAATCAGAATGATTGTATGTATATTAGTGTGGGTTTTATAGTGAAAAGAAAGTTTTTAGAGGTATCTTCACGATTTTTTTCTATCGTATCAAATTAGTTGTACTTATTATGTTTTCAACACACATCTAACATAATATATCCTGAAGAATATCATACTTATATTTTTCTGATTTTGTTTCTGTATCGATGATATTTTTTAGGCATAATAAAACTTGCGTTTTTGCGTTTACGTCCTGTATTCCCTTTAATATAATGTTAATGGACTAATCAAGGTCTGTCTGTACAGCACCCTGGGTCCAAAGTACTCTGAAATGCATGGCACGGCAAGCAAGTCCAAATCATCATCATCATCATCATTTTAGCCGAAAGACGTCCACTGCTGGACATAGGCCTCCCCCAAACACCTCCACTTCGACTGGTTCTGTGCTAACTGTGTTTGTGTATGGTCTCTGTGGTGCCGGACTTAAAGAATAGCACCACCCCATATTTCCCGTGGGTGTCGTAAAAGGCGACTAAGGGTCATACCGGAGGATGGCAGCAGCGTTCTCTATGCATTCCACCACCATACCATACTGCGATCGCCAACCCACCTGCCAAGCGTGGCGATTATGGCAAACCTCACCACCCCAAGAATGACAAGTCCAAACAATCACACATAATCGTAGTGTTCTATGGCCAACCAATCACGACTAACCTGGCTTTCATACAGGTTTACTGAAGCTGCCTAGATCAGGCTTTTAATGCCCGCCTTCCACTGCGAGCGGAGCGGGCTCCGTACGGACTCCGTTTAACTCGCAACGACTTTTTTCATAGAAGTTCCACTGTGAATGAGCGGACTGAGCGGATCAAAAGAGTACAGCTCATTTCTCGCCTTACTCGCTCCGCAAAGCCCACTGGCAGTGGAAGGCAAAGTCTGAAACTATTTCTTAGTGGAAGTGTACAACTATTTTTACTCCGGTCCGCTCCGATTATCTGCTCAGTTTCCGCTCATTACCCTTTTTTAGTGGAAGGCGGGCATAAAAGTCGTGAAATCATTAAGTAGTAATCAGCTACTTACGTAAGAACTAGGTATAACAGGTCTCCCATCAGTCCATTGTGCAAGAAATGAGCGTGTGCATTCTCGCAGATGATTCTTAGTAAGCATGGCTTCCCTGGATACCCGTGTCTGAAACAGAAAACATTATTTTGAAATCAATGATTGCTGAAGAAATTCTTTGATGGAATTAGAGGATGGAAAAAAATTACAGGATGGCAGCGACATCCACGCGCAAACTGTAAGCATAAGTTATTTTAATAATTGACGAATTCTAACCCCCTAAGTTAAAAGGTTTCGTTGGTTATTGAAAATCAACGTACCCAAAGGGTAAAAAAGGGACCCTAGTACTCTAAGACTCCACTGTCCATCTGTCTGTCTGTCACTCGGCTGTGTCTCATGAACCGTGATAATTGAAATTTTCAAAGATGATGTATTTAACTAGACAGTTGAAATTTTCACAGATGATGTATTTCTGTTGCCGCTATAACACAAATACTAAAAACAGAATAAAATAAATATTTAAGGGGGCTCCCATACAACAAACGTGTTTTTTTCGGCGTTTTTTCCTTGTGGTACGGAACCCTTCATGTGCGAGTCCGGCTCGCACTTGGCCAGTTTTTTTTATTATATCCGACACAAATGTTCTAATTGCACTTTTGTAAGTAACAGCTGATTTTTTTATGATAACTGACATACATTTTCTACGCTATAATTCAGCGGGGTAAATGCGTACAATGCGTGCCACGAAAGATGAGACTTGACCCCGCCTCCCCCGCTCTTTCCGCCGCCCCTATGACGTCCGGTCCCGTCCCGCACTCAGACCTCATACCGCTAAAGATACCTAAAATCGTGTACTGCGCATGTCAAACCACGTGGTGTGTCAAGTCTCATCTTTCGTGGCACGCATTGTAATACACTAACAGTATCAATGTCTTTATTTTTGACAGCTCAACAACATTCGTTGCGTTATTTACGTTGTTAAGCAGACGAATTTTTCAAACATATGAAGCAGTGGATTGGTAAAATCCTTCAAAATCATTCAGATTGTAATGGAAAGAATGTAGAATGATAACAGGTGGTGGTGGTGATAACAGGTTGCGTGTCGTGTCCCTGCTACCCTGTAAAGATATTTTAAACACAACAATTTCATCATTGACACAATCTAAAAAGGGCACTTTGGCGGAATCATAATGGACAGTTACTCGTAACTGTTAAGTTAATCGTTTCAAATCTCATTGGTGAAGGATTTTTCAGTTATTTTTTTTTAGTCTGTGCTAAAATACCAATCAATCTAATCCAAATCCAATCCCAATCTCTTTGATTATACCTACGTAGTGCAGTGAAAAAAAGAAAAACACCGACTGTCTTCGCCATATTATGATCCATAATGTTATCCTTTTATGATTCTGCCAAAGTGGCCTTTTTGGGCCCCAGTTCTTCAGTTAATATGAAATGTATGTTGTTGGCAAACGGCACGTTGGGTCATGGGATGGGTTTGGAATGTACCTAAGATGAATACAGCTGTCAACTATGTTGGGGTCGGCTTCCAGTCTAACTGGATGCAGTTAAATACCTATCGTATTTTACATGGAGCGACTGCCTATCTGACCTCCACAAATCAGTGACTGGATAATATGATACCACTTGGTAATACTGGTTGTTTTGCCAATTCAGTCAAATCCGATGAATAACAACAACATAGTACATGTTAGTCAAAATAAGATCAAAATCCAATTATAATGTCAAAATACAATTAAAATGTCAAAATACAATTCAAACGTCAAAATACAATTCAAACGTCAAAATACAATTCCAATTTTAAAATACCATTGAAATGTCAAAATACAATGTCCTTTTCCTTGGTATTGTTATTCCTTAATCGGACATTGCCCAATACCTAGAAGTTTTATTGTTATTACGTCTGGGGCGTTTAATGTCCCTCAAAGTATTAAAAACATATTGCAATGAAAGGAGCAAGTCCTTATTTTTGCTATGTTGGAAGATAAATTAGTTAAGTTAGTATAACGATATCCGCAAGGGGAAAGGGGATGACCTATTTGGCTGAAACCACCAGATTGCTTAAGTTAAGCTTATAAAGCAATGAGGGATGACTTTTAGTTTGAACTCCAAAACAATGTAAGCTCTACTAATACTTCAATAGCAAGCACAATGTATTCGAGACTAGTTTGGCAACAGAATTAGTAGGTGTACCACTGTTCAGTGGTTAGTAACTATGGCCGTTCGACCGAATAAAGTCCGTGCTACAGCAGCATTTAGTTCTCTTGCGTTTTATGGGCCCCTGGTACTTCAGAATTTGTTTAGTGTTGCTTACATGGAATTTTGGAAAGACTTTCCGTCAGTGCAGTGCAGTTTTGCAGCGTTATTTATTACGTACCTACTTGTATGAGAGGATTTATTGCCGTCCCTGCGGTCTTCTCGTAGATGAGAGATGTACGTTGTTCCTTTGACCGTTTATTATAGACTTTCGAAGGTCTGATAACTAAGGGATATTGGTATTGTTCATTGCTTAGGTCAAACAACCTGAACACTGACCAACTCCTAGTATTTTATAGGATCAAAAGCTGTCTGCTGTCTGTCAGAAAGCATTTGTTCCTATAAATTTAGCGACACCGTTAGGAAGTCGAAGCCCACCACCACCACCACTTGGGATAAAAGCCGCCTTATATAACGCAATTCAGAAAAAATCTAGGTAGCTTAGTGATACCTAAGGAATGCAATAAAGACGACTTACTTTTCCAGCATAGACTCAATTAAAGTGTAGATACTGCTTCGGGTCATCACTTCCTTTGGAACTTGAATACTACGATCCCCCCTGTCTCTTGATACCTAGAACAAAATCAACTGATCAATTATAGAATTTATGACACATGTGTGCTGATTATGACAATATTGTTTAAGATTGGCAGTTGGATGGTTTGGCTGTCGGCTGTATGTATATCTATTGATATTTCAAATAAATCACTTCCTTGCACAAACTTACAAAGTTGTGCTGTCTGTGCAAACTTTTGAATGAAGCCTTTTACTCCAAGTGCAGATTTCTTCCCATAACAGTTTTAAAACGGCAACGTCTGAGTGAAAATTTCAAATCTAAAACGGTACTAACAGTTTCGATATCTCCTAGTAAAGGCTCGAAGTAGGTAGCATTGTCTACGTTGTAATAGTTGGCTTCGAAGAACCACGCCACACTCACGTATGTTTCTGGATGGAGAGGAATTGATACTGTTGCGAATACCTGTGGAAGAAGAAAGTGTGTTATATCCTAAGAGGTTATTAGTAAAAGTAGCTACTGAATATCTATGGCTGGTGCTTTTAATTGAATAAAATCTTGCTGCCTATCTTGTCATTAATAAAGAAATTTGAATTTGCTGGAATCTTTTTACCATTTCAAGGTAACGTTACAAAATTTAGCGTTGTGTGAGATGCCCCCAGCTAGATCGCAGTCCACTGGACATAGGTCTCTCCCAGGCTACGCCATAACACCACGTCCTCCACCTTCTGCATCCAGTCTACTCCAGCCACCTTCTTTAGGTCGTCCGTCCATCGATGCTTGAAATAAGTTCTCTATGTCTTTCTTACAACACAGCTGCTTCAAGAATCAAACTCATACTCAAAGCATTTATTTCAATTTAACCATGTACAGGCACTTTTGAATTGTCAAAATTAAATAGTCGGTCAGTTAGTCAAAAAGTTGAAGCTAGTAGTCCATTCCAAAACGTAGATCTCTATGGAGAAGAATGGGCAAGAAACTCTAAGGACACTCTTTTAAATCAAGATATTACAAAATCCTGGGTACATTCGACTGGACAGATTAAATGTCTCGAAACTATTTGTTACACACTCATCAGCTAATTAGCTGCTAGTGTGTCTAACCAAATAATAATAACAGATTGTGCAGCGCATTTGTACTCAATTACTGCATGTGGATAGCGACGAATTTGGATTTTGGACTGAAAGTTCTCAGTAGCAGCCTTGAGGAAATGCGGGTGGCCTTTTCTCCATAGCAACGCTCTCGCTTGTTGTCTTTCTGGTTAATGTATAGACGCCAGCACATCAAGCTACTACAATTTGTCAAATTTCTTTAATAGATTTTCAACTTTATCGCTAAAGCATAAGGCTCAAAGTTGGTTGGAAAAAATTGACAGTTTCGGGTAACTTGATGTGCTGGCGTCTGTACATAAAGCAATTATTTTTTACAGAATAATAAATATTAACTACTTGTATGTCCCTATGTTTTCCTTTTTGATGATACAATTATTTTTACAAGCACTAGAACCCTCAAAAAAGCCGATTCAAACCGCCGTTAACAGAGGCCTAGTGTACAAATTTGACAACTATTAATGAAAAAAAAAAACATAGGGACTCAGTACGACATCCTTATTATGCAGTTTATGAAATATCTTGTAAATTGGTCCAATATTGGAGGAGTAAATATGCGAGAGCCAAACCTCGAATATGACTTTTTACATAGGCTTTTTAATAAATTTGCTCCGACCGCATTTCCTCTTAAACGGTGGTGAAATGTGGGTACCTAACCTCAACTTTATCTGCCCAAGCTTTCGGGGTAAACAGCCGAAATGTAATATACATAATAAGGCAGTAAATAGAAAACGAAGATAATAATTATTTTCGAAGAGTAAGCAGAAAGAGATCAAATTGTTTACTCTTAATTATATTATTGTTAGGAAGATCTCTATGTAATTATATACAAATATTTCTTCTTATTTTTGTCAAAAGAATCAAATCTAATAATAAATACTCACGCCCCACTGTGTGGCCGGTGTAAACAATAAATATCGTCTCGATCTTTTCTTTGTGACGGTTGGTTCACAAATTACACATAATAACATTATGCCTCTGAAAAAACACGTGTAAACATTATTTATTTGCTTGTTTTTGTTCCTGCGAATAAATATCTACTTCCCATCACTGGGTAAAAATATCATAACGGTTGAGTTATTTTCGATTCAATGAATAGGTAGTATTTATATCCCCTTTGGATTTTGGTTCCTGCGGCGATGGCTAGTCTTCGATTAGCCGCCATTGGCCGAAATTTGGTCTGGAAGACTATTATACAGGATATTTTTTTTAAGCAGTGCGCTCATTTTTACAGGGTATTCTACCCATGAATATGAACAACTTTCACTGTGGGACGAACTCTGAAATCAGCAACTAATTATGAACCTTATAGCCACGCCAATAAAGATCACTATGAGCAAAATCAGAGGTAAAATAACTATGAACGGACTATATATACGTCTATTATAAACGTTGCACAAAATTAAGGTAGGTACCTAACCTTATGATTTATAAATAAGTTATTAATTTATAAATAAGGCGAAAATTAACCTCCAAAGTATCAATTAAACACAACCAAAAAAACAAAAGATAAGCAAATCGTCTTCAATACTATATTTGACTAACACGACATATTTAACAGATTTACCACAAAAATCATTGAAAATATATACTTACACAATCAAATAACCACTGATCAACATTGTACCATAAAATATATATATTTTTCAACAAAACAGACTATATTTTGAAGTCTTAAAGTAACACAAACACTGTCGCATGGTCCCAGTTAAACGAACGCCTGACTACTTGATGTTTGATATTGACCGAAGTAATTTGACAAATGTCGTTAATCTCTGTGCATATACGGTAAAAGCTTGACTATACGTAGTGTTCGTCACCTTTTAAAACAATACATAAGAACTCAAGGAGATAGGATTGTTTCTTCGAAAGCGTTTGATTTTAATTCTATAATAGTTCCTTCACTTTGGCATCGAATTCATATATTGTATTGTAAATTTTGGTAATTAAAAGACTATGTTTATCTTTATGACACCATCTTGCTCGTAAAATCTTATTACTTTCATGACTTCACGATAAATATAGAAAGGTCGTTAAAAAAAAAAATCTAGGACCAATATCAAATCAATAGTGAAACGAATTTATAGGGGATCAGACCGGAATAAATAATCATAATAATATAAGAAAGAAACCCAGAAAGTAGATGGCGAGATGACCTGGACGCGTACCGCGAGGGCTGGTTCGTGGTGGCGCGGGAAAAGGGTTCCTGGAAGAATTTGGGGGAGGTCTATGCCCAGATGTGAGACAGTACAGGGTAACGAACAAATAAAATAAGATTTCAACAATAAATATAGGTCATTATTTAAATTCAGTTATTACACGTCTTGTTTAACAAAACGACCTATTAACATTAAAATACTTTAAACCACATTTCGCAAATCGAGTTTTAAATTCCAAATCCCAAAGTAGGAAATTGAGGGATGCCTCTCTCTTAAATAAAACTTGATGTTTCTTCCTGTAACTACACGTAATCCTTTGGATTAATTAAGTGCAGAGTCTTGTGATACAAGCCGTTGACGGATCTTGTTCAATAATTCACCGGTTACATGAGTAGTTAGAGTGATAGTTATCGGAGAGTTTCTACAAGTTTGGGAACCACTGTTCAAACGTTTCGTGTTACTCTTATAGGGATGCGACTTTAGGTTTGTATTTTGATAAATATCGTTTTTAAGGAATGTTTTGTTTGCAGTAATTGGAAGTAGGTTTGTTTGATGTTATTTAGATTTAACATTTCAGTTGTTGAACCCAATTTATTTGGAATCGGAACGGCAAGTCTTTTTCTTGCAAAGATCTCTACTAGCCGTCACCACAGCGTTTACTTTTTTTAACCGATATTTCTTACAATTCTTTAATTTCTTTGTTCTAGTTATATCTTTTCTTGACCATCTTCTTAATATTTCCTTATCACATTTCAGACTTCTGATTTTCTACCTCAGTAGCTACTTTAAACTAAACTCCTTCGATCTAGATTTTTAGTGTCAATTGAGCCGAGAGCCGCCGCCGCCTGCCGTTGATTGAGTTGTTTTTTTGTTCTAGTCCCACGTTACTCAATCTATACAGGGTTATTGGTAAAACATTAACAACCTCTTATGAGGTCATTGTACTCATCATTATGAAAAACTTTTACTATAAGTTATTATTCAATATATTTATTGCTTCCAATATATTTATTGCTTGCAACTGCAACTGCATATTCTGTAAAACCTACCACCTAAGTTAACTAACTTAGGTGGTAGGTTTTACAGAATATGATCATTGTTACTTGGGGTCGGCGCAAAATGTTTTTGAAGTGAAAACTTCTTTAGCGGCGCTGTGTACTTTTTTTGGAATGGGTAAAAACTTCTAAACTGGCGTCAGGTCACGTGACCCTGATCGAAAATTCGTAAGACGTAAAACGTAAGACAGCGCCATCTATGCACATCGGGAAGAACTACGAGGGCCTCGCGTACTAACTACGTAGTTCATCCAACAACGACGAGATGGCGCTGAACCACGGATATATAACATTTTGTTTATAAGACGATTCACAAAATACACTCGTAATTGTTCAAGTTTTCACTTCTGTCGGCACTACCGGAGTGCCAGTGTTTTTCTTCTTCCATTCTTCCCTATCAACCGTAATGCTATCATTTACTCTCTTATCTTTCATATCATTCCTCATCATGCCTCACACAATCCAACCATCTTTTCTTTGGTCTACCATTCCTTTAAAAAAAAATAATTCCACTCATTACTTAAATCTGTCTTCACATGTTGTGACCAAGATTATGTCTGGACTTTAAATGAGACTGACCTTTGAGTTTGTTTCGGCCTTTCTTCTCAGAGTAGTCAGATAGAAAATGACGACCTCATCTAGATTTTAAAATACGATTGACGTGTAAAAATGTTTGTACAAAACTACTTGCAGAAATAAAATCATTTAACAAAGCTTCAAAAAGAGAGAGGTGAAAAGGGAGTAGGAAGGCGTTTACCCAGCTGAAAAAAAAATCTTCAAAGAGATTTAAAAGAAACATGAAAGGAATCAAACAATAAAGTGCCACTTAAAAACCCCAAATTAGATTACCAAAGATGTCCTAATTAAAAAAATTGTTTTACAATCTGCTTGTTTAACTTGAACGACGAGAAAAATCAACAGGAATTTAATTACTGCGAACATAACTCATGAAAGTCAAATTGGACTGAGGTGTATAATAATTTGGGAGGGAAATTAGATGGTCAGAACTGAATGTAGATAAGTAGGTATATACATGTACAGATTTGAGGGTAGTTAATAGATTAACTGTTGTTCGTAGTAGTTTACAATAGAGAGAAATAGAAAGTGTTGTATAATAGACAAGGATGATACAGAAAAAATAAGTACAGAAATTGGTTGTATTAATGATAGTAGCTTCATCAATGAAACTCGTAAACGTATGCAAACGATCACTAGGCACGTACCTATTAGAAGGCAAATAATTAGAAGTAATAAATAAAAAAATGAATATGAAACTTTCGGTATGGCCCACCGTAAAACCTTAATATAAAATAATTTTCCCGATTCAGAAACCAATATTACTACCATACAATTAATCATATAAAACCAATTAAACAGGAACAGAACGCAGAAATTGAAAACCATGATTTCGCATTAACGCAACCTCTTTCATAACAAAATACGATACGTAAAAAGTAGGAAAAATATCTATTCAACATATTGTAGCGGTGGTGTACAACCGCAGAATCCCATTTTAACCCTTCATTTCAATAAATTGGCCAGCGTAGTGTAGAGGGGACTTAACTTTGATGCGGTAGAGAACGGCTGAACCCTGTAGAACTCCGCACATAGTGTGGGCAAATGTTTGCCGGAGAAATGCACGCGGTAGTGGCAAGTTATAAAAATGAAGAGAAAATTCTAATGTTGAAAGTCGAGTAGAAAATTTCGTTACTATACTGTGTTGTGGTGTTGAGTCATTTTTGTCTAGTCAATTTGAGTTGGACGCAGAAGTTAGCTTAAAAGTTTTTGTTGGTGAAGAAATTAGTTTTGTAACTAGTTTCTTTCTATTTATCGGAAGTTTGGTTTCTTGGTGACGTATTGCCTTTAATTTCAGCTTATTCCTGATGTTCATGTAATCTGGATTAATCATAAAATAATTAGTTCAATTCAATCCTAATTATCATAATGTGTTTCTGTCATTATTTTTGAGGTCGTACTTTCATTTGTAAAGTTTTGCCTTATAAAATTGTTTGTAATTGATTCTAATCTGATTTAGATTATATGTTTATTCAATTAGTTGTGTCTACATTACAATAGGAAATAAATGCATTAATCGAGTTACTGATAGGCCTTTGTTTTTGTAGACAAAAATTTAATCAATATCTGTTTAATTGCCATGATGTGTCTTCTTTAGATAAATGTAGTAATACTTTAAAAATATAAACCCTCATTTCAGTATCAAAATACAGCCTACACTCGTAGAATAGGGTCGTTATGTGTAATATTTTGTTAAGCGGAGATGTAGGTAAGTTTTACCTCGACTCCACGTTAGCAAGCATCTGGGCCGTTCGGTACAGCCAAATCACTGGGAAAATATAACGGTTCATTAGTCAGACAGTGCCGTAGGCTCTGTGTAAACATTCTAACATTTTATCTTATACAGTATTTACACGCCGACGGTGCCGGTACGCTCAGAATCGACGTAGAAACGAAATAGTACGATGTTGCTTGCTTTAATTTTGTTCAATTTGCTTTCCCTGTTTGGAGCTGACGCGGGTAGACAGAGGCGGTACCTCGTGTACCCAGACGGTGGACCAGCCAGAGCACAGGTACGTTCCCCCTGTCTTATTAGAACAAATCCATGTAAATTTACATAGCGTACCTGATTTAACTTAAGCAAATGATGTTTTCTTTACACAAAGGATGGGGCTTAACGAAGCAGTGTCTTTTTTGTTCGTGAATTTAAATGCAATTAAGCTTCTGTCTGCCTTTTGAAGCGTGTCATGAGAGATTTTATTTTTAATTTATTTCTGTTTTAAACGGACATGTTTTGTCTCTAGTCTTTTAAGTACCTACCTATACATTTGCATGGGTTCAACACTGTGTTTTATTACCTACTACTGCCAAATTCCGTGCTGAAAATTGTAATGAGCTTACCAAATGTATTTTTTATTATTTGAATGAGAATGTTATTGTGATCATTTACTTAAATTACAGTTTACTATAATTTTATGTTTTTATCTCAATCATTACCCTAATTTTATTAGCATTTCACTTCGTTATTTTCAAAAGCACTATCTATTTAGTGTGAGATACAATATTACTTATTTAGGAGTTATTTTTATGATAGCGCACTGATAGGTTTTAAATTAGGTTTGGATGTAGTTTTATATAAATATCATTCTGAATTCATCACTTAACAGTGTATAATGTTCACAAAAATAGATTTATCAAACTGAGCCGATTTACTGACCTGGCCAACATTAATCTAAATTGATTCTAACTGCGACCAACTTTCTCAAACTTTTCAGTTCATCCTCGGTCTCGGTGTTCCAGTTGACCTGAAAGAGCAATCAGTTACCGTTGGTACTGTAATAAAATTCCAGTATGATTTGCCTACAAACAGTACGGAGTACACTAGCAGGATCTACGGATTCACCAACACAATCTCCAGAGACATGGACGAAGACAATCCAATACAAGACGTTTCAAATGAAGTAGACTCAAATGATTCAAGACAAGTGAGTGAGACAGAAGATGTAGTAACAGATGAACCTGAGGGAGACAACGATACATTAGTTGATTTGACTTTTGATGACAGACGGAAAAGGTCTCTAGTTTATTCTGAAGGCGGTGTTCTAATTACGGACAGTACTACAGTTAAGAATGATATGTCTTTGGATGAAGCAATTAAAGAACAAGAAAAGATCGACCAGAATGCTTTGGAAGAGGAAGAGGAACCACAAAGAATGAACAGATGGGACTTCTATAAAGTTATTGAGCGTATGGTTGAAAGGTAATATTGTATGTTTATTTTGCTTTATTCTCGTAAAAAGTCTAGATTTTTATATCAATTTTAAAGTTTTAATGTGTATTAACATTTTAATGTTGAACCATTCTTTACTTCAAAAATATACGAGTGCAAAGTCACTCTTGCTAGGTTAAAATACATAGCTATAAAAACTTCAAAGAATAACAAAGAATCAAAGCATGAAGTTTATGCTTCAAACAGAACGAGCAAAAATAAAACGCCAAAGCTACCAGCGCTTAGCTCGAACAAATAAACGGAAAGAAGCAAAAAATAATCCGGAAAATAAAACTTAAATCAAAACATCATTTAGTCCGAGTCTTTTATAAAGAGTTAACAAGAATCGCTATGAAGTTATAATATTTTATTAAGGTTGGCCATTGAAACTTCAGGTACGGGTATTCAGGTCGGCCGTGCCTGCTTCGAACAATCTGCGAGGCTGCCGAGGTACCATTCACCCACGAAAACGGCTTGCTCGGCGAAATTGGACATATACTATTCACGTAAGTCACTAACGTTATGAAAGGATTTCGGTACTGCTTTATTTATGAATGATATATCATTCATTCGGGTGGAGTTGACGGGCTAACATTGGAGAATTTTGGTTAAGGAAAATCGTTTAATCTGGCGTTGTATGTTGTGTTCGGGAATTTTTTTTTGAAGGGTGTGCAAATGAGGTAGCGCTGTGTGAACTCGGCGCTTTCATTTTTAATGCTTAATTTATTTTCTACCTCTTTATTGAGATTTCTGTGTTCACTGGATTAGCTTCGAATTTCTTTTCATTTCCATTTTTTCATTCTCTGATAGTTTTTGGTGGACGTTTTTATTCTAAGCGAATAAATCATCGATGTTCTCTTACATAGCTTAAACAAAATAACTTGAGAGAATATCGATACCGGAAATTTCAATTGTCGTAAAGGACAAAACACGACTTTTCAGTAGAGACAAAAAACAAAAAAAATAATTGTTTTTAACTCATAACTTTTTCCAACAAAGTACAATATTCATGATGTCAAAAGAAACCCCAACTATTTTTTCGTGTTCTATCCCTTTAAATTAATAAAATAAACCAAACTTAACTATTGACGAAAATGAGAGTCCTTTACAGCTCACAAAAATAGAACATAAGTCCTTTACAGCCACGAAAAATTGGTTATCGTAAAGTCAGATGAGTCGCAAAGGACTAATCTTGATCATTAATGGGTAGTACAAGTCAATTAAATCAGAGACTAAGGGGGTAAAAGGAACAAAAAACTAAAGATCTACAATAGGTAAGTAGTAAAACTAGGTGAAATAAAAGGTTTTTTTATTATTTTTTATTTATTAATCAAAATATTTTATAAAAAAAGTAACAAGAATGTTATTCTAATAGGAACTCAAAATTTAAACAAAATGTGATGCTAATTTTTAATTTAAATCGCAAGTAATCGTTGCGATGCTGAAAAAAAAACTAAATTTTTTGAATAATCAGCTAATAAACTAATCTACTAACTAGTTTTTTTTAATATTATTAATGAAACTCAAACAATATTGATCAAAACAGTCTTATATTTAAAACTAGCTTCTGCCTGCGAATTCGTCCGCGTGAAATTTCTTGTTCCCCCGACCCACCCCGTCGCATCGCTTGCCTGCGCTTTTAATTCGTTTACCTGTTTTCTGCCTTTTTTGGTTTTTGCTCGGCTCCTAAGGATCCTAGCGTGATGTTAAGTAGCCTATAGCCTTCCTCGAGAATTGGGCTATTAAATGCAAAAAGAATTTTTCAAATCCGACTGGTAGTTCCAGAGATTAGCGCGTTCAACCAAACAAACAAACTCTTCAGCTTTATAATATTATAAGTATAGATATAATTAAAATAACCAAAAATAATAACAAATTTAGCCCACCAGAACTGAAAACTCAAACAATTGATATTCTAAAGTATAATTAAATGACAAGTAACTTCAGTCTTTTAAAATTATTAGTAATTAAACATAAACACTAAATATTTTTTTCAAAACATAGTGGTCTTTTAGAATAATAAATCTCTCTTTTCGTTTTTATCTATTATTTTTTGTTTCAAAGTCAAAGTCAAAGCATTTATTTCAAATAGGCACATAAAAGGCACGTTTGAACGTCAGAAATTACAACAAATAGAATTGATTCTAGTCGCCCATTCCAAAAGGTAGTTTTCGTATGGAGAAGACTGGGCAAGAAACTCTACCGTTACTCTTTTAAAATGTTTTATAATATTTTGCATACATTAATTATGTAATAATAATATGTGAAGACGATGCACCTAAAATAAAATTACTATTACCACAATAGGTAAAAGAATTAAAAATGAAACCATGACATATAAATTAATTATCTGATAGATACATGGTGTGGTAATAAGTCAGGGTGTGAGTTAAGTAGTTACAGAATGTAAATCAATTTAAATAAAAAAAAGATTAAATTTACAATTAAATTAGCAACCCGTTTGATTTTGTCTAGACTTTAGATCGTCCTATGGAGCAGCACCAGCATGTTTCCAAGCGTTCTTATCTTGGATATAATCTTCTAATTTATAGTATGCTTGTTTACAAAGTGTACGTTTAATGTGAGTTTTAAATTTTCTTTCATTTAATTGCAATATTCACAAGGTATTTTATTTTAACATTTAACACAGAACCTATAAAAGATTTATCTACAGACGCCAGCACATCAACCTACTACAATCTGTCAGATTTTCCCAATCAACTTTGAACCTTATGCTTTAGCGATAAAGTTGAAAATCTATTAAAGAAATCTGACAGATTGTGGTAGGTTGATGTGCTGGCTTCCGTACCTTGGCTAATCTGAAAAATGTCCTTTACGACAATTGAAATTTCAAAATATCCTTTACGACAATTGAAATTTCTGGTATCGATATTGTTTATAATGTCGTATAACAAGTTCAATTCAAAAATGACATTACGACCTCATAAATAAATTAAAACATGACTTTACGCTCCCTATTGAAAATTATTTTTACGATACATCCCAAATAGTAAAAAAAATCGAGCTAGAGCTGTTGAAAACCCAGGTCGTAAAGGGCTTTTTTTTAAAGATAGAAATATTTCAAATATACCAATCAATAGAGCTCGCGACGCTGATTCCAAATATGTATATAACTCATTTTCTGTACTGTAAGAGACTACCGGAGTCTCTTTGGGATCGTATTGTTCTAAGCTACTAAAAATAAACACATATTAGTTAAGATAGGATAATAATTTAGATCAAGACGACTTTTTAACAAAAAATGTTCAAATTCAAGTTTCAATCTTATCTCAGCGACAATTATGTCAAAAACTTGTCAAAAATGTAAGGAGTTTTTTTTTTACAGATTTAAACTGGAATTGGAATGCGAACGTTCTTAAAATACAGGAATTGCCCCCTCTAAGCTGACTGTCTCCTCTTTTTTCTTATTCTAAAAAAGAAATAAAGTTTATTTCCAAATTATGCCATTTTCTTCTAAAATATTCGTGGAGGTTGCATGAAAAACCATCCAGGTTAAACCCTCTACAGTACCTTACATTTTAACACTACATGTTCCTTTAATCTCCTCAGGCCATCAACAACGAAAGATTCGCTATCTCACCACACGGACAACGAGTACCACGCAGCGGAGAGGCTCGGCAGAGAGGTAGGGGTGAGCTGTGAAAACCTGTTCCCGGAGTGTGAGGGCTCAGTCCTCAGCACCTTCACTCAGATTGGGGAGGAGACGCTGCATAAGTTTGGGTTCTTGTAGATGATGTATATTGTTAAGGAAAAAGGGTTACACAGGCACTTATTTTAGTTTTTAATGTTATTGCCATTGGTTGAGTCTGTAATTTTCGCTAATGAAAAGCAAAGTTTCCAAGTATCTTAATAATGTGACAGTGGCATTGTACTGACTGAGAAACCCAAAAACAATTGCGTCATCATTATCATCATTATCTGTGGATGATGATCTGTGCCCGACTTCACTCACTGCCGAGCATAGACCTCTCTTTTCATATACAGACGCCAGCACATCAAGTTACTACAATCTGTCAAATTTCTTTAATAGATTTTCAACTTTATTGCTACAGCATGAGGTTCAAAGTTGATTGGGACAATATGACAGTTTCGGGTAGCTTGATGTGCTGATAAGGTTATGATTGATAAGGTACTTCCAAATGTCGACCTAATGTTGCTTGACGGTTGGAATATCATTTAGTGTATTAGTCATTTATTTTCCAAATAAAATGTTGAAAAGAAAGTGTTTTATTTGGTTATTCTCCGCTTTATGTACTAGATGGCTATATAAATTACATACTTGTGAAGATAATCTTGATCTCTATTTTTCATCACGACTCATTTAAATCCTCATTGAGTAAAACTAGGTGTATTCAAAAATATACGTTGCAAATGGCAAACAGGGTCAAATCATTGGCGTATCTAGGTCTTTTTTCCACAGGCCTTTTTTTCGTTGGGAAATTCTCACGGAAACCCTCCGTCTGGGATGAACGGAGGGTTATGTCGGACTCCTAACGACTAAAACCCCACTGTTCCTTCTACTACCATAAGTGGGGGGCCCGAGAGCCCCGAGAGATACTTGTACATTCGCCGAATCCTCGACTGATATCAGCCCGCCATGCCTAGCGGGCCCCATACCCAAGTGCGGGCGATCCTACGACCGATCCTTTTCTTTTAGCACGTTTTTCATTATTAAATATTCTGCTCCTAAAAGAGTTTCGTCAATTTGGAGAATACCCTTATACCCCACAAAATGCTTTCCACTTTCGAGATCTGGAATAAAAAATGCATCGATCGAAGCGGCAGCGCGTGAAACGGCGCGGTGTTCCAACGTGCGCCTGCTTGTCATTGTGCATTGTGGACTGTGGTACGAAATTTAAATGTACCTACTCTGGCTTATTACGTTGCGTATTAGTAAATTCAATTATTTTTGTTATTTCAAAAAGTAATTAAATGGAATGTATTATGTAGATAATAAAATAAATAAAAAGCTTGTGTAGGTCTTGGTGGTAGATTATTTAATTGATTGCTTTTGTGTAAAGTTATATTATTTATTTCAATTAAAAAAGAAAACGTTGCCCCACACTAGGAATTACTCCTGTATCGTGGGGTGCGTTTACAAACATTTAAAATTCACATGACATACAGAAACAGTCAGACCTGGAACAACTACCTGTACGCAATACAAATATGTGTTCCATGCGGGAATCGAACCCGCGACACGCAGCGCAGCAGTCGATCGCTCAGCCGCTGCGCCAACCGTGTCGTAAGTATCCAGCTCAGAATTTCGAATAGGTCCCCAAACATCCTAGGGTGGGCACCAAACCATTCTAGGGTGGGCGCGGCCCCCCCCCCCCTATATACGCCTATGGGTCACAAAAATGAGCTAGCTAAACTCAGCAGACGTGATAGGTATCGATCGAAGCCTGCAAAGTTTCACTAGGTTATTTTTATTTTGATCCTGTATAATCATAGTATTTTAATTATGTATTATATAATTGTGCAATAGGCAGGTACGTCAAATTTTTGACGACGCCAATTGCATCGTATACTATTTATTACAAGGTTCCTGGTATGTTCCAGTTTAAGTTTTTCGTAAGTCGCCGTACAAGAGCTAATGAGGAGTAATTGACAACTGATTTTCTCATACGTACTTGACAGTGATATTAAAACCGCAGCTAAGAGGGTCTGAAGCTCTCAAGCGAATCATTGTGGTGTGATCTATACAAATAATATACTATAAAAAGTTTTTATCTATTAAATATACAATCCCAACCTTCTCCTTTCAGTCATTATCAAACATTACACACCGTTTCCAAAAAAGCAATCCTCATTGAAAATCACGCTAGATCATGCAGTTTCATCTATGAAAGATAAGATTCTTATTATAACTTGGTGATGAAATAAATATTGATACACCTAGGTATGGAATAATAGAAACAATTATAACACCGCTACTCTTGTGTTCTTATAATACATTCTGTTCTTACAATAAAATACAATTCAAAAGTAAAAAAAGTTTTATTTACAAGCTCGCACCTTCCCCATTCAGTTATTATAAAAAATGAGGCTACGCAAATGTTCGGGTCGGTATGATTCGGCACTGGGGCCTACTTTCTATGTCCGTCAACAAACACGTCCAAAAGCAGTTCAGTCCTGCAAAATAAGTATGAATTTAAATTTTTCTAACGGGAATAAACACGTTGGGAATGGGGTCATTGTCAAATGGTGTTGTCATTCCCTATTACTAATATTATTAACTAATATTATGTCCGTAAGTGATACGGAGTAGGAAACTACAGGATATTGTGCTTAGGGAATAGACCCCCAGAATCGTATGAAAATATTGCCCGCCGGCTGTGCCGAATAGTGATAAATCAAGCCGAATCCGAACATGTGATTAGCACGCCTTTTACACATCATTTCCATACAAGCAGTTATTTACAAATCACGCCAGATCATGTCGCTTAGTGAACACATCAATAAAGGATAGCGAGCATCCTTGGTATAACTGGCTGCAGTCCTGATGGTGTTCTCCGTCAGTGTACGCTTTGATGTAAGGGTATGTACCGTCGCTTTCTATTAGGTTGTTGGTACCGTCATTCTTCGGACTGGAATGAAAAGAAACAAATCATTTCAAGCTATGGTTATTCAATAAAATTCATAGGGGGATTTCGCTTCACATTAGGAATCCAGTAAGTGATCATACACACGAGCGACTAGTGTCAACGACAGAGGGGAAAAAAAAATGATGATGATGGTCAAATAAATGATTTCTTTAACTGCAGCCGGCGACACCCGTCGATTTTCGACCGTTGACGACGACGCTGGTGTGTATGCACACTAGAAGTGAGATTAATTATTTTCTCTTATTATTGGTAAATATAGATTTGCAAACGAATTAAAAAAAAAGAAAAAATGGAGGTTAGCTATGTCCATCAACCATGTGTATAACGACTTCTGGAAGTCGTAAAAAAACCGAATAGAATTAAGTATGCTCAAAAGATGAACATCATTGCCGTTTTATTTCTAGGTTGATCACAATTTAAAGGCTGACGCAGACAGGCGCGACGCGATGTTACTAGAAAAAATTGTATGAAAACTTTATGGAAACTGCTCTAACAAAATCGGGTCGTACCGTCGTGTCGTGCCTGCCTGCAGGAGCCTTAAATGCAATTGTCAGCCCGCTTGCGTGGTGTCGAATTTATGTATCTACATTGTAGTGGTGTCCTGGAGTCCCAAATTCAGCAGACTATCTAAATACCGACCGCATGCCTTTAATCAATAGGCAAATATATAGCCGTCTAATCCCTACTGATGAAATTGGAGGCATACCTATATTCAACAAACTGTCTATGCAAAGGCATAGACAGTTTAGCCTGCGAAATTGTAATAAAATGTCTATTTCATGTTATATCAAGTAATACGATTAGTTAGGTTCCTGCGGCCTTCACAAGGTCGTCGGACCACTTTGTGGGAGGTCTTCCAACGCTACGTCTTCCGGTACGCGGTCGCCATTAAAGAACCTTTCGGCCCCATCGGCCATCTGTTCTGCGAGCAATGTGCCCTGACCACTGCCACTTAAGTTTGGCAATTCTTCGGGCTATGTCGGTTAACTTGGTTCTCCTGGGGATCTCCTCATTCCTGACTCGATCACACAGGGAAAGAAAATTGACTACCAACTTTAATTGTCCGTACATTCAACTCACACATTCTTGACACAGTTGTATGAAGTGGCTGTAACATGGCCAATTGACGAAGGGTGTCAATTTGTTTAATAATTTATTTCCCTGACAGTTCTTTAGACCTCCCTCACGGGAAAAAAAGCTAGAATTTATGTAAGTATCTGTCCTGTTTCATCAAAATTTTACTACCCACACACTCAAATCACGACCATCACTCAGCCACCATTAACTAAATTGCAGTGCAAAGAGCCTACGTGCCACATCAAGTATGTACTAATCAAATTGTCAAGTTCAAACTGCTAATGATTGGAACTAGTTGAGTTGAACTGCGTGATGTAACTCTGTAGCGTATGTGGTACTCTGGAGTGGTCATTGAACTTATGAACTTAAATAATACCTACGAACTAAATAGGAATCGCTTTTGTTGTGGTAAAAATATAGGCCAGTCCACCAGGTAGTAGGCTGACTATAAAAGAAAGAAAGAAAGAAAAAGTGTTTATTGCGACTCGCACAGGAAGGTCACAAACTAAACCAAATACAGCACGGGGTACTGAAAATTGCCACATGTAAAGCCTATTTTAAGGCTCCTTCAAACAGGCGCGATACGCGATAAAATCGCGCGCGACACAAAGGCACCGTAAGTCGCGCAACGTGCCTTTGAGTCGCGCGCGATTCGCGACGCGCGTTGCACCTGTTTGCAGGAGCCTTTATTCCACCTGTTATAACACCACACGATCGCACAAAGACAGTGCTCGAGTGAAGTGTGTTTTAAGTTTATATACTAACACATATTGTACTATTACAATATATATTTTAGTCTGTAATGTATGGGCCAAAGTAGCCTGAAAATAAAGGTTTTATTATTATTTATTTACGCCTGTTTGCAGGAGCCTTTATGCCATCTGTTATAACACCACACGATCGCACAAAGACAGTGCTCGAGTGAAGTGTGTTTTAAGTTTATATACTAACACATATTGTACTATTACAATATATATTTTAGTCTGTAAGGTATGGGCCAAAGTAGCCTGAAAATAAAGGTTTTATTATTATTTATTTACGCCTGTTTGCAGGAGCCTTTATTCCATCTGTTATAAATACCACACGATCGCACAAAGACAGTGCTCGAGTGAAGTGTGTTTTAAGTTTATATACTAACACACATTGTACTATTACAATATATATTTTAGTCTGTAAGGGCCAAAGTAGCCTGAAAATAAAGGTTTTATTATTATTTATTTTATATATCTCGGGACCATGGGGCCCCGTCCTTTGGAAGGCATATGAGGGGCCGAAGCCAACTCGCAGAGGGGCCTCTGAGAGTTGGCTTTTTTTTTTTTTTTTTTTAGGAAATTTTAATGAAATGCGGCACCAACCGACGATTATCCCTGTATGCACTATGCAAGTGCACCCAAGGATAACCCCCGGTTGGTGTAGGATTATTGCAGAATATGGAAAAATAAAAAGTTGGTTTATGGGTTTGGGTGGCTAAAGTGGACTGGTTAAACTATCAGAACTATCAGCCTGATCAATGTTTTATATATACACGGATAAAATAGCAGAGGGTGACTTGCACACTCAATAATGGGCCCCCGGAAATGGTCGCTAGCACATCAAAAAAATCAGCTGTTCCCTACATTTTGACGAGCTATACGAACATAAATGTAGGGAACAGCTGATTTTTTTTCACGATTTCAGGTTTGGTTCAATAGTAAAAGTTGTTCATAATGGTGAGTACAATGACCTCTTAAGGTGAATGGGTAGTTGAGACCGCGAAATTCAAATTTTCTTATGTTTTTTGCAATTTGCAGGTCAGTGTCAGGTTGTATCTTGATCAAAATATGATTCGCGACAATAGCAGGTACATATTTAGAGAAGTATAATCATTAGAATCAATAATACATCTTTGTAAGTTAGATTTCTACCACTAACACTTTTCCATAAGAGATTGGTGGTTGGTGGTAGAAATCTAACTTAGAAAGATATATTAATGATTCTAATGATTATAATTCCTTAAATATGTACCTGTTATTGTCGCGAATCATATTTTGATCAAGATACAATCTGACACTGACCTAAAAATTGCAAAAAACGTAAGAAAATTTGAATTTCGCGGTCTACTACTACCCATTCACCTTAAGAGGTTGTTAATGTTTTACCAATAACCCTGTAGAAGAAAGTTCTTTTTAACTGAATAGACAGCTGTGCTGCTGGGGAGTTTGTTGCGCCACTTCTTCTTTGTAGCACTAGGAAGTGGTGAAGGGCGGGCGTTTTGGAGGACTATCTTATGTAACTTTGACGTTCGAAAAGTGCTGATTCTCAGGCTAATTTGAAAAAATGACATTTGTTTTTGAAAATTTTTTTTTTGTGTAATTTCTATAACTTTTGCATGGGATTCACTGATCGTGGTATTATAATACAAACTGTTCCTTCTTTTAAAATTACAAGATCTATTATAAAGCAAACTATTTCTTTTTTTAAAATTACTAGTATCTTCGAAACTGGAAATTCAGATTTTTTGTCTCTTCCTGAACGTGGAAGTCTAATATTTAGCTGTAGATAAATGTATGCTTTTCATTACTGTCTGATATGATAATGTTATACTTACTTCAACACAAACATTGCCATTTCGTGTAAGAGATCTTCTTCATCATCAGAATGTAACGGCTCAGCTCCAAGCTGGCACAGGGTCTGCAGAACGCACGACTTGCCATTGTGGCCGTATCTGAAAGAATAGAAAACAATCGTCTTGTATAGAATAGTAATACTCTTTATTATGTACACCATTTAAATTACAGACATATATAGAAACTGTACAAAGGGTGACACAATGAGCGGTCTTACCGCATAGAGCTATCTTAAGAGCGATCTTTTTAACCGACTTTAAAAAAGGAAGTTCTCAATTCGATTGTTTTTTTTTATAAAGACAACCTTTGGATGGATTAAAAAGGGAAAGGAGAGACAAATACTGTAGGTAGGTAGTCTGTGGTGTACCATTTACATAATACAACAAATACATAAATAAAGTATATTATACTAATCTAAAGAATACAACAATAACAAAAATAATAAACAACACAACATATAATAATAAACAAGAAACAGGAGCAAAGAAAATATAATGATGATGTATAATCGTACTGCTAGCCAAAGACCACTTGAAACTTGTGGTCTCCGTCTTCAGCAGGTGTTCAAAATACTCTCATATTCCTGCAAATTCCCCAGACGTTGGGTATATATCTGTTAACGATATTAACCATCATCTACCTAGCCTTTTCCCAACTATGTTGGGGTCGGCTTCCAGTCTAACCGGATGCAGCTGAGTACCAGTAAATTACATATGGAACGACTGCCTATCTGACCTCCACAACCCAGTTACTGAGTAATACGATGCCCCTTGGTGAAGCTCGTTGTCAGACATTCGGGCTTCTGACGACTCGTAACTTTCTGTCTTTCTAAGTCACGGAGGGTTCTCGTACTAAAATATTCACACCACCAATATAAATATATCCGATGTTTATAAAAATAGTCCCGCACCAGTAAACAGTGATAAATAACGTGTTTTGACATTCACAAAATTGGTATTGACGAAAGCAATTTACGTGAAAATTGCTCCCGAAAGCAACCAAAGTGTCGGAGTGAAATAAATCATGATTTTGATACCTTGCGCTACCAATCGGTTATCCGTGGATAAACAAATACGTAGACAAACTGTGACGTGACAAGCGCCTTAAAATATCTTGTTGTTACTTTTTGAAAGCAATCATTTGAATAATGCTGGCGTTTAAATTGTTTGGGCTTTCATCGCTGTGGCGTTGTTAGTTAGAAAATAAGCTAGAGGTTATCAACCTTTTGAAAATGTGTTTTCTCAGATTCCAGCATTGTATGAGAGTGAGCATTTTAAGGTCGATTTAAACCATAGGTTTTCAACGTGGGCGATAACACCCTTTTGTAGGCGTTTGAGACTTTTAAGGGGGCAGTAGAATACCCAGAGAAAATTACATTATATCCTATCAAAAGTAAAAGTTGGAAAACTCTAGAAAAAAATTCTCATAGTGGGCGGTGGGCAAAATACGGTCAACTTATGGTTTAGACGAAACGAGCGAATGCACATTCTATCACCACTCTACCAAATCCTTTTTGTGTAAACAGAGTTACACACGGAAAATATAAGTTAGGACGTTCTTAGCGACGACCTTCGCAAGGGTGCTGGTAGCAGCTGGATGAGAGGCCTATGTCCAGTAGTGGACTTCTGTAGGCTGATGATGATGGCTGAGGGTTAGAGCATACTTTCGTTGGTCTAGCACTAAATATGAGTAAAAAATATCAAGAATGGAATGGTCTTATTCTTGTTCTATTTTCGTTTGGTTTACACAGATCTTGAGCTATGAGTGGCCAACAGTTTAACTACGGTGCCTATGACCTACTCTCGTGAAGTTCTTGTCCCCATAAAAGGAGAACGATTTCATTTATTACACCCGTTGTTAATATAACTTTATTTTCACGGGGAGAAATAACTAAGAAATAACTTTGTATAGACGCCAGCACATCAAGCTACCCGAAACTGTCAAATTTTCCCGATCAACTTTGAACCGTGTCCTTTGGCGATAAAGTTGAATATCTATTAAAGAAATTTGACAGATTGTAGTAGTTTGATGTGCTGGCGTCTGTACATCAGAATCTGCGAGACCGAATTACCCGTAGATTTTCCTTGTGAAGTCATTGACCGGATGTAAACCATAATAGAGTAAGCTTGATTTGATGTTTATTGTAGTAATCCAGAGCAACGCCTAGGGTTGGCACCTGTACAAACATTTCATAGGATTAAATAGGTATTGATTGTGAGATAAATAAGGTGTAGCAAAGTTTACATTTAAGGATACTCCAGAATAAAGTTACAATTCAAATAATGAATTAATATAGAGCTATCATAATCGAAATAATATAGTCTTCCAGACCGTATTTCGGCCACGGCGGCCAATCTCAAGGGAGACTAGCCTTCGGCGAAGGAGATATTGTAGTGCACAAGTGTTCGCGCAGACACAGGTGCACTGCCAGACGCAGTTTATAGGACATACGATTCTGTAAATGCTTATTTATGGTAAACGTACGGTTCCTATAAACTTTTAATTTTATCACTGCGGGATACTTAACGTCTGTCGACGTAATAACAATAAAATTTCTATTGTGTCTCGTTCAGTGTCATTCAATTTGTTAATTTAGTTCATACTGTTCGTATTATTAAAAAGTGCAACCTTGGAGTTTCTTTTTTTGAAAAGAGTAACCGTGGTCTTTCTTGCCGGTTCTTCTCCATAGGAAACGACCATTGGAGCCATGCACCTAGCTTCTGACGTTTCATAAGTGCCCATATACCTACATGGGCACTGAAAATATTTTATTTCACATAAACCTTTATGTGAAATAAAATATTTTGATTTTGATTAAGACAAAAGATAGATAGATAGATAAACCTTTTATTTGGCGCACACAAGAAGACAGCACAACACAGAAAAGTACAATATTAGTTGATAACCAAATTACCCACATGATTATAATATAAAAACAAGGTGCCGATAAAAAAACAAAATGTAAACACATAAAAAGTGTGTCTCAAAAGTGATAGGGTAGCTCGCGAAATTCAAATTTTTTTTTACGTTTCCTGCAATTTACATGTTGTATATTGATCAGCGGTGCTATTCTGTAAAAGTCTCACCGTGAAAATTTAGGTGAAATGAGCGTGGAGTGAGCTGTCAATAGTGTCAATTCCTAGCAAAAACAAACTCACTTCACCTAAGTTGTCACGGTGATATTTTTACAGAATCGACCGGCTGAATATGATTGACAATCGAAACAAATACTTATTTATAGAATTATAATCATAAAAATCATTAATACATCTCTATAAGTTCATATTAAACTATTAAATAACTATCATACACATAATACATATACATAACATCATATACATAATATCATAACATTTGAGGCCAATTCTAACTTAAGGAGTTGTATTGCTGATTCTAAAGATTATAATTCTGTAAAGCCATATTTGTGAGTGTCGCGAATCATATTTTATCCAAAATACAACTTTTTTTTTTCATCTTGGAGAAATGCTCGTGCATTCTGCACTACACTAGGGAGATAGTGCAGTTATGTGGGACTCTAACCCACTAAAACTCCACGGTGTCCTCCTCTGCCGCTTACTGCGGGAATACGGGCACGCGTTAGCACTCATCCGTGAACCCGCCGCGGCTGTCCGTCACCGGACCCTCCTCTGGGGAGTACTCCCCGTCATCAGCGCACCAGAGCACATAGCACACCGTGACCACCTCAGGGACCAAACCAGCATAAGGGCGCCAGACGACCCCGTGTCTGGGCACCCTTGGTCCCCCTGCGACGGGTCAGGTCATTGGCCGCATAGGGAGAGCGCCCTACATCATACCAACACTCCTCCTCCCCTGCGGCCCCACCGCATCCACCATCAGACGGTGGTGACCCCGTCAAAGCCGCGGAAGGTAGCGAGAGCGGCGCACCGCAATACCGGCACTCCTATCCCGCCGCGGCCTGCAACCCTCAGCCGCGATGCCTCCCATACCAGATCGCGGCCCGCCTCAGTTGCGATGTCGCCCAAGCGACACCTTGGTCCGTGATTGGCTTGGTTTGAAAAGGTCCTTGTACTCATCATTATGAACAACTTTTACTATGGGACCAAACTTGAAATCGCAATAAAAAAAATCAGCTGTTTAGTACAACAACGGATTTTTTTTCGAAATTTCAGCTTGGGTCCCATAGAAAAAGTTGTTCATAATGATGAGTACAATGACCCCTTAAGAGGTTTTGCGCATTTAACGTTACACGTTGCCGTTGTATATCCTACTCAAGGAGAGCAACAAAGGCGTGATTGACGTCAATCTATTGATTAGTAAGTACTGTAAGTAGGTAGTTCCGACAAACACAGCGCAGTACACTACCAAGAAGTGACCTTTATTAGAAGAAGTGTTCTTTATTTGCACAGAAAGTAATAATGTTAAGTTTAAATGATCCTATACTATGCAAACAGTTTTAGCTATAATAATAAAGACTCAATAAAATATGTATTTACAGAATTATAATCATTAAAGTCATCAACACAACTCTCTAAGACCACGTAAGTCCAAAGAATGATGATTTCATGAAACAGTTATTCTTTGGACTTACGTGGTCTTAGAGAGTTGTGTTGATGACTTTAATGATTATAATTCTGTAAATACATATTTGTTACGGCCGCGAATCATATATTAATCAACGTACAACTTAATACTGACCAGCAAATTGCAAAAAACCTAAAAAAAAAATTGAATTTCGCGGGCTACCCTGGCGCTTTCGTCTTAAGAGTAAGTTGTTATTTGTTAAAGCACGATGAGATTAACATCGTCGCATTGCGTATAAAAATTCCTTAAATAAATAAAGATCACAAAAAAATAAAAACTGGGATATGATTCTGTGGTCCGATAAATTAGTACAGAGGGCGTAGTGACGGCTGTCGTAAAAATGATGGCAGCAGGGTCTGACTTTACGGTGTCGAAAAACGCTCTCTAGAAAAATACAACAACTTACTTTCTTATATACACTTCAGTGACGTCATGCTTCGGTAAATTGCAGACGCTATGTGGTGGCCGCTGATTTTCTTGGACAACCGTAACTCAAAGTAACCAAAGTAACATTCTATCAGCGATAACGATGATGGAAAAGTCAAATATATATTATTTGATGGAGGGGCTTATGGCTAATAACAGCCGCACGGTTCGATCGATCAGGTTAAGCTACGCTTGCCGCGTTGGTCCGTGGATGGGTGATCATCTTCACATACTGTGACCCCTCCGTGCCTCGGAAAGTACGTTAAGCCGTTGGACCCGGATGTCATTCGTGGATCCTTGTCAGTCGTTACGGGTCGTCAGAAGCCCGAAAGAACCAACCAGTCTTACCAAGTGGTATCGTATTACCCAGTAACTGGGTCGTGGAGGTTAGATAGTCAGTCGCTCCATGTAAAATACTGGTATTCAGCTGCATCCGGTTAGACTGGAAACCGACCCTAACATAGTTGGGAAAAGGCTGGGCAGATGATGATGACTGACGTAAGCTACTGCACGCTAGGCAATCCTGTTGAAAGTAGTTGACGAAATACGAAACGCGTTGAAAGCGATTGCCACTTGTATAGACAAGAAAACATGAATTTGATTGACAAAGACAAAGACTTTTGAATTTGACAAAGACTTTTGAATTTGTCAAAGACTTGAATTCAAAAGTCTTTTTTTCAAATAAGGCCGAGAATCAGCACTTGTCGAACATCAAAATTACATAAGATAGTCCTCCGAAACGCTCGCCCTTCACCACTTCCTAGTGTTTTAGCTGGGAAGAAGTGGCGCAACAAATAAGTGCAAGGACATAAGCACACGGAGTATTCTAAACGCGCAGACGACGCGCGTTTTCGGCGCCGTAGATGCTGATTGTTTTGGATTCGAATCTCGTTTGAAGCGCGTATACGCGTATCTGCGCGTCGTCTGCGCGTTTAAAATACGTCGTGTGCTTATGGCCTAAGATGATTTCACAAACCTCTAACCAGGGAAAAATTATGCATTTCGAAAAAAACCCTGAAAGATCTGGATTAACCAGTATAAGGTGATAGTCTAAATAACAATACCAGCTCCTGACCTGATGACGTCAGAACTCATCAGTAGGTACAGATCAGGGTACAGTAACTCACAGAAGTGATAATTCCCTAACTAATAAGCATAATTAGCGACGCGGCAAACGAATTAACATTCACTCACTTCAGTATTGAAATCACTTACGAGACCCGTGATTGGGCGATAACTGGATTATGGTTTGGCCGCCATTTTGCATTCTTGCAAAGCGTGACTGGACTAGAAGTTATGTTAGGGACTTGAAACTTGGATCATGTGATTATAAATGTATTCATTTTGAAGGTTTCGAATATTTAGAATATGAATGATGAAAATTAATGAATCTCAAGATAGAACATAACTTGTTATTTATTTATATATACTTTATTATACACCAGAAAATACATAACAAAAAATACGATTATTAATACAAAACATACAATGGGCGGCCTTATCACTCTCTGCGATCTATTCCAGGCAACCTTGGAATGGACAGTGATTGCATGGATATAAAAAATAGGGTTGTCAGTGGTGCAAAATAATATACTACCTATAATAGTTACATAGATAATGTAATGTAATTATTATTTATATTTTATTTTTATTTTTTGTAATTGATTCTAATTCTATAATGTAATTGTTATTTATATTTAATTTGTGTACCTACTAACATAGATTTTAAGCTCCTGTTGTACTAACCACTATGGATCATTTGTAATCTGACATATATAAATAAAAAAAAATAATACATATATACAAAATATACATTTAAACAACAAAAATAAATGATGACTGTAGATTATTGCAGCTACGAAAACAAAATCACAACAACAAGTAATGTCGTTATGTTATCTTTTAATATTAGTTAGATTACGGGTGTATTCATCGTGAAGGGTTCAAAGTTCAATTAATGAATAATATGTTCAATATTTAATTTTTTTTAAAATTATAGATTCCTGTTAAACAGAGCACCTGCGGCTTTATCTCTACATGCATCCTCGAGTGAGATAAGATGACCCAAATGTCGTAGTGCTGGCGAGTTTTGGACGTCTACCTATCCCTATAAGCAATCTGCTCCAGTCTCCGTAAATGCTGCGATTCAATCTCTAACATTGTTCCATTGCAGCATTAAGGGCTCTTCTTTTGTCAATACGGAATGGACATTGTTCACCACGCATGCTTTCTGCGTGTAGGTAATATTGGACAATTTAGTTCAGGTTTTTTCACAATATTATCCTTATCTGTGAGACTGTGAGTTAGGAATAGTACTTTTGAAATAATTACAGCTTTTGAACCCACAACAACAAAGACAAAATTTTGGAGAAGATTTTAAAGAGAGGGCTTTACAAATGGTAAAATGCCACACACAACTCCCACAACACAACACCACACAACGACAACCACAACACACACACACAAATCCACAACAACACAACACACACACACAACACACACAACAACAACACACACAACCACAACACAACTCCACAACCACAACAACACAACACACACCAAAACCACCACCTCCACAACTCCTGCATACTTTATCCCATTATTGTTAATTTTGTTTTTCTGTTGTTTGTGTCTTTTATTTTTATGCGTTATGTTTGCCGCAAATAAACGTATTTTCATTATTTCTTTCTATTTATTCAACAAATTATCATCTACTAAATTATTACTACCACTGCCTCGTTGGTCCAGTGGTAGCGAGCGTTACTGCTGAGCATGAGGCCCTGGGTTAGATTCCCAGGTCGAGCAAAATGTTGTTGGGTTTTTCCACCAGGAATTTCTCAATAAGTAATAGCCTGAAGGATGGCAATAGACCCTATGACGTGGAACTTCATAACTGGCGAAATGTGGACACACTTCTGCTTAACACTCGGGGAATACAGGCGAGATGTTTTGTTAAGTTATGTAAATTGTAATCAAAATCAACACTAACGGTCTCTAGTGAGTTCAAATAGGTAGGTTTAATAGATAGAACTACCGCGGTTAACCCGATCCTTGTGCAAACATAATTTAGCACAGACAGAGGTTAACGGGAGTGTTCGTAATGTGCAACATACTGTCTGTGGCAATGTGTATTCCATTGCTGCACAGGTCTACCTATATTAAATTCTGGGACAATACAGTTCCGATTATGTTAGATAGTTTGAAAGTCGGAATTCTTTTATTACTTGCCCCGCCCTTTTTTGATTTTTGGGTGAATAAAGGGCGACTAACAAAAGGTTTACAACGCAGACGTGTGGTGTATATGGCATTAAGTATGCCTCTGTACATGTATGTGCTTGAAGTATTAAATAAATGTAATGTGATGTAATGTAAATGTAGATTATATAAACGCCGGGAGGACTTGCCCCAGGACTCCTAGGGTGATATAAGTGTGGTGACCTTATAGGTGATGTTTTTAATAGCACTATAGCGGTGCTATTCTGTAAAAATCTCACCGTGAAAACTTAGGTGAAGTGAGCGTGGAATGAGCTGTCAATAGTGTCAATTCCTAGCAAAAACGAACTCACTTCACCTAAGTTTTCACTTTGAGATTTTTACAGAATCAACCGCATGATGTATGAACTTAAACGAACCAAAAGGAGTATGTAAGGATGTTAGCAGATGGCGCGGGCGTTCTTTTGTTTCTGTCTACAGGCATGGGAAGAGGGTGTGAGTTTATGTATGTATTTAATCTGCATTCGCGACTTATTTGCCAAAAATGTAAACAAATATGAGTTTATGGAAAAACAAACTTTCATTCCTACACAATAAAGTTCAGTTTACTCTACAACTTCAAACATTTTTATAACTTTTTAAATAGTGCTAGTCACTCTGAAATCAACTTAATTGCCATTAAAATAAAGTTGATGACAGACTGACATATTATAGATTAATGACAGAAATATTTATTTACTCACCCATCTAAAACATCTTCAATATGTTTATAAAAGTGGTGCAGCTTGGCATCATCTTGGTAATCCCCATTCTTGTCTTCTTTAATCCCTGCTTCCCTCTTTTTTTTCGCAGTGCCAATATACCCAGTGTTGGCTCCTAAAATGTCTACGGGTATCTGGGTTCTGTTCCACGGCAGTTGGAAATTGGCTTGGAATACGTAGTTTACGTTGATCATTTTGACCGCGCTTGGGAAGCCAAAGCCAGCGTTTAACTGGAAAGAAGAACTCATATTTATTAAAAAATAATTATTCAAAATATGATCCACATGATATGAGTCACAAAGGAACACTGCAGGTGGATCATATTTTGAATAATTATTTTTTATATATTAAAGAGACCTGAGTGGATGACTCAGGTCTCTTTTCTGTTAAAGGAAGTTAGTCATTCCATGCAGGCCCAGAGCGGTTTGTAAAAATCGTATTAACCTAGTTTATTGCAGCTCGCTATGATTATAATACGAGTATTTTCAATAAGTAAACTCATCCGCACCTCACTCGCACATCACTTCTACCTTCTACATGTGTTTAGTTCTTGTTGGTCTGTGTTAATTTTATGGTAATTTTCATTTTTTATTTTATTTATTAGTTTTCTATATTTTATCCTCATAAATAAACATTTTATGATCATTTCCACATAAGGATAGATCCGCGCGATCGGTCAAAAAACAATAGTTTGCAAAACAAACAGACTAAAGATGGTTTTTCAACGTTTTAAAATTCAGTTTTTACCATATTTTTCACTTGTGCGGTATGCTTACAGTTTATGCGGCTGATCATCCATTCGATAAATGCGATTAATTCCTCACTTCGCTACCACCGCGACGGGGTCTATCGGGGTTTTTTTTTGCCGGGAACCACATGTTCGGATTATACTGCTATATTTCGTTGCAAAGGGAACCCCTAACTCAGTTATCTTGTCACCCCCTTTTGAGATAAAAGGCCTCTTTCCTCCCTCAGTATATTAAAAGCTAAAACAGCCAGCATTTACCCGAACATAACGTATTTAAGTTATCATACATATGTTGGGTGAATGGCTGCGTTATTTTTAAGAATGATGTATGGCCTCTGACGACTTTGTATACACGCAGAACATGAGAACAATAATATCATTCTGTCAATCTCTTACGCTTGCTCAATACAGAAAAGCTGTAATTACAGCTACGCCAATGTATTATTTATTTTAGTGTATAGAATAGAATAGAATACTCTTTATTATGTACACCATATAAATTACAGACATATATCGAAACTGTACAAAGGGTGACACAATGGGCGGTCTTATCGCTAAGAGCGATCTTTTAAAGACAACCTTAGGATGGATTTGAAAAGGGGAAGGACAGACAAATACTGTAGGTAGTCCGTGGTGTACCATAAATAAATATATACACATACATATAAATATATCCATATAATAATAAACATGAAACAGGAGCAAAGAACATATAATGATGATGTTTAAGGAGAGAGGGAGGGGTAGGGGTTTATTTTTGTTTTCTAGATTTTTCGCATGAGAATAATATAATAATACCTTGACCGATTTCGGTCACGGTGGTCAATCTCAACGAAGATTAGCCAGGTTCGCAGGAGATAGGTATTATAGTGAAAGAAAAAGAAAGAAAACATGTTTATTTAGCACAAAACCACAAGTGCACACAACAAACAATAAAAATTGTAAATGAAACTAAAAAAACTAAACTGAAAAAAAATAAAGAGTGTGTGCATCTCACGGCTGCGCCAAATAGGACCAGTGGCCCATAGGAATAGTGCACAACTGTGTGCGCACACACAGGTGCACTCTGTTGCTTTAAGGGTCCTTCAAACAAGTGCGACACGACACGCGACACAAAGGCACCGCAAGTCGCGCAACAAGCGGTGCCTTTGTGTCGCGCGCGATTCGCGTCGCGCGTCGCGCCTGTTTGAAGGAGCCTTTACTCTTATAGTCAGATGGGACGGCAATCCGATACGACCGGGAAGAGATCAAGCGCAGGACTAACAGCTCTTTACGTGCTTTCCAAGGCACATGGTGACACCACCAACTTGGATGCTACTGAGAAATTCCTAATGGAAAAAACCCAATAACAATTTGCACAACCTGGGCTCGAACCCAGGACCCCATGAACAGCAGTCACGCTTGCGACCACGAGACCAACGGGGCAGTCAAGGCTGGTACAGTACCCGGCGATGAATATTGCACATCGACCTTTACCTTTTTTTGTATTTTATACAAATAATAAAAATAATTATCAAAAGAAGCAAATCATAATTGTTTTAATAGCTCCTAATAGATACCGGACTGTTTGTATTTCGTGCGACAGAGATAACGCTCTACGAAGTCGAAATTAGCCGATTGTCTCTTTCCAAAGGTCGATGTGCAATACTTATCGCCGGATACTGTATTATAATTTATTATTATACTGATCACTCCACCAAATCAAATCGTTTTTTAGATTAAGTCCATTTGCAAGACTGGTTAAAATTAGAATTTTTGCCCTACAAAAGACCTTATCATACATTACACGTTTTTTTACATGTGCACGCGCAGCGTGACCACCATAGAAACGGGTTTTTTGTTGGAAGAATAGACACAAAGAGAGGTCGTAGACAGATTTAAAAAAAAATAGTTATCTGTAATTTTGTCTATTTTTCCGTCAACAAAACCCTTTTCTATACTGCGGTGCTACTCTGTAAAAATCTCACTGTGAAAACTTAGGTGAAGTGAGCGTGGAGTGAGCTGTCAATAGTGTCAATTCCTAGCAAAAACAAACTCACTTTACCTAAGTTTTCACGGTGAGATTTTTACAGAATCGACCCGCTGGTCAAATTGGTTCTTGGGGCAAATGGTCCAGCACGCGTAGTAACGCGTGCTGGACCATTTGCCCCAAGAACCAATTTTCCCGTACGTAGCACCCATCGTGGTTATCTTGCATTTTAAAACCACGACAAAATCAATTACACAGTACACTCAAATATTTATAATTTAATGCGAATACCCGCAAGCAACGGACTTGTCTACCGGAAATATTCGCAGAGCAATTTTCCAATAAATAATCATGCGGCATTGAATACCAAATTATTATATTATTATACAACTAGCAGTGCCCCGCGGTTTCACCCGCATAAGTGTCGATTCCGTGGGAATATCGGAATAAAAACTATCCTGTGTCCTTCCCCGGGATGCAATCTACCTCTCTGCCAAATTTTATCGAAATCCGTTCAGTGGTGGCGTCAAAACGTAACATACAGACATACAGAGTTACTTTAAAATTTATAATATTATTATGGATTCTTGCCATAAGGAAAATACGACGAGCCCTTTGTATACACACACACGTTTTTCTTGCCGTGAAAAACTACGGTTTATTCCCCATGTGAAGGCACGGTCGTCAGTGTTGTATGAATCATTAAGGAAGCTTGTTGACCGACACGTGCTTTCTACAGCGCGGTTTACACGCCGTACCGTAAATAAGCTCGGCCGTGTACAAATAGCCTTAAGGTACCCGAAGATTTTTACACGTGTTTATGATTAGGACGAAAATAGACGGGCTGTTACTATTATTACTGATGATCTTGTGTGAGCGAAGGCACCACAGTAAGTATTTAAACTGAGTAGAAATACAAAATAGTAGGTACATTACGATACATGTGACTTATGTAGTCCATTATTACATCATTATTAAAGTAACTAATTATGTACTTCCTAACTGCACGACGTGCGCTCTGGACTATTTTAACAATTACCTGCATGTTAAAACTTTGTTTCTCATTAAGTGATTACCTATGTAAATCTTTAAGAAATAAATGATATTTGAACCGTTATTACATCATTATTATTTTATTATAACACGCCGTGCATTAATACTACTTAAGTCACAGATAAGCGTGACTTAAGTGCGGGTTTAGATCATAAAAGTTTTTAAGTACTTAGCTGGTTGTGTTGATAGGGGCCAAGCTTTTCGGCATAATACGCTTTAAATTGGAAAGTAATATAAGCAGAATTGTTACGATCACAATAATAGCAAGAGATTAGAAATGATAATTATTGTTGGTAGCTGAAGGCTTAGTGCAAAAGACAAAGAAGCTAAATTGGGGAAATTAACTAAGTTAGAACCAAATAATTAGTAAGAACCAACGAACCACTACCACCGCTACCGTCTGACTGAACCAGTTTTACCAAGGGGTAACATATTACCCAGTAACTGGGTTGTGGAGGTTAGATATACAGCCGCTGCATTTACAATACTGATAATCAGCTGCATCCGGTTAGACTGGAAACCGACCCCAACATGAAAAAAGGCTAAGTAGATCATGATGATGATTTGGTACGCAAACAGTAGTACATACAGAACCATTCATAGTAAACATCAATAAAAATAAAAGTGCTGGTATGTATGCATCATTACAGGTATACGCAGCATTCACCATAAAGACAACAACGTAATAGACTGAGAAAACATGCAAAATACATTTAGAATACAAAAGTATTTCTGTATCTCATAGATTTATTAACGCTAAAAAAAAATAAGAACATTATTGGGTATTAATTAATTTTTAGGATTAACTGATACCTAAAAATATTTCTTAATTTTTAGGTATTAATAAATTTTTAGGATATACTAAATACCTAAAATATTTCTTTTTCTTTTAATGTTTTAAATTAGTTGTGCTCAGTTGGTGGCCATGTTAATAGCAGCGTCAGTGACCGTTCATTAGATCCTCAAAAGTTTTGGTGTACGGACACTGGAAATATAAATTACTAGCTACGCCTCGCGGTTTCATCCGCATAAGTCTCCATCGCATGGTAATATCGGGATAAAAGTTATTCTATGATCTAATCCAGGTCATTGTCTACCTATGTGCTAAATTTCATCCAAATCTGTGCAGCCGTTTTAGCGTGAAAGCATAATAAACAAACATACAAAAAATTTAATCTTTTCTCTTTATATTAAGTAGCAGAACATGACCCATTTACTGGAATGTCCGATTTTTTTTAATAGAAGAAGAGTTTGTTTGTTTGTTTGTCTGAACGCGCTAATCTCGGGAACTACCAGTCTTTTGCATTTGATAGCCCAATTCTTGAGGAAGGCTATAGGTTATTTAACATCACCCTAGGACCCTTAAAAGAACGATAAGCGAAAACGAAGTACCTAATAGCGCGGGCAGGCGATGCGATGCGACGGGGTGGGTCGGGGGAACAAGAAATTTCACACGGACGAAGTCTGGGGCAGAAGCTAGTGTGTCTATCTTTTGTCTCTCACATCAAACGTATTAAAGTGCTGTCTTTGTCGCGTCGCTACATGGGCGCATATATACATACAAATCCGTAGACTTGTTGTGAGAGACAAATTAGTTGCTGAGACAAAAGTTGCTCGTGGCCGCCCTCCCTAAGACAGGTTAAGAAAATAAACTGTAAATAAAGATATTTAAGTATTAGATTGTTAAACATACCTGTAAAACCGAGCTATTAAGATACAACAATTGTAGCTGTCTCCTTTCTCTGTGCACTATCTCACTGGGTCCCATTTCTTCGGCATTTATAACAAAACATAGTGAATTTAATACTGTAAATGTCAAAATATTTGCTAAAGCTAGCATGGTGCGTCTGCAATGTATTACAATGGAGTGGGGCACTAAACACGATGACGTTCAAACGTTTCAAGTTACGTTACGCAAAGGCAATTGAAGGTGACCGTTATAAAGTCTACAAGATGAGAAAGATATTAGATTTTTTAAAAATAAATATTATTTAGCTTTTTTTACTACCTTCATGGATTATAGGTACCTTTTATTAAGTTAATCTATTTCTCTGAATAGTTTAAGAAAGAAAGAAAGAAAATACGTTTATTTGCGGCAAACGCTACGCATAAAAAAAAGAATACAAACAAAAAAAAGTGTCTCTTTGATTCGTGAATTCGCAGAATTTATAAACTTCTTGATGGACCTTGCTCCAGTTTTTACAATTATAATGATAATCTAATGAGAAAGGTTAACCACGACTCATACAAGTATCGATTGATAGTTTAAGATGGGACAGACAACATAAAAAAAATAATTAAAAAAAACATAATTATTATAATTATATTACATAAGTCTTTTTTATTAGATATCAACAAATCTCAAACTCAAAAATAAATTTGTCTTGTAAGATATTTTGTGCACAGTATATTTTTCATAGAAAACTGGGTGAATTCGGATAGCAAGTGATTCCTACTAGCACACGTAATACGTCAATTTTAAGGTATTGTCTCGTGACCGTTTGTTGTTGGATAAAAATATTAGTGTGCCAGTGGGTGGAGTCATGTGACTTCGAGATTTAAACTTTAGACTGTGTCCATCGCGGTTACGAGCTTATCTTCATCAAGTTCGATTCTGCATAGTGCTTACCACATTCCGGCCGTCGCGTCGACAGAGTGGTTCTTGACACCTGTCAGTTTCATTCAAACGAATACGTGTTATACGAATTTGATCTTTGTTAGCTACTGGGATTCGTACTGACAGGAGTCAGGAACGCATTCTGTCGACAACCGCACTTTAAGTGAAGTAAAGTAAAGAAACAGATTCATCTGTAAATCTGTTTCTCCTAAGGTTTGTGTTTCATGAAAACAATGAAGGTGAACAAAAAAAAAACAACAAACAACACTTAAAAATAATATAGATAAAATTAGTTAGTATAATTCTGTTTTTTTTTTAATTATTAACTAAACTATAAGAAAAATACCAAAAAGTCTATTTAATTTTGGATTTGGACTTAAATCACTCTTTGCTTTACTTATTTTATTTATTGGAGTAGGCATAAAGTAAAAAATGAAGAAAAGTATATTAAAGCCAGCCTGGGGCTCTGTTTCTCACAGGCTCGTAGCATTATGCTGAGCTCAAATCTACTTCACAGTATGAACACAGCCTTATAATGCCGACTACAGACGAACCGGGTGCATTGACACCTTTTCCAACAACTCTATTCTGATACGCGAAGCCGACACACGTCGAAAATGTGACTTCTTACCAGCTGCTCCCAGATTGGTTGTTCATGATCAAAAATTAATCTGGAAAAATGGGGTAAGGAACCTATAATCACAAAGTTTTTTTTATAATTTTTGAACAGTTTTATTAGAATTATGAATTTAAATCTTTGTAGATCTAGGTACAGACGCCAGCACATCAAGCTACCCGAAACTGTCAAATTTTCCCAATCAACTTTGCCCCTTATGCTTTAACGATAAAGTTGAAAATCTATTAAAGAAATTTGACAGATTGTAGTAGTTTGATGTGCTGGCGTTTGAATATATTATATTGAGTGTTTAAATTTTTAATGCTATCAGCACATAGAAGAATTTTTAAAAGAATAGGTATTTTTGATTCTTGAACTTCATAAGTAGATCTACGAATGTCTACGAAACAGTATGTGTACATTATAATGATCTAAATCCGATAAAGTAAACTTGCTATAGATTAGTTGGACACTAGTATGATTAGTTGTTTTTATACCTTAGGAGATTTTTTTAACTCTAAGAATGAATCCCTATAAACTATGTATTGACCTGTTGTATCTGTGAACTTTTGTAATTTGTATTTTATTTTTACTATAACTAATAGTAAATTTTTGCATGCCTGCTGTAGGTGAGATGTGTAAAACACTACTTTATTGTAACACCAATTGTACCATATCTCTGGCGAAATAAATGATTATTATGATTATGTTGGATTAATTACAGAAATAATAATGTCTGCAACAATTTAGTCATCGATCGTTATGTTTTTATTCTAAAAGTGCAGAGTCATTGTTTTGTAAACTGAATCATGCTTGAAATTATAAATATTGTGAGAATTTTGCTGACCATTTTATACGTCATTTTAGTAACAGAAAAAAAAACCAGTTTCAGTTGGGTTATTCCTGCTCTGCTAGTAATCGCAGCAAGTGTAGCGGATAACGATGAAGAAAAACACAAAGCCATGGTGATGAAACGTCAGATAAACAGTGTTCCACTAGTATATCCACAAGGAGGAACTTATAAGGTATGACGAATAATATTTTTTGTAGTTTGTTCACCCTACCTTGAAAATAAATAGTAGTTTGATGGACGTGGCTTATTTACCGCGCACATGGGGAGTGGCGGTTTCATCTTCCGCGGTAGGCTGCCTTGTCGTCGCTACAGACTTATCTAAACTAGTGACCAAAAGTGGATCTGATCAATGGTTATGATACATGGAGAGATCTTGGTATACAGATGCATGTATGAAGAAGACATGCCGCCCCGACCACTAATTAATTGGTATAAGGGCAGAAGAATCACTAGTGTCGTGTAGAGATCAATCATCAGAACAGACAAATCGGAGTCTTGGAAGAACAAGAAAAAATCGTTACTGACAGAGTATCACAATAACAAGTCTGCTTATCAAAAACCTTTATTTTTACTGTATTTTCGTCTTCTCCAATCTCCAGCTCATCGTTGGCTTCACAACACCAATTCATGCCGAGGACTACATCAGCCTGGCCTTCGCAGCCAACTTCCAGTACCAGTACGTGCAGTTCATTAACATAACCCAGCTGTCGACGTACTACTTTATCAAGACAGTGTCCAGGGAACAGAGGGATGCTGAAGTGGCCGCTCGGAAGGATGAGAGACTGACGTTTTATAATGCTGTCGCTGATATGTTGAAGACGTAAGTACATTAGATATTTCCTATAGCGGCGTTTTTTCTAATAACTCTGACACTGTCTTTTGATGCCAGATTACTTTACTATATTTGAGAACGGATATTTCGTTGTTCTAAAATGAGGATCCAACCTACAAACTTGAATAGCGTTTAAATTGGTTGTCCTATTAATATTTGATATTATGTATATAAATATAAAGTTCAAAGTCCTGACTGACTGACTGATATATCAAGGCATAGACTCAACCGCTGGTCCTAGAGAAATTTGGAGGGTGTGTTCTTTGTGAAGAGTAGGTCTCAACTAAGAAAGGATTTTTCGAAATTCCACCCCTAAGAGGGTGAAATTTCACGTGGACGAAGTCGCGGGCAGAAGCTAGTACTTTATACGATAAGAAAAATTTAAAATCAATTGGCTTAATGGGCATTGTTCATATTTTTTTAAATGTTGTAATTGAAAAACCATTTCGAGGAATAGCGTTACTGATCATTACGAACTAATTAATTTTGAAAAATATTCATATGTTATTGATATTTTTGATAAAATACGATTGACCTTCTTTGCCCTTCAAATTACGTACGACTTTGGCCGTACAGTTTTGTATCGTTGCCTCAGAAAATAAAAAGTAAGAGGCAAGTATTGTCTACAATCTGTCAAATGTCAAATTATTGTAAATATGTCAAAAATATAAACATTCTTGTTTATATCTCATTATTACATTACATACATTATTTCAACACTCGACAATATTTAATATACTGGAAGAGTTATGGAATACAGGAAGTGCTTTGTTCCAACTTGCAGCAATAATAATGTCGCCGCGTGCGTTATTATTCTATTTCTAAGTCACCGCGTCGATTGTTCTAGTGACGATAGAGAGTAGTATATTCCTTGGAGGACACTTACACATAAAAAAACCATTTGTAAATAAATACGCTAAGCTAGGATTCGATTATTTAAGACGTCTATTCGGCCTATTGACACATTGACAGATGTGACATTGTTGACGTTGTGTTGACAGATTAAAATTTTTAATTATGTACTAGTAGGGCAACGGCACTTAATCTGTATGCCACTGGATGACGTCACCTACCTTAAAAACTTAAAATAATTAAACAATTTTTATTAAAATAACTATTGAGCCAATCATCAAAATATTCAAATTAGTTTCTCAAAATGCTCTAAATTTACAAAAAATAAAATAAAATATAATGGTTAGAAATTTTGGACAATCCCCATTATGTATTTTGAGAGCAGTGGTGGCCAAGTGGTAACGGCCGCGACTTACGAGTTGTAGGTCGTAGGTTCGAACCCAGACAGGCGCTTTACTTTGTGTAAATTATTACATCACCACTGCTCACAAAACGGTGAAGGAAAACATCGTGAGGAAACCGGCGTGTCCTAGAACCAAAAAATTCGAAGACATGTGACATCTACCAACCCGCACTGGGCCCGCGTGGTGGATTACGGCCCACTCCCTCTCACTGAGAGGAGGCCTGTGTCCCAGCAGTGGGAACATTATAGGCTGATGATGATGATGATATATTTTGTAAATTAAGACCAGTGTTCATGGTAGCTACAGTACTTAAAAATAGTGTAATCGTTGTAATTTCCAGAAAAGGCATAAACGGCGATGAGTGTGTTTATCGAGCGATTTGTGAATCTGCACAGTATCCTCTCGATGAAGAAGGGCTGGTAGGGGAGATATTACACATACTGCTGACGTAAGTATTGTCGTCATAGTCAGCCAAGATGATTTGCAAATTTATTTGGTGAAAGATCAGTTTAGTTATTAGTAAAGTTAAAAAAAAATCTGAATCCTAGTTGTTGTCGTAGCATGCATCTAAACACTTTTCTATTGTTTTGGTTCGTAGAAGTAAAGTCGACTTCGTAATTATTCCCTTCAGATAATATAGAATTCTTCAACGAGTTAAATGATGAACTTTTAAATTATCTGATTATTTAGCTGTCTATCTCCATTCGGGTTAATGATCGCTCTCGGTTATGAATATTTTACACTTAATTAAGTATAAATGATGTGAAAATATGGAGTCAGTTACGAATTAATGGAGGACATTAATAAGCGTGTTTTAACTTCGCGGTTTTAACAGTCATCTGTTTGACACTCGACTAATTAAAGCTAGTGGGTTTACTACAGCCGGTCGACTCTGTAAAAATCTCAGCGTGTATACTTAGGTGAAGTGAGTTTGTTTTTGCTATGAATTGACACTATTGACAGGTCACTCCACGCTCACTTTACTTAAGTTTGCACGGTGAGAATTTTACAGAATAGCACCGCAGCTTAGCTCAAAATCAGTTTAGATGTCATGTTTAGTCTCAGCATTTCTCTCTTTCTCATATCACCCCATTTTATGAACCTATTTCGTACATTTCAGGCCAGACTACGGAAGGACGCCATTTGACGAAAAATACGAAGATTGGGAAGACTTGATGGGAGCATACAATGATGCAGCCATAGCTGGACGGCAGATGTTCAACTGTGCGTCCATTTACTCCGGATGCCCTGAGGGTCAGGGGCTGATGGAAATGTTCAGTATACTGAGAGATGAATGAAGAGAACTTGAATTAATTTATTTTCTATCTACTGGGTGATGGTGGTTTTGAAATAAATATTCGGTTTGTAAATACTCTGTTCCAGCCTATAGATATGTCTGGAAAAATATGTACGATAAAACCCCACCCCCCCTACCCCCCTAACCCCTATTTTTCTGTTCTGATTATTTCGTAGGTATCTGTTTATTTATGTGTGTAAATAAATAGTAAAATAAATAAATAAATAAAAACAAAATGTTGAGGTGAATGTATTTTGTTACATTTTTGTTTTTCTTTAAATGGTTTTACTTTCAAGTTGTCATCATGGTCAGCCCATAATGTTCCCACTGAGACAAGCCTCCTCTCAGTGAGAGGGATTGGGCCGAAATCCACCACGCGGGCCCAGTGCAAGTTGGTAGATGTATATAGTTGGTAAATTACATGTCTTCGATTTTTTTTTTGTGTTTAGGACATGCCGGTTTCCTCACGATATTTTCCTTCACCATTGTGAGAGCAGTGATGATGAAATAATTTACACAAAATAAAGCGCCTATCTGGGTTCAAATCTACGACCTGCATTCGTAAGTCGCGGCCTTTACCACTAAGCCACCACTACTCATGCTATCGTGGTCATTATTTTGAAACCTATTGAAATAAGCAAGTGCCTCACCTGAACGTTGTAAAGCATAGCGCCTACCATAAGTCAATAAAAATGTTCAATAAACTGCCGACAGAAATAAAAAGTCTAGTATATACAAGAGAGTTTCAGAATAGGCTTAAACGGTTCTTGTTAAATAAGTGTCTATATTCGATTGATGAATTATAAATAAATACAAAAGTGATGAGGATGTAACTGTAACTGTTGTAACTTAGTAATTTATAACTTTGTTTAAATTTAATTAATTGAATTTTTTTGTACTGACTTATGACATTAATTTTTTATAATAATTTTATTATTATTTTGTGACATTAATTTTTTTATATTTTATGTTATTTTTATTATTATTTTCACTTGAATGTAATTTGGATAATTTTAATGATTTAAATAATTAAATCTTGCATGCATGATCTTATATATTTAGAAATTCAGACACAATGTAAAAATTGTTATTGAATAAATGAATTGAATTGAATTGAATACACAGTAACATGTCTGTCTGAACAAGTTTTGTAGAAATGAAAAAGACCAGTTTTGTCGAAATGAAAAAGCCATCGTATCAAAACCTCAAATCTTAAAAACCCAAAATAAATAACAACGTTTAAACCAGCAATATATCTCCGAGAGCCTGACCAAGAGACTAAAAATGTGGTTCAAAAGAAACGTCCGGAGGAGCAGTAATCCTGCGCAGTGGCGGTTATAAAGTGTCCAGAGCAAAGTCCGGCTGTTTGCCCGAACCGCTTCTTGCGACAAATTAAGTAAATCTCATATGTGAAACTGGTCACGTACAGGCGATCTTTTCCCTACAATATTTACATTGACTTAGTGGCTTGTCAACTATCGGTTCTCGATCGCATTTGGTTTTAAATTGATTGTGTTAGGATGTTGGCACTGTTTGATTCAGCTTCGATTTGTTTTTTTGACGTTTATTTAACTTCTACAAACGTTTGTCAGTCGTAAAAATTTCTGATCTCAAAATCGATCTAGGACGAATTCAGACTGTATACTTCAACTGGTTTTGTGCGGGTGGTGATTGCTTTTATATTCTGAATTGTTAATTGTAAGTTTTAATGAAAACCTCACTGAAAAATGAGCAATGGTTGGCCCAGTGGTAACGGCCGCGACTTAAGAGTTGTTAGGTTACCATGAAAAAGTAAAATTGATCAGTGGGTTTAAACCATGTTTTGACATAACGCTACTACAACCAGACAGTCTAGTTGATAGAAATAAAGTTAAGTAACACATGAAGCAACCAAAGCGCGCTTAGTGTTCTAACTAAGAATGAGTATTTCAATCACAGGTGAAGAGAATACAAGCAGTATCTAACTTAAACCGATGATAGTAATGAATTGTTGATTAGGAATTATATTACAGAGCATGGAATCGGCGCGCCGGCAGCGTCTAGAGATGGCATTTCTTATAAAATTTTGGTGCCGAGAGTGCGTTGAGCGCTGAACTTTTGTCGTCTCCACCAATCATTCAAAGCCGTTTCTATACGTAATTTGTGTCGTAGTGCGAGCAATCGGTGACAGGCTTGGTTTCTGGACAATGCCACAAATACACGGGTGAAATCACGGGGCGCCGCTAGTAATATTTAAATGTGAAAGTTTATGAAGATGTTTGATACTGTGACTTAAATGTGAAAGTTTATGAAGATGTTTGATACTGTGACTTAAATGTGAAAGTTCATGAAGATGTTTGAACTGTTGAAGAAATTTATATGAATATTAGCACATAGATAGACCATTTCCTGGATTCTTTTTATCCCGATATTCCAACGGGATCGAAACTTTTGTAACGGTGAAACCGGGTGCTCCTAGTTTCAAACAAAAAAAAATCAAAAAGTAATTCGTCATCATGCATTGCCCAATTCTTGTCATAAGAAAGTGAAATTAAGCATTTGTTACGGAAATATAAAGTCTCTGATTTAGTGGACTGCCTTTTTTTTAAATCAGCTATACATAATACTAAAGGACGATTACCGTGCTATATTTTTCTAATAATACCACGCATCCACAGCAACCACACATCACCAGCTGAGATACACCCAGCTCTTGCATGTGATAGATTATTCCAATAATTTCAGTTTGTTTATTACACTAAATAAAGTCTGTTTTTTTAATTGGACACAAATAAAGACATCCCTATGATAATTATAACCTTTTTACATGTGATACACAACATTTAATAGTTCCTCATCAAAATCTTATCAATATTATTAAGAAATACTGTTCTTTTGTGTATATGGCATATTTAACTGTTATTTACAACAATAATGTGATTTGTTTATTGATTATGCCATTGTAAGACCAAGTATGTAATTGAACTAATTAATTTCAACATATTTTAACGTAATTTAATCATAGTTTTATGATAAAATACAAATACTAACAAGTCTGTAATAGAATCGTACGATGTGACGTCACTTGTTTACCACCGGCTATAAAAGCCGACGCTCCGCCGTACTCGGCACATTCGCTCCGGAGCAGTCACACCGAACGGACCTAAGTTAAGTAACCTTATGTAATACTCTGTAATTTTCTAATGTATTTTCAATGATTTATGTGTTTACTTTACTTTGTTATTTATGCTATTTCTATGTCCATAAAAATAAATTGCTAGACGAATTTGCTTACTAGAACTTGTGTATACTCTTTACAAATAAATACCTAATAAACAGCTAATTTCAAATATCTGAATTTTTAAAATAAATAAATGCTTTGTCCCTATGTGCGTCTATTATTTTTAGTAATTCCAAATATAATTAGCTCACATCAGAAGTGGGATCGGAACCTGTTTTATACATTTCCATTTATTAATGTTTTTTGTTGAAAAACTGTTACAGATGGATCCTGCTGTGTTAGAGAACCTTCTGAAAGCCATCCGTGATGCTGTGGCTGGTAACCGCAATGAAGATGATGTGGTGTTGCCGCCGTTTGATCCCGAAAAGAACGACAACGGTGCCGAAAGCTGGTGCAACAACATCGACACCGTAGCCAAGGACCGTGGGTGGAGCGGCATTACTACTGTCAGCAAAGCTGGTAAGGCCCTTAAGGGCTCTGCTCTTTTATGGTTTGAGACCTGGGACCCAGATGAGGGTAGAACCTGGGATAACTTTAAGATATGTATCAAAGATTTGTACCCCGAGAAAAAGAACCTGTCAGAAAAACTTTCAAAAGCCGTACTTTACACCTCGGACGTAGCAGAAACCTACTGTGAATACGCTAGGGAAAAGCTAAGGTTATTACGTAATACTAAAGTCACATTTTCTGAAGGACAGTTGGTCGAGCTTGTTTGTGGAGGTATATCGGATATCAATATTAGGATGGCATCGTTTAACAGCCGTGTTAACAGCACATCGGAACTAATATCTCTTTTTACAACCTATATTAAAAACCCTAGAAAACGCCCATCGGAAACTAGTAATGTACCCTCAACTATAAAGCGTCCTAAGCCTGAAGATCCAAACTCTTCCAAGCCACCTACTTGTTTTCTGTGTAATAAAACTGGTCATGTTAGATCTCAGTGCTTCAAAAATAAAAACCAAGATACCCCAAATTCTGAAACGCCTAAGATTCGATGTTCCTACTGCAAAAAGGCTGGTCATGATGAATCAGTTTGCTTTTTCAAGAAAAGAGATGCGACAAAAAATAATAACTCTAATAGTGTCAATTGTTCCACAAATGGTAACTTATCGCTTACTGATGTAAAAATTTGTGAAAAACCGATTAAAGCTCTAATAGATTCGGGTGCTAGTTGCAGTATTTTGAAACGATCAATTGCAAATAGTTTTGGTCGCAGTTTAGAACCCTGTTCGACATCATTAAGAGGAATAGGAAATGGAATGATTAGCATTTCCTCAAAGATTAGTTTACCTGTTACATTTAGTAACGACGATTTAGAAATCGAATTCTGTGTAGCTAACGATTCAGATTGCCATTATGATTGTTTGATAGGCAGAAATGCGGTTCAAAATCCAAACGTAGCTATTGTTTTAGACTCCAGTGGTTGTAGATTGAAACATGTAAACTCTACAGAACCAGTTAATACTATAAATTTTCTTAACACTATAGATAATTACGTCCAGGATTTAGCGGAGTTAACAAGTCATCTTGATTTAAACCTACAGCATAAAATAAAAAATATTTTTGATAAATTTCCCAAAGTGATGCCAAATTCCAACTATATCAGTACAGTTAAAACGGGTGAAATGACCATCAGGTTAAAAAGGGATGAAGTTGTGTATTATAGACCATATAGGCTAGCATCCACAGAAAAAGAAAAGGTTCAGGAAATTATTTCTGATCTACTTAAGAAAAATATAATTAGAGAAAGTCAGAGTCCATTCGCTAGCCCAGTCCTTTTAGTAAAGAAAAGGGATGGTAGCGATCGCCTTTGTATTGACTATAGGGCTCTTAATAAAATTATTGAAAAAGATAGATACCCGCTGCCGTTAATTGAAGATCAAATTGATAAACTAGGAAATGCAAAATATTTCATTTCTATAGACATGAAAAATGGCTTCCATCAAATCCCTATAAAAGAGGAATGTATTAAATATACTGCTTTTGTTACCCCTGATGGGCATTTTGAATTTCTTAAAATGCCATTTGGTATCTGCAATGGCCCCTCTGTTTTTCAACGGGCCATTAATAAAGCAGTTAAAAACCTGAAATTTTTGTTAGTGTACATCGATGACTTGCTGATTCCATTTTCCGAAATAACACAGGGCTTAGAATACCTTGAACAAACCATTGAGGCTCTATACTTGTCAGGATTTACCATTAATTTAAAAAAATGTAAGTTCTTCGTTCAAGAAATAGACTATTTAGGTAGACATATTTCTAGTGACGGTGTTAGGCCGAGCAACGATAAAGTTAATGCTTTAACCAACTCTCCAGTCCCAGGAACAGTGAAAGAAGTCCGTCAATTCATGGGACTGGCGAGCTATTTCAGAAAATTTATACCCGAATTTGCATATCGTACGGCTTGTATCACTAAACTCACTAAAAAGGACCAGAAATGGCAATGGGGGCCCGAACAAGATGCGGCTCGAGAGTACGTTATAAAACATTTAATTTCCAAACCACTATTGAATATATTTAACCCAAAGCTAAGAACTGAACTGCACACAGATGCTAGTAGCATTGGATACGGTGCTATACTTTTACAAAAAGAGGATAACCAATGCCGTGTCATAGCATACTTTAGTAAACGTACTTCTCCAGCCGAATCTAAATACCCCTCGTATGAATTAGAAACGTTAGCCATTTTTAATGCTTTGAAACAATTTCGAATTTATTTACTAGGTTTAAATTTTACTATCATTACGGATTGTAATTCCATCAAGTCAACCATGAACAAAAGAGATATCTCTCCTCGCGTAGCAAGATGGTGGACGTATATGCAAGATTTTACGTTTGATATTGTATATAAAAAGGGTAAATTCGTTACACACGTTGATTATCTCAGTCGTAATCCAGTAATAACACCTGCAGAATCATCAGGGGTAATTAATATAATTAATGAACCACATTCTCCACCATCTTGGCTACACTCGGCACAAAATAACGACTCGGAGACACAAAATCTTTTAGAAAAGGTTAGGACCGGTGATATAGATACAAACAGATATATTGTCAGAAATAACTTGTTGCTTTATAAAAATGAGGATGGCGATCCACCTAAATTTTTCATACCAAAAGGGTATCGACTCAGTTTATTGCGGTTGTTTCATGACGAAAATTGTCACGTTGGCTATGACAAAACCCTAAACAAAATATCCGAAAACTTTTGGTTTCCTAGTCTTGCTGCTTTTACAAAAAAATATATAAGGCATTGTTTAGTGTGTGTAGAGGGTAAAGGTCATTCGGGGCCAAAACAAGGCCTCCTTCACCCTATAGAAAAATCTATACCATTTCACACATTACATTTAGATTGTACAGGACCATTTAGTGTATCTTCCGAAGGTTATAAACATGTTTTAATAATGGTGGATGGTTTTACCAAATACTGTATACTTAAACCACTTAAGACGCTTAACGGTCAAGAATTAGTCTCAATCTTGCGAGAGAACTTAACTTTGTTCGGTACACCTACCATGATAGTAACTGACAGAGGCACAAATTTTACTTCTGATCACGTACGATCATTTCTTAGAGATATGCAAATAAATCACCATATGATAGCCACGGGTACACCTAGAAGCAACGGCCAAGCTGAAAAATATGTTGGTACTATTATTAATATGTTAACCACTACTGTTAACGATTCTTCAGAATGGCCAAGCGTTTTGTGGAAAATACAATTGTCTTTGAATACCACGATACAAAAATCAACAGGTTTTGCACCAACAAGGTTATTAATTGGTTGCAACGGAAATATACCTCCAATACAGGCTCGCCTAGACGAAATACAAGATACTGATTCCGTTCAAAACATTGATGCTGAAGCTGATAGGGACTTAGCTAGGCAAAATCTTAGAGAGGCTGCAGAAAAGTATAAAAAACGATTTGATAGTACTCGTAGAAATAATTTGGTTTTCAATATAGGTGATATAGTCTATGTAAATCAAAACCACAGACGACACGACAAATTAAGTCCTAAATTCAAAGGCCCTTACGAAATAATTGATATTTTAGAGCATGATAGAATTTCTTTGAAAGGGATTAACACATTAAGGAATCTTATTGTGGCAAAAGAAAAATTAAGGCTTTGGCCGGGAGAATGGGTCGAACAAAATTCTTCTTTTGAGGAGTCCCCATAGCTCCAGCATCATTAGCCATGATAGATTATTATTTCTTTGTTATTTATATTAATTATCGTTTATGTTGTTAGATTTTACTTTATGCAATTACTTACTTTTCTTTTAATGATTGTATATATTTTTTGTTGTTGTCTTAAGTGATGTATACTTGAGAATATTCGTAAATTGATCATATTCATTGTTTATAATTTGTGTTCAATTAACATTGTATGACATAAACTTACGAAAGATTTTACATTACTGCTGGTCGGTCACTGCCCTGATATCAGTCTGAAATTCATTCGCAGCAGGTGATAGGACTGGTATGTCAAGGCCAGAGGCTATTGTATGAACTGCTGGTCGGTCACTGCCCTGATATCAGTCTGAAATTCATTCGCAGCAGGTGATAGGACTGGTATGTCAAGGCCAGAGGCTATTATACGAATTGCTGGTTAGTCGCTGCCCTGATATTAGTTTGAAATTCATGTGCAGCAAATGATAGAACTAATATGCCAAGGCCAGAGACTTCTTGAAAATAATTATAATTAGTTAGGTACTTCGAGAGCGAAGTACTGGTCAGTCTGGCCGTGATAGATTATTCCAATAATTTCAGTTTGTTTATTACACTAAATAAAGTCTGTTTTTTTAATTGGACACAAATAAAGACATCCCTATGATAATTATAACCTTTTTACATGTGATACACAACATTTAATAGTTCCTCATCAAAATCTTATCAATATTATTAAGAAATACTGTTCTTTTGTGTATATGGCATATTTAACTGTTATTTACAACAATAATGTGATTTGTTTATTGATTATGCCATTGTAAGACCAAGTATGTAATTGAACTAATTAATTTCAACATATTTTAACGTAATTTAATCATAGTTTTATGATAAAATACAAATACTAACAAGTCTGTAATAGAATCGTACGATGTGACGTCACTTGTTTACCACCGGCTATAAAAGCCGACGCTCCGCCGTACTCGGCACATTCGCTCCGGAGCAGTCACACCGAACGGACCTAAGTTAAGTAACCTTATGTAATACTCTGTAATAACAGCGTTTTACCCTGAAATAAAACGCTTATTAAATACCTACCTTATTTGAAGCTTAACATATAATGAGATAGGCCTATCTGTTTTCCGCTCGTCTTACCTCTCTGTCTACCCTAGTAGCTCCCTCTCGCTCACTTCCTTCCACTCCTCCACCGGCGCGGCCGCTCGGCTCGCTCTCGTCATTGTGTCGAATTATACCAGGCAGAGGATAAAAGTTAAGCTTCAAATAAGGTAGGTATTTAATAAGCGTTTTATTTCAGGGTAAAACGCTGTTATTAAACACCTGACCGTTATTTGAAGCTTAACATATAATGAGATCTGTTTGTTATCGCCTGGTGGAGGACGCCAATGTGAAGTTATGCACATCTACACGCTGAAGGCGCAAAAGGTAACAATGAAGGTTACAGTAGTTAATTTTTTCTTTAGGAAACGAAATATAAATAAAATTGTAAGTGTGCGAGACTAAGAAAATTTATTAGATCACCATAGAACATAGAACATAGAAATTGTAAAATAAATAAAATGTAGTAAACTTCTTTACAAATTCAATTAAATTGGGCGAAAATAATTTGACATCCCAGAGCTAACAGGGGCCTGGACGACCTCACGCCTATAGAAGCGACGGAATGTGTCACCAGACCTCCAGTTACCTTGTGACAAAATTTCGTCAACTGAGACGTTATCGGCCCAACTTCTGGAAGCGACTGCTGAGCGGACGCTACCAGGAGCTGCGACAATACCAGCCTCTGATAGGAGAGATTTTACCCAACCCGCAATCACAGTACGCGATGCTGGCTTATGATCACCTCTTAAATTAACAAATAAACAATAATTATTTAAGGAATTACGTTTTTGATTAAACAATTTGATACACTGTTTCACCCAAAACACCGAATCGAGGTTTTTATTATTTTCATTTCTTAGTAATTTCCAGCCCGATTGCCTGAAATCAGAACGGTCAGTTTTAGAGCCAAATCTGGGCCATAGAATTATATGATCAGTATTGTCAATATAATGCTCTTGATTGACTGCCAGAAGGGTCAGGTCATGGATACGTCTACCAGAAACCAAAAGCAGCAACATAGCAGTGTGTCTGGCGGTAGCAAAACAGTTATTTTCATTAAATTCATATGAAGACAAAAAGGAAATTAGAACATTGACATCCCAAATGGTTTTCTTATGGGGCACAGGCTTTTTTAACGCAATAGATTTCATAACATGCTTAACCAGTACATGAGCACTTAAGACTCCCGATATTTCGGTATTACAGAGCGTAGACACCACTGATTTGTGTAATAGTATAGTATTGTATGATAGGTTTTCAATCAAATATAGATCGGCTAAATATTTTGCTAGAATTGAACCGGTTGGGCGACATGGATCAGCTTTCTCCTTTTTACGCCATCCTAGCCATCTATGCCAAGCGGCTTTGTATGTACTACGAGTAGAGGAACGCCAGGACGATGAAAGTAGGTCCAGTTGGGAACGGTTCCAATCATTTAGGTTATGAGACCACCCCCACATTTCCACACCTCTAGCGTCATTTCCTGTACTTTGGGAGGTGGAAGGCCCGTCGAGACGTCTACTAGATGGCGGTTCAGATGCCTGATTGTAAAAGGAGCAGCTAGCGCCCGGGATTTGAGATCGGCTCTCCAAAAGACCCGTTCCCACCGAGGCACCACTAACAGAAAGAGGCCGTTGGCCCGGTTGAGATGGGCAAGTACCTTGGGGATTAAATATGGAGGAGGAAATATCCACGCTAAGTGGTAATTCCAAGTCTGGGAAAAGGCGTCGTGGAATAGGGCGAGGTCGTCGTTCTGGTCCAGAGACGCATAATTGATCACCACATGCGCATTTTTCGACGCAAACAGATCTATTACCGGAACCCCGAATCTGTTGAAAATCAGGTCTGTACACGCCGGCAAAAGGTGCCATTCGGGGGGGGATCGGTAGCGAGACAAATGATCTGCGTGGGAGTTGAATCTGCCGGGAATGTGATGAGCGGCTAGGTGAATTTGGTAATGATCTAGAACCTTGAAAATATCGAATGTCAAGTCCAAGAGAGCTATTGATTTCGTTCCGCCTTCCTTGCGAATGAAAGCAACAGCTGTTCTGTTGTCGCACTGCCATAGAACCGTGGAACGACATAGAAACTGACCCTGGTCCTGTAATATCTTCAGTAATGCTAGAAGTTCCTTCTGGTTGCAGTGTATCGGTTGTTCTTGTTCGTTCCACGGTCCCGTGAACGAACGGTCGTCTAGTTGCGCTCCCCAAGCTAGGTCTGAGGCATCGGTTGCTAAGAAATGCGTTGGAGGCGCGAAGTGAATCGGAGAAGGATAAGGGTGGTTCTGCGACCACCAGGTTAACTCTTTCAGGGCAGGTACCGGAATCATGAACTGTTTGGCAACTGGCATCTTGGCGACTGTGTTCAGGAAAGAGAGGAGTGCTCGAAAGTGAAGCCTGCCTCTTGGTACAACAAAACTTGCAAAGTTTAATAGACCTACTAGGCTCTGCAAGGACTTCAAATCGAGAGCTCTCTCTTCTAGGGCTGTCGATACCTTGGCCGTTAGTTTCAGGCACTTTTTCTCTGGAAGAGACTTTTCGTTTACCAGAGTGTCCCACTGAACGCCCAGGTAAACTAGGCATTGACAAGGTGTGAGTGTGGACTTGTCGAAATTCACTAACCAACCGAGATACTGCAACCTCTCTATCGTGATTTGGACATGGGTTTGAAATATCTGTGGGTTTTGATGTACAACCAGAAAGTCGTCTAAGTAGACGATTATTCGAATCCCTTGATCCCTGAGTGACTGAGCTACCCAATTGGATAGGGAGGCAAAGACCTTGGGGGCCGTGCTCAGACCGAACGGGAGGCACGTCATTTCCATTAATTTTCCTCTGTAGATTAGACGTAGGAACCGTCTGTGAGATGGAGCTACGGGAAGGTGAAAATAGGCCTGTGACAGGTCTATTTTGCACATCCAATCTTTTGGTTGAAGGAAGTCTGGGACTCGATAGATATTTATTAATCTGAACCTGCCGGTGATTACGTAATTGTTCAAGGCAGCTAGGTTGAAGATGGGTCGGTGCGACTCGTCGTCCTTTGGCACAAGAAACATTGTGGACACAAAACTTGGCGAGGCCTTGACAACATCTAATACACCCTGGTGTTGCATTTGGGTGATTATGGACGTCATTGCATCCGAAGGAACCGTGCTGAACTGACTTTCGTTTAACGGTGGTATTACAAGTGGCGGTCGATGTAGAAAGGGTATGCGATACCCTTTTATTATCTTTAACAGATAACTTGGGGCACCCAGTTCCTTCCACCGATGGTGGAAATGAACCAGACGACCCGCTCTGAATGTTCGGGTTCGATAGTCAATACTTACGTTTTTTGTTCCGATTGTAATTCTCAGAGGGCGATGCGGCTCGCTTACGGCTATTCTTGCTGTCTTGCTGCCTGTAACCTTGCCGACCTCCTCTGCCTCGAAAGGAACCTCTTGAACCGCCAGAGAATGATGGGCGATTATCGTCGTAATTAGAGCCATGACCCTGCGAGGGTCGGGCATTACAGTAACCCTGCGAGGGTTGATTGTAAGCATGGGAAATATGCGTAGGCGCACAACATCCATGCGCAGTACCCTGCGAGGGTACGTTACGTAAAGCCTGCCCCTGCGAGGGGCGGCGTGCGGGCTTGCTTTGACTTGTTTGCGAAACTGAAGCAGAACTGCCCGGCTTTTGTAAAGGCAAAAAGGCTTTTCGAACACCACCTGCCTTCTCTAGTGCCGTGGCTAGTGACTCCGCATTAAACACGTGCTGACACGACGGAGGGATCTTACGTAACACGGCCTTGACAAGGGGATCGCGCACGTAGTTTGTAATTCCATCCCTTCTCATTTGAATAACCTCCGCACGGTGACCGCAAGTTAATTGTAAAAGATCGGAAGAAACTTTGAAAAAATCCCCCTTCAAAAATAGCTCGTTAACTTTTTCGTATATACCCTCGTAAGACAGATCCGAACCTTGCGCCCACTGTAAAAAACTTCTGATAGAAGTTTGTAAAGCTTCGCGCTGTTTAAGGATGCAGAACGATAAGGCAGCGAAGGCCTTGTCAGCGTGAGCAAGATGGCGTAATGAATCATACGCCTTAATTTCTTCATTCATCTCCAAGTCAATAAAACCGGGGGTAGAATTATAAAGTTTTTGGGTTTCCGCATAACGAACCTCGCACCAATCACTACTATCTAAATGTTGCAAATCCTTTAACGTTTGAAGAAACTCCTGAGGCGTCTTTGGAATATTAGGTTCTTTCAATTTCGTCTCAATTTCAAAAGTAAAATCTGACTGAGCAACGGGTGCCGGCACCTCTACAGAATTTACAATCGGATCTTCGTAAAGTTCGCCACTAACATTTCCGTCAACTAGATTCTCATTAAAGTGTACCACGGGACAGGGCACAGAATTATTGTTGCAAAAAATTAATTGATTTCGGAGGTCATCTATCTGACGTGTTAATTTACGGAATTTCCGGGAATCGTATCGTCGATGCCGGCGTTTGCCCCCCCTTTTTTTGTTGCGGTGACGCGGCGTGGATCTTCGAGGACTCGAGTCCGAAGACGACGAACTCGAGCTGCTAGAGGAGTCGGATGAGTTACTATTCGACGAACAAGACCTAGCTCGCGACTGACGACGAATACGCGATCGTTTTTTATTGTCACTATTAGCGGGAGCACTAGCACTAGCACATGGGGCTTTCGAGCCCGGATTTGAAACACTGTCCTCACTTTCCATGTTAACACGAGCTGTAAAATCTAGGATAGAAAACCACACAAAACAAATAAGCAAAATATGTAGGTGGGTACCAAAAATCTACGTACTTAAATGTACCGAACGGTAACACCGTTTGATTTAAAAAAGGAAAAGGTAAGAAAGGCTTTTTAAACACTTACGTGGAACAGGAATATTATGTGTATAAATTTGCAAAGATATGCAAAATGAACTTACTGAGTCCTGAGCACGACCGTGCGCAGCGGAAAACAGGACGCCAATGACGAGAGCGAGCCGAGCGGCCGCGCCGGTGGAGGAGTGGAAGGAAGTGAGCGAGAGGGAGCTACTAGGGTAGACAGAGAGGTAAGACGAGCGGAAAACAGATAGGCCTATCTCATTATATGTTAAGCTTCAAATAACGGTCAGGTGTTTAATTTTCTAATGTATTTTCAATGATTTATGTGTTTACTTTACTTTGTTATTTATGCTATTTCTATGTCCATAAAAATAAATTGCTAGACGAATTTGCTTACTAGAACTTGTGTATACTCTTTACAAATAAATACCTAATAAACAGCTAATTTCAAATATCTGAATTTTTAAAATAAATAAATGCTTTGTCCCTATGTGCGTCTATTATTTTTAGTAATTCCAAATATAATTAGCTCACACATGCATTGTACCTTCTCGAGGAAATGAAAAATAGCAGTATTTTATTCGACTAAAAATAGCCGACTCCCATAGGCCCCATTGGGCAATCAGTTAAATAGTAGCCGATTTAGACGCCTCGAGAATTTATTGAGTGGTCCAATGGTACCTAACCGGATTTATTTTGTGCTTACCACGCACGGAGCTTTCATTAGTCCAGTCCACGGCGTAGATAGAGATGGAAATAGGATGATTGTTGTGGTGTGAGAGGGAAGGCGATGGATTTATTTGCATGTAGTAATGATTTTATCCTGCCCCTGCTTGCTTCCTTATTTTGCTACTCTTTGGGGCCAATATTTATCTTCATGTCAATGATCATAATTTTCGCCATGACTTATATTACTTATTTGATCTTTCTATATTTCCTGTTAAGGGGCTTACATGACCTAAAGCGCGGTCACTGTCGGACTGCATAGAAAATAAAAAGAAGTGCGATGACACAACGCTGGTAATTTAATGCAAAATATGAAGCAATTATTTAATTACAAAAAATCTATTGTTTGAACAAAAAAATTAAAACACTAGTATTTTAGTATGTTGCTTGTAGAATAATCTGACAAAAAATCTGTATGATTGTATGTATATTAGTATGGTTTTTATTGTAAAAAGAAAGTTTTTAGAGGGATACCTCTAAAAACTTTCTTTCTCATGATTTTTTTCTATCGTATCAAATTAGTTGTAATGTTTTCAACACACTATCTACCTAGCGTGTATCGTGAAGATTATCATATATTTTTCTGATTTTATTTACTGTAGTCGATCATAAATACTTTTATTATTTCTAAAACTTGCGTTTTTTGTGTTTAGGTCCTCTAAGCCCCTTAAGTATGTGATTGTATAGTTTTGTCGCTCGCTAATCTACTACCGAGAATTCGACATATTATGTGTTTTGGCGAAAATAGCTTCCATAATATCTCATAACATACTTACCATAATGCTCGGCACCAGTTGCATAGCATTGCATATTAAATAAGGACGGCCACAAGCGTGTGTATTGTCGTAATTGTACGCTTTGTAGGTGGATTTGTGATCACTGTACCTACACTGCTATTATGGTGGGTGTCATTGCGGGTACGTATTGCAATATCTAAAATTAAAAGAACTCACGTAAAATAACCTACGTTCAAAATCCCTAATGTTTTTAAGTACCTAAGCAACTAACACCTACCTACGAATAACCTAAGTTTAAAATACTGATTGGACTAATTATCAAATGTTTAAAATATCAACAGTCAACACCAACACCAACCAGTCAACACCTAAGTTTGATACACCAACACATTTGAAATACCAAATGGTTAAAATACCTAAAATGATGCATCACTTGCAAGGGTTACGTATTATAATAACTATAGTTATTCTAACAATTTTCGATATAACTACGATTGATTCACATAATTGTTCATAACACATATTGGTCGACTGAACTACTTAATTTTGATTAAACTAAAATTAATTGCACTAACGAACGATTAATCTAATGGTTTTTTTAAGATATTGGATATTCCAACTATGTATGAAATACCTAATGGACGACTCGCCTACAGCTTATTAATACTGCGTGCTCGTTTTATTTCTAACGAAGTCAGGTCGACGGAACCCGGCTGCGCGGGTTTCTGTTTGCAGGTTTTAAAGGAACCTAACCAAACCGAACCTCGGGTTGCCCCTGACGTTGACCGTCTTCTTCTGGTTCAAAAGCACAAAAACAGACAAAATCAGTTTTTTCTTCAAAAACCAATTGCAATACGTACACACAGCGTAAGTATTGCAATATTTTATTTGGATTTTGAACTTTACATACCTATGTAAAGATAGTGGCGCACTACGATAATATATGATTTCACTAATAAATTACTTATTTTATTAACGCTGATTACTCGCAAACGCAATCAACCACATAAACAAACAGTGTAGTCACTTGAAGTTCAACTGTTTGAATTTGTTCGGCTCGGCTCGTATAGATATGTGACGGGGAGTCGGGGATTGCCCTTGGCAGAAAGATCACGGACACTACGCACGCGTTCAAAAATTTACTTGATCTGTTAAGATGCGTTCATAAATCACTTAGTATGTGTTCAAAAACTAACTGGGCGTATAGAAATAGAAAAGTTTGTTTTTCAATCATATTATATTAAGATTCGATTACTCGTTAAAAACCTATGAGATTGTAGGAAAAGAGGCTTCATTTGTTCGATATTTCGAATTCTTGTCTCAAGGATTTGGCACCCCCTTGAAACTGCCGCCCGGGGCAAGTGCCCCAGTTTGCCCCCCCTTAGATCCGGGGCTGGCAATACGTACCCGTTATTGCAAATCTGTTTGACCGTTAACCATTATTTACACCCACGGAAGACTATGAATTCTACAGGATAAGCTATATAGTAAATAAAGCAGATTTAATTTTGACACGGTACTTAAATTTACTTGCACAGTCCGGGTTGTTATAAATCTAGCTGGGAATTTTGGTATTTTCTCCAAAATCAGTTTATTTAGTTAACCACTTTGGTCTTTTTAATATGCTGATATTCATGGTGTCTCGTGAGGTGCCCATGGCTAAATAATAACAGCCGCACAGGTCGATCGATCAGGTTAAGCTACGCTTGTCGCGGTTGGTCTGTGGATGGGTGACCATCTTTACATACCGAGACCCCTCCGTGCCTCGGCAAGCACGTTAAGCCGTTGGTCCCGTCTGTCATTCGTGGATCTTTGACAGTCGTTACGGGTAGTCAGAAGCCCGAAAGTCTGACAACCAGTCTTACCAAGGGGTATCGTATTACCCAGTAACTGGGTTTTAGAGGTCAGATAGGCAGTCGCTCCATGTAAAATACTGGTATTCAGCTGCATCTGGTTAGACTGGAAGCCGACCTCAACATAGTTGGGAAAAGGCTAGGCGGATGAGGTTTCCAAAGAAGGCTATTTTCTATTGGAATCGATTTTAACTAATCATTTTTGGAAAGAATTAGGTGTGAAATGTTCGAGACCAAGTTATCATATTGTATTTTAGAGAATTAGCAATTTTCTGTGTCATAAGTTATTAAAAATAGGGAAAATAATTAATGTTTATATTATCACGCCTTTTTTCGACGGGTAAGCAGAGAAGTCTCATGTAATAGACTTCTGCTACTGAGCTGCTACTCATCTGGGCTGTATACTGTACATTTACTCAATATTTTATACCAACAACGTAACTACAATAAGAATATTTTACATAAAACCGCTAGTGAGAGTAAACTAGAATTCCGTAGCAAATGATTTAATTAAAAATGGCTGTACTCGTCGAGCGGGCATCCGGGAACAGCTTGTTAGTGGCATGTTATTATATGACGTCATTAGGTAGGTAGGACAAGTCTCGCTCATTCTTGGTCGGGTGTCAGTTATTTTGCACCGACTTGTATATTTTGAGGAGGTTTTTTGTGCATCGGTTTGAAGATGCCAACAATTTAAAGAACCAGGGGGCCTAAAAGGTCACTTTGGCAGAATCATAAAAGGATAACATTATGAATCAGAATGAATAGTTAACTGTTAAGTTAATCGTATCAAATCCCATTGGTGAAGGATTTTTCAGTTATTATTTTTTGTCTGTGCTAAAATTCCAATCAATCCAATCCCAATCTCTTTGATTATACCTACATAGTGCAGCGAAAAACACGGACTGTCTTCGCCATATTATCATTCATGGTTATAGATATCAAAGGAAAATATTCCAGAGACGCCAACGGCTTCAAAAATACGGTTTAGAAAAAATCGTAATGACAGATGACAGTAAGAATATTGCGTTGTTGAGAAGCTCGTATTGTTGCCTTTGTAATCAACTAACTTTTATAAGTCACTAGCTTCTGTCCGTGACTTCGTCCGCGTGACTTTTCTTCTAATTGTTCCCACGACCTACCACGTCGCATCGCATCGCCTACCCATGGTATTACTTCGTTTTCACTTAGCATTCTTTCCGACTCTTTTTCTTTTTGCTTGGCCCCTAAGTGCCCTAGCCTGATGTTAGATAGCCCGTAGCCTTCCTTACGAATTGGGTATCAAATACAAAGAATAAAAATCCGACTGATAGTTTCAGAGATTAGCGTGTTCAAACAAACTCTAACGTTATTATTAGTATAGTTATAGATGATTAGTAAGGATTCCTCTTGATGTTACACACAGTAGTATACGAGGTAGGTACAGAAGTAGTGACAGATTGCTCCTAATGTGTTCAGGCCCATCATTTACGAGCACCAGGGGAAAAATAAAATAAGCAAATTACTTTTTAGGACGCAAAATCTGTCTATTACACTCTGAAGGGCATAGATTTCGTAGATAGGTACCTATTAATATTTTTTTCAAATAAATCTACGCCTTTATCGATGAGTTCCTGAAACAAACTGACAACCTGCAAATCGCTTGAGAACTATAGTTTTTCCAGATACCTTTTTTTGGATTTAGAACGGTTGTTTCTTCCAAAATATGTATTTCAATCAATTACTAATTCACCTTTTTTACCGGAGTTACCAACATAGCTTGCAGAATAGACAATTTCAAATGGTAGTGTGCTGGCCATTTTTGTCGAAGGACCGATGGCAGGTGGGGCAGACAAGTCCTGGAGTGGAGACCGTGTATCGGTAAGCGTAGCATGGGACCCCCGCTAGATGCTGTACTCTGGACGCTTTTAAGGCGTACGTCTTTTTACTTCGTTCTCATATTACCTATATAATTATAAATTAAACATTAATGATGTAACTAATATTTTTGTAAAAATTTCCTTGGAGTGTTCTTGCGCGATCTTCTCCATAGGTACCTAAGCTTTGGAATGGGCAACTAGCGTCTTATTTTCTGACTGACCGACTTTTTTACAATTCAAAAGTGCCTGTACCTAAATGGTTTAATTGACATAGGTGTCTGGGAGAGACTGGATGCGGAAGGTTGAGGACAAGGTGATGTGACTCAACCTTGGAGAGGCCTATTTCCAGCAGTCGACTGCGATAGGCTGAAATGATTGATTGACTAATTCTAGATTTTTCCCGGCTATGTAGGGGTCGACTTTCAGCTTCGTGATCGACTTATAGTTTTGCGCAGGTTGCTTTACCCAAGCTGGAGTCACAAGCTGGACCGACAACGTGACGAATCCGCTAGATAAGCCCTGGATGTGGTGGCGATGGCGATGCGTAGGAAAGGGCTGTGTCCAGCTTCAGACGTCTTCCTCCTCAATGAAGATAATGAACTTGTTACAATTTCTGATTTAAATAAAGCCAAGACTGTGCCTTTTATGTTGATCTAACTTAAGTTTTTATTTACACAAGAACAATATTTTACAACATAAAGTATACCCACAAACTTTGACTTTTTGACTTTGGTTATAAAGTTATACATCGGTATAAAGAGATACGTCTAAGAATGAAAATGGGCACGACGACACAGAGACTGCACAGTCTTCAGCTGTTATGTTGTGCCATTTGTCTGTGGCCGATGACTGTTGTCTGAAAACAAAATAAAATCGCTTTTAGAATAATGAAAAAACTATGTTGTTAAAAAGTATATATGCTCCTATTAATTTTTAAGTATTTTAATACTTTATTTGAATAACGCCTTTGCGTGTTTCATTAAGTATTAGAAATCTTTTTGTTCAGGTTTTCCAGTTTTTTGTTTTTTAAAACATAGGTAAGTAGAAGAAAATACGTATAACGGTTATGGATTCTCAGGAGATAAATTTCGTACTTAAGTTTTCCAATAACAATAACTTCTGATTTAAAATCTAATTTCCAGAAATAATGTTTTAACCGAACCTTAAACTTTTGTTTCAACCAGACCCACGTTGTAATTCCCGAACGTGAATGTCCATTTTGGCGTAAAATTTGCTAGTAATTTCATTTGAGCGTTTCAACGGGCGTCACTTAAGACCATAATTTCATTAAAAATGTCATTTTATATTACCTGAAAATCATTTTTAAAAGTTTGTGGTATATTTTTCGTGGTTCACGGATCGTTTCCATTTCGCAAATGGCTCGCCGGACGCACTGGAACCCATTGAGGCCGTTCCTAGGGCAATCAATTTGTCTTTGGTGAATGTTTATGGTATTTTATGAATTTATGTATTTATATTGACATGTTTGTGAATGTGGGTTGAAGTGGGAGTTCTGTGAACAAGGTTTTTATTAGGCTGTATGCTGGTAAAACTTGGATCGACTTTTAAAGTTACACAGGAATATTGATACATTAGTATGCAGATGAAGTATATCTATATAATATAATAATAATAATAATAAAGCTGAAGAGTTTGGTTGCTTGTTTATTTGAACGCAATAATCTCTAGAACTACTAGTCGGATTTGAAAAATTAATTTTGCATTTGATAGCCCAATTCTTGAGCAAGGGTTAATAAGTTATCATCATGCTAGAACAATTAGGAGCCGAGCAAAAAGAAAGAGAGAGCGAAGAAAGAAAAGCGTATAGAAAGAAACAATTTTCCTGTAAGAGAAAGTTATCTATTGGTTTATGTTATTTGTATTACAAGTATATAGGCCGACCGCTTAACTGAGACGTTGCCTGAGGTAGCAGCGCGGTGCGGGAGGGGTGTGGTGACGTGATGCGAGAGCTCAGTCATTCGTCAACTTGTGACAACTATCACCCCTCCCGCACCGCGCAGCTACCTCAAGCAACGATAGTTAGCATCTAGTTAGCACAGTCTTTTGGGTGCGGTATTAACACAAGAGTAAACAGATATTTGTTGGAAGAATGAGGTCAGTGCTCTCAAAAACTTAAGTAACTGTAACATCTATTCTTTATGGAAAAAAAGGTAAGTGCGAGACCACAAAAGATCCTTTGCAGTGAGGAGAAGGTGAATAGTGAACAGATTTATTGTTAATTAAAACGATAACACCAATTACATTAATTAACATAGAGATTTGAACAGGTATGGTATACAAAAATATTTAAAACACTAATATGTAATAGAGGATACCCTAGTATACTTCTTTTCACAAAACATCAGACATATACGCAAGCAATACAACCAAGAGACGAAAATAAGAAACGAAATATGAAAGATTGTGACGTTCTATATCTGTGTGACCCATACTCTCATTAAATAATTACGTTCCCACTGCTGGCACACAGGCCTCTTTTCAATGAGAGGGAGAGGGCTGTAATCTACCACGCGGACCCAGTGTGGATTGGCAGATCCGAGTCACATGTCTTCGAATTTCTGGTTCTAGTACTATGCGGGTTTCCTCATGATGTTGTTCTTCATCGTTTTGAGATGAGTGGACCAGAGTGGTGGCACTCTGGTCCACTCATCAGAGTAAGGAGGGAGGTATTATTTATCAAAGTCACATAGCGTAATATCAGTAACAAAACAGTGGCACTCCGGGAGTGCCGACAGAAGTGAAAACAAAACACAAACATAATACTTTGCCATCACTCACTGACATATTGGATATAAATTAAAACCGAGCACATCCCGAGGACAGCCGAATGCATCCGAAGCGGCTTTTTAATCGTCTTATAAACAAAACACGCGCGGTGTTGCTTACGTTAACGTTAAGAAGTTTTCACTTCAAAAACATTACAGTAATTCACGGCAGAGGTTAGGTTTGGTTAATGAAGACCAATAGATTTACTTACTTGTCTAAAAGAGTCTCTGTATGACTATAAATAGTTCTTCTATGAATAAAATGGTTTCTATAAGGATGGAAGGTGTCCGGTGGAACATCCCAGTTCATGCGGAACCCGAGCGCTTGAGCGAAGATTTGGTTCCAGGGCACCATGTTGATTTTGCAGTTGAAGCGGAGCTGAAATCAGTCAAAGCCATATAAGTTAGACATAGTTATTATGAATACAAGGTATCAAGTAGTAATGGTAGTATTATCAAGAGAATCAAGTCTGCAGGGCTAGATCATGCTCTGAAGTATAATAGGTTTACTATTGATTAGAGATCCAGCGTTCTAGAAGTTGTCGTTTTCCGTTGCCTCATTGGATTGGACTGCTCTCAAAATGTTGAAGGAAAAAATTGTGAGGAAAGCGGCATGTCCTACAACCAACATTCGAAGACATGTGACATCTATCGGCCCGCACTGAGCCTGCATGGAAGATGACAGCATACTCCCTCTCGGGAAGGGAGGAGGCCTGTGTCCCAGCAGTGGGAACATTATTGAGTGATTATTAGATTTTTTTTAGATTAGTTTATAATATAACTGGATTGGATCTATACTATGCAGATAAGTTTGGTTTGATCGTTATCACTCTATGCATCAGTTATCATCATAAGCAAAGTGCTCTTAGTGTAGATATGAAAAAGTAAAAATTTCACTAACAGTAAAAAACTTTTTTACAGAAAAAAAAAAACAACCGTCTTCCAAAAAAAAAAAAAACACTACAAAGTGAAAAATATCTTTAATAAAAGTTTTTATTTTTCACTTTTAGTTGTACCTACTTACCCTAAGCAAATTCATATAACACTACTTGCTATGTGAATATCAGTGACAGGAAGCTATTGAACACATCTGCCTACCCCTTTAAAGGGTACAGGCGTGATGTTATGTTGTGTGATTGCGTAAACAATGCATGCATATGCTATAGCAGCAATCGCGATTAATTTGCTGGCATTTATTGAAGAGTTCCGTTGTCTGTCTCCGAAACTCATCATCAGGTTTTTACGAAATTTAAATGGGACCATTTCGGAATAAACTTCTTTCGACAAAAAAAAAATTTGCATTTCCGCCTATATATGAGAGAGTTATGCCCGAACATACATAAGAAAAAATATAAACATCCGAATTGAGAACCTCCTCCGGTTCTCAATTCGGATGTTTATATTTTTTATTTTAAATTTTGTTTTAAATTTTGAAGCATGTTTTTTGAAGTCTGTTAAAAAGAAGAAGCAGCCATTTATGATACGACCAAGACATAATGATATAAAAAAATATAATACAAATACTTACGAAGAAATGTGTCATATTTTTGAAGCTAATGTATCTTCTTTGGCGGTGATTGGTAGACTCATTTGCCTTACCAAAGTCTATAAGAATAAACACTATAAAACAAATATAGCACACCACACACACATGAATGTACTTGTACATTTTGTTGCCAAAATTATACTGGATACAAATTGTAAGCAAAAACAGGATTTTATATTTAGAAGTAATAGTTTGTAAACCCGCTTGAATTAAGCAGGCAGATACAGTACAATTTACTTCATCGTTATCATTTATGTACCCATATTGTTTTACAAACCCACAATTTCAAAAATATATGCTAATAATTTTTGACCTGTCTGGGTATTTTGTGCAAATCGTGTTCACTTTCTCACTTGTGCCTTTATTGAATTCAATGAGCAATGCAATCCAAATTATTAAAATGTATTCCACTTTTATTAATATACACACTGATTCTATCCTCTATAGAATTTATTAACTTAATACACATGATGTCTCTCCTAATATTTTTTAAATTATCGTTGGTTTTAACGTCACATTTTCGTCTTAAATTTAGATTTTTAAACACAAATTTTTGTACACAGCACACTGTAAAGATGAGGTGTAACATAGAAATAATAAAAGCGACAATATTCGAACGAATATGAGCCTTCACAGTCAAAGGAGGTCATATTTGATGTATTATTTATCAACAAATTATTGTATTTGGACAACGTAAACTAGTTTATTGAATGTGGGTTGAGTCTGCCTCTGTTTTAGACCACATTAAAGAAAGTGTGAATTGTAAAAAGGTTAGGGGTCTTGTCATACGAGTGCTTTAAGAATCTTGGAATATTTTCAGCATCTCAAACATATATCATCATATTTGGGAAATTGTGTGATATACTGAAAATATTCCATGATGCTTTTGCAGACGGTACTGCAAACATTCATGGTTTTTGTAACTGAAAAATGTCTGCCTTATTTTGATAATAACTAAAAAAATAATATATTTGTTAATATTTTATTACACCTATTCACAATTATATATTTTAGATATTTTTTATTTTCGAATATTGTACAATAAATGACTCATTTCACTCTACTACTTACTCTACTACTTTTCACTCTCTACTACTCTACCATTTCACTCTACTGCTCATTTTATTTAATACTTCAAGCACATACATGTATAGAGGTGGACTTAATGCCGTAGGCATTTTAATTTTTCGGTTTCCATCGTGTGTAAGTGTTTGTATTTCATATAGACGTCATAAAAAGGCATAAACTGAATTAAATAGAACATAATACTGTAGTTATTTTATTCGAACTATTTACAATAGATTTAAAAACTTAAGATTTAACAATATCCGTGTAAGGAGCAACTTGTAACAGTGATAAGGGACAGGCAGACAATCAAGCATTACAATCTTCTGAAGTTGTATTTTGCCATCGTTCGGTTGTTAATGATATTCTTCTGAAACACGATATAAAGACATACCTACGAGAAGCAGCAGCTAAAAAGAAGAAAATAATGTTGTTCAAACACCTACAAATTAGAAGTTCAGATGTGCAATTGTGCTATAAAAATGTCCTGAATTCCAAAGAGTTTTTGTTGTCAATATATTTTTTTGTAATCTAATATCTAAATAAACAGTAGCCTACCAGGTTTATTTTATCATTCTCTTGCTTTTGTCCCAATTTATTTGACTTCGGAGCAGCATGTCTTCTTTTTCCATATTTCTCTATTAATCATCAGCTCAGTCGTCACCCTAAAAAATGAATGAAGAAAAAAAAGGAAACAGAAGAGTAATGTATGAATAAAAATGTATGGATGGACTGTGTGAAAGATGATATGGCTTTTTCACACATTCTATCCATAGTTTTCTTGGTCTTTCCCTATTCGTATAGCGTATAAGGAAATATTTTGAGTATGAACATGGTATAGCGAGCCACATTCATACCTACTCAAAATATTTCCTTACGGCATTACCCTCATTCCTCGGCATCACATACCCATGCTATGACAAACAATTTTTACATGACTTTTTTGCTACCACTTCGTCTCCACTAGGTATCAAGTAACGATTCCAGCTCATTCATACGGTATGCTTATACAAACCTAGTCACCACTACATGCAGAAAGAACAAATTGCTCTAATCTGGGATCACTCGGTCCTCTATGCATTTACATACATCTTTATTTCTCGATTAGCATATAAATAAATCCTATTACAGAATTAGCATACTACGTGCATATGAAAGAAATTTGTTACCTAAACTATTTTTAAAAGTCTGTGGTATATAACGTTGGGTTCCGAGATCATTTGCATCTCGCAGATGGCACGTCCCACGCAATAGAAGTGGTCTAGTCAGTTTCTGAAAAAGGAAGGAGTATTTAAGTTGTTTCAATTCAAACTTCTATGTGGTTTTTGAGATTTATTTTTAGATCTAAAATTTATTAACGGTTTAGTTTTCTTAATCGTGGACAAAATGCAAGTCACTGATTTTTTCCCAGTCCGGTTCTTTCCTCTCACAGAGAGGAGGCCTGTGTCCCAGCAGTGGGCACACTATGAGCTTATTATGCTATTATGCTTATTTTGTTGTTATTTCAGAGTAAAGCTACACGGTGCGAGTTTATTGCTTGTGGTATACCATAGTATTGAAGCAACAATTTGATTGTCACCGTCTAAACAACACGTACAATTGTGATTGTACGTGTTGTTTATGTAGTTGCCGTTCTAAACAGGTGTAAGCACCATGTACAATAAAATTGCATTCAATTCGGGTATAAAAAATCTATAATTCAAATAATGAGCGAATGAAACAAGTTAAAGAAATCTTTAGAAGACGTTCAATTAAATTAAATGAAATATTTGGCAGCACAAACACAGACAACACTTAAATCAATTGTATAAGGACGTGCATTCTCATTCAAGACTTGCATTCAATTATTATATGCCATTTTATGGAAATCACAGCGTGTATAAAATTGTATGCAATTTTTGAATGGCAATAATTGAACGTGCTTTATGGTATGCGATTATTGCTCTTGAACGTTCCAGAAACTTGTTCCGTGTAAATGGGGCTGTAATTTAAAAAATACATTTTATTTAATGAAATAGGTTACTTCACCCACTGCTAGATATAAGCTGAAGTTGAAGAAAGAAATGATGGCCTTATATGGATGGACATAATGTTATTTGAATGGAGTTTTAATCCTTCTAAGTTTTATAAAGATATTTTTACATCAAAACATTTTAAAAGTCCTTACTTATCCAGCAGCGTTTCCACGTAATCATAAATATCCCTGCGGTGAATGTGGTGGAAGGTACGAAAATTAGGCGAAGGTTCGGCCCAATTCATGCCGAACCCTATAGCTTGGGCCAACAGCTGGTTCCAAGGAATTATGTTCGCTTTGAAGTTGAATTTTAGCTGAAAATTTTAAGAATGTTATTGGAAATCGTTTGAATCTGCCAATTATTTGAATTTTAATTGGTGCTTTTGTATATTGAAGGTGTAAAAATATAACCCTTCTTGGCAGTCGAGTAAAAGGACAATGACTAACGAGATATTTATTAATTTGTTTAATTATTCTATCTTCTTTTATCTTTTCTTGGTTGTTCTACAAAGATTGAAGAACAACAAGAAATTAACCATAAAGCGAAGATATATTGTATCAATATTGCTCTTTCGGAGTGCAGTAGGTACTCAAAGCAAATTATTTTATCTCACTAGGATTCTAAAGGGTAATAAAAAAAATAGTAGTATATTTAAAAAGTACATATGGTACTCATGTATTATGTTCTCATCTTAAATGTCTTTTCATATTTTTTCACCCCTATGAACGTTGGTTATCCAGAAGTACTAATTTTTTACTGATTTGAAATGTACTTGCATTTACCTCATCATCAGCCTAGCCTTTTCCCAACTATGTTGGGGTCGGCTTCCAGTCTAACCGGACGCAGCTGAATACCAGTATTTTACATGGAGCGATTGCCTATCTGACCTCCACAGCTCAGTGACTGGGTAATACGATACCACTTGGTAGGACTGGTTATTAGAGTTTTCGAGCTCCTGACTACCCGTTACGACTGTCAAAGATCCACGAATGACAGCCGGGACCAACGGCTTAAAGTACTTTCCGAGGCATGGAGGGTCTTTGTATGTAAAGATGGTCACCCATCCACGGACCAACCGCGGCAAGCGTAGCTTAACCTGATCGATCAAACCGTGCAGCTGTTATTACTTTGCTACAAGCCCCTCATGCATGCATTTACCTAATAACATAACTTAATCTTGATACTCACATTATCACATAGAACCGCGTCATATTCAATAAGGATAGGAACCACCTGTTCCTCTCCAGCACCGTCTTTGTATCATTAGCCTATAGTATTTATGCTTACTTACACTTTACTTTCATCACGCATAATACTATTTATCATTACTTACACTTTAATACTATTTATCATCCTTTTTATTTGTTTATATGTTTACATTATACTTTTACTCAATTTTCATGTTGTGACACGTCAATTGTCAATCTGTCAGTTACTTTTTAAATGTCTTTCTGGCTTAGTCTATGGTAATTACTCTTTGGTCTAAATAACTTAAATTATTTTTATCAATATGTTTAGCTATTGTATTATTAAGATTATTATGATTGTTTAGTCTAAATAACTTAATTTTAAATTAGATTTGTAATATTCTTTACGCACTCGTGGATATGTCTTGGCCGGATACACATGTCAGATGAGATGATGGCCACATAGAAGAAAACTGATATTTGAAAATGGAAGACTATTTAGAAACGAGCTCACGAACAGCTGGAGGCTGCTGGCATTCGAGTCTTGGGACTGAGACATTAAGCATCAGAAAACTGCTTGGTTTTTGCTGTGTCAACTTGAACTGCTTGGTTCTGCTGCGACATCTTTGACTAACCCAGGGGATCCAGCTAAAGATTCCACCTGGGACCTTCTACTTCTAATCTTCGCGAGCTAACCTCGTATAACTTGCTACCCTGACGCCTGATACCCGTTCCTGCAGTGCTGAGCTGATTCCATAACGTGAACTATAAAACTCCAGTGAGTGCGCGCGTGTGTGAACTATAAACTTCCGAGAGTGCGTGCTATTAGTACTTTTATAATTAGCTGTTTTTTATAACTTTCTGTATTTTATCTTCCCTAATAAAAATTATTGGACGGTCTGCTTACCCTCTATTTTAAATAAGGTATAGATCGTTACAGTTTGGCGCCACAACGTTAAAATAACTCGAACTCACCCCCTTTTTCTAAATTCTAAAAAAAACTAGCACTAGGTATCTATTTTTGAACTCCTTATTTGGCTTAGTCTTTTGAATACTAACTAACTTATTTTTCTTCTTCAGCTCTCTTCTTGAAGACTCCTATATTCGACTCAACACTTCTTCATACTGAACATCATCTTTTACTTCATTCTCAAACATCCCACTACCGAAAGGTAGTTGGCATCCATTCTTCGCTTGTCAGTGTTTTTAAAACCATTCGTGGTCACTTACAAGTTGGGGTTTGGCTTACTCTACGACGTACTATTGGACAATATCCCGTAGTCGTTTCCTCCTACACTTAACTCTTTACCAATACATCACTACACTGCACCCCACATACTTGCACACTACAGCGTTTACCCATTGGTAATCGTACTCATTCTTCGCTTGGCGTGTTTTTAAAACCACCTCGTGGTCACTACCAAGTTAGGGGATTGAGACACTTCACGACTGAAACAGGAGAATATCCTGTGGATGTTTATTCAAACCTATACATCTACACAACTCCTATAACAAATACTCCACTATCCTCTTAAACACTTATTATATAATATATTTATACTTATATCTGGGAATCATACCGAAATAAGTATATCGTGGGCTCTCAAAATATTTTTCTAATTGTTATTGTTTGACATTGGTTGCTAGGTAACTAGCCATAGTGCATTTGCATCGAGTATTAGTCTTTTTGCGCGGTGGCAAAAGTAGGTACTAAACTTTATGCATTAGTTCCGAATTTCGCCACCAACACAAATAAGTTTTCATTGGTTTTCGATTTTTATTTTGTAGACTGTCTTACTCTTAAATTTATATACACTTTTGGACCGTGTCCAACACTACTCTCTTGACGTATTACTCGGAGCTTACCGACTACTGTATTGCGGGAGCTGCCCTGACGTTTACTCGGAGCTTACTAACTGCTGCCCTTGACGTTTTACTCGGAGCTTGCCGTCTACTGGTATCACGGGAGCTGCCCTAGCGTTTTTTGACTGCGGTGTTGCGGTTCAGACCTAACCCCTTTATCCCTTCTTGCCTCTTATTATAACTCATAGCACTCTTGAGACAATACTTGAGTCCTTCCTAACATTAGAGTTTTCTTTAACTCTGAACCCTCTCTTAACTAATAACACTCTTGAGATGACACTTGAGTCCTCGAGTTTTCTTTAACTCGACCCCTCTTTTCCTCCTTCCCTCTTTAACTAATAACACTCTTGGGATGACACTTGATTCCTCGAGTTTTCTTTGACTCAGACCCCTCTATCCTTCCTCCCCTCTTAACTCTTAACACTCTTGAGACGACACTTGAGTCCTTTCTAACATTCGAGTTTTCTTTAACTCTGACCCCTCTCTTAACTCATGACACTCTTGAGATGACACTTGAGTCCACGAGTTTTCTTTAACTCAGATCCTATAGACTCGCATGTTTATACTCTTTTACACTCTTTTGCTATCCCTATATTTGTACCTTTTTTTTTTCTCGTATTATACTATATTCATAACTCATCCCTTTCTTCTTTCCTTCCTCTATAATAGAGTTCCTTTTGATTTATTAAAACTCTATTTGTTTTTTAATTCATTCATCGGTTCTTAAACCATTAAAAGATTAATTTTAATCTTTCCTATATAATTATCTATTCTTTTCTACAAGTTAATATGATAACTTGTCTATTTCTATCAACTCTAAAAGTTGATTGGAGCGGTTGATAACTCCATAAAAATAAGCCCTTGTTGACTATCGACTCTAAAAGTTGATTTTCTGACTATCGACTCTAAAAGTTGATTTTCTGTCTATCGACTCTAAAAGTTGATTAGGAGCGGATGACAACTCCTTTAAAAATAAGCCTTTGTTAAATCTTTATATTTTCATCTCATTAGTGGTTTTAGACGCGAGCGGATTACAACTCCTTAAATAAGCCTTAAAGTTATGACTTATCAGGTTGAGTAGTGATCATTGAATGTGAATCCTACCTGACCTAACTTCGTAAGATGTCGGTGTGTTTGAATGAGTTATGTAAGTTTTGTGAATGCTGTAATATTTTAACCTTAGCAAAATTTTTGTTCTAGGCCAAAAATTTTCTCGGGGTCGTTGGGGAAATATAGTATTTATGCTTACTTACACTTTACTTTCATCACGCATAATACTATTTATCATTACTTACACTTTAATACTATTTATCATCCTTTTTATTTGTTTATATGTTTACATTATACTTTTACTCAATTTTCATGTTGTGACACGTCAATTGTCAATCTGTCAGTTACTTTTTAAATGTCTTTCTGGCTTAGTCTATGGTAATTACTCTTTGGTCTAAATAACTTAAATTATTTTTATCAATATGTTTAGCTATTGTATTATTAAGATTATTATGATTGTTTAGTCTAAATAACTTAATTTTAAATTAGATTTGTAATATTCTTTACGCACTCGTGGATATGTCTTGGCCGGATACACATGTCAGATGAGATGATGGCCACATAGAAGAAAACTGATATTTGAAAATGGAAGACTATTTAGAAACGAGCTCACGAACAGCTGGAGGCTGCTGGCATTCGAGTCTTGGGACTGAGACATTAAGCATCAGAAAACTGCTTGGTTTTTGCTGTGTCAACTTGAACTGCTTGGTTCTGCTGCGACATCTTTGACTAACCCAGGGGATCCAGCTAAAGATTCCACCTGGGACCTTCTACTTCTAATCTTCGCGAGCTAACCTCGTATAACTTGCTACCCTGACGCCTGATACCCGTTCCTGCAGTGCTGAGCTGATTCCATAACGTGAACTATAAAACTCCAGTGAGTGCGCGCGTGTGTGAACTATAAACTTCCGAGAGTGCGTGCTATTTAGTATTTTTATAACTAGCTGTTTTTATAACTTTCTGTATTTTATCTTCCCTAATAAAAATTATTGGACGGTCTGCTTACCCTCTATTTTAAATATGGTAGAGATCGTTACAAGCCTCGCCTACATCTATTAGAATGAATGCGACTACATTTATGTAGCATATCCAGTATGTATGTTATGTAGTATACAGCGTGGCGCTACAATGGTGACATTAATTTAACACACGTGTAGGGCTAGTGCCCTTTAATCATATTAATTTTAGTAGGTTAAAATAACTCATAAATTGAAAAAAAATTTTTTTCAATCAAACTAAATGATAAAAATGTAACTAAAATTGGGATCACCCTTGCAAAAAATCATTCATGAAATTACTTACCTACGTTACGCTGGCTTACGTTAACTCGGAGCGGCAACGCGTCGCTTCACGCGCTGCCACTTTTCGCGCTTTAATATCGTATGGACGGTACTGTGATGAACTTGAAAATGCCTAGCGCTCTGGCGGAGGCTAGTTTTGGGTTGGTTTTGGAAATATTGTAGCACATTTTCAGTTAACTGGATTGGGTTTTGTCGTGTAGGTGGTCGATCAGGGCGTTGAGACCTAGGATCCACTGGCCGGTTTTCGCGGATGCGCTGAAGAGCTCCTATAATAGTGCGAGGATTAGTAGGGCATTGTCTTGAACCGCCATATCTCTCGCGATTATGTCCTTATGGCAAGAGCGGCATTTTGACGACATTCTCCGTAAATTAGGATCATGTCCGCATATTCAGCTGCTGTGTAGTTCGGATGTGTATTTGCCATCACGATCACAAGTTTACACAAGCACTAATAACACAAATAAAAGCGCCCGTATCGCAAGAGATGTCAACGTACCTACTAAATTAGAAAACGAAAACAAAACATAGCGTCTTTATCGCAGTACCATAATCTAATTACTCATTAGTTCATTACACAAAAATAAATAAATAAAACAATAGGTAAGCGTCTTTTTCGCGGAAACATTCACAAAATTAGTCGACGTAATTATGTGCACTACTGTGAAGAAGTGTGTCAAGGGCACGAGTTAGGCTAGCACTAGCACTAGATATGCAAAAAAAAGAATTAGATTTCGCTGCGACGCGACGGGGTGGGGGGAGGGCACGCGTCGCCTGCGCCGCCCGCTCGCCGACAAAGGGATATCACGTTACTTTAAAGTATTGTTTATTTATTTTAATTTCATTGATGCGATGTTATGATCCGTGACCTCGGCAAATGACCGCTGCGCGACAGTTCTTTAAGTACAGGTTGCTCCAAAATGCTATTTTAGAAAACTTTAAATAAATCCGCAAATAATAACGTTTAATGGAAACATAATTTCTTCATGAAATGAAAATGTGAAAACGTATATGTGTGTTAAATTAATGTCACCATTGTACCGCCACGCTGTATACCAGTGGAATGAATTTATTCATACAGTACCCGGCGATACATATAGCACATCGACCTTTACCTTTTTTTTTCATTTTATACAAAGAATAAAAATAATTATCAAAAGAAGCAAATCATAATTGTTTTAACAGCTCCTAATAGATACCGGACTGTTTGTATTTCGTGCGACAGAGATAACGCTCTACGAAGCCGAAATTAGCTGATTGTCTTTTTCCAAAGGTCGATGTGCAACATTTATCGCCGGGTACTGTATTTTGTTTGGGCAAGTTCTGTTTTGCTAATGGGCATGCTGGTTTATAAGGCTCTCCTTTTAAAAGTTAGAATCCAAGTCTTAAAAATATTTTCAATGCATTTTTATAAGGAATAGTTAATTCGGAAAGTTAGTCTCTAAGTTTATGTTTAGACCCAGGTTTTAACCATCGAGCCATATTTTAATTTGGAACTTAATTCCGACAAAGCTAATGTTCGAATTACAAAAATTGACGTTCGAACCGAATCTGAGTTGTCAGCTTTGTATTAAGAACTTTACTTTAAAAGTATCTAACTTATAGATCATGCTAATTCTTACTTTTGAAACAAAAATACAAAAAAATTGTCATGAAATAGGTACCTATGACTATGATGAAAAATAGCTCAAAAGTAAGCTGTATTGATATGAAAGGTATAAAACCGCCATACGATGGGACTATCAGAGAAAATGAACAAAGTAAACTATTTCAAGAAAGTAGGATTTATTTAATGTTTTTATTCATACAGGGTCAAATAAAATTAGCTAGCTAAACTTTGCAGACGTGATTGAGTATCGGTATCCAAACATGATATAATTCAAATAAAAAAGATTTAATGTTTCATTTTTAGGGGTCAACGACCGCTGGTAGTGTTGTTACTTGAAGTATGAGTTGAGAAAATATGTTTTGTTGCGTTTTGATATTGATATAATCACGTTTGTGAAGTTTACACAAAAAAAATGACATTTTAAAAACTGATATCTCAAGTGAATACGCTAACTACGGTCGATGGCCCCAAAAAAAAGGCTTCAAATTAATTTCTTTTTTGTTTTATCATGTTTAGATATCGAATATCCATCACGTCTAAGGAGTTTCGCTAGCTAATTTAACCCTGTTTAAGGCTATTCTATGACCTGACCTACAATTTTTGGTAATTTATCGTGGTACTTATACATGGTGTTATAAAATTTAAAAGCCTCTTAGCATAAATAGATAATGCAACATGGATTTTAAGCGACCAAAGCGGCTAAAAGTGCAGGAACTGGTAAAATTTATAATTTTATGCTATCAACAATTATTTTATATTAATAACTTTAGGCGGAAATTTTCAGCCACTTTGTCAACTTTAACAGATTTATAACATAATTTTATTCTTTATGGATTTAGTAGCCTGACGGAGTATTTTTTGGAAACAGTTTGACTAGTCATGCAAGAAAATAATCATTCTGTAGAAAAACAGTTAACGGTTAGCCATTATTTGTTAGTCGTGATCAACGGTACGTTAGCCGCGGATAATCTTGACACTGTCAAGTTAGACACGAATGTGATACTTTGCTTTACACATGAAGAAATAGAAAAATAAAAAGAGATTAAAAAAATAATGTGATGTAAAAGTAGATGATGAAAATCGCCTAAATATTGTGAACATAGAAGAAAAAGAAGTAAAGACGACTGAAATCATTTAATTAGAAATCAAGAAACTGATAATTAATATGAATTTAATAATAAATTCAGCGTTGCTATTAACAGTGTTGGGAGTTCATGCCCAAGTACAAGTTAATGATACTTGTGATGAAATTGAAGTACACAAGAAAAGTGAAATCTTATCACGGAGGAAAAGATTCATCATATTTCCTGAAGGCAGCTCTCTACAATTGGGTAAGTGTGAAATTAAAATAAACAATATTTTGAGTATATTTAAATATGTTTCATAAATATTACTATCGCTGTACATCATAAGTTATACAAGTAACGTCAATTTACATAATTTATCGCCGTATTTAATCAATAAATTGTTAAAACCATCTTTTTGCACAATGGTTATATCATCAAACCGTACTAAAACAACATAATAAACACTATCAGTAGGTATTAGCAGTATCAAAACATGTCCCCAAATTCAGAAGCACTTAACACCAGCTCAGCCATTTTTAATTCGCCACTCGTTCGTTCAAGTTTAAAGAGCCACAAACATCTAAACGGCATATTGGATGCTGTGCGGTCCAACATTACGACCGGGCAATTGCACTGAGCTCCTAACAAATGGACCTGTGACGTAATGTGCTCCTCAAAACATGAGAACGTTGTTATACCAGATTCTGCCGTATCATTTATAAAGTAAATCCTCGTCTAAATTAGGAAATGTTGGAGTACTTGGAATCTCGAACTAGGAACGTTCATGTTCATGTTTGTTTGTTTGTTTGTGTTCATTCACTATTTTTTCTGAAAGGATATTGTGTTCCGAATATAATACACTAGCTGCGCCCCGCGGCTTCACCCACATAAGTGTTGATCCCATGGGAATATTGGGATGAAAAGTATCCTTTGTGTTATTCTGATGTATAAGCTATTATTACTGTAAAGCTTCATCAAAATCCGTTCAGATGTTTTTGCGTCAAAGAGTAACAAACATCCATTCATTCATCCATCCTTACAAACTTTCGCATTTATAATATTATTACAGTAGGAAGTAGGATAAGAAATAGGATGGTAGGACTAATGCCAATGGTTTTGTATCTAATAAACTATCTAATAGGGAACGCTTTAACATAACAGCATCTATACTGTTAGTGCACCAATCAAGTGTCTTAATCATGGTTATTTTCGTCTATCAAGTGCATCGCGGGCTTGAAGCGCGGATATCGCTTAAATATCACTCAGTTAGCGAGTTGTTTTATAATTCAACAGTTCATAAATACCTAACATTTCTTTCCCAGTATTTTGTACCACATATGCCATGATCTTCAAGATCGGAGATATCTTCTTATACGGATCGACTGCAGCTTTGGCATGGGAGTTGCCTCAAGACCCCTACTCGCCATTCAATCACCACGCTGACCCTCTCCATCGGAGGGTAGACACCAAAACGATATACTATACTGATGAATATGGAAGAGTTATTGATAAGAAGCCGTTTCACAGGTAATAAAGGATAATTAGTAGAATATTTTAGTTGTATTTGTTCAATGTCATACTATTCATTCTAGTGTTGTATATAACACACTTTCAATTATAATAATTATTTATTATATAGACGCAAGAACCAGAGAATCTTGATTTATCTTAACCTTTCGATTAAATTCCTTGAATAAAGCTTTTATTGATCCCTTCATCAATCCTCTACAAGTAATCCAGCTTCGTAGAATACATACATGGAATTAACGGTAGAAATCAACCAGTAAATGGGCTGAACCCAGTCTTTGAAATTAATTCTGAACAGACTTGTAACATACGGGCTAACTTATCTCAGTCTAACAATTTTTTTAACGTGGTGAAATGCTTTCTGTATTACCACGGGGAAATAGTGCAGTTATGTGGGACTCTAACCCACTAAAACTCCACGGTGTCTTCCTCTGCCGCTTACGGCGGGAACACGGGCATGCGTAGCACTCATCCGTGAACCCGCTGCGGCTGTCCGTCACCGGACCCTCCGCTGGGGAGTACTCCCCATCACCGGCGCAACAAAACACATAGCACGTTGTGACCACCCCAGGGATCAAACCAGCACATGGGCGCCAGACGACTCCATGTCTGGGCACCCTTGGTCACCCTGCGATGGGTCAGGTCATTGGCCCCGTCGCCTGCCGATTTTCGGCCGCAGAGGAGAGCGGCCAACGTCATACTAACACTCCTCCTCCCCTGCGGCCCCACCGCGTCCGCCATCAGAAAGCGGTAGGGAGAGCGGTGCACTAGGAACTTGCTGTCTGAGAATTATGTGACCAGATTAATATATTTAGAAAATCGCTACGAAAATAAAGTTCTTTGATGAAAGTTCCTAATTGAATTTTAAGTAGTTATTGATATGATCAAGAATGACCCATTTATACCATTTTAAACTTTTACTTCTATAACAGAAGAGCCAATATCCTGTAACACACCATTTTAATAAAACACTGATATAAAAATACAAATAAAAACTAAAAAACTGCCGGCTAAATTACAAATTCTAGCAGACAGACTACAAACTATGCTGAATTAACTATCCATGAACAACTTTCAGAAAACCCATAGCAAATCCCGCTTTCGCGAAACGCAGTGTGGACTGGCCGGACAAAAAAGGAACTTTAGAGAAATTCAAAATAGACAGGAAACAGATGCATGCTTCGGAAAACAAACGAGAATATTTGAACGGACGCATGGCGCAGCGGAACGTCGAATATCACAGGAGCAGCCGTGCCTCGCTGTACCAGAAAATAGAGACGATGCTTCACGGGTCAGTATTATGTAGCGTAGTTATTCGTGGTGTGAAACGATTTGAGGTTTTGATTGTTTTCTTATGGTTTTGATTTTTGAATATTCTGATTTTTCGCGCCATCTTTTTATGCTATAGTCATAAATTTCGGAAAAAATAAGAGTTCTTTTACAGAAAGTATTGTGTCGTTGACTGTGTCAAAGGCTTTTCTTAATTCCACAACCATTTCAGTGTCACTATGCTTACAAAAGTTTGTTTTAAGGAATGTCATGTTCAAGTTTTATTTTTCAGGCTCGGTGTAAACGGCAAGAACTGTGTACTAAAAACATTATGCCTGGTCGGTCAAACGCAGGACCATCCTCAAGGCGAGTTTTTCCAAGAACTCATGAGGGCCGTTTTCACGTAAGTAGGACCATTCTATGTTTTATAAGATATGGTTAAGGTGGAACATGAACCTCCTAACATTACGATAAAATATTGACCATAACATAGATTTGAGAAAGTTAAACTTTCCATACAGTGTGGTAGACAAAATCGACGTGCAACCCAATTTCCTTGGATTCAGTACATAATTCTGAACCCACGTTCCCTGAAATATTTTGGCGGTTATTAATAAAAAATTGCTACTTCATACATTTTGAGCTTGTAGGTATTGCTTTTTTCTATGTAACAGCAATTTTTTTTTTGATAGTTGATGATTTTTTTTACGCTAGAGTCATGTGCTGAATTCATGGTGACAGATTGTGTGTCCATGTTCCTGTCACTCTGTATGTATTGGAGACCGGTTATTTCGTTTAAAGCCCATAGACAGATCCAGGTTAGTCTCCTAGTATAATCTCGACTTATGCTCTTAATAAAGTTAAAGACCTACCGACAGTCATCATCTGCCTTTTCCCAACTATGTTGGGGTTGGCCTCCAGTCTAGCCGGATGCAGCTGAATACCAGTATTTAACATGGAGCGACTGCCTATCTGACCTCCACAACCCAGTTACTGGGTAATACGATACCCCTAATCACACTAATATTATAAAGGCGAAAGTTTGTGAGTGTGTGTGTTTATATGTTTGTTACTTCTTCACGCTCAAAGGGCTGGACCAATTTTGATAAAATTTTATATGGAGGTGGCTGACACCCTGGATTAACATAAAGGCTACTTTTTATCTCGATATTACCACGGAATCGACATTTACGCGGGTGATACCGCAGGGCGCAGCTAGTTTTCTTATCTCTTAATAATGTAATATTACTGAAAAACTAATGAAGGGCATTACGGACACTAAAATACCAAAAGTCAAATTATTTATGATTAAATACGACAAGATTAAGCTCGAATATTATAATTACATTCGAATAATTAATTAGGAGTCTCGAAATTGAATAATTAAGATTATAATTACGGAGATTTAGTTACAAGCCACAAGTGGGCGGATTTTAAAGGAAGATATTTGATATACTCTTTATTTAAAAACTTGGAATTATCAAACAAAATATGTTGTACCTTATATATTCTGTAAGATTATGGTCAGATCTAAAAATAAGTAGCAAATAACTCTCCATTTTTCTTCAAATAATTAAGTAGGCGGTATTACAAAATGTACGAAGATGGGCTGACTTTATTAGTTCTTAGCTGATTTTAATTTACTTTAAATTAAATATCGACATAACTATTGTATTGAAAAAAATGGGGTTTCTATTTCGTGTAACTTGTTAAGTATGTGAAATAGGGACTTAACATTTTGATATATGTTTTGTGACTCTTTGGTCTAGTATCATGTAAAAGGAATACACGATTCAATGAATTTTACTCGATACAAAAAAAAAAATTAAAGTTATATCTATTTTTTTACTGTTTTCGACATCACGGCGTAACGCTTAAGAGTAATTCAATGGAATTTAGTTTAAAACATTGAGAATTGTCATATCAAAGTTTACTCAAAGTAGTTTTAAATTTATATCATTTGTTTAGTTAAAAACGGAGTAAATTCGTTTTGGCACAGACGTCGTTTTATTTCGAGCGCACGCACATTATTATAGCCATCTCTCTTCTTTTACGTTTCAAAAGTCATTGCATCACTTTCGCTCCTTGGTAGATCAGTCGCTACGATTTATTTTCGAGGTAGCGCCTTAACTCGTAACACATGAATACAACAATTCTATTATATCGCTTTAGTTTCAGACAAAAAAAAATAACATAATTCGAGTTCATGTCTATTTTCAGTTTACCAAAAAACTCAGTGGGTGTAGAAGACAAACACGGTGAATACGACGAAGCTCTGTCAGCCACGGGCTCCTGTGATGAACTGTATCCAGAATGTGAGGAGCCCCTGCTCGAACCAGACGCGGCGAGATTTGCTTACTAGGGGTTGCAGACGGGAGACTTATACTGGCAATATATTTTGGGCAAGATAGCCAGAACACGACATTGAGAAGCATTTATGCCCGGTTTCTGAAGTCCCCAGATAAACTCTCATTAGCTATGGATTCAATAAAGTTATGCATAAGATAAACGTCGGTTAACTGTCACTGCGTTTCTGGACACGCAACAAACCATTCAATAACTATGAAACCGATAACTAGTTCCTTAGTTGCCGCTAGAAGGGTCTGTATACGGGTTGGCGTAAAAAATTGTTACTTATGAGCAGATTACGGCAGATGTATGAACGACATAATTGTCATTTTTTTTTAAAGAAACCTTAGCTCAGCCGTTCATTGTTTTTGTGTAGTAGTATTTTTGCTTTGCCGTTTCATTTTAAGTTAAAAGTCTATTGTCTTTCCAATGGTTAGTGTTTTATTCATTATTTTGCAAAATAGCATGGAATAAAAAATTTACTGATAGAATAACGATGCTTCCTATCGAAGTGGCTAATGAATTTGATAATATGATCGACAATAAAAGAATGGACGAGACTTCTGTATTCATGATGCTAACATTCATTGTATTCTCTACTGAATAATTTTAATATTTTATCTTTCATAGGCAATTTAATTCATTAACACACGTTTTTGATGTAGTTGTAGTCTATGAAATGAAACGTCAAATATAGTTATGGAACCGATAAACGGCGAACATTGGTCAGTTAAGTTAACTTGAGTTAGACGGAGTTTATCTTACATTGCGGTGTTCGGAAACGTACTTCCACAAGTTATCGAACCAATAGCGCTAATGTATAGATAAACCACTGACAAAAGTACCTCAGAAACCGGGCATTAGTGACATTCAAAAATTTGCTTGTTAGGAATACATTATTGAAAGGGCTTTGAAGGTCCGTGGCATATCTACCTACCCGCCATTTTGTTTCTTTTTTAAAATGGCGCGACAGTAGGTGTGTATGAAAATCTTTAATTCCCTTTTCGAAAAAAGAAAAACTGATATTGAACTGACCTAATAATATCATCCTTAGAATTGCAGTGTTTCACAGGACAAGAGGATCACAGACAAAAAATCGATTCCTATAATTAATAAAGTTCTTTGCCCAATTGAAAAAAAAAAACAAAAGATAAACAAAAAAAAAACTCGTCGTATGTCGATAAAAAGTAGTAAAAGGAATTCGAAGTATCCCCATACAAAATTTAATTAAAATACAGTCTAAACAGACAGGCTAACAAAAAAAAAGGTTTTTGTTATTAGTATTTGTTAATAGCATTTAGTAAAAAGCTGTTATTTTGACATTACAAACAGACACTTCAATTTTATTGATTTGTAGTAGATTTTTGATTCTTTCTTGCATTTCACCATTTGCTTCATCTCTATTACACCGTTACACTCACACAATATAATAGTAAACTTAACATACATACATAATCAGCTTATAATGTTCGCATTGTACTGTAATATACCCACTGAGGGGAGGCCTGTGCTGGGGCATAGGCCTCCTCTCAGTGAGAGGGAGTGGACCGTAATCCACCACGCAGGCCCAGTGCGGGTTGGGAGATGTCACATGTCTTCGAATTTTTGGTTTTAGGACATGCCGGTTTCCTCACGATGTAAAACTAAATACTAACAAAGTAAACTAAAAACTAACAAAGTAAACTAAAAACTAACAAAGTAAACTAAAAACTAACAAAGTAAACTAAAAACTAACAAAGTAAACTAAAAACTAACAAAGTAAAAACAAAAATAGGCCACAACTGTCGCCAGTCTGCAACCTACTCAGTTTAACCAGCTCCTGCGTTTGTGAGCTCAAGTAACATTGGCCGATTACTGTTTGCAGTTCCTATATAAAGTGGAATCTTGTGTTTTCATTTTTACAGTCTAATGGTTTACTTTGCCCATTTGTAGTCGAATTAACTGAGAGTAAACTTGATAAAAATAAAATGAATAACAGTTGGAGGCTCGTATGCTGGGGCTCATGGCTAAATAATAACAGCCGCAAAGGTCGATCGATCAGGTTAAGCTGCGCTTGCCGCGGTCGTTCTGTGGATGGGTGATCATCTTTACATACCGTGACCCCTCCGTGCCTCGGAAAGCACGTTAAGCCGTTGGTCCCGACTATCATTTGTGGATCTTTGACAGTCGCTACGGGTGTCAGAAGCGCGAAAGTCTGACAACCAGTCTTACCAAGGGGTATCGTATTACCCAGTAACTGGGTTGTGGAGGTCAGATAGGCAGTCGCTCCATGTAAAAGACTGGTATTCAGCTGCATCCAGTTAGACTGGAAGCCGACCCCATCATAGTTGGGAAAAGGCTAGGCAGGCAGGCAGTTGGAGGCTTGTATTTGAAGCCTTTTGATTTGAGACTATACCGATATCCTTGAATCGATTCATGCATAATTATTGTCAATGTGGTATGATGGGTCTAATTGCTTAAATGTATTAGAATGTAGAAGATTTATCTGGCAATCCTTTGCCGAAAGATCATTGGCGATTGGCTTGCATTTTATTTTTAGACTGGCTTCTACCCGCGTCTTCGTTCGCGTGAAATTTATTGTTCCTCCGACCCTCCCTTCGCGATACGTCGCCTGCCCGCGCAGCGCGCTATTATTTAATTTTCACTTAGCGTTCTTTCTGACATTTTTCCTTTTGCTCGTCTCGTAAGGGTCCTAGCGTGATGTTAAATAGCCTTCTTCAAAAATTTGATTTGAATTTGACATTAATGTGTATTAAACCTACATATACTCGTATGTGTAGTAGATGTATTAAAACTATTAGAAGCATCATAGGCTTCTAATAGTTTTAATACATCTACTGGGTCATCCAAACGGGGGTATTAATCGTGTTATTCAAGCCATTGTAATGAGTATTTGATAAAGTCCTATGGACCGATATTATTAACGTGTACTAAATTATCCATAAACCTTTGACTATTAAAAGGCAAAAAGAAATTTTCAAATTCGACTTGTAGTTCCAGAGATTAGTTGCGCGTTCAAAAAACAATCAAACCTTTTTTTTTTCTCTCTGGATGGGAAATCGTCATATGACCCCTCCCGCTCTGGGTGGAGCGGAAGGGAGTGTCAGACTCTTACTGACTAAAACCCACCCGTGTTCCTTCCTTAGCCTTTTATGTTCCGGGCCAGCGGTAACCCTTTCGGACAATCCCGCTGCACAATCAAACCCTTCAGCTTTATTATTTGTTTAGACACAGATTATTTTATAATTTTAAGTAATGTAATGTAATTTAATAAAGAGGGGTTTTATGTATGCTTGTTGACCTCATGTCTTACCTCATTACAGTAAGGTTAAATTATTTTTTGTTCCGTGTGTTGTTATTAAGATCATTAAAAATCTAAGGTAACGCTAATTTTATTATGATTCAAATGTTAATATTTATTATGTTAATGAATAAACTATTGACCAGTGTTTTGTTTTATTTATTATTATTTCTTAACATACCTTCATTAGAACGGAATTTAATACCGGAAAACACTGCCGATCTAATAAGGCCTACCTACATTGCTTTCTTTGTTTCTAAGCAAACAGTTTACATTTTTAACATTCTGAATTGTCGCACGAAGTTAACAGTAAATCAATTTACACAGTGTTAATTGACAGTTTCATTTGTAACATTATGGTTTCAATAGTTCAAGAACGGGACAGTCCATTTTATCATTCACAAGTTCACAACGGGCAACTCTGAATCGCGTTTTGAATAACATATTTAGAAACTTTGAGTTTGAGAACACATCCGTGTGGCCAGTTCTAAATAAAATCCGTTAGAAACAGGTTGTATTGCTATTAAAAAAAAAAAACGTTTTGAATAACTGTTCAATATTGTTCCAAATATGAATAGTATATTTTCACATTTCGTTACGTTCCTAGTTTTACAGACAGTAATTAGTGAAAATGTGAGGGACAATGGAAATAATACGGTAAATGAAATTCACGAGGAAAATGAAGGGTCAAGAGTGTTGTCGAGGCGAAAGAGATTCGTAATATTTCCAGATGGAAGCTCTCTGCAACTTGGTGGGTGAATACTTATGTGTGCTAAGCATTTGATCCGTAATGAGATAATATTTTTCAGCGTTCCTTTTTATATTTCAACAGTTGGTATTCCTTATTTGGTGAATTTTAAAGTGCATTGAGGTTAGTGCCAATAAATATATGTTGGGACCTTATTTGACATTCTTGTCCGTGAACTAAATATACAGACTGTTAATTATTCTTAATTGAAACGTATCCGTTAGTGATATTGTTTACACTGTTAATTATTTTCGATTTTTTATTAACTTTAATGTATTCCTGCTAGTTTGAATTTCATTAGTTTATCTTGATTTATTAGTTTAATGTCTCATATTGAAATTAGTCTGAAGCTCTAGGTAAACCAGCTAATTCGTAACTAATTCGGTCCGAGAAGTAGCGCTTAGTTAGAGCTTGTTTACATCAGCATGCAAATCTCGACACTTATTGCATGTAATAGGTACTCGGGGCGAGATTTTCAGTAGTAAATTATAAACTTTATTATCTGTGTTAAAACTTTTATTATTGGAGTTAGAAATAACAGATTCGGGTTTTACTCTTTCAGAGTACTGAATTGAGTCGGTCTCTCATTCTAATTAGTTTTGAATTTGGTCGGTCTCTCATACAAACTGCGTAGGCATTCAATGTACAGATATTCTATTTCACGACGTCCGTTCGGCTTTGATTGTAGTAGAGACGTATCCCGACAAGCGCGCTTGTGTGTGTAAAAGTGGGTAACGTTAACAAAGAAATCTGATATATATTCAAGTCGAGATTTAATAATCGAAATAAAATTTTGGTTTAAAAAAATTTTTGTGCATGTGCACGCTTGACAACATTCATAGCCAAACGGACTTCTGACATAGAACATCTGTAGGTATCAGTAGACAAAGTCATCGTTTACTAGAGGGGCAATTCTCGTAACTTTAAGAACGTTAACTGTCCGATCTCAGTTTCAATCTGTCAAAATTACCTCTAATTTTCCAACATTTTTGACAAGTTTTTGACATTGACAATCACTTAGATGAGGTTGCACTAGATTTTGAAAGTTTTTAACTACGAGAATTAGCCTCTGATCTTAGTTAAGTCACAAAAGGTTAGTCTAGCTAGAGGTTGAAATAGAAAAGGCTAAGAAAAGAAAACAATCTTCTTCTTAGTTATATTTTATTAGAGCACTGTGGACCCTATCGGTCACAGCAAAATAGTAGAAGAGAGAAGGATAATTGGAAGACTATAAGGTGGAATCATCACTGATGTTCTTAACTTCTGTATTTTCAGTATTCTGCTGTCAAACGGCGGCGTTGATCCCCATTGGTGACATCTTTCTCTTCGGTAACACTGCTGGTCTTGCTTGGACTCTGCCAACAGACCCCAAGATATTCCAAATGTTCAAGGACCACGAAAAAACCCTGCGGAGAAGCGATGATGTCAGGACTATCAACTACTTGGATGATAGGGGAAGAATTATTGCTAAAGTTCCGTACAAAAGGTATGTTTATAATGAATTTTATAATTTCCAGTTATGTTATGATGCCAACTCCTGGTTAAAAGTCTCATTTCTCATCTCAGCGACAATGAATGTCAAAACTTGTCATAAAAGTAGGTGAGATATTTTAAATAGATTGTGACTGTTCTTTAAAATATGGGAATTGCCCCTCAGATTATCCAGCAGAGGTGGCCCAGTGACCAGTTGTATGGTAGCCCTGTGGTAACGGCCGCAATCCAGATTGTATGTCGTAGTTTCAAACCCCAAAAGGCGCTTTCCTTTGAGTCAATTATTTCATCACCACTACTCCCAAAACGGTAAAGGAGGAGGAAACCGGTATGTCCTAGAACCAAAAATTAATAAACATGTGACATCTACCAATCCACACTGGGCCCGCGTGGTGGATTACGGCCCATTTCCTCTCACCAAGAGGAGGCCCGTCTATCCAGTAGTGGGAACATTATAGTCTAATTATGCTCCTCAGATCTTTGTTTTATAAATAAGATATCAGAGATGATCAAACAGACGAGCGCATACCTATATTAAACAAAAAAGGGACATCCACTTTTGCCCATGGCATGGGAATCCCGATGATTGGGCGCAACGGACATATCGCAAAATCAGTCTTATGTTAGACTAGCTTCTGCCCGCGTCTTCATCTGCGTGAAATTTCTTATTACTCCGACCCACCCCATCGCATCGCATCGCCTGCCTGCGCTATTGCTTCGTTTTTGCTTAGCGACTTTTTTCTTTTTGCTCGGCTCCTAAATGTCATAGCGTGATGTTAAATAGCCTATAGTTTTCCTCAAGAATTGGGATATCAAATGCAAAATGAATTTTTCAAATCCGACTGGTAGTTCTAGAGATTAGCGCGTTCAACCGAACAAACAAGCAAACTCTTCAGCTTTATAATATTAAGTATAGATTATTTGCAAGCAGAGAACGCGCTGGTATCTGCTGCACTTGCAACTAAATCTGAAACTCATCAAAAACACCATTTGATTTGTATCACGACTTCATTTATGATACATATCATGTTTATAATAATGAGAAACCTAAATGACGTGTGGAAAATTTTGAGTATGAATGTCGATTGCTATAAGAGTTGGGGAAGACCAAAGAAAAAAAAATGGTCTGTGTGACTGATGATATGGTTTGAAAGACGGTGACTACCTATATGATGACTAATAGAGAAATATGGAAGAACAATACATGTCATGTTGCGCCGACCCAAAATAAATTAGTATAAGGACAGGAGAATGATGAATAATGAAATAGCTCAATGCTAATTTGAACAAATTGTAAAATGAATTAACATTTTATTTACATAACACACCAATTTGATTTTACAGGAGACTAATAGTGAATCCAGCCTTCGCTAAAAGAAGTATAGAAGAAGAAACCCTATCGTTCAAGGAAAAGTTGCAACTGAAGATAGATCGGAAAAAGATGCATGAAAAACATTTGAAAAGCAACTATCTGAAGGCGCAGCATTTGGACAAGGATAGTATAGAGTTCCACAGAAGCAATAGAGTGGATCTGTATGGAAAGATTGAAGTACTGTTATCAGCGTAAGTATTAACTTAAGATTACATACTAAAGGTAAAGATTTTGCTGGAACAATTACTGAAACAAGATTTTTAAATTGTATGCCTGCTTGAACCAATTTTTTTTTATTAAATACGGCAGAGACAGAATGATGGTCATCTGTTGGATAGTATCAACCAATTGTGTGGTATTTAAAATCGTGATGATAAAACCTCCATCATATATGTATATCTAGTATCTAGTGTCTTACTGCATGCCAAGGGTTTTTTTCGAGGTCCTTAAGTTCTCAGTTGAGCTGCAAGATTACTGACAAATGCGTACACTGACTGGACAGGTCCTCTCAATCTGGTTCTTTCCTCAAAAGACCATTTTAAACATCATTCTACATGGTCTTTACATGATTTGACCAAGATTATGTGTGGACTTTTAAAAAATACATTTTTTTCTGAGTTTGTTTCAGTATTTTTTCTTAGATTAGTCTGATAGTAATAAAATCAATTATCATTATTAGACTCTTGCTCTTCCCAAAACTTCTGTTTGTTGCTAATGCAGGCCAGTTCTTGCGGTAGGTTTCAATCTAAATGGGTCCAGGGGCGACAGAATCGGGGACGTCCGTCGCCCTCCATACAACAGGACTCGAGGTGGCGGGGCGTAGTGTTCCACGCGCGCCCCTCTTAGACGTCGCGGGGGGAGTCAAGCACTTCACTTCTCGGGACCCTCGGCGTAGGTGTGAGATGGAACATCGGAGTGGTTTTAGTCAGTACGAGTCTGACAGACCCCTTGGCCCGCCCCAGGGTGGAGGACATCCATGAAGATTTTCTACCCCGGAAACAAAAAAAAAGGTTCAATCTAGTAAGCGTAACGTAATCTGTGCAGGATGGGTCGAGACGGGCGGCAGTGCGTTCTTTACAAACTATGCGAGGCGGCGCAGCGGACTCTTAACCAGGGGACATTCTTGCAGGAATTTCTAAAAGCTGTGTTCACGTAAGTATAGATTTTTGCACTAATCATACTCAAACATTTCTAAGCTCATTTTCCATGTTTCTCTCCCCGTCACATGCCCATTCCGTGCCAAAAGACTTCCACACAACTTATCTGTCATCATCCTCGTGCAAATGACGTCCGGTACTGGACATAGGCGGAAGCCTGTTCCTCATTCTATTACCATGGATTCAGATCATGATTCCAAATGCCCCAGCATTGAAATCGGTTAATTAAAAAAAAAATGAGGTGTTCCATAGATTTTGACCACGTAGGCTCTTTTTATTATTAACCGACTACAAATTTCTACGACTCCGAACCGACTAACTGGTTGCATGTCAACGTCCCTGCCACCCTGTATTTTGATTAGCAGTTCAGCATTCATCCCCCATCAAAGTCGCATTATTTTTCACACAAACCATTCATGGTTTCTTTAGTCTTCTCTTACTCTTAAAACCATCTAAATGGATACTGAAAACTTTCTTAACAGTGACGGACATGTAATGATAACATATTTATTTATTTAAACTTTATTCACAAATAAAAATAAATGTACAAAGACGAAATATGCCTCAGGCATTTTTACCTTAGGGTTTAATAATTTTTCGTGGGTGATGTAATTTAAATGCCTTAATCTCAATTACAGGTTACCAAAAGGCGAAGAGTTTTTATACGACGAACATAAAGACTACGACTCAGCACATGTTGAAACTGATGACTGTTCGGTACGGTTCCCCGGATGTGTCACAATAGATGAATCGATCGTCATATAATTAAAATTAAATACGTAAAAAAACGAACATGATTTTATTATAATTTCTTCTTTAATCCCTTTTAGGCGAAAGCGTCAGGACAGCCCACGTAATTTAAATTTTCTTACGTTTTTTGCAATTTACGGTTATATGTTCATAAAGTAACACGTAAAACACTGCTTAGTAGGCCTGCGTTTAAATTTCATAACACAGTATCAGAACCAGACATTCTTATTATTTTATATATCAAATTGCATAATATTATAATATTGATTCTAATTATTACAATTTACATTATACATTATTCTAAACATTAATCAAAAATGTATTACATTTTATTTCAAAATTAACCATTATTATCAATTGTTTCATTAATTTAAGTCTAGGTAGGTAATTTAGTATATTCATTTATTATTTCACATTTACGTCAAGCATGTTATTACAAGGTCGATCTATTCAAAATTTGCCAGTTTGAAATTCTTCAACGGAATAATAGCCTTTCTTTATTAGCAAAGATTTCAACTGTAGAAAATTGAGTCATCTGATAGGGATTTTAAACTTTCCGATAGTTTATATATATTAGCTATATCTAGAGGCTTTTCGCGATAACTTTTGTGATGGATAGTATTAATCTATTCTTGTTCCATCGGTTATAGTTTTCATTTAGCTCGATATTTGATTTAAAGAGGTGCCTATGTTTTCTAACGAATATAAACCTATGTAACAATTATATTGCTGGTAGTATAAGAATTTGTTGTTTAATAAAGTGTGGCCTACAACTCTCTCGTTGATCTATGTTCATTAATATTCTGATACATTACTTTTGCTAAATGAAGAGGTCCAAAAAGTCAGTACTTTCTCCCCACAGAATGATACTATAATTCAGCGTGGAGTAGGTGATCTAAATAAAAAAAAAAATTTGTTTACAAAATTATAATCATAAAAATCATCAATGATCAACTTTCTAAGTTCATATTACCTTGTTGAATGACTATATGACTAAGGAGTTCTATTGCTGATTTTAATTATTATAATTCTGTAAAATATTTGTTACTGTAGCGAAGCATATTCTTATCAACATGCAACCTGAAATTGACCTGCAAATAGCAAAACACGTTAGAAAATTTAAATTTCGCGGGTTACCTTAGCATGAATGCGCTAAGGTTCTTTAAACTTGTCGTTTGTAACATGGGAAATATGACCGCACTGTACTTTAAAATCATCAGCGAAGAACCGAAGGATGATGGATGTAAAACTGCCTACCTACTTGAGCGTTGTCACTCATGGTTGGTCAGAGAAAAGAATAGAATAGAATACTCTCCTTCTCTTTCTCTTCAATTTCTCTTCTTTTTTAGCATCTATACTCCTACATTGAACGATATTGAGAAAATATTTCAATGTTCGTACAACACATGCGATAAACATATTTGTGATTGAGTTTAATTTAAAAATAATGGTGGGAAGACTTAGTCTCCGCCACCAACCAACAATAACAGAACTGTTGTAGACTAAAAATGAGTTTGGAACGTACCTACTAAAGCGATTGAAGTGTGCCGCTACAAACATAATTTAGCAAATTAGGGGATTATTGTAAGGCAGATTATTGGCGTACCCAATGCAAAAGCGATGATACCCATGTTTGCAAACTAATGCCCTAAGTGGTTTGATTTGATTTGCTGACCAGATCATGTCCCACCTGCCGAGTTTCCTTAGTCCACCAGCACTTTTGACAAATTGAAGTAAACCACAGCCTCGTTGGTGTAGTGGTCGCAAGCGCTAATACTGAGCATTAGGTTCTGTTTTTTTTTTTTTTTGAGGATGGGAAATCATCAAATCGCCCCTCCCGCTCTGGGTGGAGCTGTAGGGAGTGTCAGACTCATACTGACTAAAACCCACCCGTGTTCCTTCTTTAGCCCTTTATGTTCCGGGCCAGCTTCGGCCCTAACGGGCCCCTTCAATTGATGCTGACAATTCTTTGAGGCGCGCGTGGAACACGTACGCGCCGTCCGGCATTGGCCTAGTCCTGATCGGACGGTGAGCTACCCATTACTCTCCACTCGCAGGCCTGCGCCTAAACTCAGACGTTATTGATTTGATTTTATCATTGATCTGGTCGTCTTTGATTATAGTTGCACCAAAGGTAAGCGTAGGCAGGATCTAAAATAATATTTTATCCCTCCTCCCCAGAAAGAGATTTTCCTATTGCAGACAGTCTCTCACAAAAGATTTAGGTATCACATGTTTTAATCTTCATAATTTTAAAGCATAAGCATAGCATAATAAGCCACACACACACACACACATTTTCACTGCTGGGACACAGGCTTCCTTTCTGTGGTAGGGAGTGAGCCCGAACTAACCGTTGGTTGATATCATATATCTTCGAATATTTGGGAGACAAGCCGGTTTCTTCACGATGTTTTCCTTCACCGTTTTGTGAGCAAGGGTTCGAACTCGTGACCTATAAGCTCGTAATTTGGCACGGACCGGCAAAGACACGTATGTGGATTAAAAAAAAAATTATATTCCTAGGGACTACCCTATTTAAAATTAAACTATTTAAAAAAATCCACATACGTATATACATCCCCTGTACCCTATCTGGCTCTTATAAAGTTTTAGACTGCTTGGCACCTGACTTTCAAATAGTAGCTTGCTAGGCAGATCATAAAATAGATTCAATCACAATGTTTGCGTGATTTGGTTTGAAAACACCCCTATGCCCCCGCGTGCGGTGAGGACAGATAACGTTAGAACCCTGGATTAAATACAAAATATTAAATATTGGAATGTAATGAAATACAAAAAAAATAATTGAAAAGATTAGAATGAATGTGAATATTACACTGGCCGCAAAATAAATACACTTAAGGGAGAATGCCACCTTGAGGTTCTCCACCTAAGATCGCTCGAATCTGAGTTCTCATTAAGGCGGACGATACACAGATGTTACGTCTCTGCTAACAGGATGAAAGACTCCTCATATTCTATAGCAGATTACACTAGTAAAACACAGACACACTAATAAGACCTAATTTGCCTCTTTTGTTTCTTATAAGCCAACATTTTTTTGCTTTTAACATCTTAAATTGCCACTCAAACCTAACAGTATTTCTATTAACACAGTGTTAATTGAACATTTCCATTGTTTTACGACAGGCTAGACCAAAATCTAGTTTTGAAGTTGGAAGCTATAATCTGGCGCTTTATTTCAGTCTAGCCAGTCCAAAATAAAATCTGCAAGATATAGCTTGCTCGTACTTTTTTAAAAATACTTTTATTTATTGTTTTAAATATGAACAGTTTATTATTCATAACATTTTTAGTAATACAAATATTAAATTGTGAAAATGTAATAGACAATAGAACTAGTATAGATACTGGATCCTACAAGGATAGTGTAGGGTCAAATGTGTTGTCGAGACGAAAAAGATTCGTAATATTTCCAGACGGAAGCTCTTTCCAACTTGGTAAGTTCAAGATTAAAGTCGTTCAATCAACATAATTAATTTTGCATTGTGCAGATTTGTAATCATCTCTCTTTAGCTCGTAAATCTTTGAAGCAATCTGTGAAAGAGGACCAATAACTCCAGGAAATTTTAGTATCCTATATACAATCAAATATAAATCTGTATCATCACTATAAATATTATATTTTACTTAATTTTCAGTGTTTGTCTTACAAACCGCAGCACTGATTCCTATTGGTGACATCTTCCTATTTGCTACTACCGCGGGTCTGGCCTGGTCATTGCCTGTGGACCCGAAGGTATTCTATGCGTTGAAAGAGTTCGAGAAACCTCTGCAAAGAAGTGACGTGGTCAAGACTATAAATTACTTGGATGAAGATGGGAGGCTCATTGCTAAAGTTCCTTATAAAAGGTATGTCTGTAATTGAAACACATTCTAATTTTGTGACGGTTTTTAAATTTTTTGTCATCCAGAAGAAAAGTGAGTGGGAAAGTTTAAATGATTATCTAATGGATGACAACAACATTATATCTTTAACGGTCTGTCGAACACCGAGCGAAAGAAGGTAAGTACTTAGTATTTTTGAGCATAATTGTGAAACACGGATCTCTCAGGGAATAGTCACTTAGGCATATTCATCTTATAATGTTCCCAATGCTGGCACACAGGCCTCCTCCCTTCGAGATGGAGTGGGTTATAATGCCAGTGCGGGTTGGTTGATGTCACATGTCTTCTAATTTTTGGTTCTATGACATGCCGCTTTCCTCACGATGTTTTCTTTTACAAGGAATAGTCACAGTTTTGGGATAATATGGAGAATTAATAACCTACAAGCTGTCGAGCCTCTCTACCTAAAAATACATAGGAGAAGTTCACATTTATAGCAACTCCTGAGATAAAAACGACGTAAAGTTTAGCAATTTGGAAGACCATAATTTATTTTGATATACTTATGCCTAAATTTCTTTCAGGAGACTAATAGTGAATCCAGCCTTTGGCAAAAGAAGTATATCAGACAATTTGCATTCAAACAAAGAGAAAATTGATCGGAGAAAGATGCATGATAAACATTTAAAGACAGGCTATTTTAAAACTCAGCATTTAGACAAGGACAGTGTGGAGTTTCATAGAAATAAACGAGCGGAACTATATCAGAAAATTGAGAAGCTATTGTCTGCGTAAGTATGACCGTAGAAGAAGAAAACAATTATGTTACAGTAGAGCAATCCAGTTGGGTACTGATCTAGATTGATGTACCGACATACGGTCGGAACAGGCTGCTTATTGAAAGATGCGTTTTCCTAACGTCATATCATTTTCTCTTTTATTGATTTAGATGTAATGTTTTCATTTTATAGGTTGAGTCTGATTTTTGTCTCATTTTTTATCATGTGCTCTGCCTTGCTAAAAGAGTTTTGATTATTTAATTTGACATCAGAAAGTTTATATTGGGTTATAAGATCTACCTATACTGACTGCTTAGCTTTTCCGCACCACGCAGGCCTCGATGTGAAACAATGCCCCGTCAACCAAAAACAAAATCACTCTACCACTCATTTAATACTTAACCATGGTTAAAGTTTTACAAAACATGGAGGTTGGATACTCAGCGTAATGCACGCCACAATAAAGCATTTTCTAAACAGCTTAACGTAATCTGTGCAGGATGGGTAGAGACGGGCGTCAGTGCGTTCTTTACAAACTATGTGAGGCGGCGCAGCGCGCTCACAGGCAGGGGACATTCCTGCAGGAATTCCTTAGAGCTGTGTTCACGTAAGTATCGATTTTCGCACTTGTGTTGTATTGTTGTGTTCGAGAGTGGTATTGCGGGGAATTCTTCTCTCTTAGCCTGATACTGGTGGAAGAATGTTATGTGTTTTAACGCGACTTTATGAAAGAAAAGTTTAAGAAAGCATTAGGATTTGGACTTTTCTAAACAAGGTGTTTTTTTATATCCCATAACTCTAGTTAAATAGCTAGCTAGCTCTGAATTATTTTTCAACTATCATTTTTTTTTAAATTTTTCATACAAAATAATCAAACAAAGTCAAGATTATGTAAAACACTCTTATAACGTGAAATATGATAACGTCACATTTTCTTAGCTTTAAATATGAATGATTGGTTTGAATGAAAATGAATTAGGTACTCGTATTTATTTATGAAACTTATATACATGATATTTTCGAAACTATGCATTGTTGGACCACATATTCTAGGACTTTTTGTATTATTTTTACATATAAAATATAACCCTAGAGTTATGGGATATAAAAAAACACTGCATATTAAATTTAGTTTTGTAGTCATCATGGTGTATAAATAGAATGTTTTGTAGTTACAACAACGTGTCAAATTTTGATCGTGTCTTGATTTTAGACATTCTACTTTACCTTTTTTGATGATTGGTAACCCTCCCTAAATCTCATTCTTAGAAAGATTTTTCTTAAATTTTCTATGCAGGTTGCCGAAAGGCGAAGTGTTCCAACAAGATCAACATAAGGAATACGACAAGGCTCATGTTAAAACTGACGACTGTTCAGTACAGTACCCCGGATGTGATGAATTACACGAATCAACATTATTTTAATTATCAGTACAATTTAAATAACTAATCTGCTCTCACTCAGTCAAAGTGCTGAAATCATGCTGATGCTGTTTTCGTCGCCAACCAAAATGTCGTGTGAACCAAAATAGACACAAGTGAAATATAAAAAAAAACAATGTAATGTATGTAAGTCAATGATGTAATGTAAAACTTTCTTTTGCTTTTCTTTCGACAATGCATGAACATGCATGCATTTTAATACAAGTCATTGACAATAATAAATATTAGTATATTATTGTCAATCATAGTTCGTCCTGAATCAGCTCCAAATGCAGACAATAGGTACCCCTAAATCACCACCACTCCACGAAGGTTGAGGAGATCGTGGAGTACATGCGTGTGAAGACCAACTGGACTTTGAGGGTCGAGAAGTTGGAGTCTCGTCACAACACGAACTTCAAGTCGTTTGTGGTGCGTGTTTCGACACATCATCTCGAGAAGTTCCTCAAGGAAGAGTTCTGGCCGAAGGGTGTTGTGTACTGCCGGTATCGTGGCTGGCTACATGACACCAGTCAGCGAAACACGAAGCAGACACATCATGTGTGTTAGTTTTTAGTTGTTAGTTTTAGTGTAATCATAATGTTGTATATATTTATAGTATTTTTAAGTTATATTAATATTGTATTTTGTGTGTTTATATGGGCCTGAAATAAATGAATAAATAAATTAAATAAATAAATCATGATCTGATCTGATCCTAATTCCTAAACCATGTCCTGTAATATTTATGAAATTGTTCATACATTTAGGAAGACGTTAGCATTTTGTGGTGGTAACGTTTTCTCCCTCAGGTGTGATCGAAACCAACCAATACGTTAGCTTTAATTTAATTTACCATGGCATTGCATAAGATATTACTAATCGAATATGTTGCATTAGAAAATTAAAATAGTATTCAACCAATATTTTTTCTATATGTTTGAGGACTTTGAAGGTCAACATCGTAACTTAATGCTTTTCTGTTAATTTTACTTAAGTAGTACGAATTTTGGCAATTTTCCCAAATGAACGTTTATTGAAACAGATTTTTAATACTAGCTGAGATGGTGTTAAAGCACGCCTCGTTCGAGTAACATGTTGCCGAAATTATACAATAAAGGCTCAAAATTGGTTAAGCATGGCTGCTATAAGGACGTACTTACATAGATTAATCAGTAATTTCAGAGAGTAAGTATTATAATCTTTGTTACTTCACGTAGTTTATTTATGCTTTAAGAAGAGGGAGAATAGATCAGCAAATCGCCTTCTTGAACATAGCTTATTATCCCCTTAGCTTTGTTTTTGCTCAGTGATTCCTTATAGGCAATCAAATAGGTTCTTCTCAAATCATTAGTTATTATCTAAAATAATCTATCCTTTTATTTATTTATATACTTTGTTTAACACCACAGAAATACACAACAAAAAAGGTACCGCATTATATAATGCCGCAATTATTAGTCCCGTAATTAATTTGCTTTTGAATTTATGTTTTCAGCGAATAATATGATTAACTAAAACAATAATTTTAAACAAAACAAATTATCACGATTTTATGACCGGGTGCTGTGGTCACCATTTGTTTCAAATTTAATAATATTGAAATTAAGGATAACAGTACTAACCATTATGGTTTCCGAAATAAAACAACTAATGATTCCTGAGCAGGTTTTCAAAGAGGCTAGCTTGAGTAGAAATAAATTATGTTAAGACTTACTTCTGTTATAAAAATGATCTATTGGTAACGTAACTAATTAGTAAATCCTAAAGTCATGTTTTGGCAGTGGGCCCTGTAATATTGTGTCAAAACATTTGGCATAAATTAGGTACTATACCTATTCAGCAGTATCGATGGTGCACTTTGAAGTATTTTTTAAGGCTTTGTGCTCAAAGTGTGCCTCAGTAAGCCCTAAGTCTACTTTCAATTTCAATTCAAATTCAAGAATTAAATTAGTTAAATAGGGGTAAACTCTGTCTCTGTATCTTGCGTGACGTCAGTGTGATGCGTAGTTCGCATGTGGCGATAGATAGATGCCGCCACAGTACCTTTACATTTTCAGTATTTTTGTCGATTTTCACACTGGTATAATATGTTTTTTTTTTAAATACAAAGTTTATTTGTTTCTCCAAAACATGAATATATACACATGTCACGCAAGATGTTATAATAAAAACTATCAGTCATGTGTTATTATTATTTTGATATTTTTCTAATATTCATAATATTATTTTCTTAATGCCTAATATATTATTCTTTTTATGTTTTTGTGCATATTAATAAACTTTTAAAAAGTTATAAGTATTTTCTAATACTATTTTGTGTCATAGTATCTGTCATCATAGTGTATCATTGGACTGTTCATGTATTCTGTTTGAGGTTGGGGTACAGTTTAGAGCGACCACTGTGGCTGCCGCTAAATGATCTAGTTGCAAAACACTAGATGCTACTACTTTCTCCCGTGGTTTCATCTGCTTTTAATTTAATTTTAGTTATTACTTTGAAGCACATGGCTTCAAAGAAGGAGGTTTATTTAATAAGACTGAATTTTTATGTAAGAATACATCAGTTATATGTACTAGTTTTTTGTAGGATATAAAAGTCACGTAATGGTTTGAAATGATTCTGTAACCATCTCACCGTGAAAACTTAGGTAAAGGCTGTCAATCGTGTCAACTCCTAGCAAAAACAAACTCACTTGACCTAAGTTTTCACTGTGAGATTTTTACAGAATCGACCGGCTGTAAACATTATTTAACAAACTATCTCTTTACGCAGTTCCGTTTATGTAAGCAATCAGAGACAAAATAATTGCAAACATATTTTAATTGTTAATTAATAAATGTGGTTAGCGCCGCGGTTTCGTTAATTGCTAATATTTAATAATGAAGTGGAGAAATGTAAAATTGTATAAATTGTTGGTTATTTTTGGATATGTTATTGTTCAAGTTGACTGCCTCATTGAGGTCGCAAGCGTTACAGCTGAGCAGGTGGTCCTGACTTCGTTTCCTTGGTAGGGTAAAGTGTAATTTGGTTTCTGTACCAGGAATTTCTCAGTAGCATCCCGGATTTTGGACTTGTGCCCGGTCGATGGCAATTGGCTCGCCACAAAACTGTCAAAATGTGGGTCTACTCAAGGTTCTCTCTACCCAACCTTACAATCGTCATGTTTTGTCATTGGTATGTTTTTTCAAGTAGAATAAATCGAGTTTTTATAACATGTTCATCAATGATCAAATATTGCTCGTCATTTTCATCATTCCGCCAACAGACATCCACTGTGGAGGACATAGCCCTTTCCCAAACATGCATCAACGACCACCGGTTTTTCTCTTATTTAGAAGACTCCCGTGAGCTTTTTCCTGGTCATCGGTCCACCACGGCTTGGGATACTCTTGTTGAGCCTGCCAGCCTAATTCCTGGCTTCGAATAGGAAAACATTGATTCTACTTCTTCGAGATCGAAGAAGTCTTCCCAGCCACAGATGTGGTTGGAAAGACTTGACAACACTGATAACATACAACAGGTGTGAATGAGTTTATGTCAGAGAAAAGAATTGCTCGAATAGCTCTGGATTGTTGGATCTGGCTTTTGGTTAAACTTAAGCGAACGTTAATATAAATGTTTGCATCCGAATGGTGAAATATGTCTGAGCTTAAATGTATCATATCACCTGTTATGTAAGCGATGGATGGACTGTGTGAATGATGATATGGTTAGAAGGAGGGTGATTACCAAGAAGACGACTATTAGCGAAGTATGGAAGAAAAAGGCATGGTGCGCCGACCCCAAAAACATTGGGATAAGGACAGGAGAATGATATAATCTATTATGTATTACCCATGTACCGGATTGAGGCGCCGGTACAGGATTTTGGCGAATCTGTGGCCTGGTGTTTGGGCCTTTTTGAGATAAATTTCGGGAATAGAATAAATCAAAATGCTTCGACGTTGAAAAACCATAACCGTGTATATTAAAATTCAAAATGGATACATAGATCGAGGAGAGTGGGGTAAGGGAACAATCATTAGCCAATGCCAGAGCCGTATTTCTTGAATCGCGTGATATTTAAGCGTTTTGATTGGTTCGGAAATCTTGAAGTTAAAAACGAAGAAGTGGGAAATGCATGAAGATTAAAATAGTTGACGTAATCCTAAACATGCCCCCGGCCTTGGAAGCAGTCGCTTTCAATGTCCTTGAAGTTTGAAGAACCCTCACTGCTCAGCCTGATCTTGAAGGAGAGGACAGATCTTTGCGTAGGCCCGTCGAACAACGCCCGAAGCAGTCCGTATCTCTGCCACCCTTGAGATCCCGTCCTTGCCTGGGATGGTTTTAAGAACTCGACCCATGTGCCACTTTAGAGGTGGAAGGTTGTTGTCCTTGATCAGCACAAGAGAATTGTCCTTCAGCTCTGCCTTATTTTGGGTCCATTTACTCCGCACCTGCAACTCAGTCACATATTCTTTGGACCAGCGGGTCCAAAAATGCTGCCTTATTTGCTCCACTCTCTGGTACCGCTTCAGCCTGTGCTCAGGAACGTCGGTGAGGTCATCGCAGGCGGGTGCAGTCAGCGGTCGACCAACCAAAAAATGAGCGGGAGTTAAAGGAGAAAGGTCTTGAGGTTCTGTGGAAAGAGGGGAAAGTGGTCGGGAGTTGAGGACTGCTTCTATCTGTGAAAGAACTGTGCTAAACTCCTCAAAAGTAAAATGCGCATTCCCTACCACGCGGCGTAGATGATATTTACAAGATTTTACTCCTGCTTCCCACAGACCACCAAAATGAGGCGAATAAGGAGGAATAAACTTAAATTTTATTTGTTGGCTAGTAGCGAATTCTATAATATCAGAACTACATTTGCGTAAAAAATCTGAAAAGTCGTTCATTAGCCCGACGAAATTACGACCGTTATCGGAATATATTTCTAAAGGTTTGCCCCGACGAGACATAAACCTATTAAGCGATAATAAATATGCTTCGCTAGTGAGATCACTGACGAGCTCCAAATGTATTGCGCGCGTCACAAAGCAAACAAATAAACAAATGTATGCTTTCGTAGTTTTAGCTCCCCTACCTTTACGATTAAGTATGAGAACCGGCCCGCAGTAATCCACTCCACATCGAATGAAAGGAAAGCTAGGAGTTATCCTTTCCTTTGGCAAATTGCCCATCTGAGGCGTTAAAATCTTACCCCTAATGCGAGTACACATAACACAATCGTTCACTATGCGCCTAGCTAGGCTCCTACCACCCAAAGGCCACCATGATTCGCGTAAGTGACAAAGTAATGCCTGAGGCCCAGCATGCAGGAGCTGCAGGTGCTCATGGCGAAACAATAAAACAGTAAAATAATGTTTACTAGAAACTAACATTGGATGCATTTTATTAAAACTAAACTCACTTGAATTACCTAATCGGCCACCGACGCGAATAATCTTATTGTCATCTAAAAATAAATTTAATTTCGATAAATTACTTTTACATTTTATTTGTGCGCAATTATATAATAAGTTATATTCAGTAGGAAAACTTTCCACTTGAGCCCACCGAACCAAAATCATCTCAGATTCATTCAACTCGTCTACAGTAAGGACACCCGTTTGTCTATTATGTTTATTGCGAATATTGTGTATGAAACGCAACATAAACGCAACAGCACGCTTCATACGCTTAAACTGCGAAAATCTAATAAACGAGAAAGGTGAATCCGATGAGTCATGGGTCACAAAGGAAGAAATAGAAGGCCTAACCTCAGGGAGGTCTTCGTCCACTACGATCACTGTATTATTATTTAATGAAAAATTTGAGTTTTTTAAGAAGTCTGGACCCTCCCACCATAAAGAGGAAGAGGAAAGTTCTTCCAAGTTCGAACCTCGCGATGCCAGGTCAGCGGGATTTTGCTTGCTGCTCACGTGGCGCCAAAGAACGTCTTGTGTGAGTTCATGAATCTCCGAAATTCTATTTTGAACGAAAGTTTTTAGTTTATTCGGTGACATGCGCAACCATCCTAAGACAATGGTTGAGTCAGTCCAAAAAACAATATTTTTGAAATCACAACGCAACGAACTGCGAACCTTGTCGAGTATTTTAGCACCCAGCAAAGCACCGCAAAGTTCGAGTCGCGGTATACTTATAGGTTTCAATGGCGCCACCTTTGCTTTAGAGAAAAGTAATCTAACTAAAATCGTGTTATCTAAATTTACTGTGCGAACGTAAACGCAAGCGCCGTACGCTGTCTGCGACGCGTCACTAAAAACATGCAGTTCCATATACATAGGTTTGCTACCTATAACGTGGCGAGGAACATTAATCGTATTGAGCGCTTGTAAAGAGATAACAAACCGGTTCCACGTTCGCGCGACACTCGATGGAACTATGTCATCCCAACCTATCTTATGAAGCCATAATTGCTGTAATAAAACTTTTGCAATAATTATCGTAGGACTTAATAAACCGAGAGGATCGAAAATTTGGGAAATACTAGACAGAATATACCTTTTAGTGATAGGTTTGTTATCATTAAGAAATTGCGTGTTAAAATAAAAATTATCGCGAACGTTGTTCCAACTTAAACCTAACGTTTTAGAACTAATGTTTTCGTTAGATTTAATTTCTACAGAATGATTCGATAATTCATCATTATCGCATGGGAAGTTGTAAATCCACTTTCGGAGTGGAAAACAACCTGCTTGCAGCACATTTGTTATATTTTCGCATAATTGTAACAAAATAGACTTATCATTAAAACCCGTTAGCAAATCGTCTACGTAGAAATCCTCCTGAATAGCCCTTTGAACCTCAGGGTCAGAAGATTCAGCCCCCAGCTGCTTTAAACACCTCACACTAAGAAAAGGGGCGGAGGCGGTTCCGTACGTGACCGTATTTAGTTGAAATATGCCTAAAGGTTGCGATGGATCATCGCGCCACAGAATCATTTGAAGGTTGCGCTGGTCTTCGGCCACCCAACAATTTCTGAACATCTTCTGGACGTCCGCGCATACAACAAACTTGTGCTGTCTAAAGCGTAAAAGAATAGAAATCAGATCACCTTGTATTGCCGGACCAACTAATTGCAAGTCGTTAAGTGACTTTCCAGAAGTTGTTGGGGCACTGGCATCGAAGACCACACGCAACTTGGTTGTGGTACTATGCTCCCTGAATACGCCGTGATGCGGCATGAAATAGCATGGACGCTCATAAGAGCTAACAGGACTCATATGACCTAGGTCTAGGTATTCTTTCATGAATTGCGTGTATAATAATTTATATTCAGGCGAACGCTGTAAACGTTTCTCTAATGCGAAAAAGCGACGTTCGGCTTGTGTGTATGATTCACCTAAAACATCAGGTGACTCTTTGAACGGAATGCGTACACAAAAACTTCCTTCGCCATTGCGCGTAGTAGTGCGAATGAAATGTTCCTCACATGCACGCTCTTCCTGAGTGCGCGTATCCCTGATTTTGGGAAGCTCCTCAATCTCCCAAAACAAACGTAGTTGAGAATCTAATGAACTGCTTATATTACAGTGAATGCGCCTTGCGCTGCGCGTATCACTAATAGTGCCTGAAATAATCCAACCTAGCCTAGTGTATTGAAGATAGGGGCCATTGGGAAGTCTTATTTTACCTTCTCCTAACAAGTCCCAAAACCTATCTGCGCCTATCAAAATGTCCACGGTTTTAGACTCTAAAAATTGCGGATCTGCCAGCATTATGTTGTCTGGAATACAGAATTGTGTGTTTACTTGACATAAGGCCGGCATCGTAGACGTTATTTGCGATAGTACAAAACAAGTAATGCGTGTTTTGAATGTATTATCGACTCGCGATTTAATTTCAATGCTGCAAGTTTCAGAACATTGCACCACCGAATCACCTACACCCCTAACTTCATAAGTGGAGTTTAACATCGGTACGTTAATTAATTCACAAAATGATTTAGTTATGAAACACCGTTGGCTTCCACTATCCAGCAGTGCGCACGCTCGATGATAAACACCGTGAACGTCGGCTACCTCGATCACAGCTGTGGATAATAGAACCGAGTGCGTACCTATAGATTTATTATGCATATGTGCCTTGTTTACGTGAATTGGTAGCGAATCCGCGACGGTTGAGGTGGCGGGGTCTGAGGCAGCCGGCGCTGGCGCAGCGCCTTCACTCCCAGTGCAGCCCGCAGTCGCGATACTTGAATGGCATGTGACTAAACTATCTGCGTTATCAATATGAATTAGCGAATTATGTTTACGGTTGCATTTCCTACACGGCCCAAACGGACATTTATCTGGTGCATGTCCCGAACGCAAGCAATTCTCGCATAGTTTGTGCTCGCGAATTAACTTTAACTTCGATTCTAAGTCACTATCAATAAACTTTTGACAAGAATAAAGTGGATGTGCATCATTACATTTCACGCAAGACTGTTTGAAGCGAGACTTACGGTTGTGATTCGGTTTATGTGTAGAAACATTGCAGTGTGATGTGTTACGTAATTGTGAACTTTGTTTTTTATTGTTGATTTGAGTATTATGTGAAAGCTGCAATGTTTCTAACATATCCGCTCTGTCTTTTAGGAAACCAATCAACTCATCCACCCTAATTATGCGTTTAGAATTGTTTTCGGTCGGGAACAATGTGCATTTATGCGTCTCCCACTCGCGTTCGGTCGTCTTATCCAATTTAGAAACAATAATATAATTAATAAGCGTATCCCACGAGTCGGTAGGTTCATCTAGGATTTTTAATGCACGTAAATTCTTTAGTATCGTGTCAATGAGCTTTCTAATGTCGGAAGGCGACTCCTTAGTTAACGCGCTAATACTAAACAAGGCCTTTACGTGATTGTGTACCAAAAGTCTATTATTATTAAACCTATTTAACAACAATTCCCATGCAACCTGATAATTATCAGAGGAAAATTCTATGGAGTTTACGACCAACTCAGCGTCGCCTTTCAGGGAAGACTTTAAGTAGTGGAATTTTTGGATATTACTGATACGTTTAGAATTGTGTACTAACGATAAAAAAGTGTCTCTAAACTCCAGCCAGTGCTGATACGAACCGTCAAAGGTAGGCAAAGAAATAGTGGGAAGTTTAACTGACTGCGGTAGTTCGCTACAGCAATATTTATTGGAACTGTCCGTAACCTCATCATCGGTCAGCATCGATTCCGCGCGGGCTAATATGCTATAGTAGGAGTTTTCGAACGATTCTCTATTGTCTAATTGATCAGAAATATCACTATCAGGAACACACTCTTCGATTTTACTTTGAATTTCATTAAATTCGTCAAGTAGATTAGATGCCCCTCTAACGCGTAATTTAAGATCAATAAGATTTCTAGGGGATGGTAGCGATTCATTAGATTCTAAAGATGTTAAATAACTTGAGAATTTTGTCAGTCTACCCTTGATTATTCCCCGTTTCCTAACTAGGTCGCGAAATAAATTAGGATCGGCAGATAGGTGAGCACTGTCTACACTTAATAAAACAGGGGATTTATCGCGTGATCTAGTACCTTCTGTAGGCATTTTGGTGGTCAGTGAAAACAGGAGTACTTACGGTTGGAAGCGAACACGACAGCGGTGATAGCGACGTCACCAGCCTTGCGAATTGACGAACTAATTCAACACTCTTCCGCGGAAGTCTCACTGAAATCAGTTTAGACACAGGTATCACAAAGAGAACTAGGAGGTGATAGGAAAAGAAAGGATGGTTGGTCCCACCAGATTGCGTATGTTCGATGAAATGCCAATCCAACTTCGATTCCAATATGCGCTTAGCCTCCAGTTTGTCTCCGTGTCCAGATTAGTGCGTCTTCTCTCGTAGCCCAGCCACGCAGCCACAGCCACGTATTCCACAGGATGCTGATTCTTGATATTTGGTTAGAAGGACCACATGTACCGGATTGAGGCGCCGGTACAGGATTTTGGCGAATCTGTGGCCTGGTGTTTGGGCCTTTTTGAGATAAATTTCGGGAATAGAATAAATCAAAATGCTTCGACGTTGAAAAACCATAACCGTGTATATTAAAATTCAAAATGGATACATAGATCGAGGAGAGTGGGGTAAGGGAACAATCATTAGCCAATGCCAGAGCCGTATTTCTTGAATCGCGTGATATTTAAGCGTTTTGATTGGTTCGGAAATCTTGAAGTTAAAAACGAAGAAGTGGGAAATGCATGAAGATTAAAATAGTTGACGTAATCCTAAACATGCCCCCGGCCTTGGAAGCAGTCGCTTTCAATGTCCTTGAAGTTTGAAGAACCCTCACTGCTCAGCCTGATCTTGAAGGAGAGGACAGATCTTTGCGTAGGCCCGTCGAACAACGCCCGAAGCAGTCCGTATCTCTGCCACCCTTGAGATCCCGTCCTTGCCTGGGATGGTTTTAAGAACTCGACCCATGTGCCACTTTAGAGGTGGAAGGTTGTTGTCCTTGATCAGCACAAGAGAATTGTCCTTCAGCTCTGCCTTATTTTGGTTGGTCGACCGCTGACTGCACCCGCCTGCGATGACCTCACCGACGTTCCTGAGCACAGGCTGAAGCGGTACCAGAGAGTGGAGCAAATAAGGCAGCATTTTTGGACCCGCTGGTCCAAAGAATATGTGACTGAGTTGCAGGTGCGGAGTAAATGGACCCAAAATAAGGCAGAGCTGAAGGACAATTCTCTTGTGCTGATCAAGGACAACAACCTTCCACCTCTAAAGTGGCACATGGGTCGAGTTCTTAAAACCATCCCAGGCAAGGACGGGATCTCAAGGGTGGCAGAGATACGGACTGCTTCGGGCGTTGTTCGACGGGCCTACGCAAAGATCTGTCCTCTCCTTCAAGATCAGGCTGAGCAGTGAGGGTTCTTCAAACTTCAAGGACATTGAAAGCGACTGCTTCCAAGGCCGGGGGCATGTTTAGGATTACGTCAACTATTTTAATCTTCATGCATTTCCCACTTCTTCGTTTTTAACTTCAAGATTTCCGAACCAATCAAAACGCTTAAATATCACGCGATTCAAGAAATACGGCTCTGGCATTGGCTAATGATTGTTCCCTTACCCCACTCTCCTCGATCTATGTATCCATTTTGAATTTTAATATACACGGTTATGGTTTTTCAACGTCGAAGCATTTTGATTTATTCTATTCCCGAAATTTATCTCAAAAAGGCCCAAACACCAGGCCACAGATTCGCCAAAATCCTGTACCGGCGCCTCAATCCGGTACATGTACATAAAAATCGGCGCTGCGCCAGCATGTACCGGATTGAGGCGCCGGTACAGGATTTTGGCGAATCTGTGGCCTGGTGTTTGGGCCTTTTTGAGATAAATTTCGGGAATAGAATAAATCAAAATGCTTCGACGTTGAAAAACCATAACCGTGTATATTAAAATTCAAAATGGATACATAGATCGAGGAGAGTGGGGTAAGGGAACAATCATTAGCCAATGCCAGAGCCGTATTTCTTGAATCGCGTGATATTTAAGCGTTTTGATTGGTTCGGAAATCTTGAAGTTAAAAACGAAGAAGTGGGAAATGCATGAAGATTAAAATAGTTGACGTAATCCTAAACATGCCCCCGGCCTTGGAAGCAGTCGCTTTCAATGTCCTTGAAGTTTGAAGAACCCTCACTGCTCAGCCTGATCTTGAAGGAGAGGACAGATCTTTGCGTAGGCCCGTCGAACAACGCCCGAAGCAGTCCGTATCTCTGCCACCCTTGAGATCCCGTCCTTGCCTGGGATGGTTTTAAGAACTCGACCCATGTGCCACTTTAGAGGTGGAAGGTTGTTGTCCTTGATCAGCACAAGAGAATTGTCCTTCAGCTCTGCCTTATTTTGGGTCCATTTACTCCGCACCTGCAACTCAGTCACATATTCTTTGGACCAGCGGGTCCAAAAATGCTGCCTTATTTGCTCCACTCTCTGGTACCGCTTCAGCCTGTGCTCAGGAACGTCGGTGAGGTCATCGCAGGCGGGTGCAGTCAGCGGTCGACCAACCAAAAAATGAGCGGGAGTTAAAGGAGAAAGGTCTTGAGGTTCTGTGGAAAGAGGGGAAAGTGGTCGGGAGTTGAGGACTGCTTCTATCTGTGAAAGAACTGTGCTAAACTCCTCAAAAGTAAAATGCGCATTCCCTACCACGCGGCGTAGATGATATTTACAAGATTTTACTCCTGCTTCCCACAGACCACCAAAATGAGGCGAATAAGGAGGAATAAACTTAAATTTTATTTGTTGGCTAGTAGCGAATTCTATAATATCAGAACTACATTTGCGTAAAAAATCTGAAAAGTCGTTCATTAGCCCGACGAAATTACGACCGTTATCGGAATATATTTCTAAAGGTTTGCCCCGACGAGACATAAACCTATTAAGCGATAATAAATATGCTTCGCTAGTGAGATCACTGACGAGCTCCAAATGTATTGCGCGCGTCACAAAGCAAACAAATAAACAAATGTATGCTTTCGTAGTTTTAGCTCCCCTACCTTTACGATTAAGTATGAGAACCGGCCCGCAGTAATCCACTCCACATCGAATGAAAGGAAAGCTAGGAGTTATCCTTTCCTTTGGCAAATTGCCCATCTGAGGCGTTAAAATCTTACCCCTAATGCGAGTACACATAACACAATCGTTCACTATGCGCCTAGCTAGGCTCCTACCACCCAAAGGCCACCATGATTCGCGTAAGTGACAAAGTAATGCCTGAGGCCCAGCATGCAGGAGCTGCAGGTGCTCATGGCGAAACAATAAAACAGTAAAATAATGTTTACTAGAAACTAACATTGGATGCATTTTATTAAAACTAAACTCACTTGAATTACCTAATCGGCCACCGACGCGAATAATCTTATTGTCATCTAAAAATAAATTTAATTTCGATAAATTACTTTTACATTTTATTTGTGCGCAATTATATAATAAGTTATATTCAGTAGGAAAACTTTCCACTTGAGCCCACCGAACCAAAATCATCTCAGAATCATTCAACTCGTCTACAGTAAGGACACCCGTTTGTCTATTATGTTTATTGCGAATATTGTGTATGAAACGCAACATAAACGCAACAGCACGCTTCATACGCTTAAACTGCGAAAATCTAATAAACGAGAAAGGTGAATCCGATGAGTCATGGGTCACAAAGGAAGAAATAGAAGGCCTAACCTCAGGGAGGTCTTCGTCCACTACGATCACTGTATTATTATTTAATGAAAAATTTGAGTTTTTTAAGAAGTCTGGACCCTCCCACCATAAAGAGGAAGAGGAAAGTTCTTCCAAGTTCGAACCTCGCGATGCCAGGTCAGCGGGATTTTGCTTGCTGCTCACGTGGCGCCAAAGAACGTCTTGTGTGAGTTCATGAATCTCCGAAATTCTATTTTGAACGAAAGTTTTTAGTTTATTCGGTGACATGCGCAACCATCCTAAGACAATGGTTGAGTCAGTCCAAAAAACAATATTTTTGAAATCACAACGCAACGAACTGCGAACCTTGTCGAGTATTTTAGCACCCAGCAAAGCACCGCAAAGTTCGAGTCGCGGTATACTTATAGGTTTCAATGGCGCCACCTTTGCTTTAGAGAAAAGTAATCTAACTAAAATCGTGTTATCTAAATTTACTGTGCGAACGTAAACGCAAGCGCCGTACGCTGTCTGCGACGCGTCACTAAAAACATGCAGTTCCATATACATAGGTTTGCTACCTATAACGTGGCGAGGAACATTAATCGTATTGAGCGCTTGTAAAGAGATAACAAACCGGTTCCACGTTCGCGCGACACTCGATGGAACTATGTCATCCCAACCTATCTTATGAAGCCATAATTGCTGTAATAAAACTTTTGCAATAATTATCGTAGGACTTAATAAACCGAGAGGATCGAAAATTTGGGAAATACTAGACAGAATATACCTTTTAGTGATAGGTTTGTTATCATTAAGAAATTGCGTGTTAAAATAAAAATTATCGCGAACGTTGTTCCAACTTAAACCTAACGTTTTAGAACTAATGTTTTCGTTAGATTTAATTTCTACAGAATGATTCGATAATTCATCATTATCGCATGGGAAGTTGTAAATCCACTTTCGGAGTGGAAAACAACCTGCTTGCAGCACATTTGTTATATTTTCGCATAATTGTAACAAAATAGACTTATCATTAAAACCCGTTAGCAAATCGTCTACGTAGAAATCCTCCTGAATAGCCCTTTGAACCTCAGGGTCAGAAGATTCAGCCCCCAGCTGCTTTAAACACCTCACACTAAGAAAAGGGGCGGAGGCGGTTCCGTACGTGACCGTATTTAGTTGAAATATGCCTAAAGGTTGCGATGGATCATCGCGCCACAGAATCATTTGAAGGTTGCGCTGGTCTTCGGCCACCCAACAATTTCTGAACATCTTCTGGACGTCCGCGCATACAACAAACTTGTGCTGTCTAAAGCGTAAAAGAATAGAAATCAGATCACCTTGTATTGCCGGACCAACTAATTGCAAGTCGTTAAGTGACTTTCCAGAAGTTGTTGGGGCACTGGCATCGAAGACCACACGCAACTTGGTTGTGGTACTATGCTCCCTGAATACGCCGTGATGCGGCATGAAATAGCATGGACGCTCATAAGAGCTAACAGGACTCATATGACCTAGGTCTAGGTATTCTTTCATGAATTGCGTGTATAATAATTTATATTCAGGCGAACGCTGTAAACGTTTCTCTAATGCGAAAAAGCGACGTTCGGCTTGTGTGTATGATTCACCTAAAACATCAGGTGACTCTTTGAACGGAATGCGTACACAAAAACTTCCTTCGCCATTGCGCGTAGTAGTGCGAATGAAATGTTCCTCACATGCACGCTCTTCCTGAGTGCGCGTATCCCTGATTTTGGGAAGCTCCTCAATCTCCCAAAACAAACGTAGTTGAGAATCTAATGAACTGCTTATATTACAGTGAATGCGCCTTGCGCTGCGCGTATCACTAATAGTGCCTGAAATAATCCAACCTAGCCTAGTGTATTGAAGATAGGGGCCATTGGGAAGTCTTATTTTACCTTCTCCTAACAAGTCCCAAAACCTATCTGCGCCTATCAAAATGTCCACGGTTTTAGACTCTAAAAATTGCGGATCTGCCAGCATTATGTTGTCTGGAATACAGAATTGTGTGTTTACTTGACATAAGGCCGGCATCGTAGACGTTATTTGCGATAGTACAAAACAAGTAATGCGTGTTTTGAATGTATTATCGACTCGCGATTTAATTTCAATGCTGCAAGTTTCAGAACATTGCACCACCGAATCACCTACACCCCTAACTTCATAAGTGGAGTTTAACATCGGTACGTTAATTAATTCACAAAATGATTTAGTTATGAAACACCGTTGGCTTCCACTATCCAGCAGTGCGCACGCTCGATGATAAACACCGTGAACGTCGGCTACCTCGATCACAGCTGTGGATAATAGAACCGAGTGCGTACCTATAGATTTATTATGCATATGTGCCTTGTTTACGTGAATTGGTAGCGAATCCGCGACGGTTGAGGTGGCGGGGTCTGAGGCAGCCGGCGCTGGCGCAGCGCCTTCACTCCCAGTGCAGCCCGCAGTCGCGATACTTGAATGGCATGTGACTAAACTATCTGCGTTATCAATATGAATTAGCGAATTATGTTTACGGTTGCATTTCCTACACGGCCCAAACGGACATTTATCTGGTGCATGTCCCGAACGCAAGCAATTCTCGCATAGTTTGTGCTCGCGAATTAACTTTAACTTCGATTCTAAGTCACTATCAATAAACTTTTGACAAGAATAAAGTGGATGTGCATCATTACATTTCACGCAAGACTGTTTGAAGCGAGACTTACGGTTGTGATTCGGTTTATGTGTAGAAACATTGCAGTGTGATGTGTTACGTAATTGTGAACTTTGTTTTTTATTGTTGATTTGAGTATTATGTGAAAGCTGCAATGTTTCTAACATATCCGCTCTGTCTTTTAGGAAACCAATCAACTCATCCACCCTAATTATGCGTTTAGAATTGTTTTCGGTCGGGAACAATGTGCATTTATGCGTCTCCCACTCGCGTTCGGTCGTCTTATCCAATTTAGAAACAATAATATAATTAATAAGCGTATCCCACGAGTCGGTAGGTTCATCTAGGATTTTTAATGCACGTAAATTCTTTAGTATCGTGTCAATGAGCTTTCTAATGTCGGAAGGCGACTCCTTAGTTAACGCGCTAATACTAAACAAGGCCTTTACGTGATTGTGTACCAAAAGTCTATTATTATTAAACCTATTTAACAACAATTCCCATGCAACCTGATAATTATCAGAGGAAAATTCTATGGAGTTTACGACCAACTCAGCGTCGCCTTTCAGGGAAGACTTTAAGTAGTGGAATTTTTGGATATTACTGATACGTTTAGAATTGTGTACTAACGATAAAAAAGTGTCTCTAAACTCCAGCCAGTGCTGATACGAACCGTCAAAGGTAGGCAAAGAAATAGTGGGAAGTTTAACTGACTGCGGTAGTTCGCTACAGCAATATTTATTGGAACTGTCCGTAACCTCATCATCGGTCAGCATCGATTCCGCGCGGGCTAATATGCTATAGTAGGAGTTTTCGAACGATTCTCTATTGTCTAATTGATCAGAAATATCACTATCAGGAACACACTCTTCGATTTTACTTTGAATTTCATTAAATTCGTCAAGTAGATTAGATGCCCCTCTAACGCGTAATTTAAGATCAATAAGATTTCTAGGGGATGGTAGCGATTCATTAGATTCTAAAGATGTTAAATAACTTGAGAATTTTGTCAGTCTACCCTTGATTATTCCCCGTTTCCTAACTAGGTCGCGAAATAAATTAGGATCGGCAGATAGGTGAGCACTGTCTACACTTAATAAAACAGGGGATTTATCGCGTGATCTAGTACCTTCTGTAGGCATTTTGGTGGTCAGTGAAAACAGGAGTACTTACGGTTGGAAGCGAACACGACAGCGGTGATAGCGACGTCACCAGCCTTGCGAATTGACGAACTAATTCAACACTCTTCCGCGGAAGTCTCACTGAAATCAGTTTAGACACAGGTATCACAAAGAGAACTAGGAGGTGATAGGAAAAGAAAGGATGGTTGGTCCCACCAGATTGCGTATGTTCGATGAAATGCCAATCCAACTTCGATTCCAATATGCGCTTAGCCTCCAGTTTGTCTCCGTGTCCAGATTAGTGCGTCTTCTCTCGTAGCCCAGCCACGCAGCCACAGCCACGTATTCCACAGGATGCTGATTCTTGATATTTGGTTAGAAGGACCACATGTACCGGATTGAGGTAAGATTTTAACGCCTCAGATGGGCAATTTGCCAAAGGAAAGGATAACTCCTAGCTTTCCTTTCATTCGATGTGGAGTGGATTACTGCGGGCCGGTTCTCATACTTAATCGTAAAGGTAGGGGAGCTAAAACTACGAAAGCATACATTTGTTTATTTGTTTGCTTTGTGACGCGCGCAATACATTTGGAGCTCGTCAGTGATCTCACTAGCGAAGCATCCGAAGCATAGCGAAGCAGGCGAACGCTGTAAACGTTTCTCTAATGCGAAAAAGCGACGTTCGGCTTGTGTGTATGATTCACCTAAAACATCAGGTGACTCTTTGAACGGAACGCGCAGCACAAGGCGCATTCACTGTAATATAAGCAGTTCGTTAGATTCTCAACTACGTTTGTTTTGGGAGATTGAGGAGCTTCCCAAAATCAGGGATACGCGCACTCAGGAAGAGCGTGCATGTGAGGAACATTTCATTCGCACTACTACGCGCAATGGCGAAGGAAGTTTTTGTGTACGCATTCCGTTCAAAGAGTCACCTGATGTTTTAGGTGAATCATACACACAAGCCGAACGTCGCTTTTTCGCATTAGAGAAACGTTTACAGCGTTCGCCTGAATATAAATTATTATACACGCAATTCATGAAAGAATACCTAGACCTAGGTCATATGAGTCCTGTTAGCTCTTATGAGCGTCCATGCTATTTCATGCCGCATCACGGCGTATTCAGGGAGCATAGTACCACAACCAAGTTGCGTGTGGTCTTCGATGCCAGTGCCCCAACAACTTCTGGAAAGTCACTTAACGACTTGCAATTAGTTGGTCCGGCAATACAAGGTGATCTGATTTCTATTCTTTTACGCTTTAGACAGCACAAGTTTGTTGTATGCGCGGACGTCCAGAAGATGTTCAGAAATTGTTGGGTGGCCGAAGACCAGCGCAACCTTCAAATGATTCTGTGGCGCGATGATCCATCGCAACCTTTAGGCATATTTCAACTAAATACGGTCACGTACGGAACCGCCTCCGCCCCTTTTCTTAGTGTGAGGTGTTTAAAGCAGCTGGGGGCTGAATCTTCTGACCCTGAGGTTCAAAGGGCTATTCAGGAGGATTTCTACGTAGACGATTTGCTAACGGGTTTTAATGATAAGTCTATTTTGTTACAATTATGCGAAAATATAACAAATGTGCTGCAAGCAGGTTGTTTTCCACTCCGAAAGTGGATTTACAACTTCCCATGCGATAATGATGAATTATCGAATCATTCTGTAGAAATTAAATCTAACGAAAACATTAGTTCTAAAACGTTAGGTTTAAGTTGGAACAACGTTCGCGATAATTTTTATTTTAACACGCAATTTCTTAATGATAACAAACCTATCACTAAAAGGTATATTCTGTCTAGTATTTCCCAAATTTTCGATCCTCTCGGTTTATTAAGTCCTACGATAATTATTGCAAAAGTTTTATTACAGCAATTATGGCTTCATAAGATAGGTTGGGATGACATAGTTCCATCGAGTGTCGCGCGAACGTGGAACCGGTTTGTTATCTCTTTACAAGCGCTCAATACGATTAATGTTCCTCGCCACGTTATAGGTAGCAAACCTATGTATATGGAACTGCATGTTTTTAGTGACGCGTCGCAGACAGCGTACGGCGCTTGCGTTTACGTTCGCACAGTAAATTTAGATAACACGATTTTAGTTAGATTACTTTTCTCTAAAGCAAAGGTGGCGCCATTGAAACCTATAAGTATACCGCGACTCGAACTTTGCGGTGCTTTGCTGGGTGCTAAAATACTCGACAAGGTTCGCAGTTCGTTGCGTTGTGATTTCAAAAATATTGTTTTTTGGACTGACTCAACCATTGTCTTAGGATGGTTGCGCATGTCACCGAATAAACTAAAAACTTTCGTTCAAAATAGAATTTCGGAGATTCATGAACTCACACAAGACGTTCTTTGGCGCCACGTGAGCAGCAAGCAAAATCCCGCTGACCTGGCATCGCGAGGTTCGAACTTGGAAGAACTTTCCTCTTCCTCTTTATGGTGGGAGGGTCCAGACTTCTTAAAAAACTCAAATTTTTCATTAAATAATAATACAGTGATCGTAGTGGACGAAGACCTCCCTGAGGTTAGGCCTTCTATTTCTTCCTTTGTGACCCATGACTCATCGGATTCACCTTTCTCGTTTATTAGATTTTCGCAGTTTAAGCGTATGAAGCGTGCTGTTGCGTTTATGTTGCGTTTCATACACAATATTCGCAATAAACATAATAGACAAACGGGTGTCCTTACTGTAGACGAGTTGAATGATTCTGAGATGATTTTGGTTCGGTGGGCTCAAGTGGAAAGTTTTCCTACTGAATATAACTTATTATATAATTGCGCACAAATAAAATGTAAAAGTAATTTATCGAAATTAAATTTATTTTTAGATGACAATAAGATTATTCGCGTCGGTGGCCGATTAGGTAATTCAAGTGAGTTTAGTTTTAATAAAATGCATCCAATGTTAGTTTCTAGTAAACATTATTTTACTGTTTTATTGTTTCGCCATGAGCACCTGCAGCTCTTGCATGCTGGGCCTCAGGCATTACTTTGTCACTTACGCGAATCATGGTGGCCTTTGGGTGGTAGGAGCCTAGCTAGGCGCATAGTGAACGATTGTGTTATGTGTACTCGCATTAGGGGTAAGATTTTAACGCCTCAGATGGGCAATTTGCCAAAGGAAAGGATAACTCCTAGCTTTCCTTTCATTCGATGTGGAGTGGATTACTGCGGGCCGGTTCTCATACTTAATCGTAAAGGTAGGGGAGCTAAAACTACGAAAGCATACATTTGTTTATTTGTTTGCTTTGTGACGCGCGCAATACATTTGGAGCTCGTCAGTGATCTCACTAGCGAAGCATATTTATTATCGCTTAATAGGTTTATGTCTCGTCGGGGCAAACCTTTAGAAATATATTCCGATAACGGTCGTAATTTCGTCGGGCTAATGAACGACTTTTCAGATTTTTTACGCAAATGTAGTTCTGATATTATAGAATTCGCTACTAGCCAACAAATAAAATTTAAGTTTATTCCTCCTTATTCGCCTCATTTTGGTGGTCTGTGGGAAGCAGGAGTAAAATCTTGTAAATATCATCTACGCCGCGTGGTAGGGAATGCGCATTTTACTTTTGAGGAGTTTAGCACAGTTCTTTCACAGATAGAAGCAGTCCTCAACTCCCGACCACTTTCCCCTCTTTCCACAGAACCTCAAGACCTTTCTCCTTTAACTCCCGCTCATTTTTTGGTTGGTCGACCGCTGACTGCACCCGCCTGCGATGACCTCACCGACGTTCCTGAGCACAGGCTGAAGCGGTACCAGAGAGTGGAGCAAATAAGGCAGCATTTTTGGACCCGCTGGTCCAAAGAATATGTGACTGAGTTGCAGGTGCGGAGTAAATGGACCCAAAATAAGGCAGAGCTGAAGGACAATTCTCTTGTGCTGATCAAGGACAACAACCTTCCACCTCTAAAGTGGCACATGGGTCGAGTTCTTAAAACCATCCCAGGCAAGGACGGGATCTCAAGGGTGGCAGAGATACGGACTGCTTCGGGCGTTGTTCGACGGGCCTACGCAAAGATCTGTCCTCTCCTTCAAGATCAGGCTGAGCAGTGAGGGTTCTTCAAACTTCAAGGACATTGAAAGCGACTGCTTCCAAGGCCGGGGGCATGTTTAGGATTACGTCAACTATTTTAATCTTCATGCATTTCCCACTTCTTCGTTTTTAACTTCAAGATTTCCGAACCAATCAAAACGCTTAAATATCACGCGATTCAAGAAATACGGCTCTGGCATTGGCTAATGATTGTTCCCTTACCCCACTCTCCTCGATCTATGTATCCATTTTGAATTTTAATATACACGGTTATGGTTTTTCAACGTCGAAGCATTTTGATTTATTCTATTCCCGAAATTTATCTCAAAAAGGCCCAAACACCAGGCCACAGATTCGCCAAAATCCTGTACCGGCGCCTCAATCCGGTACATGTGGTCCTTCGAGCCGGATTTGAACCAGCGACCTATGGATGCAGCATCCGGACATGTACCGGATTGAGGCGCCGGTACAGGATTTTGGCGAATCTGTGGCCTGGTGTTTGGGCCTTTTTGAGATAAATTTCGGGAATAGAATAAATCAAAATGCTTCGACGTTGAAAAACCATAACCGTGTATATTAAAATTCAAAATGGATACATAGATCGAGGAGAGTGGGGTAAGAGAACAATCATTAGCCAATGCCAGAGCCGTATTTCTTGAATCGCGTGATATTTAAGCGTTTTGATTGGTTCGGAAATCTTGAAGTTAAAAACGAAGAAGTGGGAAATGCATGAAGATTAAAATAGTTGACGTAATCCTAAACATGCCCCCGGCCTTGGAAGCAGTCGCTTTCAATGTCCTTGAAGTTTGAAGAACCCTCACTGCTCAGCCTGATCTTGAAGGAGAGGACAGATCTTTGCGTAGGCCCGTCGAACAACGCCCGAAGCAGTCCGTATCTCTGCCACCCTTGAGATCCCGTCCTTGCCTGGGATGGTTTTAAGAACTCGACCCATGTGCCACTTTAGAGGTGGAAGGTTGTTGTCCTTGATCAGCACAAGAGAATTGTCCTTCAGCTCTGCCTTATTTTGGGTCCATTTACTCCGCACCTGCAACTCAGTCACATATTCTTTGGACCAGCGGGTCCAAAAATGCTGCCTTATTTGCTCCACTCTCTGGTACCGCTTCAGCCTGTGCTCAGGAACGTCGGTGAGGTCATCGCAGGCGGGTGCAGTCAGCGGTCGACCAACCAAAAAATGAGCGGGAGTTAAAGGAGAAAGGTCTTGAGGTTCTGTGGAAAGAGGGGAAAGTGGTCGGGAGTTGAGGACTGCTTCTATCTGTGAAAGAACTGTGCTAAACTCCTCAAAAGTAAAATGCGCATTCCCTACCACGCGGCGTAGATGATATTTACAAGATTTTACTCCTGCTTCCCACAGACCACCAAAATGAGGCGAATAAGGAGGAATAAACTTAAATTTTATTTGTTGGCTAGTAGCGAATTCTATAATATCAGAACTACATTTGCGTAAAAAATCTGAAAAGTCGTTCATTAGCCCGACGGACAACGCCCGAAGCAGTCCGTATCTCTGCCACCCTTGAGATCCCGTCCTTGCCTGGGATGGTTTTAAGGACTCGACCCATGTGCCACTTTAGAGGTGGAAGGTTGTTGTCCTTGATCAGCACAAGAGAATTGTCCTTCAGCTCTGCCTTATTTTGGGTCCATTTACTCCGCACCTGCAACTCAGTCACATATTCTTTGGACCATCCCAGGCAAGGACGGGATCTCAAGGGTGGCAAAATCCTGCACATGTACCGGATTGAGGCGCCGGTACAGGATTTTGGCGAATCTGTGGCCTGGTGTTTGGGCCTTTTTGAGATAAATTTCGGGAATAGAATAAATCAAAATGCTTCGACGTTGAAAAACCATAACCGTGTATATTAAAATTCAAAATGGATACATAGATCGAGGAGAGTGGGGTAAGGGAACAATCATTAGCCAATGCCAGAGCCGTATTTCTTGAATCGCGTGATATTTAAGCGTTTTGATTGGTTCGGAAATCTTGAAGTTAAAAACGAAGAAGTGGGAAATGCATGAAGATTAAAATAGTTGACGTAATCCTAAACATGCCCCCGGCCTTGGAAGCAGTCGCTTTCAATGTCCTTGAAGTTTGAAGAACCCTCACTGCTCAGCCTGATCTTGAAGGAGAGGACAGATCTTTGCGTAGGCCCGTCGAACAACGCCCGAAGCAGTCCGTATCTCTGCCACCCTTGAGATCCCGTCCTTGCCTGGGATGGTTTTAAGAACTCGACCCATGTGCCACTTTAGAGGTGGAAGGTTGTTGTCCTTGATCAGCACAAGAGAATTGTCCTTCAGCTCTGCCTTATTTTGGGTCCATTTACTCCGCACCTGCAACTCAGTCACATATTCTTTGGACCAGCGGGTCCAAAAATGCTGCCTTATTTGCTCCACTCTCTGGTACCGCTTCAGCCTGTGCTCAGGAACGTCGGTGAGGTCATCGCAGGCGGGTGCAGTCAGCGGTCGACCAACCAAAAAATGAGCGGGAGTTAAAGGAGAAAGGTCTTGAGGTTCTGTGGAAAGAGGGGAAAGTGGTCGGGAGTTGAGGACTGCTTCTATCTGTGAAAGAACTGTGCTAAACTCCTCAAAAGTAAAATGCGCATTCCCTACCACGCGGCGTAGATGATATTTACAAGATTTTACTCCTGCTTCCCACAGACCACCAAAATGAGGCGAATAAGGAGGAATAAACTTAAATTTTATTTGTTGGCTAGTAGCGAATTCTATAATATCAGAACTACATTTGCGTAAAAAATCTGAAAAGTCGTTCATTAGCCCGACGAAATTACGACCGTTATCGGAATATATTTCTAAAGGTTTGCCCCGACGAGACATAAACCTATTAAGCGATAATAAATATGCTTCGCTAGTGAGATCACTGACGAGCTCCAAATGTATTGCGCGCGTCACAAAGCAAACAAATAAACAAATGTATGCTTTCGTAGTTTTAGCTCCCCTACCTTTACGATTAAGTATGAGAACCGGCCCGCAGTAATCCACTCCACATCGAATGAAAGGAAAGCTAGGAGTTATCCTTTCCTTTGGCAAATTGCCCATCTGAGGCGTTAAAATCTTACCCCTAATGCGAGTACACGTAACACAATCGTTCACTATGCGCCTAGCTAGGCTCCTACCACCCAAAGGCCACCATGATTCGCGTAAGTGACAAAGTAATGCCTGAGGCCCAGCATGCAGGAGCTGCAGGTGCTCATGGCGAAACAATAAAACAGTAAAATAATGTTTACTAGAAACTAACATTGGATGCATTTTATTAAAACTAAACTCACTTGAATTACCTAATCGGCCACCGACGCGAATAATCTTATTGTCATCTAAAAATAAATTTAATTTCGATAAATTACTTTTACATTTTATTTGTGCGCAATTATATAATAAGTTATATTCAGTAGGAAAACTTTCCACTTGAGCCCACCGAACCAAAATCATCTCAGAATCATTCAACTCGTCTACAGTAAGGACACCCGTTTGTCTATTATGTTTATTGCGAATATTGTGTATGAAACGCAACATAAACGCAACAGCACGCTTCATACGCTTAAACTGCGAAAATCTAATAAACGAGAAAGGTGAATCCGATGAGTCATGGGTCACAAAGGAAGAAATAGAAGGCCTAACCTCAGGGAGGTCTTCGTCCACTACGATCACTGTATTATTATGTAATGAAAAATTTGAGTTTGTTAAGAAGTCTGGCCCCTCCCACCATAAAGAGGAAGAGGAAAGTTCTTCCAAGTTCGAACCTCGCGATGCCAGGTCAGCGGGATTTTGCTTGCTGCTCACGTGGCGCCAAAGAACGTCTTGTGTGAGTTCATGAATCTCCGAAATTCTATTTTGAACGAAAGTTTTTAGTTTATTCGGTGACATGCGCAACCATCCTAAGACAATGGTTGAGTCAGTCCAAAAAACAATATTTTTGAAATCACAACGCAACGAACTGCGAACCTTGTCGAGTATTTTAGCACCCAGCAAAGCACCGCAAAGTTCGAGTCGCGGTATACTTATAGGTTTCAATGGCGCCACCTTTGCTTTAGGGAAAAGTAATCTAACTAAAATCGTGTTATCTATATTTACTGTGCGAACGTAAACGCAAGCGCCGTACGCGGTCTGCGACGCGTCACTAAAAACATGCAGTTCCATATACATAGGTTTGCTACCTATAACGTGGCGAGGAACATTAATCGTATTGAGCGCTTGTAAAGAGATAACAAACCGGTTCCACGTTCGCGCGACACTCGATGGAACTATGTCATCCCAACCTATCTTATGAAGCCATAATTGCTGTAATAAAACTTTTGCAATAATTATCGTAGGACTTAATAAACCGAGAGGATCGAAAATTTGGGAAATACTAGACAGAATATACCTTTTAGTGATAGGTTTGTTATCATTAAGAAATTGCGTGTTAAAATAAAAATTATCGCGAACGTTGTTCCAACTTAAACCTAACGTTTTAGAACTAATGTTTTCGTTAGATTTAATTTCTACAGAATGATTCGATAATTCATCATTATCGCATGGGAAGTTGTAAATCCACTTTCGGAGTGGAAAACAACCTGCTTGCAGCGCATTTGTTATATTTTCGCATAATTGTAACAAAATAGACTTATCATTAAAACCCGTTAGCAAATCGTCTACGTAGAAATCCTCCTGAATAGCCCTTTGAACCTCAGGGTCAGAAGATTCAGCCCCCAGCTGCTTTAAACACCTCACACTAAGAAAAGGGGCGGAGGCGGTTCCGTACGTGACCGTATTTAATTGAAATATGCCTAAAGGTTGCGATGGATCATCGCGCCACAGAATCATTTGAAAGTTGCGCTGGTCTTCGGCCACCCAACAATTTCTGAACATCTTCTGGACGTCCGCGCATACAACAAACTTGTGCTGTCTAAAGCGTAAAAGAATAGAAATCAGATCACCTTGTATTGCCGGACCAACTAATTGCAAGTCGTTAAGTGACTTTCCAGAAGTTGTTGGGGCACTGGCATCGAAGACCACACGCAACTTGGTTGTGGTACTATGCTCCCTGAATACGCCGTGATGCGGCATGAAATAGCATGGACGCTCATAAGAGCTAACAGGACTCATATGACCTAGGTCTAGGTATTCTTTCATGAATTGCGTGTATAATAATTTATATTCAGGCGAACGCTGTAAACGTTTCTCTAATGCGAAAAAGCGACGTTCGGCTTGCGTGTATGATTCACCTAAAACATCAGGTGACTCTTTGAACGGAATGCGTACACAAAAACTTCCTTCGCCATTGCGCGTAGTAGTGCGAATGAAATGTTCCTCACATGCACGCTCTTCCTGAGTGCGCGTATCCCTGATTTTAGGAAGCTCCTCAATCTCCCAAAACAAACGTAGTTGAGAATCTAACGAACTGCTTATATTACAGTGAATGCGCCTTGTGCTGCGCGTATCACTAATAGTGCCTGAAATAATCCAACCTAGCCTAGTGTATTGAAGGTAGGGGCCATTGGGAAGTCTTATTTTACCTTCTCCTAACAAGTCCCAAAACCTATCTGCGCCTATCAAAATGTCCACGGTTTTAGACTCTAAAAATTGCGGATCTGCCAGCATTATGTTGTCTGGAATACAGAATTGTGTGTTTACTTGACATAAGGCCGGCATCGTAGACGTTATTTGCGATAGTACATAACAAGTAATGCGTGTTTTGAATGTATTATCGACTCGCGATTTAATTTCAATGCTGCAAGTTTCAGAACATTGCACCACCGAATCACCTACACCCCTAACTTCATAAGTGGAGTTTAACATCGGTACGTTAATTAATTCACAAAATGATTTAGTTATGAAACACCGTTGGCTTCCACTATCCAGCAGTGCGCACGCTCGATGATAAACACCGTGAACGTCGGCTACCTCGATCACAGCTGTGGATAATAGAACCGAGTGCGTACCTATAGATTTATTATGCATATGTGCCTTGTTTACGTGAATAGGTAGCGAATCCGCGACGGTTGAGGTGGCGGGGTCTGAGGCAGCCGGCGCTGGCGCAGCGCCTTCACTCCCAGTGCAGCCCGCAGTCGCGATACTTGAATGGCATGTGACTAAACTATCTGCGTTATCAATATGAATTAGCGAATTATGTTTACGGTTGCATTTCCTACACGGCCCAAACGGACATTTATCTGGTGCATGTCCCGAACGTAAGCAATTCTCGCATAGTTTGTGCTCGCGAATTAACTTTAACTTCGATTCTAAGTCACTATCAATAAACTTTTGACAAGAATAAAGTGGATGTGCATCATTACATTTCACGCAAGACTGTTTGAAGCGAGACTTACGGTTGTGATTCGGTTTATGTGTAGAAACATTGCAGTGTGATGTGTTACGTAATTGTGAACTTTGTTTTTTATTGTTGATTTGAGTATTATGTGAAAGCTGCAATGACATTGAAAGCGACTGCTTCCAAGGCCGGGGGCATGTTTAGGATTACGTCAACTATTTTAATCCTAAACATGCCCCCGGCCTTGGAAGCAGTCGCTTTCAATGTCCTTGAAGTTTGAAGAACCCTCACTGCTCAGCCTGATCTTGAAGGAGAGGACAGATCTTTGCGTAGGCCCGTCGAACAACGCCCGAAGCAGTCCGTATCTCTGCCACCCTTGAGATCCCGTCCTTGCCTGGGATGGTTTTAAGGGTGGCAGAGATACGGACTGCTTCGGGCGTTGTTCGACGGGCCTACGCAAAGATCTGTCCTCTCCTTCAAGATCAGTTACTCCTGCTTCCCACAGACCACCAAAATGAGGCGAATAAGGAGGAATAAACTTAAATTTTATTTGTTGGCTAGTAGCGAATTCTATAATATCAGAACTACATTTGCGTAAAAAATCTGAAAAGTCGTTCATTAGCCCGACGAAATTACGACCGTTATCGGAATATATTTCTAAAGGTTTGCCCCGACGAGACATAAACCTATTAAGCGATAATAAATATGCTTCGCTAGTGAGATCACTGACGAGCTCCAAATGTATTGCGCGCGTCACAAAGCAAACAAATAAACAAATGTATGCTTTCGTAGTTTTAGCTCCCCTACCTTTACGATTAAGTATGAGAACCGGCCCGCAGTAATCCACTCCACATCGAATGAAAGGAAAGCTAGGAGTTATCCTTTCCTTTGGCAAATTGCCCATCTGAGGCGTTAAAATCTTACCCCTAATGCGAGTACACATAACACAATCGTTCACTATGCGCCTAGCTAGGCTCCTACCACCCAAAGGCCACCATGATTCGCGTAAGTGACAAAGTAATGCCTGAGGCCCAGCATGCAGGAGCTGCAGGTGCTCATGGCGAAACAATAAAACAGTAAAATAATGTTTACTAGAAACTAACATTGGATGCATTTTATTAAAACTAAACTCACTTGAATTACCTAATCGGCCACCGACGCGAATAATCTTATTGTCATCTAAAAATAAATTTAATTTCGATAAATTACTTTTACATTTTATTTGTGCGCAATTATATAATAAGTTATATTCAGTAGGAAAACTTCCCAATGGCCCCTATCTTCAATACACTAGGCTAGGTTGGATTATTTCAGGCACTATTAGTGATACGCGCAGCGCAAGGCGCATTCACTGTAATATAAGCAGTTCATTAGATTCTCAACTACGTTTGTTTTGGGAGATTGAGGAGCTTCCCAAAATCAGGGATACGCGCACTCAGGAAGAGCGTGCATGTGAGGAACATTTCATTCGCACTACTACGCGCAATGGCGAAGGAAGTTTTTGTGTACGCATTCCGTTCAAAGAGTCACCTGATGTTTTAGGTGAATCATACACACAAGCCGAACGTCGCTTTTTCGCATTAGAGAAACGTTTACAGCGTTCGCCTGAATATAAATTATTATACACGCAATTCATGAAAGAATACCTAGACCTAGGTCATATGAGTCCTGTTAGCTCTTATGAGCGTCCATGCTATTTCATGCCGCATCACGGCGTATTCAGGGAGCAGGAGACAAACTGGAGGCTAAGCGCATATTGGAATCGAAGTTGGATTGGCATTTCATCGAACATACGCAATCTGGTGGGACCAACCATCCTTTCTTTTCCTATCACCTCCTAGTTCTCTTTGTGATACCTGTGTCTAAACTGATTTCAGTGAGACTTCCGCGGAAGAGTGTTGAATTAGTTCGTCAATTCGCAAGGCTGGTGACGTCGCTATCACCGCTGTCGTGTTCGCTTCCAACCGTAAGTACTCCTGTTTTCACTGACCACCAAAATGCCTACAGAAGGTACTAGATCACGCGATAAATCCCCTGTTTTATTAAGTGTAGACAGTGCTCACCTATCTGCCGATCCTAATTTATTTCGCGACCTAGTTAGGAAACGGGGAATAATCAAGGGTAGACTGACAAAATTCTCAAGTTATTTAACATCTTTAGAATCTAATGAATCGCTACCATCCCCTAGAAATCTTATTGATCTTAAATTACGCGTTAGAGGGGCATCTAATCTACTTGACGAATTTAATGAAATTCAAAGTAAAATCGAAGAGTGTGTTCCTGATAGTGATATTTCTGATCAATTAGACAATAGAGAATCGTTCGAAAACTCCTACTATAGCATATTAGCCCGCGCGGAATCGATGCTGACCGATGATGAGGTTACGGACAGTTCCAATAAATATTGCTGTAGCAAACACCAGGCCACAGATTCGCCAAAATCCTGTACCGGCGCCTCAATCCGGTACATGTGGCTATAATACTCTATAGAAAAGGGCAGTTGCCCGCCAGACACAACATCCGTCTGGTCGGAGGATCCTCCCTTTTCTATAGAGTATGAGTGATCTTTACACCCTGTTCCTCATACCTCTATACTGATAACCCCGACGTGAACATCAGCAACCTTGGCACAGCACACTGCACTTTCGGCCGGTCAACAAGAAGAGCTCAATTCCTCTCCTGGTCGACGCAGCAGCCAGCCTCAACTCGGCGCTGTACTACATCCGGCTCGAAGGACCACATGTACCGGATTGAGGCGCCGGTACAGGATTTCGCCAAAATCCTGTACCGGCGCCTCAATCCGGTACATGTGGTCCTTCTAACCAAATATCAAGAATCAGCATCCTGTGGAATACGTGGCTGTGGCTGCGTGGCTGGGCTACGAGAGAAGACGCACTAATCTGGTCCTTATCTGCTCTTGAAAAATAAATAAATGTCTATTCTATTCTATACTTCAGTACGCCATCAAAAGGTGACAAAAAGTAGATTGTTTGCCAAGGGAGTAAACAACTATTTTGAAGGCGAGAGTGTTTCTTTGAATCCAGAGCGTAGCGAAGGATTCTAGAGTAGAATCCCGAGCGCAGCTAGGGGTTCTAAAGTAGAATCCTGAACGCAGCGAGGACGACGAAGACGACTATTAGCGAAGTATGGAAGAAAAAGACATGGTGCGCCGACCCCAAAAACATTGGGATAAGGACAGGAGAATGATATAATCTATTATGTATTACCCATATTTGAAAAATAAATAAATGTCTATTCTATTCTATACTTCAGTACGCCATCAAAAGGTGACAAAAAGTAGATTGTTTGCCAAGGGAGTAAACAACTATTTTGAAGGCGAGAGTGTTTCTTTGAATCCAGAGCGTAGCGAAGGATTCTAGAGTAGAATCCCGAGCGCAGCTAGGGGTTCTAAAGTAGAATCCTGAACGCAGCGAGGGATTCAAAGTACGTCACTCAAGCTTAAAATAGTGTTGCTCTCGAGATTTACACTACTTTTTATCACCCTCGATGAAAACATAAATAAGTGCGACTTATGAATAAGATTTATTTATTTACATACAATTTTGAGTACGTAAACAATTACGAACGAAGGCAGAATGCTTCGGGCCTGCGGGCGGAGAGTAATGGGTAGCTCACCGTCCGATTAGGACCAGGCCCGTGCCGGACGGCGCCTACGTGTTCCACGCGAGCCTCAAAGAGATGTCAGCATCAAACGAAGGGGCCCGCAAGGGCCGAAGCCTGCCGGGTCAGCGGGATTGTCCGAAAGGGTTACCGCTGGCCCGGAACATAAAGGGCTAAGGAAGGAACACGGGTGGGTTTTAGTCAGTAAGAGTCTGACACTCCGCCGCTCCACCCAGAGCGAGAGGAGTCATTTGATGATTTCCCATCCTCAAAAAAAAAGGCAGAATGCTTTTCGCGTGTTATTTATTTTTTCACATACTTTTTTTAATTTCCCTCGCGCGTGTTTTTCTTTATCATACAGCTTGTTACTTGTTCATATAATGTTCGTGATTGATCTCTTTGGTGATTGGAACTATTACTAACAATATTCACACTCTAAATTCAAATCAAATTTTAGTCCCTAGGGGATTAAAGAGCTATTTTAGTCTCTGTTTACGAAGAATACACTAGCTCTTTTTGGATGGAAATTCATTGCACTTTCCAGTATGGTTTTTGAATTATTATCTACGTTCTCAAGAACGTGGCTTAAGAAACTAGTATACAGTAAAGATAAACGATTTTTTAAACTATTAAGAACAGCAAAGGCTGTTTGAGTTCTCGTCTAACTTAGAATTTATTTTTTCTACTTGAAATTCCTTTCTGTGTAGCAGCTAGAATTTTTTTAATATCTTTTTCATTTTCCACTTGTAAATCTGAGTTCGTTTCTTTGAGATAGAATGAGTGTTTAGATTTTTTCATAAGGAGCTTTATTTTTTGTATTTAGGTAGTATGTGGACCCATGCGACAAAAAATTACATGATAGTGAGATTATCGGTTCGCGTTAATACGAAAAATACATGAGAAAAGGACGTGGGTTTTATGTTATCTTGATTGTAATTGGTGTTGTACTGTTTTAATTAACTATAAATAAATCTTATAAGTAGTTAACAACAGTATGATTTTATCATTGCCAATCACACATAATAGGTACCTCTTAATATGAGTAAAAGTTTCTTCCCCATGTATTGGGTGAAATAAAGAACTGGCAAAGAAGTCGGGAAGGCTGCGCTGACGTTCATACTCACCAGTATGGGATCAGGGTGTAAATTTCACTCATACTCTACAGAAAAGGGAGGATCCTCCGACCATACGGGTGTTGTGTTTGGCGGGCAACTGCCCGGTGATTCATGTCGGCTCGTTGTATCTAAGTCAGTTGCGCGGAATAATCTGCTTGCGAGATGCAGGATTTTGCGTGACGTCAGTATGACGCGTTGTTCGCCCGTGGCGTTGTGAATACCGCTACATCACTATCATTGTGTGGCCATTCAATTGACCGACATGCGATGTGGCTTTTTATCTATAACTATAATCATCCCATAATCTTCACTGTTGCTACCACCCAAAAACCTAAGTGCTGGGCATCATTATCATCATCATCATTTCAGTCGAAAGACGTCCATTACTGCCCCCAAGCCCCACAGCCCCCAAGTATCGCCACTTCGACCTGTTCTGTGCTTCTCGAATCCGGTGGATTCCTGCAGCATTCACAAGGTCATCGGTACATCTTGTGGGTGGGCTTTCAACGCTACGTTTTTCAGTATATGATGGAGGGCCACTCCAGAATCTTTTGGTCCCACCGGCCATCTGTTCTGCAAGTAATGTGCTCTGCCCACTGCCACTTAAGTTTGGCAATTCTTCGGGCTATATCGGTTGCCTTTGTCCTCCTGCGGATATCTTAGCTTCTGATTTTATCCACAGAAAACTCCGAATATATGCTGGCCACTTATCAGTGCAGATTTTTTTATCCTACTCTATTCAAAGTCAAAGAGAATCATTTATTTCAAATAGGCACATAAAAAGCTCTTTTGAACGTTAAAATTTACAATAATATAGAATTAGTTCCAGTCACCCCTTCCAAAAGGTAGTGCTCGTATGGAGAAGAATGGGCCAGAAGCTCCACCTTTGTTTTACAATGTTATTCAATAATATCTGTACGCAAAATAAGCGCTTTGACGTGGAGTTGCGGATACCAGCCCGGCTTACTAATACTAATAATACTATTCAATAATATGGGCTGCTCTAAAAGTACCTTCACTTCCTTTTGTCTTCAGTCAGTCCAATGTACTTTCACTTCGGTCTTCCTGATTTTCCCTCTTCCTCTATTTTTATTGTTAAGTATTCTGAAAATACAAACAGACCGACAAAGAGGTGTTCAAAAAAGGGTCAGATTAGTCCGTTGTGTTTTCATTAGCATGTTTCTCAAAAACAATTGTCGTTATTTGCAAAGGGCTTGTAATTTTATGCAAATATGCTAAATACGTGAGGCCATTGTTTTGTACTGCATGCCAGTCTATACTAGGAATTCGAAAAGGGTAACAGGGTTCTTTGGAGAGCTATATAAAAAGTAAGAATATAATGATAATAATTTTGTTTAAACTAATTAGTAGAACACAATTTGTCTTTTAAAGGCTGATTCTGTTATTATGATACTATCCTATAAATTCTACGATAATACTGTGAGGTTTTTAAAAAAATGTTACACTACAATTCATTCTCAGTTATTCTACCTCTGAATTTGCTTCACTGTCATATAACAATGATCTTTATTCTCATTCTAATAAGGTTGCTGTTGTATTGCTACCACTGACAAGTCTGCCAAAATCATTGTGATGTCTGTGTGTGTGTATTTTTTTCTTTTCAGCATAAAATGTTAATTTCCATTTACATCATCATAATAGCAACAGTTATATTTGTTGATAAAACCACATCGGATGTAAATGTAACAACAGTAGCAACACAATTCCAAAGTAAGGCGGATGGTACTGGACTCAGAGTGTTGTCTAGAAGAAAGAGGTTCCTGATATTTCCTGACGGCAGTTCTTTTCAAATAGGTACCTAATGCATTTAAATAATTTACACCTAATGACCTTCATCATCATCACTTCAGCCAAAAGACGTTCACTGGACATAGGCTTCCCCCAAACATCGCAACTTCGACCAGTTTTGTGTTTCTCGCATCTGGATGGTCATCATTAGGCTGGCCTAATGACCTTATTCCGCCCATTCCATTTGTACATAATAATTATAATTTGATTGTCGTCAGCCAACGGACCGTTGGTACTCCTGCCATTAAATTTGGGAATTCGCAAGGATCTTTTATATGAACGTTTTGAGGGCCTAAATCTACTAATCAGTTAAATCTACAAAATAATTTTTGACGGATTTGCCATTCAGTTTGTCAAACTTTACCAATGGATAGATAATTGTAACGTTTGTAAATTAATAGACTTGTTCCCCTAATTGTAAACTTAGAAAATCCATGCAGCTATGGATATTAATCACGAAAGTAACTGAAAACAGAGATTTCAATAACTGAGTGCTCATTTGTTTATTTCAGTCTTCTGCACCCAAAACCACGGGTACCTCCAAATCGGTAACATCGTTTGGTTTGGCAGCACTGCAGCTTTAGCCTGGGAACTGCCTACTGATCCTGGAGACTTTGAAATGTTCAGGGATCAATACAAAGTCTTTGACGGAAAGAGAAGAAGTGATGTTTTGTACTATGTGGATGAAAATGGAAAAGTTGTTGACAAAATTGAGTATAAGAGGTAATGTGGAGAATAAGACTTAGAAGTCAATTCTAAGGGGCCGTCTCCACTAGCGAGAGAATCGCGGCGATGTTATCGTCGTGCCATCAAAGTCAATAGAAACTCTATGAATTAATCTCCACACGGCGATATCATCGTGACGATAATTTGATGGCACCGCATGACTATCGCTGCGATTTTCTCGCGGTTTTATTGGTGGACCTGGAATATTTTCTTAAAACCATTCTCAGTATGTTTATGTTGTAAACTTCTATCTATTCTGTATTATCCGTCACTGCATCTGCACTTCACTGTAAATCTGTCTTCTACCTCATTTAAAAAGTAAACTTATTGAACTACTACTGTAAACTGGCTAATATAATAGAGAAATTCTTGGTAGAAAAACTAAATTCGAAACTTTTCACAGAAAAATCCTAATAAATCCAGCGTTTGCCAAAAGAAGCGTTGATGCAGCTGAAGCCAATGTAAGAAACATGACGAAGGTCAATAAAGAGGAAATGCATAACTCGCACAAAAATAAAATCTCCTTCCAAGATTTAGATATAACCAGACTTGAGCGCCATAGAAAAGAGAGACAGAAACTTTATGTTAAACTGGAAAAGTTTTTGCAAACGTAAGTGGCATTCATAAATATAAAATCAGATTTATTTGCAAGGAACTTTTAAATATTTTGAAACTATCTACTTCATTTTACTTGTTGGAAGTATAGTTACATGCTTAATATCACGCCTGTATTCCCCAAAGGGGGTACCTTTTTTCGGATGGGAAATCATCAAATGACCCCTTCCGCTCTAAAACCCACCCGTGTTCCTTCCTTAGCCCTTTATGTTCCGGGCCAGCGGTAACCCTTTCGGACAATCCCGCTGACCCTCGGGCACCTCCCCCCCCTCCCCTTTCGGGCTTCGGCCCTCACAGGGCCCTTTGTTGATGCTGACATCACTTTGAGGCGCACGTGGAACACGTACGCGCCGTCAGGCACGAGCCTGGTCCTGATCGGACGGTGAGCTACCCATTACTCTCCGTCCGCAGGCCCGCGCCTACGGTGGCTAAAGGGGTTGGGCAGACCCCAATTCACCAGTTATGTTTAAGTCCCATGTAATAGAGAGCGAGTCTATTTGTATCAACAGGGCACCAATCCAGGTTACGGTTGGTACTGAGGAATTCACAATGGAAAAACTCAATACCACTTTGCTTGACTTCGGAATCGAAGTATTTATAGGTATATCTTTAAATTTTTATAATTTTGTCAAATTAAATCTCAAAATATTTTCTTGTTTCAGCAGGCTAGGTTGGAACGGTAAAGAGTGCATCCTGAAAATACTGTGTGTGACAGGCAAAGGACAAACCAAACAAGAATCGTTTGTAGGAGAGATTCTACGTGCTGTGTTTACGTAAGGAATAATTAGTAAATGGATGACGGCTAGAAAAGGTGGTTGGTAGATTAGGTGTAACGATTGTTGCGGGGCAACTTGGGAGAAGTTTTTGTCTAGTAGAGGTCTATGAAAGGCTGACTTTATCGGTTGAAGAACAACAATCCAAAGAATATAGTTATAATTCATGGTTTGTTTACAAAGCCATATAAAAAGTTACAGAATAATATATCGAAATTTTTCCCATATTATTGGTGGGTGTTTATCTACATAAACTTTTATCTATTTACATGTTGCGTCGACTGCAAGTAACATGGGATAAGGGGAGGAAAATTATGCTGATGTTCTAAAGGAAACTCATGAGATATGAATGCCTTTAGATCAAACTCGAAACTCAAAGCATTTATTCCAAATAAACCGATTACAGACACTTTTGAATTGTGAAGGGGTCGGTCAGTCAGAAAGATGAAGCTAGTTGCCCATTACAAAGCGTAGTAGGTACAGAGGCCAGCACATCAAGCTACCCGAAACTTTCAAATTTTCCTAATCAACTTTGAACCTTATGCTTTAGCGATAAAGTTGAAAATCTATTAAAGAAATTTGTCAGATTGTAGTAGCTTGATGTGCTGGCGTCTGTACCTATGGAGAAGAACGGACAAGAAACTCCATGGACACTCGTTTAAATCACAATAATATTGTTATAAAGTCTTGGTTACATCATTCATGTTAAGAATTATGCATGTGTGAACGATGCAGAACATTAAAAGCGTCCGTAATGAAAATATGAAAAAAAAAACAATTCAAATATTAAATTAAAATAAGCCATGTTAGCAAAGAGATGACCAGTCCCTTCTGACGGCGCCCGTTCACGAACATGACGCATGGACCATCTATTAATTGTCTTATGAATTTAGTGACATGAAATGAATTTAGTGACAGTAAAGATGAAAGAATACTGTTGCACTTTACTAGTCTTTTTCTCAACTTCAAGAAGTAACGCATCTACAGAGTCAGATACAACACAACACAATTGATACAACAATTCTCCGAATGGGTACCAGACAATACACGCGACGTTTCCTTGTATACCTAAACTTGGAACATAATTTCAGATTACCAGCAGTCCCAGACTCGGTGTCCGAACTTCATAAGCAGTATGACGGCGCCCGTGGGGCCAATGGAGACTGCGCAGAACTGTACCCGAATTGTAGATACTTGTCTGTATTGTAACATGTCATTGTATTTTTATTGCATATTTTGTATTGGCAATAAAATTAATGGAAGTGCAATTTATTTTTATTTTGAATGGTTTTATTGGTTATTGTTTTTATTGAAATCGAATCAATAGTATGCAGTAATAAATCCAGAATAGTACTTACTTACATTGTTTCACGCTAAATCGTAAGTATTGCAGTTCTAACTCCTGAAAAAGATAGTATGTATTTGAAAATTTGTGGCTGTTACACCAATCATACTCTAGGTTGTTGTTGTCTCTAAAGCTGGTAAGAAATGCATTATGGATGATTTTCTTAATTTTTAGAGTTCCGTGTCTCGAAAAAATAAAAGCGGCTAGATGGGACTCGCACACGAAGGGTTCCGTACCAAAAGGGAAAAAACGCCGATAAAAACGTTTCTTGTATGGAGAACCCCCTTTTAATTTTTAATTTAATTTAATTTTATAGCAGCAATAGAAATACCCACTGTGAAAATTTAAACTGTCTACCTATTACGGTTCATGAGATACAGCCCACTGACAGACAGACGAACGGACGGACGCGGCACCCTTTGAGTACGGAACCTTAAAAATTAAATCCGATGTAGGTTCCCTTCGAAGTCCGTCTGTCTGCCAACACCCTATACTGTATTATTTACCTTGTATTATAGCGCTGTGCAGTGCTATAAAGGGGAGAAAAAGGATGTTGATAGGAAATATCTTTATGGTAAGACTATCCATGACAACATAGGCTAAACTATTTCCATAACGAAACTATCAACTTACTTTTCTCAGATCATACAAATAGTAAACCAATAAACATTCAATTTAAAATAAAACAACCAACGCTAACAAGGACTTCTACTTCTCAAACAGTCTAAGTTCCTAGATGCAGCCCAGTAGGACTCCAACATTCAATTGAAGCATCAATACTCCTAATTACCTACATTCCATAACTGCGAATGTGTGGTGGGTAGACTCTGACGTTCAAAAGTGCAGACGACAGACGTACACTAATTACTTGATCAAACATTGACGACGGTCAAAGCATTGCACTAGAACATTGGTTTAGTGTGGAAGAGGTGGAGTTTGTGAATTTAGCAACTTTAATATTGTCGGTTTGACCTTCCGACACATGAAAGGTTAAGGGATCGTTATCTCAAAGAACTTCATTTCCAACTTCATCCATCGCCTTTTCATTTAGGTACAGACGCCAGCACATCAAGCTGCTACAATCTGTCAAATTTCTTTAATAGATTTTCAACTTTATCGCTAAAGCATAAGGCTCAAAGTTGATTGGGAAAATTTTACAGTTTCGGGTAGCTTGATGTGCTGGCGTCTGTACTAGAACAAGCTTTCCAGTATTAAATAGAAGCCGTGAGTCGCCGCTGTGTTCCTCATTTTTGCCGCGGAATTTCCCATCCCATCAGCAAAAATGAGGAATTTCTCCACAAATCTTCATGGCCTATTTAACCCATTTAGGGGATGAATTTTTGGAAGTCCTTCCTTAGTTATACAAAGTGGCAGGGACGTCGACGCCCAAATTGTTACCATAAATTCAGAATTGATTTTAGACCCCCTAACGTAGAAATATTTTCTTGGTTAAAAAAAACGGCTGTTTCATAGAAAAGTGCAATTCTACGCGGTCATTTAAAAAAAAAAATATCGACGAATAATTTCAACGCAGGGGCGTTCAGAATCATGTACTGAATCCGGTAACATATAGCGCGTCGAGTACCCTGACAGCCTGTATATGTAACACTTTTGGACCCACCGGTTTAGGTTGTGCGTTGTCTGTCAGTGAATGGCTTAAATATTTTTATTTAGCAGAGGCATTCTAACCGCTATATCATCAGAGTTACTTCAGCTACCGTTCTATTCAAAATAATCAGTCGCTGATTGGAAGTACCTATTTCAATATGGGTTTTTCCACAAGGATTTTCTTAGTAACATCCCGGAGTTTGAAAGTTGGTGGTGTGATACCCCCGTGCCTTGGAAAGCACGCTAAGCCATTGGTCCTGCGCTTGATCTCTCTCCGTACGTACTGGATTGCGTGCTGTCTCATCAGACTATGCGAGTGAGGGAAGAGGGAGTGCACCTCTGTCTGCGCACACTTTCGTGCACTATAATATCTGCCACGCCGAAGGCTAGATTTGGTTGAGATTGGTCGCCTTATAAATTTTGCTAATCAAAAATATTGTAATTATATTTTTTTCGTTACGCATACTCACATATCGCATAATTTACTCTAGCTAAACTTGTTTGTATTTAAAATTCTAAGTCTGTTTGTCACTTAAAGTCGTCATTCATGAACAATGTGCTAAATACAACAACAGGAACGGTTAAAACCATAAACGGTCATCGAACTTAAACAGTCATGTGTCTTACAATAAATAGTCAACAGCAGCAATATTTATTTTCATTGCAACCATACCTGAAGCAACAGTAGAATTTATGAAGAAAAACGAAAATGACTAAAGACGTGTGAAATACAAATGAATAGTCCATACGACGCCATCTTTGAATTCTCAAGTCACATGGATGGTTGAGCCAATGTCAACTTTTTAGTTCATTTGAAGGAGGAATATGAATGTGCTACATTTTCTGTTAATAGTATTTGTAGTGATTGTTAATGTTTTTATTGTGAATGCTGAAGGCAAGGACCGGTGTGATAATGTGAAGACTCCTTTGAATGTGCTGAGGAAGAGGAGGCATTTGACGTTTCCTGAAGGAACCTCTATGGTTGTAAGTACACTATTGATTAATATGCAGTTATAACAATATTAATTAGGTACTATCAAATTGATTGTTAAAAGCTAAAGATATTCCCCGTTATTCATAAACTTTGCTTATAGTTAAGTAGAGAATAGAGATTGTTTAAGCATAAATTTTTGACGTTTGAATGTCACTTAACTTTAATCATCGTTTTATACCCCATTAAATTTAGGTTATTTATTTTCAAGCAAAATTTAGTTGCAGTAAACTAGTTTTAATTGAAATATTAAATAGTTTGATTAATAATTATCTTTTTAATTTACAAACATCTCGAAAACGTTAATTTCAATCATTGATTGTGAGGTTTTCTTGGATCGATGTTATCATTATAGACAGATAGATATTTAGATTTATAGACTGGAGTCAAATAAGTTACTCAGTCTGTAGTTTCCTTTATATAAATACTACAGTAGAACATAAACTGTTGTGGTTTTAAAAGTTTACTTCATTTAAGCGGAATTAACTTAAAGACTAACTTTAAATAACTTCCCCATATAAAAGCACGGATTCCGAAGTTTTTATGGAAAACGGCTTCCTGAATCTTCGTTATAATGTATAATGACTACGATTTTAAACTTTAATGTTATGATGGAAACGCTACCTGCATTCTGGTCTTTATAATGTATGAATAAAAGATATAGTTACTTGTTTGGACGCAAATGACACTTGATTGTTGCATTAGTTTCCTTAAGTCACATTAAGGATGGGGCTTTCGAATGGTACAAGTATTTACTGACCATCTTTTTTGCATAATCTTTTAACAACATTTAAGAGCAGCTGCAGATGAACGATTGTGTGTCAACGTCTGTAACGGTTTATTATCATGGGCGTCGGGAGCAGGGCCAAGCAGGTACATTTTCCTTCATAAATCGACACAGTTATGTTTGTTTCAATGGACAAAAGAATCCTATTCGGAACAGGGTGCTAAAATGAGCTCGTTTCGTGAAGCTGAAGGTAAACCTCCCTGAAAATAATCCTGCTCATGCTTAACTAAAACTAATAAATATTATAATGAGAAAATATTAGATTTTTTTTATGAAAAGGTTTGTTTGTTACGCTTTTACGCTAAAACGGCTGAACGGATTTGGATGAAATTCAACACATGGGTAGACCATGATTTGAATTAGAACATAAACTACTTTTTATCCTAATATTCTCACGGGGTCGAGACTTGTGTGGGTGAAATCGCGTGGCACAGCTAGTAAAAAAATAATTCAATGTCACCCAACATTATACTTGCAAGATAAATATTAAGTGTTAACGGTTGATGAGTTGTCCTATCGTTAATGGCTAATTTCTCTGGTTTCCAGCTGACAATGTCGGTGCTGAAAACTGTGATGGTCCACGCTCCATCAGGCTGGAATGTAGCTGCTGAGGTAGACGTGCTCTATCCTCTACTCAGCCCAGCGATGACTAATGCTTTTTACAGGAGGAAGCTCCATCATCGACAAAAGAGGGAGTTTTGGGAGAGGATGGAAAGGGCTCTTGAGCAGTAAGTATGCTGCCTACCTTATATAAAGATGTTTTTTTTCTTTTTTTTAGAGAAGATAAAGGTAATTCAGAAGGCAATGGCTACACCATTTGGTTCTATATTTAAGAAGGCTAAATTAAAAATGGTTTAAAAGGGTGTGTTCTGAAAGTTGGCAACGTCGCAAGTAGCAGTCAAATATTTCGCTATTTTGATTAATCTATCAATGTTACTAACTTGGCACTAAATGTAATTGTTACAATTTTATTGTTACATGTAACAGTTTTAAGTATAACACAAACACCTAAAACAATATATTCAATGTTACGACATAAGTTATTACAATTCATAATTAGTATTTTAATGCACTGCAGAGAAATATTTCATAATTTAATTTGAGTTATTTTAGTGTTATTAGTAAATTAATCAAAACAGCACAATATTTGACAGCTATTTGCGACATTGACAGCTTTCAGCATGGGTGATGTGCTTAAATTGTACCCACTATCGTTTATTCCTACTATACCTAAATAAAATAAAAATTGCCTTTATTTTCTCTGACCTTTTATAACAAGTTCTTATAAACCAATAATACCATATTATGAATTCTGCTTGTTAACTCTATATTACCAAATTAGCTATTATCAGCTACCGGGTCAGGCTGTCTTGCGACATAGGCTTACTCTATTTCCTTGCCCTTATTACTGCCCAGAGCTGTTCTACAATCAACATTTTGGGAGGTCATCCTCTGGAACCTTTTCATCTGACTTCCTCTACGTCTTTTTCCATTCCTTGGGTATTATTTTGTAACCTTTTGGTCCATTCTTCCGTTTTAGCTGTCATCATAAGACCTGTCCATTTCTATTTAAGTGTTCTTGTTTTTTCTCTTATGTCTGCTACGTTGGTGATGAATTTTCGTGGCTTTCCATTTAATTTTGTTTAGCAGTCTCAAATTCATCGTGCTCCTCTCCATTCCTCTATGACTTTCTACTGTACCTACCTACTCATCAAATGATGATTTCTTTCACGATCAGTCCATGTAATTTTTTAACCAAATTCCATTTTTTAAATCCATTATTGCTTCCATTTGTTCTCTAATAAAACTACGTAAGCATTAAACCATTACACATATTTGTTACAAAATCGTTCCATAAGACTAAGTTTCCTGTAACAAGTGTTCAGTAAATCATTTTGTTTTCAGTTACAACTTGAACGGTCGCTCGTGTATTTATCGAAGCATATGTGAAGCGAGAACACACTTGGCTCCACCGGGGGAGTCCTTGGTGCATGACATTTTAAGGGCAATATTTACGTAAGTTTCTTTTTCATCTTAGTTTTGATGTTTCTGTCCTTAGTTAACTTTATTGAGAGGATTAATTTTAACGTTTCGGTAGATTTTCTACATAATATCTTTAACATTGTGATCATTATTCCTCTTTTAAATCGTGTCGGTTAAATTCTAATAGATTAACCAATATGAGTTTCTCAATAGATAAATAATATAACTTGTATGCATATTCTCGATACGGCTTATTTCTGCATGAACTATAATATTATCTGCATCAGGAACCGTATGAAAATCGGAGATATGCTGGTTAGCTCGACACTATCGAATATCTACGCAAACGCAGTTTCAACCTCTGCTTATATCAACCACATCGCGACGAATCATGACGAAAGTTTGTTTTATTGGCATTTTTCATTCTTTATCTTCTTCATCGTGCTGATAATTTCAATAATTTAAATAAAGTTCGACCAGAATTACTAATCAACTAGGTTGATTGAAATATCTGTTCTGATGTCATTACATTCTACAAGATATCAGTTGCTCTTCGAGTACCCATACCATAACTTTCATCATCATCATTAGTCTATAGAAACCCACCGTCCCTCCTATTCTACGCCATTTAAATCGATCCCCGGTTACTTTTATCCAGCTACTAGCCACCTTGCAAAGATCGTCGCTCCATTAATCATAACTTTATATTCTCTGATATATCGATGAAAATTTCATAAAGCCTTATTTAAAGTTAGCCTGGCTAGTAATAGAAATTGTTCGTTTTGTTCAAGCGCCCCAGTTCACGAGAAAGGATTTAAGGAGGAAGTTAATGAAACTTATTACGAGTTATTGGAACCAAACGTCTGCGAAAGAATCCACGATTGCCCCATTTCGATACTGGAAGTTATATTAGGTCTGAATAAAAATAGCTACATATAGCGAAACGGTTTTGTTTTATTTTTCGTTAGTATACCGAATAGTATAGGTACTTGTAAACCTTCCTATTGTGAGATGTGGATAATATATGGTAGTTACTGAATAAATTTATGTAGAGCTTTAAACTAAAAAAGAAAATAAATTACTGATAAATGATTACAAATCATGTGAAGGACGCTATCAAAGATGACGCAAGCAATAATAAAATTAAATTGTCACGGAATTAGGTTATCAATGTCGTACAGTGTAACATTATACCTGCCTCACAGCAATATTATTTCAAATTTTTCAAATTTATTTATTTTAGGACAACTGAAATTATGTGAACGATATGAAAGGTTATCCATTACTCGAACTTTAAATACTATTCCCATTCACGCGTAATTTCGTGGTCGATGACGGGGCAAAAGAAATGTGCTAGTCCACCAAAACCTTGAAAGTTTAGGGTTCAATTTGCTCCAGCAAGGCAATCAGATTCCAAGGAGGTGTGACTCGTGACTGAGCTAATGAGGGTAGGCGAGACTCTAATTCTTTGATCCAACATCCCGGGTCAGTGAACACGCTGGAAACGCGCACGAATCACATTTTACGATATCTTTGTGTAGATAAGGTTTGCATGCAATTCCTTTTTTTTATTTTTGGTAAAAGGCTTAGTGATTAGGGTAGGCTTTTAAATGGTTCTTATGTTTGGGATTCTCTTTTTCTTAAATTGGTTAGAGTAAATTGAAGACTGCTTTTCAGTTACAATATATAATATAAAAAATGCGAGTTTTTGGTCTTTAAGGCTGGCGATGCTAAATGTCCTGAGTATGTGCCCCCGATCAAACTAAATGGGAATGACATATTGCGAGTGTACCAGTGGGGCATTATGTAACCGACGACCTTAATGAACGAGTGGATATTGTGAGGGAACGTGGGGCGCTGGCAGTCCGATATAACATGTTGACTGGTAGCTTTGCAAGTTGTGGTAGGACAGTCAAAATAACGCTTTTTAGAGCTTACTGCCAAGTGTTTTACACGTGCAGTCTGTGGTCCAACTATACTTAGGCTATCAGCGACCTACGGGTTCAATATAATAATGGGTTCAGGATTTTGATGGGGTGCCCCGTTTCTGCAGTGTATCAGGTTTGTTGCACAAGCACTCGTCGATGGCTTCCACGCCATCGAAAGACAGGAATTTGCCTCTTTGCTCTGCAGAGTGCGGGAGAGCTCCAACTCCATCCTGAAGACCATAGTGGGGAGATGCGAGTCTCCTTTAGTATGTGATGTAGTTCAAAGACGAACAACAGCCTTGTTTCCAAACAAATAATACGTTTACTAACATAGGTATAAGTTATTTTTTTGTTTATTAACCCATATGGATGGTTTTTATCCGAAATAAATATTATTTTATTTTTTACTAGCTGTACCCCGCGGGTTCACCCGCGTAAGTATCGATCCCGTGGGAATATCGAGATATAATGTAGCCTATATGTTAATCCAGGGTGTCGGCTATCTTGATACAAATTTTTATCAAAATTGGTTCAGCCGTTTGAGTGTGAAGAAGTAACAAACATATAAACACACGCACACACTGACAAAATTTCGCCTTTATAATATTAGTGTGATATTTTAATTATTTACAATGGTTCAGAATTTATTTATTTTCTAATAGCCAATGGAAGAGTTGGAAAACACACAGTAGGTAATAGCTAATATCTACACACAAGTATATACCCAGACATTTTTATGAACACATTGAAAATACATTTGTCAATCATTATGAGTTAAGTCTCATTTGTAACTTTTTATGAGACATGAGTATAATTATTTTCCAGCTCAATTTTAAAATGGCAACTTCATAAAATAATAAGAAATATAAAAGTTTCTACAGACCTATTGAATACAATAATGGAAATCTTACCTATTTTTACGTCAATACATATCCATACAAATGAATCAGCTAGACGTTTCGGCCAGATTACTCCGGTACTCTCCGGTAGTAATGTTTATTCACATTGCAAAAAGTTTAACAGAATGGATAAATAATGTTCGTTTGTAGTTCAACAATTTTCTAGATTGTACCAGTAAAATAATTTATTTGCAACTGAGGAGTATCAATTGCCATAAAATAACTTAAGCTTTAAATACCAGATCAATAAAATACATTGTGACCTTTAGACCTATTAGATGGATTTAATTGGCTGCAAAGATAGACCCTTGTGGCACCCCTACAGTTACAGAATAATTAAATAAGATTAGAAGAATAGATTTAAATGATTACCTGTTTTAACCTTACGCGCAAGTAGCCAGGTAGATTACCTAGCAGGTTTCCCAAATTAATGTAACTCTTCAGACTAATTTATAAGCCAAGCAATGTCAATGGCTTTAGAAAAGTTCATACATATAACTTTTTTACTTAAATTTGTGCGCTAAAGTTCAAAATCAATTAAATCTATAAATTAATCAAAAGCTAAATTATACTTAAGCTACAAACTATTGCTACCCAGTTACCAAATAAATATATTACCCAAAATATGTATTTTTCTAAATCGCTTTACACCCTGCCTTGAACTGATCCCAATAAAACTCATACTAAGCCATCGCCGTAGCTTATCCTATGCGATCAGTGTGTGCAATGTGTGAAAACGTAAAGAAAAACTTTCACCTCATGCTCTGATGCATATAACTGATTACCCACTATTATTAATCGGCATCTAGTACAGCCTAGCCGCACGAAAAATACGTATAGACGTGAAAATATAAATAGATACATAAATAAACTTACTTTATGATTTAGAGTAGATATTGACATTTATTTTAAAGTTAAAGTTAGAGATACCAAAGACAGTTTTATTTTAAATGAAATTTATATTATTTTCTCTGTTTACTAATTGTTAAATTATAATATATTTGTTGATAGCATTTATTTTAGTGAGTAACGTTTCAAGTAAGTTTTATGGAACAATGTCCAAATGTAAAAACTTCGTTAGTTTCTGTGAGGAAGAGGCGCCATCTTGCTTTTCCACCAGGATCTGCTGTTTCGATAAGTATTAACAACATTTTTGATATTATTTTGCTTCCTTCGATACATTTTGCTTCCTTTGATATGAGAGACAATCTTAACGTATGTAGTTTTAAAAAGGTAATAATAATAACAAGTTTATTTATATGGTTTGGTTAAGATTTGTATTCTTTAGGTTCAATAATAATATGCAGTATTTCAAAAACAATTGCTATGCGTACCTATTATTAATATAGTGCGTCTATAGTTATTGTTCTTTTGATTGAATTATTCGTAATACAAAATAACTGGCACTATGTTAGATGTGACTAAAAATCATTCATGTATGTTGTATGTATGTTAACAATTCCCGTTTCCAGCCATTGATTTTATCTGCCTAAGCCTGTTTCACCTTTTCCTTTATCAGTCAAAGCGTAATGTACCATTCAGCCATTTTACAAATGGTATGGGCACTCGGAGCAATACAGAAATGTGTTTATGCATGAAGCCACGTGTGGGTATAACGTAGCGGGATTGCAACGGTGCATGTCGGAGGCGATTTGTATGGCTGTGCTTGTGGAGCCATTTTGAACGAATAACTGTAATAATTTGAATCTGGATACGTAGAGATGGAATTGGCAGGCGTGCAGTTAAGAATTCAGCTAATAAATATCAGATACATTTTACAAAGCGCTTCCGGAAAAATACTATCAGAATACATACATATATACTCACGCATTTTTCCCATGTTGGTGAGCAGAAATTACAATAACACCAACTACTTCGTAGTAGTTAGTACTTACATACTCATTTTGCTTCGTTTATGTACACTCTTAAGGGGGCCTAAAAAGGCCACTTTGGCAAATTCATAAAAGGATAACATTATGAATCATAATAGACAGTTAACTGTTAAGTTAATCGTATCTAATCCCATTGGTGAAGGATTTTTCAGTTTTTTTTTGTCTGTGCTAAAATAATTATGGATTATATTGACAAAAATGCCTTCTTCAACTCAGCATAATGCAGTGACTTTATAACAAAGGGCTAGAGCTCTGCTCACCCCCTAAAATACACAAGCTAAAAGATTTAATAACTACAACTTGCTCCGCAACAAACACAGTCTGAACAAATCTTTAAGACTAACGAAGCATCATGTACTCGTACTTATGTTCAAAGTTTATTTCGGCGCCAAAACTTAGCTTTTGGGCACCGTAACGTTGTTTTGACAAGTTGCTTTTAGCAGGTAAACTTATTCAAGACTGCCATTCTCTTTAGATATAGGTGAATAATGTATAGGTTTTTATAAGACAGTATCTAAATAGGCACATTTTTAAGTTGCTAGGAAAACATTCAAACAACTGCGGCGCTTCGAGTTTTAATTAAACAATCCTTACTTTCTTCGTACCTGACCTTAGGTACGTATCATTTTGTTGATTTTGTAGGAAGGTATTTGACAATTTATTTGCTGTAATAACAAGTCTAGCTTGGTTTTGTGAGCGTCAAGATGACGGGATGACGCTTCCAGAAGGTCCCGCCACTTTGACGTCAAAGCGGCGGGACCAGGGACGTCTTGACATACTTCCTTTACCTTTAAAGGTACAAATGTCTTGTATAGGGTACAAATAGTACATATGTAGTACAAACACTTTAATGTGATACATTTTAAATTGGGGACTTGATACCGTCATCTTGACGCTCACCTTGATTTTCTATGCATTTTAATGTAAGAAAAAAAAACGTTTTTTATATGAAGAACTGCCTCATCTTTTCTTAACTACATACGTTATGGTCGTCCTTTAGTTTTAGTAGATGCTGCTAAAATATTACTAGGCAAAAAAAAAATTAACAATCTTTCGTAGCCGAACCAGCGTCACTGTATTCCAGAGGGATTCTGGAATTCAGTGACGCTGGTTCAGCTACGGCACTGGTTCAAAACCGTTTACAGTTCGTCTGTCGTCCGTCAGTCAGTATCATTGTCACTGGTTTCCAGTGCTAAATCGAAACACTGCTTTAGCATAAACAACCTATAATGTTCCCACTTTTGAGACACAGGCCACCTCTCAGTGAGAGGGCGTGGGCCGTAATCCACCACGCGGACCCAGTGCGGGATGTCACATGTCTTCCAAACACTAGCTCAATGTAAATCAGCCGTCTTGTACATGGCAGTTCTATGTACGCACTATATTGATGATTTATAGTTAATTGTAAATTTAACTGGGCTCGTGTAATGATTTTAGGTGACTACATCAGTAGTAGAAACCTTCATGACCCACGTACCATCAGGCTGGCTCGTGGTGATCGAAGCCGAAGTCGTGTACATGCTGCCAGATCCGAAAGTCGTGGCCGCTCATGATAGAAAGAAGCTACATCATCGACAGAAGAAAGGGATCTGGGAAACTCTTAAGTATTAGAGCAGTGAGTGTATATTTATTTTTTACTTTGCTTATTCTTCTTTGAAAGTTAACCTAACATGTTTGAGCATCAAGTGGTCACTTAAATACCCCTGACTGAAGCCTTCATTAAGGCCTTTACAGAATAACAGTTGGGACACAACAAGAAAGACATTCCGCGTTTGCACGTAGATAGGTAAGCTTATCAGTGCTGACCGATGGTATTGCAAAATTCAGCAAAAACCACTTTACTATCAAGTTTCTCTTTTGAGTGCACGTATAAGACAACAACATCAACTATGATGATGATAATTTAAAATAATCAGGTTATCCTGAGGTATTACTTGATTACTTTTTATGATATGTCATAAGTGTAGCAAATTTTATTCGTGGAAACATAATAATATCTTAAAAGCTAACAGTATTAAAATAATAATATGTAAAAGTATATAAAAAGGAGGGGAAATAATCAAAGGGCATCAAAAATTCATCCGCATCGTTGTCAACAGGAAACGTGCCAAACATCATCATCATCATCGAGACGAAAAACGTCCAATGCTAGACATAGGACTACCCCAATTTCAACACGTCGACCGGTTCTGTAATTCCCGCATCTAGCGGATTCCTGCGGCCTTCACAGGGTCTTTGACCCACCTTGTTAATATTTCACCTCTTGCTGATTTCTGTCGACACTTTTCTTGAAAAAAATAATACAATTTTAAAAACAGACCACATTTCCCCAAAGATAAATAGATAACCTAAAGAAGCTGTTTCTCATTTTCAGACGCAACATGAATGGTCGTGTATGTATCGTTAGGACGATATGTGAAGCACAGATGCGACTGTTACCAAGGGGAAGATCTCTCCTTCATGATATACTGAGGGCTATGTTTACGTAAGTATTGCAGCTTTATTACCACGGCACGAGGAAGTTACTATTATACCAGCTGACTTTTTTACCGTTTGAACAAATACAGGATATAAAAGGTGAATGGAGTAGAATCCTAGAAGAGTAAATTTCACAAAAAAAGAAAAACAACTAATAAGTTTATTTGTCAACTTACGTATATTATAAGTATAAAGAATCATCTTAAAGGCACCCTTCTCTACGCGCGGAAATTATCAATAAATTCGTAGCCACATTCAATCCTTTGATCGAAGCCATCGGCTGGCTTCAATCAGATGATTGAACGTAAAAAGAAGAGACCTTTTATTTTATAAAAAAAAAGAAATTTCTGTGCCATAGGCTCTTCTCCGTTCACCTTTTATACCCTGTTTTTATCTAGACGGTAAAAAAAGTCAGCCGGAATAGTCCGAGTTGACACGAGAGAAAAAAAATCATCAAACAATATGGACAGACGTAATGCTTGTGAAATAATTAACTTTTTTAATAATTATTGTTGACTCCTGCGCTTCATCCTGCGATTAAGTCATTTATTTATTTGTTTAACATAATCACAAAAAATCATCATCTGTCATGCATATCATCATCGAAAGACTTCCACTGCTGGACATAGGCCTCCCCCAAGCACCTCAACTTCGACCGGTTCTGTGCTTCTCGCATCCAACGGGGTCCTGCGGCCTTCACAAGGTCGTTGGAACACCTCGTGGGAGGCCTTCCAACGCTACGTCTTCCGTTACACGATCGCCACTCCAGAACCTTATAGCGCCATCGGCCATCTGTTCTGCGAGCAATGTGCCCTACCTACTACTGTAGCGACCAAATGTGGATCTCCTCATTCCTGATTTGATCACGCAGAGAAACTCCAAGCATAGTCCTCTCCATTGCCCTTTGGGTGACTTTTAGCCTTCTTATAAGGCCCATTGTGAGCGACTCTGTCTGCGCCAGTGCGTGTTGCCAGTGATGACTTACGAGTCATTACTGGCAACACGCACTGGTCAAAGACTTTCGTCTTGAGACTGCGGTATGTGGGACGAGAAGATATTACGTAGCTTCCCGGACGCTGCCCAGCTGAGTCGGATTCAACGATTGACCTCTTTCTCGAAGTTAGACCTACCTAACTGGACAGTTAGGTAAACATACTCGTCCACGACTTCGAGTGTAGCGTCTCCGATCTTTATGAGGGTGGGTGTTATATGGGCATTTGACATGACCTTCGTTGTTCATTTCAAGACCCACTCTTTCGGAGGCTCTACTGAGGCCATTGAGCATTGTACTGAGGTCCTCCATAGTCTCAGCCATGGTTACATCATGCATATAATAAGACTATAATATTCCCACTACTGGGACATCAGACCTGCTTTCTGAGAGAGGGAATGGGCTGGATAAGCTTTAATTACTTGTACATTAAGAAACACACAACTGATAAATTTCAAATCACCAAATAGACCAAGACGGTTTATTCAGCTAACTTAGACGTATTACCGAATTAAGTCCCTCGTCTTAAGCAGAGAATACCGAACTTCTAATTATACAAAGTAACCAACGTATTACAGTTCAATCGTTTTGAAAACTACATATTATGTAGATAATTCCAATACATAATCCCTGCTCTATCATAACAAAATTATGTAAAGCTAAACCTTTAAATATATGTATACATGATGATGATGATGATGATGATAGGACTCCCTTTTCCGCACTTAGACTCCCATTCGGTCCGTTGTGCGTGGGGATTCTGGCTAACAGAGCCAGCCTAGCTCCGCCCAGAAGCACAGAAGCTTCCTGGGAGCTTCACAGGCTTCGCGGAGCGACCTCATTGTTCCGAGGATTTCTTCACGTTGAGAAGCCACGGCCTCGCAATCCAGGATGACGTGGGCGGCTGATTCCTCGGCATCAAGGCAGCCCCTGCAGAGGGGGCTGTCCGTGGCGCCTATGTTGAAAAGATGTTTGTTAAGGAGGTTGTGGCCCGTAATTGTACCTATTATTATTCTAAGGTTATTCCTACTCAGGTTGAGAAGTTTTTTGGTTAATCGCGGGTGTATCATTGGTAGAGCCAATTTTGACTGTCTACAGTCTGTTGCCCGTGACCATCTGTTGTTATGGAGTTCGGTCGATCTTTGGCGAATCCACGCACGAAATTGTGAGAAAGGCAAAGGGAGAAGTGGGTACGGGCCTAGCACCCTCATGTCAGAGCCTCTCTTCGCAAGTTCATCTGCAGCATCATTGCCCAAAGATTCACTGTGCCCCTTGATCCACTGGAGAGTAATACGATTAGACGTCGATAAACTCTCCAGAGCTAGATGGCACTCAAAAATTAGCTTATTGTTAGTTTGTTTGCTTGCTAAAGCTTTGAGCACAGATAGGCTGTCGGATAGGAATTTAATGCCATAGTTCCGGATGCCTAAGCGCTTTACTGCTGTTGCAGCTTGTGTTAAGGCAACACATTCGCATTGAAAGATCGAACTATGTGTGCCTAGTGGTATGTGAAAGTTAATGTTGAGGTCAAGGGAGTGTACGCCAGCACCTGAACTAAATTTCAAATCACCAAATAGACCAAGACGGTTTATTCAGCTAACTTAGACGTATTACCGAATTAAGTCCCTCGTCTTAAGCAGAGAATACCGAACTTCTAATTATACAAAGTAACCAACGTATTACAGTTCAATCGTTTTGAAAACTATATATTATGTAGATAGTTCCAATACATAATCCCTGCTCTATCATAACAAAATTATGTAAAGCTAAACCTTTAAATATATGTATACATTATTCAAACCGTAGATAATAACTGGTGTAAGATAACCGGCTCATTGCTGAATGTTCGTATCCCGCTAATTGCCTTATAATCCGAATACGTGACGTTTATACGTCGTGGGATTACGTCATCATATTATATGCTGTGGAGCAGGGGACCAGAATTACCAACGCTTAATATGTGTGAGTTCACTGTAACCTAATTTCCATCGCTGCTTTAGTTTGAATGGAGTGTATTTGGTGTCTTTAAAAGCGCGCAATGGATGATGTAGTACCAAAAATAGTCGGGTAGATTTCGGGTTCGCGAAAACTCGCGTAGGCTGTTCTCATTGTTAAAATTCCCTTTAAACTTTCATAAGTGGTATTGTGAAGGGAAATTAGGGATTGACATCATGTGATCGTAATAATATAAGTGGGACCTTGTTTGAAAGATTGCCTTGGGAGTCGTGAGGAGGTAGGGAAGAAATGAGTTTTGTCAACTGCTTCGGGGCCCCGGCGGACATGCGTAGTTCATACAAACGTGATACCAAAATAATTTGTAAATAAAACATATTCTTTAGATAGTGTGTATTTATTCCGATTAGATTACAGAATATGTAGGTTTCCAAATATATATTGTGAATGGACACTGATTTATAGATGAGTTATGAGAAAAATAAGTTTTCTATGTATAGAAATTTTAAATTCCTCATATCTCGTCTTTATATCATTAAGAATGTGTTTGATTTACAAATTATTTTGGTATTACGTTTGTGTGAAATAGGTACGCATGCTCCGCCGGCCCCTTAAGAAGTGATTAGCATAATTAGAAGAGTGGATTTTGGCGTCATGTTTAATGGGTTTTGGCGTGGCTCATGCCGATAATAGGCTAGTATTATTATTATTATTAAATGTAATGGGTTTTTGAAGGTGAACATTTTTATGTTTATTAATTGAAGAACGGTGTCAGTAGTTAAAATTTTGATAGATTTTGGATTTGAATTAAATCAATTACACAAGATATTTTTATAAATTTTGCAACCGATAAAATTAAACCTAATTAAAACTAATTGCGCTAGAAGTTACGACTTTCGTCCGAATTTTTATAATAAATGTAAACTTCTAGAAAACAGCTTTAAGAAACTAATAAAACGATGTATCATTGAAGTAGTAGTAGGTAGCAATGCATCATAAGAACACCTCTTGTACTAGGAGGCGCTACCTCCCGCTACGCACGGAATTTATCGGATTATGTACGTGCGATATAGGAATCACACTTGAGTATTTGTCGAATTGTAGATCAGTATTTTAGATGTCTTATTTTGGGTTTTCGATTCCGAATTGTTTTGGGATTTGGCTTGTTGTCCTACGTGTGATTTGAAATTCTCATATTATATATTAAAGTCGTTTTTCGTGTGTATGACTATGTTGTTCTTCCAGACATCGCGACAGATTTTGATGCAGTTTTCATTATTATTTAGACAATTTCTTTCGAAAGGTGTATGTGTATGATACATTAATATTAAAGTTACTAATCCATACTAATATTATAAATGCGAAAGTGTGTCTGTCTGTCACCTCTTTACGCTTAAACCGATTTTAGATGAAATTTGTATGGAGATAGTTTGAGTCCCGGGAAAGGACACAGGATACATTTTATCCCGATATTATCTCGTGATCGAAACTTATGCAGGGCGCAGCTAGTCATAAATAATTATCGATGTTTTGTCAAATCGTAACAACTGTGGGAAGTGTGGCGGGTCGCTAGTTACATAAATACGAGGCATGTATATTAGGCAGTCAGTACTATGACGCAGGTGATCCAGGTTCTTATTACATCAATAGGTATCCATTAGTGGAGGTTATTTTAATGCTTCGCGCACACACCAATTGCGTTGACCTTCACAATCGGCAGATACGTAACGACTGTGACAGATCCACGAATGACAGCCTGGACCAACGGCTTAACGTGCTTTCCGAGACACGGAGTGGTCTCGGTATGTAAAGATGGTCACCCATCCACAGACCAACCGCGGCAAGCGTAGCTTAACCTGATCGATCGACCTGTGCGGCTGTTATTATTTAGCCACGGAACCCTCAGCACTTCTACCGAATATCCTATAAATATTAAGCAGAACCAGTTCCAAAAATGTTGAAAGCATAAAATTCAAACATGACTGTTCTAGACTGGGTGGCTCGCAGCTGTGTTTCTCCACATTCCAGCTGGTAACGATAGAATAATCGGATATAAACTATTCATAGCTCGTATGTAGAAACAGCTGGTGATACTAGCCGATGCTATGAGGACAGATATTGTTTGAATTACTAAATGTAACCTGGGGGAGCTTCCACGTGTTGTCTTTTATTTTAATGTAGATACTGCTTTGTCTTTGGGATGGTAACCCAACTGTGATGCTTCTTGTATGGCTTCTTGTCTACAGTCGGCCGTTTGCTGACTTTTATTATGCAAAAAATTTTAATAATTCAAAATAAACGTAAATAACTTATAATTAAAAAAAAAACTTTAAAAAAATGCGTCCAATTTCCAGTCACAGCGGATGTTCTATTAATGATTGGCAAAATATAAAGTCACTGCATTGTCAGGCAGAAAAGGAAAAGTCTTTAAGCCAAAGGGCAACTGAAATATATAACCAGCACAATGATAAGAATTGAGGCACGGAGTAAATAAAACGAAGTTCGAACGATTTTTGAATCTAAAATACCGGATATTCCTCGAAACGCACCAAATTTGAAACGCACGAAATGGAACGTCTATGGATATCATTTTTTACGAATACTTCAATACTCTATGTTTTATCGTTGATGCATTTCGAGGAATACCCCGAAAATACAACTACTTGTATAACTTTTTTTTTGCGCTAAGTTCAATTGGTGTCACTCAGAAATATAAAACTAATTACGTACTATTTATAAGCGAAACAAATATATTCAATTTTAAAATCGTTCGAATTTCCGTTCACAAAATTTCATGAACGTTAATCTAAACACTTTCAAAAGCTCCATGTGCCCTGAAATTTTAACAGGTGCATCGAACCGCCACCATTTTACCCCAGAAACTGCTCTAAGATGAATCTCGACTATTCCCTAAACTAAGCTTTCATAAATTATTTTTATTTCAGGGCGCGCCTTTGCACGAACAGGAGTTTGTCGAAGAAATGGGCCTGACGTACAGTGAATTATTGGAACCAGACTTTTGCGAGAAAGAACGATTGGCTACTGTATACACTAGGCTTTTTATTGGATTTAAATAAAATGAGATGTCGGTGTGTTAATAAATTATATTATTTGTTTTAATGTTGTTGTATTTCTTATTTATGCTATCACGCAGCGTAACTGTGTTGTGCCTGAAGTGTGGAATACGGCTGTAGTTGTTATTACAGGCACATAAGGTAATTCAGCAACAAACTCCAGTGGAGTTTATTATCCTCTTCTTCCCAGCTAAAAGCACTTGAAAGTGGTGAAGAGTGGCATTTGGGGACTGTCTTTAGAAATTTTGACTTTAAAAAGTGCCGATTCTCAGCCTATTTTAATAAATTACTTTTGATATTAACGTTATCTCGGAAAGATTTATCCATCAAGCCTTTTTTACTAACTAAATCATTATCACGGGGTATGTTATAGTAAAACTATTGGATAAAGTCATAAAAATATCATCATCATCAACATTTCAGCTGAAAGACGTCCACTGCTGGACATAGGTCTTCCCCAAGCACCTCCACTTCGACCGGTTCTGTGCTTCTCGCATCCAACGGGTTCCTGCGGCCTTCACAAGGTCGTCGGACCACCTTGTGGGAGGTCTTCCAACGCTACGTCTTCCGGTACGCGGTCGCCACTCCAGAACCTTTCGGCCTCATCGGCCATCTGTTCTGAGAGCAATGTGCATAAAAATATAAATCGGTGTAATTCAACGTGAATTTGAAAGATTATCAAATTAATAAGAGCATAACGTCGTTATTCCATTATAAAGCATATAAAGTCGGTTAGCGTGTTTGGTTTAAATTATAAACTGATGAGGCACTGTCATAGGCAAATTGTGATAACCAAAATCATGACCTAGAATTAGGTATATAATTTTCGGCAATACACGAAATTACCCAAAACCGTCTTATTTAAGACGTAGTACAAAATCAAAATCAATCAATTTGCCCAGCCTTTTCCCAACTATGTAAGGGTCGGCTTCCGGTGTAAACGGATGCAACTGAATACCAATATTTTACATGGAGCACCCGCTTATCTGACCTCCAAAATCCAGTTACTGGGTAACACGATAGCCCTTGGTAAGACTGGTTGTCAGAGATACGGACCTCTGGCTACCCATAATGACTGTCATATATCTATGAATGACAGCCGGGACCAACGGCTTAATATGTTTTTCGACGTACCTATGTGGGGGTCTCGATGTGTAATGGATGGTCACCCCATCTACGAATTTACCGTGGTAAGCGTAGCTTAGCCTAGCAGATCGATTTTACCTACCCATCCTCATGTTCATCCATCATCCCGCACTAGGCCTGGACGCAGTGGGCCATAACCCACTCCCTCTCACAGAGAGGAAGTCATAGGCTGATTATGTTATTCTCAGTTTAGAAACAATATGTATATCAGCTCTTATTAAAATCAACCCCTTGAACTTGGACCACACAGCAAAGGGTTGCAGCCCTTCGGATCGCGGCATCCATTAGGATCGATCATATTCCATAACAAGCAACACGCATTTGCATCAGATATCGATCATTGGCTTGTTCTATATTAGCTCTTTATTATTCAGCGTATTAGAAAATTGCTATTAAATTATATAGAGAGCATACGCTTTGGTACTATATTACTAAAAGAGTGTCCATGGAGTTTCTTGCCCGTTCTTCTCCATAGGTATCTACGCTTTGGAATGGGCAACTAGCTTCTATTTTTTCTGACTGACCGACTTTTTGACAATTCAAAAGTGCCTGTAAATGGTTTAATTGAAATAAATGCTTTGAGTTTGAGTTTTGCATACCTGGGTAATTCTCATGAAATTCCGAAATTTCAGTCCGGAGTCATCAATACACACACATATCACACACACACACACACACACACACACATATCACACACCACACACACACACAATCACACACACATATCACACATGTCACATATCTTTATTATTGATGTAACATTTTTATTTGAATGCAAGTTATTGACACTAAAATTATTCGGAATAAAAACCGAGATATCATCATACCAAAAAAAAAATCAGTCAATTTAGTGTCCTAAAAGTCATTCCCTCACCTTGTCCCTTAGTCCCAAAACAATAATGAAAAAGCTGTTCATCTCAAATATAACAATATTCTTATGAATATTTTTTTGCTAAAATATTCGTAAATACGTGTTAATTGTATGTCAAAACTCTTATTGCATTACGACAAAAACATAAAACGGATAGTTAATTTTTTATGTGTCCCACAAAATAGAATCATTCCCTCACCGTGTTACGAATATTCGATTTGTGATTTTACCAACCAATATTTGTGTGTGCCATCTTGAGTTTTCAAATTCTGGTTACACTCTTAATGTGCCAACATGCCGATTTACTCTCAATACTAAAATAAATTTGTGTAAGCAAGCATTTAGTTGACATTTTTGAAAAGTTACAATTCTGAGCGTCATTCCCTCACGGGATGTATACAAGAATTCGTTTGGTATTATGCATAATATGTTTTAATTCTGTTGATGTATTTTGGGGAGTAGAATTCATATGCGGAACGGTGGAAAAAGTTAAAGTAATGTGCTAGTGATTTTTTAATTATTTTTCTAATTCGTCATTCCCTCATAGTCATTCCCTCATTATATCGGGTGCGTCTCATAACGTATAAACTCATTTGGTCTAATTTCATTTTATTATCGTTCATAAGATATAATCAACGTGAGATATACCAACTGTTGATATAATTTCTTTACATATAACATTTATTTATTCTAAAACTTAATTAGTATAACGTTGTTTGATATAACGTTTATGTAATCGAAAATCATTTGGTCTAACGTTTAATATATATAAAAAACATAATTATGGTTAACACCCCAATTCAAATAGGTTAGGTTAGAAGGCTAAGGCGGGAGCGAAGCGGAGCGGAGCTCCCGCCTTAGCCTGCGTGGTTATTTTTTATTAAACCACCCAGAAATAGGAGCAAGGAAGGATAGGAGGCGACATAGGATGCAAGAGCGAGCGAAGGGCACCCCGAGGTTCGGTTTTGTTAGGTTACTTTAAACCCTTTACGTAGAAATAGGAGCCCCGCGAAGCGGGGCTCCGTCGACATATAATGCAAGAGCGAGCGTAGGGCACCCCGAGGTTCGGTTTTGTTAGGTTACTTTAAACCCTTTACGTAGAAATAGGAGCCCCGCGAAGCGGGGCTCCGTCCACATATAATGCAAGAACGAGCGTAGGGCACCCCGAGGTTCGGTTTTGTTAGGTTACTTTGAACCCTTTACGTAGAAATAGGAGCCCTGCGAAGCAGGGCTCCGTCGACATATAATGCAAGAGCGAGCGTATGAGAATACAAAAATACCCTTACCAAGGTATATATTAATTGATTAGAGACTCATAGTTTTATGAATGAACTTGTATGAATTCATTTTTAAAGAAATACTTTAATGATTATTATTTAACTGAGCAAGATTACGCACACTAAGTGACAACTAACAATAACTTTTGTTGAGCTACCCACAAGCTACAACATAAAAATAATACTAAATAAACTAACCCGTGTTCATGCAATTTTGCTTTGTGTTTTAAGTAGGCGTTTTCATCATATTAGACCAAATAAGTTTTATATATTTTGAGTGGTATGTCAAACGATTTTATATTTAATGTATGTTATGTCAAACGATGTTATATTTAATGTATGTTATGCTTATAAAAATTAGTTATTTTAAAATTATATCAATCGTTCATTATATTAACTAATCGCTATATTAAATAAAATTATAGGTTCCGTTGTTATATGTTGTTAATATTAGAGATTTTGTTGTTATATCAACTATTACTTACCCCATTATATCATATAGGCCGTTATAACGGGTTATGAATTATGAGCGAAAACATGAGGACCATTACTTTTAAATATATCTCATATAGTTGAACTTTCGATATCTGCTATGAAAAATGATGTTTGCAATGGAAAAATTTTAGGCTTCATGTCAACTGAAATTTCGGGATTTCATGAGAATTACCCACCTACAGAATGTAACGATAATGTAACTTTTCGAATAGGCGGTTCTTGTTAATATAAGTGTCTTTGTAACATTGTCTTCTGGTTATGAGCCTGATGAAATTAAGAAAAAAGTAAAGAGGAAGTAAAATAAAAGGCAAAAAGAGAGAAGACGGACAAAGAGAATATGTTTAGGTATTGTACAGACGCCAGCACATCAAGCTACTACAATCTGTCATTAATAGATGTTATTTCTTTAATAGATTTTTAACTTTATTGTTGATTGGGAACATTTGACAGTTTCGGGTAGCTTGAGGTGCACACCAAAAACTTAAGAAGAGGAAGAAGTGAGGATACTTGAGACGGTGCAATTTTTAGCTACTATCTATACTATAATAACATCATCATCTATATTATAAATACGATGTCTATTTGTGTCTATGATCTTCTCACGCTTAAACTGCTGAACCGTTCCTGATGAAATTTCACAGATACTTGGCTTCGGACCTGGAGAAGGTCTGGCTACCTCCACGATTTTTGTTTAAAAAAATACGCAGTCGAATGCGTGGGCTAATAATTTATATAATTTATGGAGGACACTTAGATTAACCTTGACTCAATATCTTCTCATCTTGACACAGCTCCCGAAATATATATGTATTCTTATTTAAGTAGGTATAACTAATATTAGCAAAAAGAAAGAAAATAAGAAATAAAATAAGTTTATTTCCGGTAGGTAAACATGACGCAAACAAAGAACACAAAAACAAAAACCAGTGAGGAGCGAGTCGGACTAGCGCACCGAGGGTTACGTACCATCATGTTTTTAATTTTTCATCGGCGAGGTCTATATTCGTCACAGAATTTTAACACTGTGCACTGCGGTGTAGAATATTACAGTTTTATGTCAGTGCCACTTGACTGATAGTGGAACAAATGTAAATTTTGTTGATGATTTCTGAAAAAGTGTGCTATTTTGTGACTTCGTTTTATTTTTCTTGTAATTTTTACATAAACTTCTATCACATAGAATAATTTCAGATTTTTCTCTTTGCAAACTTCGGAGATAAGGGATAACGGTATTTTTTTTTTACATTTTTCATCAAAAGTCGAAAATTAACGGCAAAAAAGAATTAAAAAAATGTTTGAAAATGTGCCAACTGCGCTCTTTCATATGATACTTCACATGCTTAAAATTTTCAGACCCCCTTTCAGTCCCTATTGCAAAAAATATACATATATTCTTATTTCTTTCTTATTTGCAAAATAGTTGGACAAACATCATTTAAAACTACTTCAAATTTCAAGTTGATAGCATTAGTAGTTCTTGAGATATCCAGCTATGACAGACAGACAGACTTAGTCCCACAATAAGGGTTCCGTTTTACCATTTTGGTACGGAACCCTAAAAAGAACAAGTTGGGGAAAATATGCGTCACATCCACGCAAATCGGCCATCTTTCAGCATAATGTTGCGACCTTAGGCAAGACAGAGCCCCAGCATTGGGCGTTGACATGATGACGTCGATCGGTGCAGCGTACAATGATACAGATAAGAAATTAAAAAAATACCCAATACTTAGTTCTAAATGCAAAGACACCATCCAATACAGAAAACCTGCTACCATAGCCAGCAGAACACAAGCTGAGCTTAAGTTTAGCTCAAAACACGTTCTTACCGATTGGCAAATGCTTTTTAGTGCTGGATCCCGAAAACGGTTATCGCCTCACACACCGGTGGCTTTTATGTGCCCTACCATTTGTGTTTAAACTTTATTTTATGGTATCGTGTTATGTTAACATTGTCTAATAGAATGACTTTGTAGAGATTGGTAATAAGTGTAATTTAAAGGTTCATTTTGCGGAACCTTGCAATTTTTTTTTGCCAAAATACTCGGGGCCCTTGGCTAAATAATAACAGAAGCACAGGTCTATCGATCAGGTTAAGCTACGCTTGCCGCTTGCTATCTTTAGATACCGTGACCCCTCCGTGCCTCGGAAAGCACGTTAAGTCGTTCATTCCGTGACTGGGTTGTGGAGGTCAGATAGGCAGTCGCTCCATGTAAAATACTGGTATTCCGCTGCATCTGGTTAGACTGGAAGTCGACCCCAACATGTAGTTGGGAAAAGGCTAGACAGATGATGACTCGGCTTTTCGACCTTCAATTTACTCAAAGACGAGATTAATTAAGAGCGAAGGTCACCTATGAAAATGAACGCAGTTAGACGTGCTGTGAAAGCCCTAAAAATGATTTGATCCAATTTATCCTCTGATACCTACACTATCCTCTGATACCTATTGAGTGTCAGGCCCCTGTATGAAATTGAAAGGCGTAACGGAAATAAAAACATTAACCTTTTTCTGGAACACGCGGGTAAAAACATGAAAGACCAACCCGATCCATCTGCAAACCCCGAACAAGTAAGTAACTGAACTAGAAATTCAGAAAAACAACCGATGACCTCATTCACCCAACACAAATAGAATTTGTCAAGTTTTTGTCGAAGCCATCGGGCCTTTGTCCTCAAATAATAACGATAGCCATAAGTATCGTTCGTCAGCCATTAGTAGGGGAGGTCAAGTCGCCACAGTGATGTATGTTTTCATAAATCTTTTGAACGCTGAGAGCGTAGGGATAAGGGGGGTAAATACTTTAGTTTCGGGGATCTGCTAAATACTGTTTTTTGGATCGTAGGTAGAATATTAGGATACTGTAAACTTTAGCTCTGGTTTTGAAATTAGTTTTATTAGTTAGTAGCGCACGGTCCTCAGATCGGAGATCGCAGGATGGCTTTGTTAGAGTTATAAATAGTGTGATCGGATTTTTTACTGCAATCGCAGAAATATAGCAAGGTAATTTTTGCTATTGGCGTGCTAACTGCATTGCTACTGTAACGCGGTTTAGCTGTGCTGATCGCGTTCAGTTTCATTAGTGAAATTTGCCATAATACTCGTACCTACTTAATCTACTATCCTGCTAATAACATTAATAACTCTGACAAAGCTAGCTATTATTCTGAACCGTATGACCTACCGACCGCGACCACGTAGCGGAAGAAGTAGCGTTGGAAGGCCTCCCACACGGTGGTCCGGTGACCTTGTGAAGGCCGCAGGAACCCTTTGGATGCGAGAAGCACAGAACCGGTCCAAGTGGAGGTGCTTGGGGGAGGCCTATGTTCAGCAGCGGACGTCTTTCGGCTGAATTGATGATGATGATGGTATGAACTACCACTAAAACCTACATTCGAAGACTTGTGACATCTACCAACCCGCACTTGGCCCGCGTGGAAGATTACAGCCCTCTCGAGAGGAGGCCAGTGTGTAGAAGTGAGAACAGAATAGGCTGATAATGTATGACCTACCATACTTTAGCTTGACTATGTGCCATTACAATTTTACTCAGTCTCACAGATTCCGCTGACATTCAGAGCACAGTAGTTATCAACCTTCACTGCACGGGGGAATAAAATCGTTAAATTTTATTGCTTTCAATCTTGACTTGAATTTCAAGTGGCATAAGAGCGAGAGAAAAGGGATTATAGGGGCTGCCACAGAGGCTGTAATGTCACACAGTTTGTGATATATATAAATCGGGATAATCGTATAAGTTGTTAGCCGCAGGATTTTGAAATCAGAAGCGGCGATTATGTAAGTCTGGGTTTGTGTTGCCCTCTCAATTTTTTTTTATTTGAAATGGGTTTGCTCTTGACTCTAGTCTAGGTCAGAGGTGACAGAGACAAAGTCGACGATGAAGTGAGCTTACCCAAAAGAAGCCAGTTAAATGATTGATTATGAACAAGGTATATCTACTCCTTTTTTATATGGGACAATCCATGGGCTCTGTGGGACTTCCATTGGCACCATAGAAATATTTAAAAAATATCTTATAGCCGACCCCAACATAGTTGGGAAAAAGCTTGGCAGATGATGACGATTTATGATTGGCACAAATGATAAACTTCCATACAATCTTTCTCTTCTATTTTCTTTCTCTTCTATTTGCATTACCACTTTAATGCATGAGTTTTCAAAAATCCTTTCTTATTACTCATCTTCGTTATGAAAGGAACTTTAATGCAATTTTGCGGCTGCGGTTTAGGATGGGCGTTGTCTGTCAGTGAATGAATTTAAGGTTTTTAATAAATGTAGATAGAATCACGATGGTGATTGTTTGCAATTTTAACTGGCCCTGTCGAATCCTATATTGGAAAGCTACACTAGCTGCATTGATTTCTACCTTTATTCAAAATCAAATTACTATGTTGGTCTGTCATATTTTGTATGGGAAAACTGTCGAACATTCTAAATTATCTCTCGGGTATCTGGCGTTGGAAAAATCAGCCCCTTAAGGAATATTATATTTCAACAAGAAAAAAAAAACTTTAGATTTTATTACATTGTTAGTTACAAGTGTAGCTACAGTATTTTCATCTTACCAAACGACGCGCGCTTTACTTGTGGTTACCAGCATAGTCTCGAACGCTACCAAGAGCTCTTGCGCTTACACACATTCACAACGTGCTTGTACACTTGATTACCACAAGTAAAGCGCGCGTCGCTTCGTGAGATAAAAAAACTATAAGAAAAGCGTGTTAAAAATGAAAGTTCGTCATATAAGCTGCACTGAAAACGAGTCTAAACTGTGCATGTGTGTTGAGGCTATTCTATATAATAAAATGTCCTCAATATCCCCATAGCTAAACCCATCGAAAACCGTAAAGATCTCATCGATTTCGTCCACAAACGCAATAGAGACATGATTTGTATACTAACGGATTTGGGGTAATGGCACTACCATATCCCGGCCTCTGTCGCGTTACACGCCTAATGGAATGTCTGCTATCCGTCATCGTGTTCAGGTTTTTACCCCAACAATATGCTAACTGGGGCTCTTTTTACCCTGAGCTTACTTTTATGAAGGGTAAAGTATGTAAGTACATGATTATTTTTGAAGTAATGTTTGATGTTGTTTAACTTGGATAATGTTTTGAGAATTATTGGGTGTTGTTAATGGTTGTTTACTACTGGCTAGACTACTGGTTTTAAGAAGACGTGTAAAGTTTGCATTTGTTTTTGTTAATTGTGTTGTGGCAGTTTGTGTAGCATCTTATTAATGAATGCCCGTTTCATGATACCTGCGGTTAACCACTAATGGCATTGAGGAATGAAGAATCTCAATAGCTTAGTTTTTCATGATTAATACTTTCCACCTTGGAGTTTGCCAAAGAGAGATGGAACGCTGCATTCTGGGTGTAAAAATACAGGACAAAATTCGGAACACCGCGCTGAGTTCCAAAACGGGTATCATTAATAGACGTAGGCAAGAATGCTGCCAGGCTCAAATGGGATTGGGCAGATCACATCGGCGGCATGCAGGATAACTGCTGGGCAAAAATAGCCACACAATGGGTGATTGAAGATGGGCGGCGCCGCTGAGGTCGGCCTGGAAAGCGGGCAATATGTCCTAGATGCGTACCGCGAGGGCTGTTTCGAGGTCGCGTGGGAAAAGAGTTCCTGGAAGAACTTGGGGAGGCCTTTTCCCAGCAGTGGGATAGGATATCATAGGCTAAAAAAAATTGCATTCCTATAATAATATCTTAAATTAAAATTCGGCAGATTTAGTTCTTCTAACTTTGTTTCAAGGCATGGCCGAGAAATGTTACGTCTCATTCTAAAGACATAAAAAATAAGTGGAGATAAGATAGTTTTGGGCGTGTTGTAGTGTTGTGTGTTGTGTGTGATCCCTCCGTGCCTCGGAAAGCATGTTAAGCCGTTGATCCCGGCTGTCATTCGTGGATCTTTGATAGTCGTTACGGGTAGTCAGAAGCCCGAAAGTCTGACAACAAGTATAACCAAGGGGTATCGTTTACCCAGTAACTGGATTGTGGAGGTCAGATATTCAGTCGCTCCATGTAAAATACTTGTATTCAGCTGCATCCGGTTAGACTGGAAGCCGACGCCAACATAGTTGGGAAAAGGCTAGGCAGATGATGATGATGATAAGATAGTGTTCACAAAGAACAGTGCAAGAAAACTATCTTTCCAGTTTGTAATAATTGCATGTGTATTTATTATTTAAATAATAAATATACATAATTACACTGTATTCTATTATTATTTGAATAATAAATATACATAATTACACTTCCGTGCCCCCAGATATAAATATTACTGTTACGTTACACACTCTACACGTACGCTAAGTGTAGAGTGTTTAACGAAACAGTCTGCAGTGGAATGTTTACTACAAAGATGATAATTAGATTTAGGACTCCAATTTCCCATTAACATGTTTTTCAGCCCTGTTTAGTTGAATTGGTAGGAAATCTGAAATTAAGCATTTAATTAAAGTAAAAACGACTAAAGGATTACAGTACATTGGAGATGGCAAGTTTTATTTCGATGTTAGGAATTTACTTCGGAAACAAGTACACATTACATATAATACTAGCTTCCGTCCGCGGCTTCGCCTGCAAAGTATTTCGATAAAAACTATCCTATGTCCTTCCCCGGGATGCAATCTATCTCTCTGCGAAATCGAAATCAGTTCAGTGGTCTAGGCGTCAAAAGGTAACATACAGACAGACAGAGTTACTTTCTAATTTGTTTTAGCTAATCAAATTGCAGAAATTTCAGGCGACAGTAAATTTCTATTTGAAAGACGTAAATTTAAATTTATTAACTGTCTGAAGAAAATTATCGACATGGAACATTTTGTAATGTTCCATGTCGATAATTTTCTTCATTTTCTTCTCCCTATTCAAATTATTGTATTCCTTCAATATATGTAAAAACTGAGCAATTAAAAAATTCAATATATTATTTCAATATATGTGATAACTGAGCCCTAATTACACTTAAATATGTTGAGATATTAATGAAAACATTTATTTTAAATATAATATAGTATTAAAAATGCTCACACAAACAATCGAAACATTTATAGTCATGAAATTCACTTACTTGTGAAAGGTTTATACCGCTGCCTTTTTTATAGCGAGTTTTACAAAATGTGCAAGCTTTCATAATAAAAATGTTCTAAATATCACGTAGTAAAAATAGTACACAAAAAATGTAGTTTTCCATGATTTAGACCTAAATCATCAGAGACGAACAAAACAACTCAACGTCCATTTGAAAGAACGTGTTGATTTTGGTTCCTGGGGGCTTCGAGCGGGGACTCGAAGCCTCCAGGAACTAAAATCGACACGCTTTGAATCGGCGCAAAAAACAACTGTCATTTCGTAGAGTATCGTTAGCCCAGCGTATTTATATAATAGAGGTCAGTGGTGTAAGCATTATTTTGTGTTTATTATATTTTTCTGTAGGCTGTTTAGAGGTTTTGTCAGTGATTTTATTTACACTTGCGGAAAAACAAAACCAGCGCGCCATTTTCCATACAAGTTAATATCAATACAAGTCTGTTTTTTTCCTCGCAAGTGTGTTGAAAGACGTCGTATGAAACGCGTATGCATTGATCATTATACGCTCGGCTTCCGTATCGAATAATACCGCCTCGAGTATATTGATCAACATAAAACACATGTATCATAATGTACTATTATATACTATCCTATCACAGGTATTCTGAAAGAGAGATTACCTTAAAAATAAGTATCACCTTTGTACGTATTTTTCTGATCCTTTCTTCTTGTCTGTTTATATATCTGTAAATGAATAGTTAAATAAATAAGACATTTTAGACAGACACACATCGTAGATTCAAGAAACAATGCAAACATTCTATATTGATACTAATTTGTCAAATAGGGCACTTTCCCATGAATCTGACACTTCGATCGGTGTCTTTTAGCGTCAATATTAAACAATACAGTTATAAAGTTTTAACAATAGAGGTGAATGAGCTTCCCGGTAGTCGTAATTGAACGTCATTCCACTGTTTTACATCCATACTGATAGGTTTATTTTTTTACGCGATTTTATAAGTTTATTAAAAATGGTGGTATTTTATTATTGATTGGTCCTCTCTAGTTTCCTTTTGATTTTGAGATAGCCTTTTTTGTTTTTTTTTTTCATACAATGTATTTCAATAAATTTTTTTTTGTCGTAATATTTTTAAGTGGTATTCAGTTAAGTGCGTTGTCGAATACAAGCGATGTTTCCCAATCAAAGATTTTGTCCAGAAGAAAAAGATACGTCGCATTCCCGGAAGGATCCAGTTTTTCGGTAAGTTTTATGTTGTGTTGTGTTCTTTGCATAGTTAAACAAAAAAATGACTCACTCATGTGGTAATGCCGATGCGCATCCTGTTACCACGTATTCATTAAATGATTCTGAAGCCCCTGCGTTGTAAATTTTCGTCAGTTGTAAAAAAAAAAAATAGCTGTTCCATACATTTCGACCGCACAGGTGTTTTTTTTTTTAATTATAATATTGTATGTAATTATATTACTGCACTTTTCTATGTATCAGCAGATTTTTTTTTATAAAAAAACGAAAATTTCTGCCCTTTCTAGAATCATGTGCTGAATTTATGATTTCAGTTTGCGCGTCAATGCTATCCTGTATCTGTTTGCATTGTGAGTTTATCTTGAACACCAATGACTTAGTTTGCCTTTCCACCAGAGATAAGCGAGAATGCGTAGCGAGGGATGTGTGTAAGACTAACCAATACTAACGCTAACTTAGTTCAAGCTATAAAAATGAAGCGATGTTATTGGTTGGTTTCACACACATCCCTCGCTACGAATCCTCGCTCTTCTCTGGTGGAAAGGTAGCTTTACTGTGAAGGACAAAAAACTCTGGTCTGATATTACTAGTATCTGTGATAAGTGAGTTTTGGTTCATCAGTTTAAGATCTCTCCTAATCCACCTATAGGTGGGACAATTAGGTACAGACGCCAGCACATTAAGGTACCCGAAACTGTCAAATTTTCCCAATCAACTTTGAACCTTATAGTGTAGCGATAAAGTTGAAAATCTATTAAAGAAATTTGACGGATTGTAGTAGGTTGATGTGCTGGCGTCTGTACATAGACCTAACTTTGTGTGTGAAACTGGACAACATCGTTCAATAACACACTCGAATCATCAAACATAAGTTTGTATGTAACGAAAGACTCAATCTAGGTATATTGTTTGTTTGAAATTCACAGTACAAACTGTGAAATTTGACGGATTGTAGTGTCTGTACCTACACAATTATCTTCCTACATATTGGCATGCCATTATTATTTCATTATAATATTTATTATTCCAGTGTGCCGGTTGTATGACAGTAGGTGTGATTGGGCAGCCTGCCCCAAGCTCAAGTCCGGGCACGTTTACCTTCAGTCTTAATTGGGCTATAGCCTATGAGTTGCCCAACGTCACAGAAACAGCCATTTATTTCCGACAGAAGAAATATAAACAGCATCTACAGAAGAGGATCAATAGGCGAGAGCTGTATGGAAAGCTGGAGACTATTTTAGATAAGTAAGTGTGTCAGGACATTAAACAATATCTTTAGTGTAATATTAATAACTGGCTTCTGCTCGCGACTTGATCCCCTACCAAATTGCTTGCCCGCTCTATTACTGCGTATTCCCTTAGCTTTTTTTCTGACTTTTCTTGTTTTTGCTCGGTTCCTAAGGGCCATTGCGTGATGTTAGGTTAGATATAACCAGTATTTTACAAGGAGCGACTGCCTATCTGACCTTCTCAACCCAGTTACTGAGTAATACAATACCCCTTGGTAAGACTGGTTGTCAGACTTTCGGACTTCTGACGCCCGCCCCGTAACGACTGTCAAAGATCCACGAATGACAGCCGGGACTAACGGCTTAGCGTGCTTTCCGAGGCACGGACGGGTCTCGGTATGTAAAGATGGTCACCCATCCACAGACCAACCGCGGCAAGCGTAGCTTAACCTGATCGATCGACCTGTGCGGCAGTTATTATTTAGCCACGGACCCCTCCACAAGCAAACAAACAAACTCTTCAGCTTTATTATTACTATAGATGTACAAGTATATAAAAAAAGAGGGAAAAGAATTTAAAGGGCATCAAAAAATTGTTCCGAATCGCTTTTAACAGGAAAAAGGCTTAAAAGGCTGAGCATTGCCAAGTTGTATGGCGATAGAATAGAATAGAATACTCTTTATTATGTACACCATATAAATTACAGACATAAATATAGAAACTGCGAACTGTTATAGACTGCGGCGATGCTGTTTCTTTGGGCAAAAAACCAGCTAGCTTTCTGGTCACGTGCAGAGTCGACCAACCGCTTGGTGATGTCTCGAAAAAAGAGTTTAATGTTAGCTAAGATTTTACGTATCATCATACCAAGCTTAGGTATCTGAACCGATGATTTCCTTAACGGGCTCTAAAGTTATATTCCAATAGGAAAATTCTACACCAACCTATAATAATCCCTGCATAAGAGCACCTTTATGAGCACCTTTGATTTGATACAAAATTATAGTAACTTTTTCGATGCGAATGTGCGCCATTGTTTACATTGGAAGGCTCCCAACGCTTGTTTTTGTAAGATAGACTCATTTATACATTTCAGTATGGGCTACAGCGGCAGAGAATGCATCCTGAAGACTCTGTGCGAGACTACTCAAAGACTTGTACCACACGGAGAGAACATCGTTGAAGAAATGTTTAGAACTTTGTTCTCGTGAGTATTATTTTAGTTTACAAACAATTCTATGAAACACTGGCAATTACCACCGTTTTCTTATTTGACAATTCGATTTTTTTCTTCTCTATTGTTTTATTACCTTTTCTACCTATAAAAGTTGATCTAACTGTCTGATCAAAGGAAAGATAATTAGTTTGATGGCTGAACAAGTGAACGATAATATGTTATGGCTTGTTGGACACAATTAAGTATTTGTTCTAGTGGATACGGGTCTATAACGCCCTCATTAGCGATCTCGCCTGCCTACAGATGTGACGAGATAATAAAGAGGAGCAATGGTAAAAAGCAGTGGTGGCACAGTGGTACCGTTAACGTTCTGGCGTTCGTTTGCGTGCGTTCGTTTCGGGTCGTGGGTTAGAACCCAGCCAGGCGCTTTACTTTGTGTAAATTATTCTATCACCACTACTCACAAAACGGTGAAAGGAAACATCGTGAGGAAACCGGCGTGTCCTAGAACCAAAAATTCGTAGACATGTGATATCTACCAGGTCTCAGGTCCAGTTGAAAACCAGCGTCAGGCACCAGTTGTCTGGCATTTTTGCTGAACTGGGACTTTTTGGCGCAGCCGTGAGGCACACTTTCCTGCTAATTTCTTACATCGGACTTTGCACTTTTTATTTTTATCTTATTTTTTTCCTGATGTACGACTATAATTATCTAACTATCTGGTGTATTGTGTGTCTCTTAGTCTGTGCTAAATAAATGTATTTTCTTTTTTTCTTTCTTTACCAATCCGCACTAGGCCCGCGCGGTAGATTACAGCTGACTCTCTTTCGAAGAGAGGAGGGTTTTGTCCTAGCAGTGGAAACATTATGGGCTGATTATACAGATGTGATGATAAAAACCAAACTTGGATTTCTTTCACAGAATGCCACCAACTAAAGTACTTCCAACAGAACCTCTGGAACATGCCATCTACGATGCAGCACATCGTCTCGGCCGCCTTGTTGACTCGTGTGCCAGATATAGATGTCCAATCTCAATGGTGGACTTAATCAAAGGGTATTATAACGCGCCAGCGCCGAACGTTGATGTTGGGAGGAGCCCTTGGGCGTTATTTAGTAGTAATTTTGGTTAATTAAAACTTTGTTCACAAATACAAATAGAATTTTATATTAGGTAATTTTAACTGACAAATTGTGACTACTATATCTCTGTCTTCCTCTTCTGGGAATACGGGTGAAAGGTTTTTTTTGGCCTTGTTGTGTCCCCTTTTTCTTTTCAAATCTCTCTGTCTTGTGTTGTCTGGCTATGTTGGCCCTGTATTGGTATTGTTACGAGCTTGGGGTTCGTGACAATAAAAACTGCCGATTTATTAACCAAAAAAATGACACTTTAATCACAACACTAATTACAATTCAAACACACTAATAAGAAACACAATTGCACTTACTGATCACTCTTAAGTCGCACTCGAATATCGCCTTCGATGTTATCGCTCGTATCGCTTAATCGAAACTATGTGTGTCTCGCGGCCCACCCGGCCTTATATAGTGCCGCAGAGCTAGTACATAAACATCTAGAACGTTCGAGTACATACCGGTCCCGACTGACTCGACGTCGATAGTTCTCGGAATTACTAGTACTTAGTAAAAGGTCAAGTAGGGTCAAGGTCCTAGTACCAAGGTACTAGTTCCGCTGCCCGATACTAGATGGCGCTAGTGGTAACTAATGTCGCCATGTATCAACCATTATTTGCGGCGCGCAACACTGCCCCCTCCTTAGACATGCTCGTCCCGAGCATTATTGGCCCCATAATAACGCGCCAGTCGATCCACATGGACGATCTTAGGAGTACCTCTTGCACCTTTCTGTATCCGGTAGGTTACATCATTGATCTTTGTCACAATCCGGTACGGTCCGTCCCATTTAGCTTGAAGCTTAGGAGATTTCCCTTTGCTGCGGACTGGATTGTGCAACCACACCAGTGAACCTTCGTCGAACCCTTTATTGTTCATTTTGCGGTCATAACGGGTTTTCATCTTTTCAGACATTTGCTGGCCCGATTGTCTGACGTGCTCATAAATGTCATTCATTTTGTTCCGCAAATCATTCGCATAATCAGTTACACTGCGTGGGGAATCAGGTGGTATTCCGGTGATCAGGTCTGCAGGCAGCCGTAGTTCTCTTCCGAAGTTTGCGAAAGCTGGTGTCACCGCTGTACTTTCGTGAACAGCGCTTCGATATGACAATAAAAACGGTTGTATGTGCTTGTCCCAATCTCGTTGCCGATTTTCCACAACTTTCGCTAGGTACCTCTCCAGTGTCTGATTAAATCGTTCCACCATTCCATCGGATTGTGGGTGGTAAGAAGTCGTCCTTGTTTTATGAGTACCCATAACTCGACAAGTTTCCTGGAATATTTGGGACTCAAAATTCCTTCCTTGATCACTGTGAATCTCCAAAGGTACTCCAAAACGACAGAAGACTTCATGAACTAATTTATCTGCAACTGTCGAAGCTTCTTGATTTGGAATGGCGAAGACTTCCGGCCACTTCGTGAAGTAATCCATCACAACCATGAAATACTTGTTACCACTTTCACTTTCCGGAAACGGCCCCGCAACGTCAAGGGCTATCCTCTCCCATGGTGCACCAACATTATACAATTTTAATGCACCTCTACTTCGAGTCTGAGGTCCCTTTACAGCTGCACAACTTGTACATTTGCGACACCAATCCTCGACATCGTCCCGACAGTGGATCCAGTAAAACCGTTCTCGTATCTTCAGTAGAGTCCGTTTTACTCCCAGATGACCTCCTGAACAACCATTATGGTACAGCTGTAGAACATCCGGTACTAGAGCTTTAGGGACAACCATTTGCAAATGACAGCTGTCTCCTCGAGCATTTTCCCATTTACGGCACAGGACTCCATCCTGAACCACCAAGCTGTCCCATTGGGCCCAATAGCTTTTTGTGACCGAACTCATCGCTGAGACGTCACTCCACCTGGGCTTAGGAGCTCTAGCCTTCATCCACTCCAGAATTGGCTTGATGTCCGAATCTTCCTGCTGTGCACGTTGTAGGCTTTCCTTCCACTCGTTGTTGAGGTCTGTCTTAAGCATCCTCACAGGTACCACTTCCTTACTCTCCTGCCTAGTACAATGCTTGCAGTCTTCAGGACAAGGTCTTCTTGACAATGCATCTGCGTTGCCATGAGATTTTCCGCTGCGATGTTCGACCACGAAGTCGTATTCCTGCAGTAGTTCAATCCATCTCGCAACTTGTCCTTCTGGGTTTTTGAACTGCAATAGCCATTTCAGTGCAGCATGGTCAGTTCGTAAGTGGAATTTCCGCCCCAGAAGATATTTGCTAAAATACTGCAATGACTTTACCACAGCAAGCAGTTCCCGTCTCGTAACACAATAGTTCCTTTCCGGCTTTGACAACGACTTGCTGAAGTACGCTATTACAACCTCTTGATCACCATTCCGTTGGGATAACACACCGCCAAGTCCTATGTCACTTGCGTCTGTGTCAACTATAAATTCCTTGCCCGCATCAGGGTACCCCAAAATAGGTGTTTTGCACAGACGGTCCTTTAGCTCCTGGAATGCGATGTCGCAACTATCATCCCAGCAGAAATGTCGCTTCTCCTCGGTTAGCTTATGCAGGGGTTTGGCTATATCTGCAAAGTTCTTGACAAATCGGCGATAATAGGAGCACAAACCCAAAAATGCTCTGACCTGCGTCTTGTCTTTTGGAACTGGCCAATCCTTGACAGCAGCAATTTTCTCTGGATCTGTGCGGATACCTTCTTCAGACACTACATATCCCAAAAAACTAACTTGTCGTTTGAATAGCGAACACTTCTTCGGACTTAACTTGAGGTTGGCACTCTGGATCTTCATGAGCACGCGTTCCAGGTTTTGAAGATGTTCTTCAAACGTACGGCCTACGATGATGATGTCATCCAAGTAGACCAGGCAGGCATCGCCAATTAGCCCGGTAAGTACAAGTTCCATCAACCTTTCAAATGTTGCCGGAGCATTGCACAATCCAAACGGCATCACTTTAAATTGCCACAGACCCTTTCCTGTCGAGAATGCAGTTTTCTCCTTGTCCTTGGGATCAATTTCCACTTGCCAGTAGCCACTTTTCAGGTCCAGCGTGCTAAACCACTTTACGCCAGTAAGCATGTCCAGCGTGTCATCAATTCTTGGCAAAGGATAGCTGTCCTTCTTCGTAATGTCGTTCAGACGACGATAGTCAACACAAAACCGCATGCTGCCGTCCTTCTTTCTTACCAGCACTACAGGTGAACACCATGGACTAGATGAAGGTTCAATCACACCATCCTTCACCATTCCCTCAATCATGGTTTCCACTTCCTTTTCACGTGCTACCGGCAATCTCCTTGGCCGCTGACGGATAGGCAATTCTTCTCCTGTGTTGATTTTGTGTTGAACTAAGCCAGTCCTCCCGATATCAGCATCGTTTGACGAGAAAACATTGGCGTACCCGAGTAACATCTTCTTCGCTTTGACCATTTCATTTTGGGACAGAGCGCTGCGGCAGTCTTCTAAAAGGGTGGTCACTCTCGTTTGTGCATCCTTGCTGAGGGTCCCAGTCGATAGATATTGGCATCGACGCAACCAATCCACTTCCTCGCAAGTACCAAGTAGTGTGCCTTTTTCTATAATGTGTTCCTGATCACAAAGGTTCAGCATACGTACCCCTGAGATGTCGGTGGCTCTGACCAGAGTTCGTGCCACTTTCCATGGAAGGTCATTGTCTACCCTTTCCACGAGTACACAACGAGGAGTTCGCCCAGGATTCCGAGGAAGACTAACCGGCACAATCGTTTCCGATCTCGGCGGAAGAATAATCTTCTTAAGGCTGTACACATTTCCTGGTAACGCCCCTTCCACGAAAACTTCCTCCTGTCCACATTTCAATACACCTTGCTTAACGTCGATCTCGCAACAATTCTTCCTCATAAAGTCAAGGCCCAGGATGCAATCGTCCATTATATCAGCCACAATGACATTATGCAGGTAGATTCTGTTGCCTAGTTTCAACTCCATCTTCTTCTCTCCATGGACGGGTATGCGCTGCCCGGTGGCTGTCACCAAATTAATGTGTTCTCGGTTGTGTGCGGAGTCCCCAAGGAACCGACTTATAAGTTGGGAACTGACGACCGTACGAGAGGCTCCAGTATCTATGGTCAGCTTACACGGCGTTCCGTTGACCTCGCCCTTGATGATTAGGCTATTCCCATCATGGGTTTGTGTGATCGAAATCCTTGGGGCTCCTTGAACATCAGCCAGCACCCGCCCCGCAGTCCTGGCTATTACTCGTTTCCCTGCTGCTGGTGTTGGGCGGTGCTGTTAGCCGCACTGCCCTCTGGAGATCGGCCGTCTTCTCTCTCTGCAGTTCGCTTAGGGCAACTGGACCGAAGGTGGCCCCTTTCCCCACAGCCGTAGCACCTAGGGCTGTAACCTTTACTGCGCTCGCGAACTGTAGCCGCTGCAACCTCTCTGACGCGATGGGAACGATGATCTTGCCGCACAGCTTCCACCTCCAGTGCATGGGCCAAGGCGTCCTTCAGCGTCCCGTGGTGACCGAGCCTCACAGCAACTCTAACTTCAAGGTCGCGGATGCCGTCGATGAATGCCTGCACCAGGTTCCCATCAATAAGTGCAGGTACGGACTGGTAAGCTTTGCGAACCAGCTTCTCCACTTCCAGGGCCCACTGCTGCAGGTTTTCATTGCTGCGTTGCACGCGATCCTTGAGCTGCGCACGGAACACGTGTTCAAGGTGAGCGTCGCCATACCGAGCCTCCAATGCCTCAAGGAGCTGCTCGTAAGTCACTTCCTTACCGAGAGCTTCCAGAACAGTTAAGGCCTGGTCGCGCAGGCCCAGGGTGAGGGCAGTCATGGCCTGACTTTTATTCCAACCGTTCGCCTTCATGACAGCCTCAAACTGGATTTTGTAGGCCGACCAGGAAGAAGTTCCGTCGAACGGTGGCACTTTGAATCCACGTAGCGAAGGTGTTGTAGCTACGGGAGCTGCGATTCCATCACCCAGTTTCAGGTAATCCAGCATTTTCTTCACGTCAGCCATCACGGTTTCCTTCAGGTCAGCCATCACGGTTTCCTTTACGTCAGCCATCACGTTGTCAACCCGATTATTCACTTGGTCGATTCGGGTTTCGGCTTCCGACAGACGGTTGTCATGTTGAGCAACCTTTTCCTTCACCTCCTTCATGTCTTTCCCGAAGGTAGCGTGAAGGTCCTTTATAAGGAGCATCTGTTCTTCCTGGCGGCGCGCCTGCTCCTCCTTATCCCGCTGGAGCTGTTCCTCCAACCGACGAGCCTGTTCCTCCTGTCGGCGGACCTGCTCCTCCTGTCGGCGGGCCTGCTCCTCCTTGTCCCGCTGGAGCTGTTCCTCCAACCGACGAGCCTGTTCCTCCTGTCGACGAGCCTGTTCCTCCTGTCGACGAGCCTGTTCCTCCTGTCGACGAGCCTGTTCCTCCTGTCGACGAGCCTGTTCCTCCTGTCGACGAGCCTGTTCCTCCCTGTCACGCAGCAGCTGTTCTTCCAACCGACGGGCCTGTTCCTCCTTGTCCCGCTGGAGCTGTTCCTCCAACCGACGAGCCTGTTCCTCCTGTCGGCGAGCCTGCTCCTCCTGTCGGCGAGCCTGTTCCTCCTGTCGGCGAGCCTGCTCCTGCAGCATCATCATCAGAGCAGCAAAATCTGGTGCTGATGATGCTGGAGCAGCTGTGGACGGGCCGGCCTCCGTGGTCGGTAGCTGGCCTTCCGACCCCTGTGGCATTGCTCCACCAAATCGCCTCTGATCTGTCTCTTGCTGGCGTTGACTCCGGGTACGGATACCCTCCATGTCGTCTTTGGGTAAAATCGGCATTTTAAACCTCGCTTCTGACACCAATTGTTACGAGCTTGGGGTTCGTGACAATAAAAACTGCCGATTTATTAACCAAAAAAATGACACTTTAATCACAACACTAATTACAATTCAAACACACTAATAAGAAACACAATTGCGCTTACTGATCACTCTTAAGTCGCACTCGAATATCGCCTTCGATGTTATCGCTCGTATCGCTTAATCGAAACTATGTGTGTCTCGCGGCCCACCCGGCCTTATATAGTGCCGCAGAGCTAGTACATAAACATCTAGAACGTTCGAGTACATACCGGTCCCGACTGACTCGACGTCGATAGTTCTCGGAATTACTAGTACTTAGTAAAAGGTCAAGTAGGGTCAAGGTCCTAGTACCAAGGTACTAGTTCCGCTGCCCGATACTAGATGGCGCTAGTGGTAACTAATGTCGCCATGTATCAACCATTATTTGCGGCGCGCAACAGTATCAACAACGCCACAATCTACGCGTCATACTGACGTCACGCAAAATCCTACATCGCGCAAGCAGAGTTTACCGCGCAACTAGCATAGATGTAACGGCCCAACATGAATCTTCGGGCAGTTGCCCGCCAGACACAACACCCGTCTAGTCGGAGGATCCTCCCTTTTCTATGGAGGATGTGTGAACTTTACACCCTATTCCTCATACCTCTATAGCCCTGCAAACGTTATTAGATCGTCACATCACCTTGATGTTATGTTATTAATATAAGATTTTACACAATGTTTTACAATATTCTGCGTTTCTTTTCTTATGACTTAGATATTATAAGAACAGAAGTGCCAACATAAATCTACTATAGGTATAAATTAAGTACGGTACCCATGTGTCTATTATATGAAAGTTAATAGTCTTTTTGCCAAATAAAAATATTAAGCCCATTTATATAGACTTTGGTATTTCCCACTTCATTCCAACCAATTTTACGTTTTATAAATCTAGATTTTTGATCCAAATTAAAACATCTTTTTCACGATCCATCTCAAAATATTATCCGACAATGGACTAAAAAAGATATGAAGGGTTAAAAGCATTTACTCTGTGATAACTTTTGGGTATAATTGATTCCCAATTTTGACGGAACCCGCGTTAACAGGCAAATGAATTGACCTTCAATAAACCGTTGTGAAAGGTTTCCAGTGTGTTCCAAGGTTAATTAATCAACTTTTAAAATTTTGACGGCTGTCTTGACGGAATCGTTGAACCCACTTTACCAGTTATAGCACGGCATGGTATTTTTTTCGGTGTATTGTGTGTATGAGAATTAATTTTTACAATGTAATTTATAAGATTAAAAAGTTATTGGCAGTTTTTATATTTTTTGACGTATTTTTCGTATAACCATAACATTCGATGTAAAATGCAAATTAAATGAGATTGTTGTTTTTTCAATGTTTAAGCATGATTTTACGTCATAATAACAGAGATTATTGGAATGGTCAGGTGTGTTGTACTCGGCGTGCGTGTAAGACCATATATGTATGAACAAAATCGAGTTTCCAAGGATCGTCTCAGGTGGCGTTCTGTAGTTTCTGCCAACCCCCATGAAAAGGCGTTTGTATGTATGTACATTACTAGAGCATTAATTATAAATAGAGTTCTGATCCTCATCGATTCATCGCAAATGGGTACAAATCAATTTTAGCATCCACCTAAATTAATTTACACGAATGTAATTATAGAATTTCAAATGTAATCATCGACAAATAAGCATGATTGACATTACTAATTAGTTCAGTGTGTCATTCACTTCGTGTGGCCACAGTTAGCAATGGTAACATGAAAATTACTGCAACCGTTATTTTGACACGGTTTAACAGATGCTCATACCATTGCTACATTCATCTATGAAAGGTTGAATACGATATTCTCTGAAAATGGTTCTAAAATCAAAAGGTTTTGTTCTTTTAATACTGACCTGTTGTTATGGTGAATTGTTTGCTGCCAAAGCTGGTTCCAAGATATTGTCGAGAAGAAAGAGATATGTTGCTTTTCCAGAAGGCTCCAGTTTTTCGGTAAGTTTGCATTTTGTTTATTTAATAAGACTAGTTATAAAGCAAGATTTGTTTAAGTAAGTTAAGCAGAGCACCAAAGTGAACTATGCTTTTTTTAATAGCAATAAACAGATGGGCATAAAATGTAATGATAAAAGTTTTAATTTGAAACAGAACCCGCCAAAATTGGGGAGAAACTCGTATGTATTAGAGTAGCTCTTAGATTAGATGCAGAGCCTTAAAACGTATCATCCAGACACATAAAACTTGGTTGATTACGTACTTTTTGGAATTTTATCTCTCTTAAATTTTAAGAGAGTTTTTTTATGTCTTATCAACGATTTATGGGCCTCGTTTTTCCTTCACATATATTTCCATGGTGATACTGGAATATATTATTTTCAAGTTGATGTTTTTTGCCACATGGAGGTCATTCAAAATTCTCGTGATGCTCGCAGACGGCTTACCAACGCAAGACTGTTATGAATAAGGTGGCTAGCTTACTTTTATGAGACATGAACATAATTTCCACTGGAGGTCTATTTGATGACTGTATGAGAGCTGAATATCTTAGTAAGATTAATTGCTATGTAGACGACTGTATGACGCCATTTTAAGATGCCTGCTGAACGTATTTAGTATGAGATTATTTCTTACTAAGAGCTCAACGGAATATTAAAACCCTTTAAGTAGATACGTATTTCTGTTTCATAGGCAATTTCATACTTCCAAAACTTGTATGGACAAAATCAAGAAGCATCACCATGGATGTTGACATGTTTCTTTAAATACAACTTACGTTGGGCAGTGGGATTTGATACGATTAACTTAACGGTTAGCTGTCCATTATGATTCATAATGTTATCCTTTTATGAATCTGCCGAAGTGGCCTTTTTAGGTCTCCTGTTTCACAATCACCAGATAAGTTCCGGTTAACTTTACCAACAGGAAAAACTCTGTTCCATTGTTTTAATCATCTGTTGAAAAGAGGGTAAAAATAATGCTTATCCAGAATCTGAAACGGGGGAGCCTACCACCTACCCCTATATCATCATCATCTGTCTAGCCTTTTCCCAACTACGTTGGAGTCGGCTTCCAGTCTAACCAGATGCAGCTGAATACCAGCATTTTACATGGAGCGACTGCCTATCTGACCTCCACAACCCAGTAACTAGGTAATACGAGGTATCGTATAAAGGGGTACCTTGGTAAGACTCGTTGTCAGACTTTCGGGCTACTGACTACCCGTAACGACTGTCAAAGATCCATGAATGACAACCGGTTCTAAGGAGGGGTCTCGGTATGTAAAGATGGTCACCCATCCACAGACCAACCGCGGCAGGCGTAGCTTAATCTGATTGATCGACCTGTGCAGCTGTTATCATTTAGACACGGACCCCTTACCACCCCCTATATAGCAGTATTATTTTAATCGTACTTCAGTGCGGGAAAGAAAAAATAAAGTATTTTCTTTCTTTCTTTCTAAATGCTGCTATAAGTATGTCATGATGGTGGTAGGCCACCTGGTCTTTAGACTCTAACAAATAACAAGTGTCATCATCTGTATATTCCAGTGTGCTGGCTGCATGACAGTCGGTGTGATCGGCCAGCCTGCCCCGACCTCAGTCCCTGGTACCTTCACGTGGGGCATGAACTGGGGCATAGCATACGAGCTGCCCAACGCCACAGAGACCGCCAGGTTCTACCGCAGACATAACAGACTGACCAGGCCAATGGAGCAGAGAAGGAGTAGACGAGAGCTGTATGGAAAGTTGGAGAAAATTATGGAGAAGTAAGTTCTTAATCATCATCATCCTAATATCAGCCACATAGGAATCACAAACTGCTGGCTATGGGTCTTCTTTCCTTCCTGTCATACTTCCCGGTTCAGTGCATTCCTGATCCAGGCGATTCCCGCAACTTTAGTGATATCGTCGACCCAACGGGCTTTTAGACGACCTTGGGTGCTAAGGTCTAACCTTGGCCATCATTCAGTCAACACCTTACCTAGATGGCTGCTGGAGCCATCTAGGTTTCTAGCCAAGGTGTCGGGCCCAACTCTAGTTGAGACGTATTACTCTACTCTATCGTCAAGTTCTGATGCTGAACTTGAAATCGCTAAAGTAGAAGATTCTCTTGCTCATGACTTAAGGATTCCTTATGAAACTTTTAGAGCATGATAGAGTGTCTTATTTATTACTAGCTGCGCCCCGCGGTTTCACCCACGTATATATCGATTCCGTGGGAATATCGGAATAAAAAGTAGCCTATATGTTAATCCAGGGTGTCAGCTACTTCCATACAAAATTTTATCAAAATTGATCTAGCCGTTTGATCGTGAAGAAGTAACAAACATATAAACACACATTCACACACTTTCAAACTTTCGCCTTTATAATATTAGTGTGATTCTAAGGCATGTTATACTTTTGTAAAAATCTATCAACACCCTTCAGCCGCAGCATGATTGAGCGAGCTCAAACATCCAAAAATTGTCTTCTATAAATATTCGTTTCAAGTGAAAAACTATTCTATCATAAATATTTGCTATGTGGCTAAATTATTTGTTCTTTTTTTCAGCATGGGTTACAACGGAAGGCAGTGTATCCTCAAGACGTTGTGTGAGACCACGCAAAGGCTTGTTCCTCATGGAGAGAACATGGTAGAAGAGATGTTTAGGACGTTGTTCACGTGAGTATAGTTTTTATATTGTGATAAATTCTAATTTTGTGATCATAATATTGAATAGTCTAGCTAAAAGAATTAAGATTATAAAAATGCGAGCAGGTTTTGTTATAAAGAAATTGTAAATCATCATTCTGTTTGCTTTGCGGTTCTAACGGCCTATTTGCCTTTTTTTCGATTCCTGTTTCCAACGCATAATTTGTCGCATGGGAGTCCAAATGCGGACAGTTCAGTCCAAGGGGTCTTTAGGCATATTAAGTCACTTACGCTATTGCTGTCCATTGTTACAGCATAGCCTTAACGAACTTAGTCCTATGACTTCTCCCTTTATTGATACTTATTTTACGTCTTTTTTCACTTCTTCTTCCCAGGTTACCAATGACGAAAATCCTTGCATCAGAACCAGTGGAGCATGCAGCCTACGACGCTGCTCACCGCCTCGGCCATATACTCTCTAATTGTGACCAGTTTACATGCCCTGTATCTCTTGTTGATTTGGTTCAAGGGTACTATAATGCGCCATCTCCTAAGCTGGATACTGGTTTGAACCCCTGGGCTTTGTTTAGCAGTAGCTTTGGGTAGGAATAAAATTATTCGAAAAATGCGTTTTTGTTTCGTTTATTTCATGTGTAGTCAACAAGCATAATAATTGCGTAATATATTTTCAATCGGAATCCGATGTTGAAAGAAATTGCTAAACCATTGCTTCATAAGTTTGAAAAATTTATCTGCTGGACAATGTAAATAACGCAATGAATGATGTTGAACTATCAAAAAGATAGGCATTGCCATTATAAGTGTTACGCAATTACTCTGATGGCCTTGTTATATTTTCGGATGACCAATACACACCTACAGCCATTATAAAATTGACAAGTCATGACCGAACTAGGTCGTTTTGTGTTATGGTAAACTAGGTAATAGGTAATACGGGCTGGTATCCGCAACTCCACGTCAATGCGCGTATTTTGCGTACGGAACCATATGGCAAACTAATTCAGTATCACAAAATCTAGGTCACACTTATTGAAGTCCAGGAGTTGGAGTCATCATAGTCATTTCTCATCTACTTGCTTCTAAATGGTCAACCAAATAAAATTTTCGTGTGTAAGCCCACGTTCGCACAGATGTAAAAGTATGGTGGTGGGATTTTATCGCGCACTGGATTTCCAACCCTCGTTGTTGAGCCGAGCGTTCAAAATCCAACAGAACGCATACCAACGCGTCATAAAAACACAGTGTTGCATTTTTAACTCGCGGCACTAAGGCTCAACTCACACCAAAAGAGCGTCGAAGCAGAGCGCAGTTTCAGTGTCATATGAATTTTAACTTTATTTTCATTACTATAATACTTATTATCGCATGAGAAACTCGAACGAGTCGCGCGGATGCCCGCGGCGCCGCGGGAATTCCTGCGAATTCTATAAACGCGCCTTCTCTAACGAGCGGGTCGCTGCGCTTCGCTGCCCTTCGCCGCTCTTTCGGTGTGAGTTGACCCTAAGCAAGGCGTTGAAAATCAAGTGCGCGAAAAAAAATCATCGCAGGTATAACGCACCCGTGCGAACCTGAGCTTATTGTGAAAGTGTAGTGTGAGTGTTACTTTATGTGGTGTAGTTAGGAATTTGTTGAAGAAATCGTTATGAATAAAACGCATGGGTTTATTATTAACGCATAACATTTAATATTTATAGTTCATATTTATAATACATTTCAATGTTAGCAGTAAGAAGTCATGAGTGTATTCATAATGGTAATGGTAGTGCTTGATTTTTTATTTTTAATTAACATTACAAAATGGGACTTAGACGTTAAACCTTACCACTTAAATTATTTATTTTTTTATTATGTATATTATTTCGCCTTACCCTAACTTTGCATTCCACCTAGTTTTATAATAATTGCTTAATAACTATTTATTACAATTATTTAATTACGGATTTCATAAATTATTGAGCTATTATGACTTACAACGTACAATACGAATATTATTATATTTATATATTATAATATATGTATATTATAGCATAGTGCATAAATCTTAAATGTAGTAAGTGGCAATGATTTCGTGATACAAGTGACTGAACAGTTAAGGTGCGGTCACACTAACGCGGCTCGCGACCCGCGACCTGACGCGGCACGAATCACACTATAAGTACAAGCAAAGTTGACTGTAAGCGCGAAAATTCTGAACTTAACCTACAAATACATTTAAAAATTCTCCTTCGTCAAAAGTGTTATATTTATTTATTAATTTTCTAATCGTTCCATTTCGGGCGCTACAGTCAGCTGTCACAGTGATTAACAAATCGAGGCGCACGTTCGCACGATCGCCACGTCAGTTTAACCGCGCCTCTAGTCGACTATTTTCCTAACACTATTACTATTGAGGACAAGATTCCCATAGAAGTCTATTATTGTATGACATAATATTACACATTAAAATACCTTACTATTAAAATAATTTAGGAATTTCCTCTCATGTAACTATCTATCATCTATATTTGTATCATTAGTGTGGTGTTCGTTTGCGTAATGCCATTTTCACTGGTCAGTTTGTTTTGTGGGAATTGTAAACAGTGTTCAAAATTAATGAGAGGCAAAGCCTCAGTCTTTGCAGTCTTTGGTTAATTATTAGGTTTTAATAATTGTACTAATATTCTAGAGTAAATAATGACATAGCAGAATGCTTCATTCGTGATTGTTCAAAGTATTGATTGAGATTGTAGACCTTTGCATGCCAGGTAGATACAAGCCAGTTCATTATTTTTCTGAAGTTCTTCTTATACTGAGAACAACGGATGAAAAGCACATTGTTGAAGTCATTAGTACACTATTAGATTTTTTTATGTTAGTGAAACGTCTACTTTTAGAAAAATGTTTACCAAGAACGGTTAAGCAACAGTTAACAGTAGTCTCTACTGTTGACTGTTGCTAGTATGAAAAAAAAAATTTTAAGTTGAATTATCTTCAATTCCCATACAACAAACACCGTTACTCGTGACGAGAAAGGTGAAAAACAATTCAATAACAAACAAAAAATTATCATAATTAATAACTAGTCGAGGACATTAATTACACTTAATAATATTAAGACGAAAATCTCCGAACATACACTTAATCTACACGTCGTTGCGACACCAAATTATTACAATGATCCGACAATATAAAATCTTTAACTTACACAAATTTAATATGAGTACGATTGCTTTCGTTTAAATTAAAGATATACATAATTATTCCTTAAATACAAGTCCGTCAAGACATCGATAAAATTAAATCAACTAACTTTGGTTAGTTAACTAAGGTAACTAATTCTATTTGAAGCACACAAAGGGTTTAACCATAATCAAACTTTTGTATCATAATACAAAAGTTTCTAACATTTTAGTAGCGTGTTACCGTGGTAAAGATTATAACATTATTTTTACAAGTTGACCTATGCAGCTGTGTCACTAACACTTTCTATAAACATCAAATTTTAATTATTTTATTTCTCATGCTACATGGGTACTTATGAAACGTCAGAAGCTAGAAGCACGGTTTCAATTTGTCGTTTCTTGTGGAGAAGAGGTGGCAAGAAACTCCACGGTTACTCTTTTAGAAATGTTTTTAAATTTTACAATATTTTCAAATTACAGTGTTAATAGGTATGGGTGGACAGTGTAAGCCTGTCAACAAGTACTAGGTCACACATGACTGCATACACGGAAGTGCATATTATGTCAACTCCCGGAAAGCGCATTGCAGCGTCGAAACCTAAACTTGGCACAGTAATGCGTGCCGGACCGCAGTGCAACGGAAAATTGTCTGTTACAGTATAAATGAACATTGAACATGTTTCAACGTGCGCCCACGTGCTGCATACAATGCTTGGTGATCCCCTGCGTGATATTGAGAACTGCTGCAGTCTGCCATCGCAAAGACCGTAATAAATGTATGAGAAATATTCGCATAGATTTTCGCGCTGCACTGCGACATTGTGGACCGGTATAATGTGCAAGTACCTTTACTGGGTTTGTGACGTAAGATTTGGATTTGGTAACTTTATTTTTGTTTAGAGAGTCATTATATTGTCTTGTTTTTGTGTAAATTTACAAGTTATCTATTCACATTATTATTTGACACTTGAGTAGGAAGGGAAAATTATGACTAGGGAAATTGGCGTCAATTTTGATGGAATCCTTACTTCGATATTTAATGATACTGACTTTTTATTTCTTTGGCGTAATAAAATTGTTTACTTCGTGTGTAAAGTTCATAAATTCCTGCTCGCTATATATTTTTTTTATTCTGATTGTTTTTTACGCTCAATTCGAATCTGTTTTCTAATCTTTCCCACGATAAAAGCATGATACCAATAAAAACTAATAAAATAAGGCACACACAACTTAAAATACAATGTATTAGTTATTGCAAAGGAAGCCGAGAACAGATGCTGACTATCACCAAAGATGATAGAAAAAAATAAAATATTGTTAGGTACTTGAAAAACGATGCACTTACCAAAACACGACGACACAACTCAAGTGAACTTCGTGTTTTAACTTATGGCAGTGCCTGCATTCAATTTATAGTGTGCTTTAATATTAATTTAGATAGATATTTGTGAGTTGTGTCGTCGTGGTGTAGTGTGTCCGTACCTTAAAAATTTACAAATACCTACTCGTGTTTAAAAAAAATATTTTTTTGAGATATTGTTCATTGTCTTAATATTTGTTTGTCTTAATATTATCCTTATTTTTGAAGAATTAAATCTCTTAGTTGGACATTTTGATGATACTTTTCGCTGACAGTTTTCTCCTTCAGAAATCAAGGGTTATTTTCTCTAAGAAAATAAGAGTTATTAGGTCTATTTTATTGTACTTGATAATCAGCATCTCCAAACGGCTATATTAATAATACATTCATTTGTTTCATAAGAAGGAAGTGTCGATAACTGTGAATAGTGGTTTATTTATTTCTGTATTTACATCTAATCGTGTTGGAAGCTCAACGCAAATTTCGTGTGGTTTCATCTACCTATTAATTACACTTTTAATATCTATTTTTATTTTATCAGTAAACTATCAAGGTAGTACAAAAAGTAGGAAAGATGGAAAGGAAATAACAGCTTGAAGTAAGCTATTGAATTAGGCTGTGGCAGGATATGACTTACAAATAGCAAATAAGGCTGCCACCATTCAAGAGTGGAGCATGCACTACACTTTTCTTCAGATTATAATATTATGAGGATTGTCCCAAGTTGTTTGGATTTCTGGTCAACGTAAAATGCTCCGCTGTACACACTATGCGAATCACAAAGTCGCGCGACGACGCCCTAAGCCGAGGTCTGTATCCCACTGCACTTTGCGTGTAGTCGCTTAGTTTTTAAGTTTTTTAAGCCCTAGCTGGTGGCCTTAATTATATTAGGCACCCACAGAAAAGCCATGTTAAGCAGCCGAAAACCTTCTAGGTTGACCTGCGAGATGCCATATAAAAAAACCGTCTCGCGAGCCTAGTGGTGTCCCACGCACTCTCTCCGTGCTCAACGCTCTCTTGGATGCTAAACTTGACTGTGACGTGTCGCGGACGATTGGAAGATGTTCTGTAAGATGAGTGTATGAATTTTATCAAATATTCTTTGGCGAGCATTTTATGTTAAACTAGCTTTCGCCCGCGGCTGCGAATGTCTGAAAATATCCCACGGGATCGTACTACTGGGATTAAAAGTACCCTTTGTGTTAATTCATGTTAAAAAATATGTGTGCCAAATTTCATCCAATCCGCTTGAATAAGAATGTTATTTGGCAGGTATTTGGTACATTAATTTACTAATCGAAGTCCTACGAAGCCACAGCCTGAAATATTCGCTTGCAGTGGTCCAATTGTACGCTTTTCGAAGAATGTGTGCAGTCAGTTTTATGTGAATTTAATACAATACAGTTGCTGAATAAAGATCTTTTCTCCTTGAATGGAATTATTCAAATAATATTTTTTTAATAATTATATTAATAATGTAATAAAACAAACAATATAATATAATGTATATATTATATTACTATTAATGTATATATTATATTATTATTATATTATATTACTTATTTTAATAATTATTATTTCAATATTATTAGATTTACATTAACCATCGACTCAAAAGGAAGAAGCAGATTTGAGAAGAGTTATTTTTAATGCAAAGGTTATAGTTGATTGGTTGATTGGATGACGTTCAAAAATAGGTAATTATTTGCTGAAACTGAACATTAAGCTCCAGTGAGATAAGTAAATTGTGTTAATTATTAACCTTTTTATTAATTTATAGACCAAAATCTAAGAGAAAAGTTATTTGATATATCTAAAGTGATTTAGTTAATTATTGAACCACTGCAAACTCAGTAAAAGTAACAATAGCGATTAGGTTACATAAAAAACTACAAGTTTAGACGAAGAAAACTGAATTATTTATGAAGTTAATAATAAAAAAAACATATAAAGCAACAAAGAGAAGAGAAACACAACAATACCTTACGTCACTTTGGAAGACGTTCGATTAAACACGCAATTACGCCTAACTTACCAATATTTATAGATAAAGAGTACGTTATAATGTAAAGATTAAGACAAACAATCCCGAAAGCAAACGAAAGGTAACGTGCAATAAAGCATATCCAAAAAGTGTCGTAGAAGAAATGACTATCGAAATTCTAGATTTCGTTGAACCTAATTATAAAGCGTTACGGATTATTACTGACTTCCTTCCAAAACATAATAAATTTACATTTGTAAGTCAAATTAAATGCTTTATAATAAAATCTAACTAAAGTATTGAAGACCTTATTGCTGTATCAACATTTACTGACAAAGCAAAAGTCGTAACACTAGGGCGTTGTCCACTACCTCTACGTTAGCTCTAAGGGTAACGTGAAAGGAAGGTAGAAAAATAACTTGTCAATTATAAATATTATTTAAATTTCTATGTTGAGCTGCTATATTTACACGTCAACATTTCGGTTAAGTTGATTCTTAAAATTATTGACAGCCATGTGATAGCTGACTATGAGTTTACAACTCTGTCACCCGATGTAGACAAACTTGTTGACAAATTATAGCTTAGCATTAAACTGACAAACACAATAGACAAACATAACAATAAGTCTATTCTAATCTCCTACGATCCTAAGAATAACAAATATTTGGCACAGTCCCAACCTTTTTCGTTAAAAATTCTAAAGTAACGAAACACAATGTTGACAATAAATAACAAATTTATCTGACATCGCGTCGCCAAGTTGACTCATTCGTCGACTAACTCTAAAACACTGAGAAGCTAATCATTTATTTTATTTAAATACCACCTTAACATTAATATGTTAGTTTATTTATCTTTAATCTTATTGACGAGTGATCTAGCATTGTGTTTATTGTTTTTATTACCTATCTAGTGTCAATTATATGACAAAATCCTATACGTTCAGTTACCCGTTTATCACCCGAAATATTATAATATTAAACAGACGAGGAGCCTGTGACTAACAAGTTTCCGAAAGACAATACATGACACGAATGGTAACGAAACAAGTCTTATAGACGAGGAGTAACAAAATGAGATCTGAGATCATATTATTAACGATTCTGGTAGGTTATCATAATATTGAGCTAAATGCTTTTACTTTGAGTATGGCTCTAGTTTTGGTAACGTTTTGGAAGATCTAAATTGGTAATTAATTGAGCAGCAAAAATGTTGACAGACTCTGATTTTTGTAACAACATGATTTTATTGCAATAATCCATAGTAATATTATAAATTCGAAAGTAAATCTGTCTGTCTGTCTGTATGTTAGGTAACTTTTCACGCCTAAACCACTGAACGGATTTCGATAAAATTTGGCAGAGAGATAGATTGCATTTCGGGGAAGGACACAGGATAGTTTTTATCCCGATATTAATAAATATTTGTAATGTATATTATTAAAAGAACTAGTAATTATAGTAAATGTTTCATGCGTGTTGATTCATAGGCCATTTTTTACAATGTCCTTTTGAAATTGTTTTGGATATTCTTGTCTCGGGAAGTGAAAGCTTGTTTTTACCCGACTGCAAAGAAAGGTTATTCAGTTGCTTAAATTCTCCTTCCAATAATAATTTTAGTAATCGTAGCTACTGGGCTGACTTTTTTGCGATCGAAACATAATTGATTTAATTTGACGACCGTACAAAGGAGGTCGACACAGAGTCGGTTGTTTTACCATATTTATTAGTTCTTGTAGTTAAATTACGAACAAGACTGAGGCTTTTCATCGGATCTAAAGCTGATATAATACGCTTCACTCAATTCACTCAGTCCACTTTCATGATTGTTCATTTGCTCTTCTTATTTCACTTTTCAATCATTCTAGACAAGTGAAAGATGCCGAGTGACGAAATCTACTATCGTACGGTGGATTTACTAGTGAATTCATTTGACACTGATTCATTTTGTGGTCAGACATTTCATTTCGAGTGACAGAAGCCGAATGAAATACAAAAAATGAACAAAAAGTAAAGCGTCTGATATCCACTTAAAAACGAGCTATCCAATTTGAGAAAAATCTTGTTCTAATAAGTTTTACTAAAATGTCGTTTACCAAGTCTTGGTTTGAGCATTATTTTTTTATTATAATCATGTGTTTTTTTCTAATGATCCTCCAAGATATCAGAGTCCGTAAGAATTAGCTTAAACTAGCCAAATTAAAATATATGCGTACGTGTGCGCGTACGTACTTAGCCATTTATCGTTGTATCGACATAGCAATTTCAACAGTACCCGACTAAAAAGGATGCAGTACACCAAGATAATTTCTATGATTCTTTTATCCTGTGTCGTTGCAATATAAAACCCGATCCAATCAAACTACACTTAGCTCCACGGTTCACGCTCGACGTAAGTATGTACAGTGTTTTGCTTATCTTCTAACATCCCAGACTGAACGTCACTCGATCCTAAACACATTATACCCTATGGTATTATAGAAAATTTAACTATTATTAATTTGCAGTCATATAAAAATAACAACAGACCGTTTTATCTAGCAAATATCTACAATTAAAGTTCGGATGCATACGGAACAGTGTGCCAAGCCTGTGGACTTAACTAATAATTATTGATAAATAGTTATTATAACACTAAATTGGTGTATTTCGGTGGTGCAATAGCACGATCCTACTTTTTATTAACCCACGTGAATGTTTCAATTAGAAAAATTAATATCATAGTTCTGAGGACGCGTTGCAATTCCATCCAATAATTCCTTTAGAGCCAGTTCGTATATGGGTACAGCGCTTTATCGTATAAACTTCTGCTAATATTTAACATCTTTCAACCTTTAGCGAGCTTTCCACGACGTCTAGTAAGTTAGACCGTTTTCTAGTTTTATTTACGTATCATCTAAGTCTAGACTAGCCATTTTTATGCGTTACCCTCGACACGAACAGCTATACACATTCAATAACACTTATAATTACGAAGACGAACCACACAAAACAATTTGATTTTTTTTTTATTTATTTTACATTATCCATCCCTGTTTTCCTAACTGCTCGCTGTGGATTTTATTCATCATTAATATCAATAACTCTGAATTTTATCTAAGTAATTACCTAATAAACATTATCATGATTTACTTTGACATATCAAATACGCGGCTCGAAATATTTTTTTTTATTACTTTAGACTGCTACAAATATCCTACACAATGGGTTGAAGTGAGGTAAGAACGCCTATGCGTCCGGCAGAAATAATAATTACTTTCAAAGGAATGTGAGTCATGACTTCAAGAACGAAAGATAACATCTAATACGAGTCTAGTCTAGGTACAAATTAATATAAGGTTACCTAAGTTACATACTAAAGTCACAAACCTCAACAATGATTTATAATCTAATAGTGTAAGTGGTAAAGTGCCGATAAGTGAGTAAAGACTTTACATTCGGTGAAAATTTGTGAGAAATATAAATCAGGAAACATTCGTGTACTAAATTTACCCTGTACTCTAGGTTTTATAGTGAAAATACTGTTAACATTAACATTACGGAAGAAGTGTGTCCTCGCGCCCTTTCTCTACCGCAGACAAGCAGGCGCGTCTAAACTTAAGCATTAAGAATGAGAATTGATCAGTCGTTACATTATGGGCAAGCATTCGTTTTGCTTATAAATACATCAGAATATATTAAGCGAATCCAAAAAGATACTTCTAACGGCAATCAAGTTAGCGCACATAGAAAAATAACATCATCGACTAGCAAACATTCTGATCTATAAAGTCTCGCAGATGGGTTTGGCACTCCGTTTTAAAAAATCTAATAAAACAAGTTATCGAACTATCTATGAATACCCGATCTTTATAAAAATGTTTTCAATAACTTTACAATTGGCAGTCAATTGTTTTACACAAATACATCTAATCATAGAATTATCACGATCGCGATGTGACTAACTAAGTGGCATTATGTTAAGTGTTCTTACTATACTGATGACTAGGCTTTTAACCTAACTGTATCTACAATCCCTTATGACATACTACTAAAGGGAAATTATTACATTTCGTCAGTATCGATATTGTCCTTATGATTTTTACGCGAGTACGCAGTTTATCAAATATTATAATGTATAATTCAAATTTATTTCATAATAATTTAGTACATAATCTACATAGTCCGGCTCTCATCGAGGACGTTTGCACGTAACTATTATTATAAATGTCTGATTCTAATCGACGTTTGATTGAATATTACCACTTTACAATACTTACATATTACGAATTTGAGCTCGATTTATTCGAAGTAAATCTTAAGTTAGTATTCTATTACATTATTATGTCTGTTATCACCCCGAAAATGAATACGACTATCGCAAGAAATTAATACAACCACCTAAAGATAATCTGTACAATGTTTGTGCGCTCATATCAAATTATTACTCGAAAAAGAATCGTTCCGTTGAATAATTGTAAATGAATACGTTCCGCTTAAAGTATAAACGTTCAATACAGCGATTCTAATATAAAAATAGTTATGGCAGATCCGGCGTCAACACAAAACGGCCGCTGCTTGAGGTCGCTGCGACAATCGAACATCGACGGACAGTCTCGACATCGAGTTAATGATTCTATATAAAAAGACGGCTTAGGATACGCTTATGGCGTGTACACGTCCATGGGCGCACCGGGCGCTTGGCACCACACACAGCACAAAAACACATAGTTCTCGCCTCACAGTTCCCAACTGGGAGTTTTAAATAGATCATCCGTGCCACCACATGACGATCAGCTCCCAGAACGTCTTCGGCGGCGAGTGGCCGAAGACGTAAGACGAATTTCAGAGACCCGGGTCACCTTCGGAGCCCATCTTTAGTAGCTCCAACTTCTTCTTGGCGATCTTCGAGTACAGAATGTCGATCGGCTTCGTGTTGTCGTAGAAGGTCGGTGCCCTGAAGATGATGAGCGCCGTCCCCAGCACGCAGGCTATCGTGAACAGGAACAGGAAGATTCTATCCAACACCATCGCTACATACTTCCAGTCATCCTCCACCTAGAAATAATATCATGCATAAGGAGAGTACGTATCCAAACACGAGAAAAAAGTGGTAATGAAATACTTACACTTTCAAACTTATCCTTATTTTTGACATGCTGCGCAATAAACCTAGAACCTTCTATTGTCTTTTCCATCTCTCTCACGTAAGGTTTTTCTAGAGATGGGCTACCATCATCTAAGTCTAATCGGCACGGGGATCCAGGAGGTGGAGAGAACAGTTCGTCATCACCTCCTGGTGGAGGCGGCGGGGAGGGAGGCATGCCTGGCAGTTCATACTCCTCACAACCCCACTCCTTGAACTTTCCGTCCATGTCATCCGGGCCGAAGACATCCGTGAGTATCTGAAAAAAACATTCAATTTGAGAACATTAAAAGAAACAATGTATGTAAGTCAATCAAAGGAATTGAGAGTAGAGTTAAACGTCGTTTCAGTGCAATAATGGACGTCGGATGAAATGACAGGAGATTAAAACGTCGGTGCGCGTTCCACGAGGGCCAGTGTATCGACGCAGCTTAAGCCGGCACACAATTAGGCCGGAGTGGAGGTTTCGGTTCGGGCCTGCTGGCGTCGTATATATCGCGCGATCCGTCCGCAGCCACTAGGGGAACATAAATAACGGAGGCCGCGCGCGCTCGTTAAGCCCGCCCGGCGTTGAGTAATAAAGGAAAATCGAAATGGAATGAAATTGGGCTGGAAGCGATATTTTCGCGATACACACAGAGCACAATGGATTTAGAATATCGTTGAAAGGAGCTTTTCCCAGAAGAGTCCCACGGCTGAGGACAATTAAAATGGTTATTGTTGAGGGCGGCTTCAACTCCGCTGTAATCGCGTTCTGTTTGTATTGAATCCGTTCCGATGGAAAATGTTTTGAATGGAGGAAACTCAATGAGAAAAGGCGCCGTGTTGTTTTTTCATACTGAAAGAGATTCCCTCTGAAGAAGTTCATTTGTGAAAGCTTCTATGTTACAAATTTAATTAAAACGCTACGAAGCTGTGAGGTTTATTCCTGTCTTGGTGTAAGATAAACCGATGCCTTGCGGATGATTAATGATTTACCGAGGGATGTGTTCCGGCTCAGTTCTTATTTCATGATGTTGGTGATTTATTGCAGAATCAATATTTCTTACCTCGCTTGGTTTATCGTTATCGTCGTCGTCATCGGGCGGTTTCTCTGGCCTCTGTATACACAATATCTTGGGTAAAAAATCTATAAAGACTTTCCGCACCCACGGGGCCATGTGGTGGGTGACTGGCGACCTAAAATTTATGTTTAGCACCACGATAGTGACAACTACTGATAATGTAACTAGCATCATAGTGAATAACAAATATTTGCCTAATAAGGGGACCGTTAGCGATGTCGGAGGAATAATTTCGGCTAACAGCAAGAAGAATACGGTCAACGATAGAAGAATTGAAATACAGAGCGAGATTTTCTCTCCGGAATCTGAGGGTAGGTAGAATACTAGGACTGAGAGAAATGAGATCCCAACACAAGGGATGATGAGATTGACCGTGTAGAAGAGGGTTTTTCTTCTGAGTGTGATGTTAAAGATGATGTCAGGATACGGTTCTTCGCAGCAGGAGTAGAATTTCTCGTTCCTCGTGGCGGGGACCCGCATGATGTCCCACTCAACTGAAATGTAGTACTCTGACAGGTCGATGCCCATTCCAATGCGATCCGAGTCTGGCGTCTGTTTCAAATGCCTCAAGTCCACCTGGAAAAAAAGCACAATTAGAAAATATTGTTAAAGTAGAAAGCTCGACTGTCAATTTAAGACATTTTAGGTATTTTGTATCAAACTCCTGTATGTATTTCATAAATAGTACTTAGGTAAGTATATGAGTATATAAAAAATTAAAAATAAGTACCCAATAACGTAAACAAATAACTAAGAGTTAATAATATCATCCTTTTCAATACCAAAATAAAGACATCAAGAGTTCCTAAACGAGTGAGTCACAGTTTGAAAACGAAGCATAACAAAACACCCGAAGTAAGGCAATCCGTTATTAAGGAATCAAACCATTCACCCGAAGCTTTACAAATAGCTAATTTGCTATCTCATACAACCATCTAAAGGAAGACAGGGATGGAGCACACCTGAATTCCCCTGTGAACCTTAACACTGCGATATAAGGCGCAGACGTAAGCCGAGTCTTTATTTATGTGAAAGTAGGTGACCACAGATTTATTAGGCTCCTTAGTGCGATAGATGAATGCGTCTGCTTTGAGCCTACAGTTACAAAGTCTTTGAAACACTTAATAGCTTCACGTTTTTCATTCGAGTATGTATTTTCCTGGTATTAGAAGGCCAAAGTTTTCGCAACAGAGGTTCATAAATTGCTTGTCTACGTGACCCTGTTTGGAAAGAGGGCTGTTTTTATAGATATTATGATATACTCGGATAGTTCAAGTTTATAGTTGTAGTGTATTTTCAATGTATGTAGGTATTTTGTTTATAAATTCTTCTGTGTATGAAAGAGTGGCTACACTCCAGTGAGCCACTCTTTCATGGATATGTCGCAGTAAGATGTTTGAAGCCGTGATATAGTTATATCCCTAGGGATATAGCTTTGAGGATTTTTTTTTTCATTTTTTCAACAGATCTTTAAAAAAAAATTATGATGGACCGTTTTATTTATGTATATATTATGAATATGTTAGTTTTATAATTTTTATGAGTTCAAACACAATGTGAATTGTTCCTGAATAAATTGAATTGAACTGAATTCAAAATGAGTAACCAGTTGTGAAAATGAAAGAAAATATATATTTATAATTGTTGCACTAGATTAGTCTAGTAAGATAGTTATATTACTAGATCGAGCTCGTATCAGTGTTATATTCCTAGTAAGACAGGTATAAACCGCTTTCATATAACTTTATTATGGTATTAACCATCGGTACGGCTGCAACCGTCTTACTGCGACAGATACATTCATAGCAAAATCATCACAATCCGATTTAATATTTATATTAGTTAAGGCAAATAGCAAAAATTATAATCTACACTTTGACAAAGTGAAAATCATATTTAGAAACAACGTAAGAAGTACTACAACTGCAGCTCATAATATTTTTAATAATGCCATGATATACTATTCAGGCGTTGGCATTTAGTTAGGTATCTTTCTGGTAGACATAAACGTTAGCATGAAAAATTTGCCTTTGAATACAGTTACTTACTATACATAAAACAGAACTCTTTAATAAACTAGGTTATAAATGTGTTGTTTGCCCCAGCATCTATTGTATTCGATTATTTGAATACTTCTCAAAGAAGTCTAGTATCATATTGAAAATCACTTGAGTTATAATCGTACAGGGCGATATAAATATTTCACTTGACACTAAGTATTGGAAAAGGCTTTTTGCAAAAAGCCTTTTCCAAAGAATTCGATTACATCCTCTAAGCGTTTTGTTAGGAAATTCGTTTAAGGCACCATTTTTTTGTTTCATACAATTTTATTAGGGGTCGAGGACTTTCGTGAAAAAAATTTGATTCTTAAGCGAAAATAAACTTTCGTTGACAGATTTTTCGGGTACTAAATTTTTAAGAGGTTTTCGTTTTCCATTTTTATTTTTATGAGGTTCTTGATGGACCGTCAGCGTTCCAGTAAAATATTTTAACAGTAAATTATGTTGTTGAACAATAAAAAGTAGAAACACTTTTCTTGCTGATATTCTGTTCTAATTCTAACATAAAAATATTTTTACCTCATCTCACCTGCCTAGCCTTTTCCCAGCTATGTTGGGGTCGACTTCCAGTCTAACCAGATGCAGCTGAGTACCAGTATTATACATGGAGCGACTACCTATCTGACCTCCACAACCCAATTTCTGGGTAATACGAAACCCCTTGGTAAGATTGGTTGTCAGACTTTCGGGCTTCTGACGACCCGTAATGAGTGTCAAAGAGCCACGAATGACAGCCAAATAAAAAACCTAGAAAAAATAATCTCTTCATCGATATTTTATGTGACAAAAATTCATCCAAAAACATAAAAAATATCATTTAACTATTGTAAGAACACATTATGGGTACAAAAATATGATATTCTCGGAAATCCATAAAATTGCATTTTGATTCAATCATTCCATCGTCAGTTTCCCATGAACGTCAATTTCAATGGACAAATGGGCATAACGTGACATCATTATGTTGTTTTTTTATGGGAGTGTTATTGCTTCACGATTTATTAGATTTGTTACCCGTACTGTATTTGTTTTACCGAAGCCACTTTATACATTTTGAGTGCATATTTAACTGACTATGATTTACTCGTAAATATCATAATTCCAAATTACACTCAAGATGAAAGAGAGGTTTGGAAGCAGATAGAGAAGGTCCTTACCCAGCACTGGAACATAATGTAGGATAGATAATAATAATAAATACCAAATCAGAGAAGGATAGATTTGGAGCTTGTTTTAAACTGATCGCTTTTACTAGTTAGCCTCGTAGATATTTGATAATATGGTATATTGAAATGATTTTTAAAAAGAGAGAGCCAATCATAGACATCACGGCCTGTACCTCAACCACACGTTACGCTACATACTGTAAACCCACTCGCCTCTAAACTATTTCGCTCAGTTAACTCTTATGGCTCTGAACCGAATTGCTCACTTTGGCACATTTTCAACATCCATCGCTGTATCCGTGTATGAGGTATTTATCGGTGCAGTTAGTAATTTAGCAAGAGGCAAGTGCCAAGGTAGGCTATTAGGAACAGAAGCCATTACATCGTTTTTTGAAGATTTTGGAGCTGATGGAAAGAGAGAAGATCGGTCACAATACAACACATCGGGTCTCGCTAAAGATGGCTTTTTAAATTAGGCAGCTGGTTGTGAAGGTTAGAAAGAAGCCCCTATGTGTAATATACGAAATTTTACTGGAACTCAACTTGTTATACAGAAAGAAAAAGCTACGATTCAATGTTCCTTTCATATAGAAGAAACAACCATTGACCACTATGCTTACTCACTAAGAGCGGATTGTTTCACGTCCACTTGACGCACGCGTATACGTCAAAAATGGCGCTAAATATCGTCAAACCAAAAAAAGCGTTGTTTCTACAAAATTATAGGCTTACTGTACGTCAAATAGTAACGAATACGTAATTGTTATTATTTGACGTACGTATGTTACGTTAACAAACCGTTGGAAACAATCGGCTCTAAGCGTTGATGATTTCAGACAGTCATGTCCAGTTCCCTAAAATACTAATTAATAATAAAATAAAAATGATGCATACCAAGGTTTGAACTACCTATATCAAGAGGCTTCGTAAGCCTCCATTCCTCAATGATCCAAGAAACATAAATGAGATCACGAAATTTTGATAAATAAAACTCTTTGACTCACCATGTAGCCATCGTAACTCCAAGATCCGAACTTCATGAAGCAGGTCTGCTCGTCAAAAGGGAAGTACTCTACGTCAATCTCACAGAAGGACTTGTAGATGGCGGGTGGTTTCCACACCACTTTGCCGTCGTGGTGAAGGATCGCTTTCGTCATGATTGTCACTTCGTAGTTGCCGTCGGCGCTGGAAACAATATCATCTGGTTAGAATTTAGAATCTTTTATGGGAATAAGGATAGGATGATTAATTTTGGGAGTAACGTTACTATATAAGAGCAAAAGCTGCCATAAGTAGGAATGGCGCAAATTTGATTATTGTCATAGAAGCCAACGGAGAAAAAGTGTTTATTTTTTATTTAGTTTTAGATATAAACGAAATCATAGCTTCCTGTCTGATTCTTATTCTTCAAGTTATTGTTAAAACCTCAAACGGCAAAAATATTTCAACCTTAGCGGGAGTTATATGTTCGAGCCGTTTGGGGTTGAAGAATTACGGACATGGGGCTGAGTGCCTATTTGGTTTTCCGAGACATCTCCAAGTGATTGGTTGACTCTTCACGTAACCAGAGGGCTGAAATATTTTTTGGCCAAAACATCAGCACTACCATACAACGTGGCAATGCTTTCAGCCTTTTGGGCACTTTTCCTGTTGACAGCGATGGGGACAAATTTTTTGATACCCTGTTATACTTTCCCCTCCTTTTTTATATACTATATTATTATATATATATTATGTAAATATTATATTAATCGGTTGTTACATTTATAGTAGGTATGTTACCATCGTGTTCCTTCCATTGTACCATACAGGATTAAAATATTCCATAGATTTAAACTGTGTCAACCATATATTTTGTACAAAATAATATTGTTTCAATGCCTCTAAATTGTAAATTGTGAAGAAAAATGTAGGTTAACAGTATATGAGAGGAAAATATACTGCGTCGAAAATAATTTTTAGCATTTTACTTCGCGCAGGTAACGACGCCTAATAGAAATTTAAATCCATACTCATGTTCATATTTCTTAGGATTTTGTTTATATTACTTTTTTTAAGAAGTAAAGAGAAAGTATTCGAAGAAACGTAATTTACTCTGAATATTGTAGCAGGTTTATTCGACTCTGGCACAATAACAGCAAAATTAATTAAGAAAGATGAATTACATAAGCTGATGAGAAGAATAAAAAAGAAAAATACTATGTTCTTAATACTGCCAATCATTCTTTTGCTATGTGTTGATATGCGCATGAAGAAAAGTTTATATAGGATTTTTTTTAACCGATGCTTAAACTGTAACTATGAATGCAGCACATGGATCTAGACCCCCTACCGTATAAATATTTCGTCAGTAATAAAAAAAAAAGCTTCTGTTTCAAGAAAGGTGCGATACTTACGTGGTAAAAATATATGGCAGAGCAAATTTTTAGTCATTTCAGAATCATCTACTGAATTAATGGATATACATAGTTTGCACACTAGTTAAAAAAATTCCTATAGGTACCGAGTTCTTAAACATATCAAAGTCCAATACAGTTAACAAATCTACTCCATAAGTCAGGTCACTTGTTTATGTGATCGCTTGTACAGTGTAGTCTGCTGCGTCAGTACATCAACTTGATCCTTGTACGTGTCAAACTAAAGTGGCTGATTTACAACCTCACAGTTAATTACACAGCGAATGTAATCTGATTGTCTGTCTTTACTACATTAGGGATGTTACAGTCTGTACGTAATGTGATATGGGTTCTTTAGTATACAGGGTGTCCCGTAATTAATGGATAACCTCTTAAGGGGTCATTGTACTTATCATTATGATAGGGCAATCTAGAGTCTGGACAAAATCAAACTGGTTGCTAATTTAATTGTAAATTTATTCTTTTTGTTTTTGACATTGTTTTACATTCTACGACTACTTTAACTCACACCCTGACTTATTACTTGCAATTATTTTTATTTAAATGAAAATCGTTTACTTTTACCACGTTTGTAAATATGTGAGCACCATGTATCTATTAGATAATTAATTTATATGTCATGGTTTCACTTTTTAATTCTTTTACCTATTGTGGTATAGTAATTTTATTTTAGATGCATCGTCTTCACATATTATTATTATATAATTAATGTATGCAAAATATTGTAAAACATTTTAAAAGAGTAACGATGGAGTTTCATGCCCATTCTTCTCCATACGAGAACTACCTTTTGGAAGGGGCGACTAGAATCAATTCTATTTTGCTGTAATTTTTGACGTTCAAAAGTGCCTTTTATGTGCCTATTTGAAATAAATGCTTTGACTTTAACGTTGACTTTGAACAACTTTTACTACGGGACAAAGCATGAAATCGCGAAAAAAAAATCAGCTGTTCCCTCCATTTTTGTTCGCATAACTCTTCAAAATGTAGGAAGCAGCTGATTCTTTTCTCGCGATTTGCTTTTCAGTAAGTGTATTTTTTACCCATTTTTCCTAAAACCACATTAGCATAATCAGCCTACAATGTTCCCAATGCTGGGACACAGGCCTCATCTCGGTGAGAGGGAGTGGGCCGTAATCCACCACGCGGGCCCAGTACGGGTTGTAGACATGTCTTCGAATTTTTGGTTCTAGGACATACCTGTTTCCTCACGATGTTTTCCTTCACCGAGAGTAGTGGTGATGAAATAATTTACACAAAGTAAAGCGCCTGCATGGGTTCGAACCGCGGACCTACAACTCGTAAGTCACGGTCGTTACCACTGGGCCACCCTGCTCTCGGCCAAAACCGCATTTACCCCTTAAAATTCTATCACATACATAATGTAATGCCGTAACAACATAAAAATTACAACGTGATAGATTGACTTAAAAAACCACTCAATCAAATCGACTTCTTAATTAAAACCGAAAATGTCTATCAAAACCTGTACATGAAAATCATCACCCGTCCTTTTGATCCCGCCATTCGTAGTCGGTGCAAAATTGACGTCGAAACCTCTAAAAGCTTTGTCATAACCAACTTTTGCGCATTCATGAAAATTGTCCCGTAAAATAGGTCGCCTTGTCTTCCATTAAGCTAACGCTGTACCATTAAAAATAAAGTTAACACTGAATATTCGTGGAGTGGGGCTTTTAGGGGAAGTCACAGGTGCATTAAAGTGTTACCTCTATTTGGTTAAATTTAAAAATATTACAGTCACGTCAACCCAGAGCTTCTAACAACCTTTATATATATGAGTAGGGCAAGGAGAATGTACTATTTTATTTGATATAAAATTTGCCGCAATGAAGTAAGTAGAGGTGTAGGAAGAATATAAATGTAGGTACTAAAACTAGTTATTAGTTAGTAAACTATACTCGATTTCCAACTAGATTCGATTTTTTCGATATTGGTAACATTTCTGCGCACTTATCTGTGACAAACAAAACGAAAGTAATTAGGACATTCGTTTCGGAAGATAGATAGTTATCGTTAAACCCTGTGGCAATAACAATGATTGTAAGTGGTCAAAATATATAGGTTGCATCTAATTAGCAAATCCTATTGGCACCTGGTGCAGATAACCACAGTCAAGTCATAACGATTATTTATGGATCCAACCGGAGGAATCAAAACCAAAACCATTTGCAGTAAACTACAAAGTTAAAATAACTTGGCACCATAGTTTAACAGTTCCTGGTATCAAACTTAGATAATCCAAAATTAATCCAATCGCAAACTTGTGTCGAGCGGGAATTGAACCCAATTCTCGTAATTTGAATGCTTATTATAAAACTTTTTCAAACGCGACAAGATTCCAGGAAATCATTTGATTGATAGCGTGATAACGTTAGTGAAATATTGAATGATACTACGGAAAATGTTAATAATATTTATGATTTTATACATTCCTAGCAGCGCCTCGCGGTTTCGCCCGCATAAGTGTCGACACATTTTCGTATTTATAATAATTAGTATGGATAAAAGCAAGCCCGAAATGAAATCAACGAAGAAGGTATTTGTGTTGAGTGAACGTTAGTACGATACAGAATTATAGCATAACACTATATGTAATAACAATAACGAGGAGAGAAGCTGTTACTCAAAAACCGTTGCTGTGATTCGACGAAAATGAAATGCTGAATAAAATAGATAGAATTAAGCAATCCACCACGACAGTCAATTTAGAAATTAGGGCAACCGTTCTGTAGTAGAATATTTAAATGACAATGAGAATGAGCAAGTAGATATAATTATTAAAGACATCAAATAAAAGCACTTTATTAATGTTGATAGATGAAATGTGAATTGAAATACCGGGCCGAATATTAATCTAAATTTGTAAGAAGAATGGAGAATGTACGGAAGAAGTGGCGGAATTTAAAGACATTCGATCAAATCGTTTGTTAAATAATGATAAAAATAGCAAGGATTAAAACAATGAATACGGACTATTTTGTTCCGATCCTACCGACAAAAGAGTCGCAAGTGGTATTCAATGTTTGAAATCAAAAGCGAGCTAATTTGTTCTTCACAAATAAGAACAATCAATTTGCCCTAAGTAGCTCGTGGATTTGCGTGGGAGGCTACGCAGCTGATATATTCTTTTGTTTACAATCCAATTTAGATGAAAAACAAAGCGACGGAAAGCGGAAAACATTTATTGAAAGTATTTCCAATCTGTTTTGTATAAACTAGAAACACCGTAAATTGATAGATATACTTCCATTAATGAAACTGTCTATTTGCTTTGAAGCTTTCATTCAATTTCATTTAGAAATCCGTTTCCTTTGATATAAATTGAGAATAAACTGCATCAAAGAGACTTTAATGTTTAACGTTTGTTAATAATGAATGCTTACCGTGGCGTGTTTAGTTCGATACGCTACCTTGATGCTATTTAGATTAAAGCCCGCACTTATCGTGCCTTCCGCCTGGCCAACTTCGGGCGCATTCTCTGCCTCACCTAGATACCAACTCCCCATTCAAATTTCAGCTTTATTTGAAAGAAGATAAGCTCTTGAATCCTGCGAAGTGAAGAGCTTACGTGGCGTTAATGCATATAAATGCGGTGAACTGCCACTGATAATGGTTAGCGTTGCAAGTATAAGGATTTTTAAGGCGGTACCGCTTTGCGATTGGAGGGCGACTGGATCGATTTGGTGTCTTGAGTGTCTGCCAAGTGTGGTTATTGATTGCGTGTTTGGTAAGTTTCGACGATTGCAGTTTTCAATTATGCTAAAAGAATCTCAATACTTCATCGCTCACTATCGGAAGCGATCCGAAATGCATTACTATTCCTATATGAAAATGGGGGCACATTTTCCAACACATAAAATATTGTATTTATTTTGAGTATTTGCATGGAAATGTAGGATGGAAATAATCCGGCTTAAAAGCTTTTAGTTAAGTTTTCAATATTTCCTCTTTTTGTAGAGTTTTTCTTTTGTGCAGCTTGAGAACAAAAACAAAGAATAAATAAACAAAGAAAAATCATTAACAGCAAAATATACGCTTTCAGTGACGCACAAGTTAAGATTAGTTACATACTTTTGTCTTAACATCTGACTTTACCGAGGAGTCTCGTCAAGATGTCTTGATAATGTAAAGTAATGGGATTTTTGTCCGCAAACCGGAAATGAAGAGATAAGGCCCTTATAAGAAGAGTTTATAACAAAAGAAAAGAAAGTAAAGTTAACTTTCATTGGAAAGAATGGAGATAGTGTCAAACTTGTGGACACAGGTTCGTTCCAAGTTTCTTAAATTGATTCCCCAGTAAATGGCTCCGTAGTGAGATTAATGTTTTTCGCTGGCATTTATAAGAACTTAAGTGTATTCGTTTTATTGTCGTGTTGCAAGAAGAATAATGGATTTCAAGTTAGAAAAAATATTTCTCAAGATTCATGTTGTTACTTTGCCACTTTAAACAGTCAATGAAAGACTTTGTTGAACATTCTATTAATCTCAAGAACTTTGACGAATAGTTTCAAAGACTTTGAGTGATTTGGCAAATTATTAAACTTGGGAAACTGTAATGAGAATTGTTTTTCAGCTAATTTTATTTGCGTAACAATGAAAAATGTCGTAACAAGGAAGCCGTTTTCATAATCCTTGAAGATTGATATCGTATTAATTATTCCCAAAATTTAGATACCGAATTTCAAATTTAATTTAGTCAAAATAATTGAGAATTTGGATCACGATTTCCATACTGATAAACATAAAAACACAAAACATGGCGATTTTTATTTTTGTGGAGTATTCTCTGTTGAAGTGCTCATAAAATTCTATGTTCTACATAAAATCTGGAATAGAATAAAATATGTGATATCGAACTCACTTATTGTACAATACGATATCGGGCAGCCATATGTGTTCAGAAGGTACATGCAGAGTCTCCACACCACCGTAGTCATCGGGGTTCCACTTCAATTTGTAGTCATTCCATTCCTGCAACAAAATAAACCAATTTATTCTATTCAATACAAAACTCTTTCTAAGGCTTCTGTTGTTATGGGAGATGTGGTGCAAGTCCTTCATGTTATGTGACATCTTTGCAAACATATAAAGCAGTTTTTATGGCCGACGCACAGGCTAATCATATAAAGACGGATACCACATAAAAAAAAAAACAAAAAAAAATATAGCAGTTATAATCTCAGATAATATACATTCCATCGCCACTTAATCAGTTATCTACTTTAGTGAAATGTATTCTAAGTTGATTTTTGAGTGACCATTTTTAACAAAAAGGTCCTAATAAGTTTTTGGTTGCTATGGAATTTGAACCAAAGTGTGACATTCAGTTTTTTGTTCCATAACTTGAAAATTATCTCTAATTCCTAGCTCTTATATAGATTAACACACATTTTTCTAATATTAGGAAGTGGCAACGGGTTCTGTCATTTATACGTGTAAAACAGAACTTGTATTTTCGAAATTCTAGTCAACAATGTCTTCGCTTAGCATCGCGTAACTAGTTTTAAGATTAAGCCGAAAAAGTCACGTCGCTTTGAAAGAATTTAGTCTACTTTCGTATTTCTTAACTTTATTAAACTTCCTCGCCACATAAATTGGGGCCGAAACTGACCAGACCAAAATGACTATTAGCCTTTTTATCTTCTTAAGAAGTTTTTTCTCAAACTAAAGTCCGCTCGAAGACATTCCCGAAAGTACTTTCGTTGGAGGCGGAATAAAAAGTGTTGTTTACTGAGACCGGTTGCTGAACGTCGGAAATTGCGGTGGCTTATTAGGTTCCGGTCGCGGGGAGGGTCTATTGAAAATCTGGTGCTGTGAGCGAAAATCGACTTGGCCACTTCTCACTTAGGTCCAGTCGAGCAAATACGGGTTCCTCTGTGAATTACTTGCATTACCACAGTTTGCTAAATCCCTTTTTTTTAAATAATTTGGCAGAATCTAGAATTTAAACACAACGAAAAGCGTAATGAACTGAAGAATTCTTATTAGCTTCTTGAAAAAACTAGTGTATCGTTTGTGTCCTCATTTATTTTGTTTATCCCATATTCCTACCTTTTAGTAAGTAAGTACAAATAACATGACGTCTTAAAAGATTGCCTAAATGATAATCTCAGTTGTCTCGGGGGGCGTAATGAAATTTTCTATATAGGTTCATATAATTTTTTTAAGTTATGTTATAAAGTAACTGAGTGAATATAGATCTGATTTCCCGAAGGAGGTTTGTTTGTGCTTTCGTTGGAGTTCCAGGGCTTCGCGAGGGCTTCATTTGTGAGCATTGAAGTATTTTGTGTCCCAAGTCGGGCGCCAATAACAACGCTGTTAGATTTTTCTGCAACAAATGCGGTATATGTATCCATATGAGTTATAGCTTTAATTTTAACTCCTGGCTCGAGGAAAACGTGGTAATAAAATAGGTGGACTTTACTGTTTCACTGCATTACCTATATTTCTGCTTTGAAAATAAATTAGACAATGCAATGTTTCCGAGTCTGTAGGAACATTTTCGTGCAGATCAAATATAGTAAATAAACGTATATGTAGGTTGTTACTTTATTCGCCATTTTATTATCCCACAGTGACAGATGGTAGACCTTTTCTATTCTTTGGGGACTTAGTACTACCTACAAACTTGTCTATGATATTTTCTATAGATAAATTGAATTAGGAGAGTATCACATGTTCAAGTATATAAAAATAGATATACAAGACGATAAGATGGTTTTGTTTAGAATTTAGAGTTTTATTAAGGTTCACCTCTACCCAACCCGTCGGAGTAACAAGGCGTGATGCTTCGTTGTATATAAGATTCTTTATTTAAACATGCAAATAAATGTTCTTTTGAACACGTGTAGTGAAACATAAAAACCTACTAAGATTAATTTATTGAATTCACATATAAATTAAAAGCAGTAAAACTCTCTATTAACGTAGGTACTATTCAAGAAACCTCTTTAAAAAAATAATAATGATAACAAACTTTGATCCTTCTCTTACAAAAGAAATAAATCATTCATGAGAAAAAAGTGCCTATTGTACTAACTTATCAAAATAAGAGAGGAGAACACGTGAAACCAATACTCATAATTCCCAACTTTTTGACAACACAAAACATCACGACACGACAAACTAACATTTACAAAACAAAACAAATTCAAGGATGTAAATAATTTATTGTGCCCAAAATATTTGGCGACAGAACTTATAACCTCAAAAGTTTGGCACAGGGAACGAATCGTTCAGTACTATACGGAACCCAATTATTATTTTGGCGGGCCATGTAGTCTCCGTTAGGCCGAATTACTGTTGTTAAACTCAATTTAAATTTGCCTACACATAATTAATTTGAAATCGTCTTTGCGCATGTATATCCGTTTTGGGCGACGAAAACGTCAACGTGATGAGCGGAATTGAAGCGACGAAGACGTTTTAAGTAAGAGATTCGAAATCTAAATTGTTTCAAGATTATTATTTATTTCACTTTTTTATGTCAATTTGAATGGTGTAATAAAATGCCTTGGAATGTCTGACACAATTTTTCTGGTAAATGATTCTTTTTTAATAATACAGAAATGAAAATGTCAAGCAATCAAGAGATCACTTCATCATCCATGTAAACAATAATGACAATTTCATTTGATTATTAAAATTAAACAATGCTGCTTAAGGAATACATGTCAAACAATACCTTAAGAAAAGCATAGAACCTAATGTTTTATATCACAACAAAAAATTGCGAGTTTATCCATGATTAGCATCTAAGTGAACAATTGACAAATATTTTCAATTACATATTGCTGAATGAGGAAAATACATTCTAACAACGCTAATAGGTACAATAAACCCAAAGTCAGCTCCGTATTCATCCAAAATTTATGCACACGCTATAATTACAGTCACTCAGAGGATCGAAGAAGATGTGTACTCGTGTAATAGATAATACGCCCGAGACTGCTATGGCGTCGTAACTGGCAAATCTCTTGAACAATCAATGGCGCATAATGTATTTCCTGGCAAGTGTGATATCGGTTTAGTAGGTTTAAGATAATGGTTGTATGCCATTGGAGATGTTCGGCATGGTTTTAGTTTCATAATTATATAATTATGTTGAATTTTTAAAAATGTCTTCTTCGTTTTCGGCTCTGTCTTACTAGATGCTTTTCTAGTTACTGTTAGTTTTTAGGGTTCCCTAATCGAAGGGTAAAAACGGGACCCTATTACTAAGACTCTACTGTCCGTCTGTATGTCTGTCACCAGGCTGTATCTCATGAACCGTGATAGCTAGACAGTTGAAATTTTTACAGATGATATATTTATTTTGCCGCTATAACAACAAATACTAAAAACAGAATAAAATAAATATTTAAGGGGGCTCCCATACAACAAACGTGTCTTTTTCGGCGTTTTTGCGTTGTGGTACGGAACCCTTCATGTGCGAGTCAGACTCGCACTTGGCTAGTTTTTTCTAAAATTCGGCTGTCTTCATAATACAGAATAAATTGAACTTACTCAACGTACTCAAAATGAGTTCAAGCTTCCGCTAGTTTCACAGCCCCAATCTACAGATGTATATTTAATTGAATCTCATAATGGGATATGCGTGTGACGCGAGATTTTCCGTCGTTTCCTTGGCTATAATCTTTAATTAGAAGCTGTGTTCCACATTTTCTACACAGTGTAATGTCTGTTTTAGTTAAAATTCTATTCATATTACGAAAGTTGTTTGAAAGTTCCATTTGAGCAATTTGCGGTCAAGCTTTTAAACTTTTTCGATATATTCTCTGAGAAAGAAGCCAAGGAAAATTAATATTTCTTCTTGTGTGTGAGTGTTTTTTGTTGATCAATTAGGTATGGAATGTATCTAAATTGATATTATAATGCACGATTAGTATCGTATGAACCAATTAGTACCAAGATATACCGGATTCCGGCATTGCAATAGCATGCAATTAGTAACAGATTGTTAGCTTATTACCTGGTCCCTTATTAAGTAACCCGCTTCCGATATCCGATACTTATAATATTTGGGGTATGCTTAATATATATAGTTATTAGACTAGCAAGATTATCACAATCTTCTTCGTTTAAATTTCTTTTAACGAATCTCATCCACCTTGATTTATTCCCGTTTTGAGCTTTTCACAGCCTGATGAATATTAAAAAACAATTGAATAATCATAAGGAAAATTCTTGCTAGAAATTATACAAACCCTTTTCTTATCATGTTTCTCATTTGCTTTATCGTTATCTCATTCGTCCTTGCTCACATTATTATTAAACAAAGCACTGTACAAATAATCAGTATAAATTCTTGCGTTGTTCTGTATCATATTATTATAGGACTGCCTATGTTCTCAACTTTGAACAGCCCTATTCAATGTTAACATAAAGGTCTATATTTTCTTTACGAGATTCAACCAAAATACCTTAGGTTTATGATTCATTAAAACAAAATTTAAATTACGGATATACTGGTGCTAAGATTTTGTGAAAGCTATGAGTGTGAGGTAATATCGTTATTTCAGTTATGAAATCATAGGACACCGACGGCATTATTAATCGTCGTAAAATATTTTGAGTGATATTATTATTTGATTTTGCTTCGCAAACGAAATTCATAAAAACAGAGACAGTTCACTGAATACACATTTCGTCACCAAATTATCAAAACCAGTCAAATACTTAAAGCTTTGTATTTTCCTGACAGAAAAAATGAAGTCCAATATTCAAAATTCGGAGGTTTTAACACACCCTCGGGGCGAGCAAATTGTCACGAGTTTCAATTGACTACGCCCGCCATTTCCTGGTGGTCGGAGTTTTTTTCATCGGATCTTTTGGGCTGTGGCCACTTTTGTAATGGGAGGTGGGAAGCCACAGTTTATTTTCGAGGTTCGCCTCAATGTTGTTGGTAAATGTCGCGCGTGATCTTTTTGTTAATGTTTAGGAGGTGGCGGAATTGCTGCTGAAGAGGCTTTTTATATAGAAGATCAGAACGAATTGGAAGATACACACGATTCCTATAACATTACACGATAATGGAATTTGAGAAGAAAAGAGGATAGCTAGTGAATTTTAGATGATTTCGTTAGGCACAGTTTGAAGCAAAATGAACAGAACGCGAGGATCGAAATGTGTTTATTGACGAGAATTTTCAAACTAACACAACAGAAACAGAATGGGATAAATGAAAAAGTTCACGCCAAGTGTTGTTTTGCTGTTTACGCAAACAATTTGGACGATGAATAACGAAGTAATGAAATAACTTCCAATACGAATAAGCCAAAATATCATCAACAAAGCAAAAAACAAACGATAATATGAGAGATTGTTGCTAACAAAAATGTCGGAAAGTTGTTAGAGCCCTCGCCAGCAACTCAGCAAGAATTCAACACAAGTATGCGTTTGTATGCGATGTTTTTAAAATTTTATTTAATAAATTTTAACGAGAACCTGATTTATAATCGGGAATTTCGTTCGGGAAATTTTGGCAAGTCTTCAAAGGCTACGCTGTCTACGGAAATTTAAAATTTCCTAATTTACATTTAGTCGTATATTCCTGAACTTTGAAATAAAAATGAGCCGTTATTTTTTTATTTTTTTTTTCAAAATGTTTTATTTTCGGCAATGTAACTTATTTTCAATTGTCTTTTACAATATTGATGGCTCAAACTTTAACGCCTCAATACATTTTCTACATAAAAATCACGAAGTTCTATATGAGGAAATTCATTTAGGAACACAAAAGAACAAAGATGGCAAACACAATGCGATATGATGGCGAGAAAATTTTTGAAGAACTCTTAATTATAGAAAATCTCTTGAAGCCAATTTCACCTTAAAGTGGGCTGCGAACTTTGACTGGCCAGTTGGATTCTATTTAAAAGTTTAGACCGACATCAAAGTGATTCCACAATGATTCATTATGCGAATATATTTTGGGATTTGATTTCTATTTTGGTATATTGATACGTATATATATACATATGTAGGCAATATTCTGTGTCACACAATAGGCATACCATACATTAAAAATCTTAAAAATTAAGGTTTACTGAATACTCGTAAAGCTTAGGTACAGTGCGTGCACGTAAGAAGAGACTTGACACACCACGTGGTCTGACATGCGCAGAACACGATTTTAGGTATCTTTAGCGGTATGAGGTCTGAGTGCGGGACGGGACCGGACGTCATAGGGGCGGCGGAAAGAGACGGGGGAGGCGGGGTCAAGTCTCTTCTTACGTGGCACGCACTGTAACTAGCAATTAAAAAAATCACGATAATAATTACATCAAACACAATCTTATCATAATTATGTGAGCCCTAAGTTTTCCAACTACCTATCTACGTGCAGAAAAATACCTGTCACTTCTAGACGACTTACTTGCAGTCCGCAAGAGTTAACTTGAGACTTCGCTCGGATGACGTAAACGCCTATCTGAGGCGTTGATGGCGATAGCGGTAACAGCGCGGGGGTGGGGGGGCACTCGGGTCTCAAGTTAACTCTTGCGGGTTGTATACCTAATAATTGCAACCACCATCATCACGAGCACAATAACGAATATGAGCCATATATAAAATACATAATACGTAAAAGGGTATATCCTGGGGGTAGTTCAAAAACGTGTTAACTGGTATGTGAGCTAAGCGGGAATGATTTATGATACCCTGCAAGGGACGGTCGGAAAAAACTCTTCGTTATAGCGGTCTGTTTCGATACAAATCTAAAACTTGTTTTTATATAAAAAACTGGCTTTTCCCGCGGCTTTGCCCGCGTCGTCGGAAATCATCCCACGGGAACGTTATACCCGGATGAAAAGTATCTTATGTCCTAATACAAGTCATGGTCATCCATGTGCCAATGTGTCTTTATTTGAAACCCGTTCAGCCGTTAAAACGTGAAAAAGTAACAGACAGAAAGACAGACAGTTACTTCCGAATATATAATATTAGTATGGGTGGCTGGATAGATATAATTTCATCGGAATGATTTCTTGCTGCTCGTCGTAACGTTTCAAATATAATGGAAGTGGAAAAAGGTTTGAAGTTTTACTATTACGATTCTATCGGTTCGGGTAGTTTGTGGGTTATTGGCTTGAAAGAGGATTTGTTTACGATCACGTATCAAGCATTTGATCTTCTCTCTGATGTATGTATGTATCTGATGTATTGTGTGTATTTTAGTATGTGTATGTATTTTCTTTCTATCTTACTTTATCTTAGTGTAATGAACCGCACGCCCATGTATTTATTTATTTATTTATATATACTTTATTGTACACCAGAAAATACATAACAAAAAATACAATTATGAATACAAAACATACAATGGGCGGCCTTATCGCTTTCTGCGGTCTCTTCCAGGCAACCTTGGAATGGACAGTGAATGGCGTGGATATAAACAAACTCAAAACTTAAAACTTGGATTTCATAGGAAAGCGGTTCCGTCTTAGTACAACATGAAAATCTGTCATTGACATTAAGGAGTAAGAAAAACGCTCAGTATTATTGTGTGACAAAGCTTTACAGTTTCACTTTGACTGTGCCTCCGTTTTAAGGCTCCTTCAAACAGGCGCGACACGACACGCGACACAAAAGTACCGCAAGTCGCGCAACGAGCGGCGCCTTTGTGTAGCGCACGATTATATCTCCTGTCGCGCCTGTTTGTAGAAGCCTTTATAGTTTTCGTAGCAAGCCTTTTCTAGTTCAAGTGTTACATACTGGCGTTCAGTTTACCAAATCTCCACAGGCGATTTTCAAGGAAACTTTTATACAATATAATCCAGAAAATGTGCCAGGTGCCAAGTTCAGTAATCTTAGGAATACTCAATTGATACCACGGGGTCAAATTAAGTAGCTAGCGAAACTCCGTAGACGTAGTATATCGATATCTCATCATCATCTGCCTTGCCTTTTCCCAATTATGTTGAGGTCGGCTTCCAGTCTAACCGGATGCAGCTGAGTAGCCAGTATTTTACATGGAGCGGCTGCCTATCTGACCTCCACAACCCAGTAACTGGGTATCATAATCATGATAAAAAAATTGAGGTTACGACCGTAGGTAGATATTTACGTCGTTATATAATCTGATATCGATTACGTCTGCAGAGTTCCGCTAATCGATTTCATTTGATCCTGTATCAATCATGTTGGTCGTTCGCAGTCAACTGTTAGACATAAGCCACCCATTCCATCAAATCATCATCATCTCATCTCTTAAGACGAAAGCGCCAGGGTAGCCCGCGAAATTAATTTTTTTTAGATTATTTATTACAAATCAATATTAACCCGGCGTGAGTGAGGTCGGGTATGTCATACCCGAGAAGTTTTTAAACGCAGATTATTTAATGTTACTGTTGCCATGCGAGTCCTGTCGTTTCAGTAGCTGGAGGTAAGGGTGCTAGGGGCGAGGTACAGTATCGAGTGTAGTGTTGCGCCGGCGGCGACGGTAGATACACGGGTGTAAATGTGGCTGGGGTACGTCACACCCGACCTCGTAGTCGGTGTTACATTTTTGTGTTGACAGTAAGTTTTTGATTTACTGTTATTTATAGTATTTTATGATTTATTTTTATATTTTTCAAAATGTCTTATGAAGAAAATTAACGTCGGCTACGCGAATTATTAGAAAACTGCTCAAGTGCTAGCTCCTGTGACTCCGAGAGCGAAGAAGAAATTGATAACGTTTCTCAGAAAAGTGAAGAAAAATTTTATTTATAATATTTTTTATTTTTTATAATAATAATAATTAGAAGACACTATTGTTATGTTAATTTACCAAAGAAGTTAGAATTTTGTTAGATTTTATGGGTAAAGACGTTAACTACCTAAATTGTTTCTTTTTTCAAAGAAAATTTAGGTACTTTGTTATTCCAATAAAAATAACGCTTTTTGTACTTATTTATTTATTATTTATTTTATATCAATCAACTTAGGACAACTTATGATTGTGTAAATACATATTTGTTACGGCCGCGAATCATATTTTGATGGACGTACAATTTAATACAGACCAGCAAATTGCAAAAAACTTAAGAAAATTTGAATTTCGCGGGCTACCTTAGCGCTTCCCCCTTAAGTAGTCTTCCAACTCGCTCTAAAGGTCAAGAATAATTCTGAGCAACTAATCTAAAGGCTATTCAAACTTGTGTTTCAAATTAATATTATTTCAAGTTAAACAATTTATATCAACTTTATTTTAATGGTCATTAAGTTGATTTCAGAATGACTAGCACTATTTAAGGGCCTTACTCTCGTTTAGTACCGTAAAACGGTCACTTTATGAAGCTTATAACTCATTAACGGTTTGGTTAGAAGGTCTGTAAAAAATATATGTTTGCTATAGATTCATGTACAGCATTTTTGAAACAGGGTTTTTTCATAAGGCTAATACTTTTGCCTTAAAAAAATATTTACCAAAACGCTATTTTAGCTAACATTTGCTTATAACTTCTAAACGGCTTTGATGTTTGGAAATATTTTTACACTGAAAAATTGATGGTTAGAGGTACTACATATTTGAAATAGCGTTTTTAAATCAATCAACAGTTGCAAAGACAATGCCCCACTTTGAGATATAGGTTCAGAGGTGCTCTGCGCGGGCGCAGGCGGCAGTCGTGCGTTAGCACTCAGACGGGGTGGCTGTGTCGCTCGCTGCTCCGCCCCGGCTATCGATCGACTACGCGCCTTTGGCTGTGTTAGTGCAAATATTTATGAACAAATTGTATCAGTATGCGTTTATAGATTAGCTCGCTGCAGAGGGCCCATTTCTATTGTAGTCCGCGTGGACGCTTTATTAGTGGTGCCATTTCTAAATACTGTTTTTGTTTACATTGTTTATTTTGTAAATATAAGATAGTTTGTAAATAAATAAAAATGCCAAAGCAAAGCAAGTCAAGAAAAATACGTTTTCTCTACGACGACGCACCGTTTTATAGATATTAGCGAAAAACTCAAAAGTGGGAATTTTTATACCCCCCACTCCGGCTCACCTCCTAGACGCGGGGACTTTTAGTATGTTTACTCCCTAAGCACTCTGAGCAACTTTCTGAAGAAATCGCTCAGGGCCCAGCTCACGCACTCTACACCTCTTTTTGGGTTATTCGTTGAGTGGACTAATAAGTATCTATCTATCTATACAAATAAATAAAATTGGAGTGTCTGTTTGTAATATTAAAACAACCGCTTCAGGCCATTTTATTTTGACTGTTTAGAAAATAACTACTTACCCACAATTAAAAAAAAATGTTTTCAAACACCTTAATTTATAAAAAATGAGCGTTCTTAGTTGTCAATCTACGAGTATTTGCATTACTGAGTTTATTGATTACTACATTTACTACCTTGTCATATTCTTGTGCGGATTTATTTCTGTGACTGGGACTTTCACTAGCAGATAGGTGAATAAGGAGTAACTTAGGCTACTTTTATTTTAGAAAAAAAAAAGAAAATAGGTTCCCACGAAAAAAAATTAAAACCTATGAAATTAAATATTGAATAATATCCGATTCAAATAGGGAGGTTGTATACTGCGTTTATTTAGGTACTTAACCAAATGTAAATAAATCATAATAAAGAAACGGGGTATAGTTTTTTTTTTATAAGTGGATCCTATACGTGAAGATTCCTTAATCTCCAATGAAATTGATTGAATAACTAATAAAATAATATACCTAGTGTTTTTGTTTTAGCCCAAGGAAATCGTTCACCAAATATTGTATATAAAAAGGCTAATACGAAAAACTAAAAATAAATAAATTAAACTAAAAATGCAAAAACGATCAAAAAGAACTAAATGGAGAAATATTAGAAGAATTTCATTAAAATTAGCATACTGTATTTCTTTACGTGGCGGTGAATAGACGACTTTTATGTGCGACTTCCATTATATTTAGAACCGTAATTTCGCGACTCGAATAAGATGCACGATTGGCTCTGCGCTCTACTGTCCGGATTCTCATTGCGTAATCACCAGGTTCGAATCTCAGTGGACGCATATATTTTGTTTTGTTATTTTTTAATTATAATGTGCATATTTTTATTTTTTTAAAAAAGACAATAAGTAATTGTTATTTTAATAAAAACAATCATTTTTATTCCTATACTTAGTTATTTTTCTTCAGAATCTAGCTAGAGTAAGTAATATAATAAAAATAAATAAAAACGTCCACCAAGCTTGACTCGGAAGAAAAATAATATACCTACAGTGTGTTACAAAAGTATACATGTATATGTATAAGCTTGCTCTTGAAAAGTTTTCTCCGATGGTTTATCTGCTGACCTGACGGATTGCTCGCCAACCATTTCTTTTTACTATAAAGAAAAAACAATAAAATTGCATTATAATTGTTACAAAAATAAGAAAATCAACAAAAGTAATAATTACTGAAAAAAACATTTATATCAAATAAGAAAATCAACAAAAAGAATGGAAAAGTTGAGATTTGAATCCGGGCGTTAGTGACACTTTAGCGATGCACGAGACCACTAGACCAATCGAGCTGTTGTAATGTATGTTGAAATTACGCGTCTATAGATAATCTATACAAACAAAATATGGTGTGTACAAAAAAGTAGGTACTTACTTTACAATTTGTTTCGTCGAATAAGATCTCTTTATTGCCTTCCGTTTATTTTATTGTTGACCATTTTTTATACACTGATTGTTTATTTATACAACTTATGAGTAGAACCGAAACAGTACAAACATTTACACCAACAATATAACTTAGAAAAAACTAGGTAATCATAAAATAAAATATAATAAACAGCTTTCATCAACAAACAGATACCAAAGTACGTACACTAGGTACCGACCCGAAATAATTGCAAGACTTCAAAGTATTTTATACGGCTACTCGCTCAACTACATAGGTACCCAGCTGCGTCAGTTTTCGCAAATGCGATCATGCTCTTTATCAATTAGAGTCTACGGAACAATTTCGTATGAAAGTATTTTTACTTTAATGGTTTGTGAAAATATTAATTGTAAACGCGATTATGCTCCTTATTCATAGAAGGTAACGGGTCAATTTCCTATGCAAGTATTTTTACTTCCAACAGGGCTTTTGAATACGCGATTGTATTTCTTATTTGTATGAAGTCATGGATCAATTTTCGATGCAGATAGAAAATACTTGAAAGTATCTCGAGCTATGGTTTTTTAAGGTGGACGTACTTTGTAGCTCTGGTACTCGATTTTGCAAGTACGACCCAATGCCTAAACGCGATTGTGCTCCATAAGTAGGAATTCAGAGTTCAATTTCCTATGCAAGTTTTTTTTCTTCCAACAGGGCTCTTGGTTGGAATAGTAGTAGAAACTTTAATCGTCTATACTCTATAAGTACGTATTTATTTGTAAAAGCGATTTTGCTCCTTATTTGTATACAGTTAAGGTTCAATTTCCTATGCAGATAGAAAATACTTGAAAGTATCCCGAGATCTAGTTTTAGGACGTGGTTTCTTAAAGAAGTCGTACTTGTAAGCCCTGGTACACGATTTTGCAAGTACGACCCATGTCTAGTCACTGCTTTTTAGTTACTTATACTCTATGGGTCACTGACTCGCTGTCGACGTTTCGTTCGACTCGTTCGAGTTATTTATCATTAAATACAATTAATCCTTACAAATATCTTATTTGAATCGATATATAAAAACAACAGTTCCCTTTATTATTATTTATTATACATTACATCACTGTTATTAATTTTATCAAGATTTGTTTATAAATAACACAGATACAATTGCAACGATTTCAATTTTAATGGTTTATTTTATGATTTTTTTCTATCGAGAAAATTTACCGAAAACGTGTTCTGAACACAATGGTCCACTCGTAAATATGATCAAGATTAACATATTTTTTTTGCTGTTCTAAAATGTATACATTTGGCTAAAATATTGTTTTGCGAAGCCTATTTTGACTAAGTACAGCGCCTTAATAAGTTATCGTAAACTCTGCGAACTCAACAATAACTTTTTTTTAAATTCCACACGGACGAAGTCGCGGGTAACAGCTAGTACAAAATATATCAGCCTTGCATCCGCCATTCCCTTCTGGAATCGTAGGCAAAAATGGCGACCTACGTGCGGCATGTCTGCGCCTCTTCATATTCTTTGATCATAGTTTTAGTGTAGCGCGCCACCGCACACATTTTTACGTATTCGGGAGTAGGGCGTTTAGCTCCGCCCACATGCACAAGGACAGTGAGCCATCTTTACACCTTAATAAGTTATAAAAATCTTTGAAGTTGTAACGTAAACTGAACTTTATTGCGTAGGATTTATAGTAATTATTTTTCCATAAACTCATATATTTGTTTAGATTTTTGGCAAATAAATCGCGAATGTAGATTACATCATTATTTGTGTATTATTACCCTATAACATACTATCGATTGCTCTATTTGGTTCCTTCAACAACTTTTATCTCTCTTTTTCATAGGGGAAAATACCCGCCGTCTCTTTCTAACGATCCAAAGTTTTTTCCTGCCAAACAAGTTGGTCCCGCGATAATAAAAATGTTATGATCGCACAAGAAAGTTTACGATTTGTATGTTGGAATGCTGATAGTTCGGGAAACCGTATATATTTTGTTACGGGTTGACAAATTTACAAGTTTTCAAGGATTCGTCCTAGTTTGCGATACGAGGTTACAGTAATTTGTGTTGTAAATTATGTGAACATTTTCGAGTAAGTGGGTTTCGAACTTCAAGGTCAAAAGAGACCTCTGTCTCTTAAAGCGTACGTTTTAGAGAATTAGGTACGGTCAACAAAAGAGATAAGTATGCAGGATCGTCGGATTTAGTTGAAGTTTTGTAATAAACCGATGATGTTCTCGAATAAAATTTAATTTTATGAATAGAGAACAAACAGCTCATTTATCAAATAACGTTTTAGTTGACAACATCCATCAGTTTCTTACTAAACTTCAACTATATCCGACGATCTTGCATACTTATCTCTTTTGTTGACTGTACGCAGGCTGAGCAAGTGAGCATTATACCCTGAAAAATATATATTACAGACAATCGCTTTATGAAAAAATATGGCACAATAGGCTTCTAGTAACTACACTATAAATATATATATATTTGCCAAACATTTTTATTTATAGTGAGCGTACGGCCATTGGTCATGTGTTTCTGAAAAGTAATAAAATTCTGATAAAGGTCTGTCTCGGATTGCTCTTAATTTTTTTGTCTAGAACAAAGTTCCTTTACACTGTTTGTGTTAGGAGTTGACTGGTATACGTCACGTACGGTAAAAGCGTTAAGGATTCTTCAAACAGGCGCTACACGCGATAAAATCGCGCGCGACATAAAGGCACCGTAAAGGTTCCTTCAAACAGGCGCGACACTACTTTATCCTGCGTGGGACTTTATCACTCTCTCCCAGTCTTTCCATTTATATACGAGTGTGTGTGGGTGTGTGTGCGAGTATCTTGTAACTTTTTGTTCCTGAAACAAAATAAGTTGTTTTTAGGGTTCCGTAACTCAAAAGGAAAAAACGGAACCCTTATAGGATCACTTTGTTGTGCGTCTGTCTGTCTGTCTGTCTGTCAATACCCTTTATCTCGGGAACGCGTCAAGGTATCGAGTTGAAATTAAAACCATATATTCCATATACGGTTTTCGGTTTTACTTGTGCTATATGATCTTGCTTCTTGCCAAATTTCATGATTCTAGGTCAACGGAAAGTACCCTATACATTTTGATTCCCTTGAGAGTGTCGAAATACACGTTTTTTGCGGCATAAGCGGTCGTATCTTTTTTTTTACGTTAACTCAGAAGTTTGATTTTTTCACAGCTTCAAGGCACCGCAGACCTGAGTATATGGTTTTAATTTCAACTAGATACCTCTACGCATTCTCAAGATAAAGGGTAACAACAATCAAAGTAAGAAATAAAAAAAAAACTAAATAAGAAAGAGAAGATATCCTAAACACCAGTGTTTAGTGTATCTTTACTAGTGTATATTATGTGAATAATAAACCAAAAGTTTCCACAGGTCCTAGTAAATAAATCCGCTTTGTTTTTGTTGTGCTCAATGAAGTAGAAAATAATATTTACAAGCGTGCTTCCTCGTTGCTTATGCTTGGTGTAGCTTGTACCAATTTATACAAACACATATTATATAGCTGTAAGTATAAGTTATGTATTTTTACTTAAATATACAAAAGTTTTGTTATTGTGGGATGAGAAATGATAGATAAAGAGATCGTTGTGTTCAGGGGCTTACAGGACCTAAACGCAAAAAACACAAGTTTTAGAAACAATACAAGTATATTATGATCGACTACAGTAAACAACATCAGAAAAATATATGATATTCTTCAGGATATATGCTAGGTTGATAGTGTGTTGAAAACATAATACGAGTACAATTAATTTGATACGATAGAAAAAAATCATGAGGATGCCTCTAAAAACTTTATTTTTATAAAAACCATACTAATATAGGTACCTACATACAATCTGATTTTTTGTCAGATTATTCTACAAGCAACATACTAAAACACTAGTGTTTTAATTTTTTAATCCAAACAATAATTTTTTTGTTATTAAATAATTGCTTCATATTTTGTAATAAATTACCAGCGTTGTGTCATCGCGCTTCTCTTTCTTTTCTATGCAGTCTGACAGTGACCGCGCTTTAGGTCATGTAAGCCCCTTACATGAAAAGCAATCTAGTTCTTTAACATCTTTTATGTTTTATAATTTTCATGTGCACGGTACGTCTTTCATGTCTGTCATCCATCTTGTCTGTCTTTCAAACCCTTTCGCACAGTGTTGTCATGCCCATCCTCTAACATCCCTCATATCTTGTGTGTTGCTACTTTAGTATTCATTCCTAGATAATTATAAATGATTTTGTTTTCTTTAAGTAGGTTTGTACAAACACTTTTACACGTCAATCATATTTTAATAACTAGATGAGGCCGGCGTTTCCTATCTGAATACTCTGAGAAGAAAGGTGGAAATCAACTCAGAGGTCACTTTTAAAGTACATTATATAATATTGGTCAGATCATGTGATGATCATGTAGATTGATGTCTGAAATGGTCTTTTGAGGAATGATCGACAAAAATTGAGTGGACCTGTTCAGTCAGTGCACACATTTACACATTAATGGGCATTGTTCATATTTTTTTAAATGTTGTAATTGAAAAACCATTTCGAGGAATAGCGTTACTGATCATTACGGACTAATTAATTATGAAAAATAGTCATATTTTATTGATATTTTTGATAAAATACGATTGACCTTCTTTGCCCTTCAAATTACGTCGTCTTTGGCCGTACAGTTTTGTATCGTTACCTCAGAAAAAAAAGTAAGATTGTCTACAATCTGTCAAATGTCAAACTATTATAAATATGTCAAAAATATAAACATTCTTGTTTATATTACATTACATTATTTCAACACTCGACAATATTTAATATACGGGAAGAGTTGTGGAATACAGGAACTGCTTTGTTCCAACTTGCAGCAATAGTACCTAGTAATAATGTCGCCGCGTGCGTTATTATTCTATTTCTAAGTCGCCGCGTCGATTGTTCTAGTGACGATAGAGAGTAGTATATTCCTTGGAGGACACTTACACATAAAAAAACCCATTTGTAAATAAATACGCTAAGATAGGATTCGATTATTTAAGACGTCTATTCAGCCTATTGACACTTTGACAGATGTGACAGTACTCTTTGGATTGATGACGTTGTGTTGACAGATTAAAATTTTTATTATGTACTAGTCAGGCAACGGCACTTAATCTTTATGCCACAGATGACGTCACCTACCTTAAAAACTTAAAATAATTCAATATTTTTTTTTTTAATAACTATCGAGCCAATCATCAAAATATTCAAATTAGTTTCTCAAAATACTCTAAATTTTCAAAAAATAAAATAAAATCTAATGGTTAGAAATTTTGGACAATCCCCATTGTCAGTAATCGTGCAGCTCAACTTGAAACATAAGATACGTGTAAGTGAAAATGTTACCACCCTTTTTTTATTTTTTGAGGATGGGAAATCATCAAATGACCCCTCCCAGGAGTGTCAGACTCTTACTGGCTAAAACCCACCCGTGTTCCTTCCTTAGCCCTTTATGTTCCGAGCCAGCGGTAACCCTTTCGGACAATCCCGCTGACCCGGCAGGATGTTACCACCCTCGCAAACACTTTTTAACTCCCTGAGATTTACTAAATTGAATTTTCACCATTTTATACGGTTAGTACTCCCTTTGAGGCTTGCTGTTCGATACATTTGAAAAGCGGTAGTGTACTATTTTCAGGAATGCAAAATGTTTCAAATAATGTTTTCACATTATACCCATAACAGCGCCACTGTCCTCAATTCACATTAATTCTTTAATTAATGTGACACACACAAAGAAGTGTGAAGTAACGTTAATTTTCTGTTTTCCTTTCCTAGTTTATAAGTATTTTAGTATCTTATCTAATTTAACCAGCCTGTATCTACGGCCCCAGTACAGAATAAAGGAATTTTAGTATAGTTACACAGCTATATTATACTATACTATATCTTGCCCGCGTCTTCGCCCGCGTGAATTTTTTTGTATTAACATAAAATCTATCCAATGATACTCGGCAATACAGGTAGCTTCCTATTAGAAAGAATTTTCAGAATCGGATCAGTAGTGCCGAAGATTAATCTCTACATACAAACTCTCTTTACCTTTTTATAATACATATTAGAACAGATTATAAGCTACAACCGTTTGTTTCCGTGCTTCGGAAAGTACGTGAAGCCATTGGTGCCGGCTGGAATTCGGAGATCTTCGTCAAGACTCCTGCAAACAGGAGCGACGAGCGACGCGTATCACGCGCGACTCAATGGCACCGCTCGTTGCGCGAATTGCGGTGCCTTTGTGTCGCGCGCGATTTATCGCGTGTCGCACCTGTTTGAAGGAGCCTTCATTCTTTACGGGTCGCCAGAAGTCGGAAAGTCTGACAACCAGTCTTACCGAGGGGTATCGTAATACCCAAAAAGTGGGTTGTGGAGGTCAAATAGGCAGTCGCTCCATGTAAAATAGTTATATATATATAATAGGTTAGACTGGAAGCCGACCCCGACATAGTTTAGAAAAAGGCTAGGGAGACGATGATGATGTAAACTACAACTCTTTCAATAAATAAATAAGCGGATATTACCAATCTACCGCAGCTTTCGGTTATCGTAATCAGTTTAAATTTCAGTCTCAAATGGAAATGTTAATTAAATCGGTTCCCAATACTATCCCAAATTATGCAAGCTTCAAAACGATCATTTAACGAGATAATTGCGTAGTTATAGAAATAGTAGGGAAGATAATTGCGTATTTTGAAATTATTCCATTAGACCATAAAGGTGGAATCGGTTTAATAGTAACTAGCTGTTAATTACAAAAGTGACCTAGAATATTCCAAAATAGCCAGTAGCATAATTGAATGAAATGAAAGAATATCTATACCGCTTGACTTTTTTTACCATCTGGATAAAAACAGGTTATAAAAGGTGTACACACACAGACAGACACAGAGACAGAACACAGAAACACACACACAACACAGACACACACAGACACACAGAGTACAAGCCACACAGAGACACACACACACAGAGTAGAACCCTTACAGACACCCACAACAGACACACAGAGACACACAGAGTACAAGCCTTATATGGTACAGATATTTCTTTTCTATTTCACAAAAAAGAAACGAATAATGTCAATATAATTATATAATAGCAAAATTCAACTTAGAGGCACCCTTCTCTATGCGCGGAAATTAACAATGAATTCATAGCGACATTCATATTTTTTATTTAATTTTTTGCTTCTATTTCGTTCACCTTTTAAAACCTGTTTTTGTCAAAATGCTTAAAAAAGTCAACCGGTATGTACTCGTATATATGTCATCATCTGCCTAGCCTTTTCCCAACTACGTTGGGGTCGGCTTCCAGTCTAACCGGGTGCAGCTGAATACCATTATTTTACATGGAGCGACTGCCTATCTGACCTCCACAACCCAGTTACTGGGTAATACGATACCCCTTGGTAAGACTGGTTGCCAGACTTTCGGGCTTCTGACTACCCGTAACGACTGTCAAAGATCCACGAATGACAGCCGGGATCAACGGCTTAAGGTGCTTCCACAGACCAACCGTGGCAAGCGTAGCTTATCCTGATCGATCGGCTAGAATTATTTAGCCACGGGCTCCTCACTCGTATAATTATAGGTAAAAAAAATGAAATGCTGTTCGTTGGTAAGCGCATCACATGGCTTGACCGATTTGGCTATTTTTTCATTAAAAAGTTTATAAGACTCAGAAATAGGTTTTGATAGAAAGAAAAATTGGAAAAGTTTCCCGGAAAAAAGTCAAATACGGGAAAAACTGAAGTACTTTTTTTACGGAGTTTTTGTATAAATTATTGAAATTTGGACAGGGCAACGTCTGTCGGGTCAGTTAGATGGTAATAAAATACCTTAACTAACTACTTTGTTATTAACTTAAAAACTTGCTTAGTCAGCAAAATCAATATCTCGGGTCTAATTATTTCTAAGTTTGATTAATTTGCGTTAATAATGTTACAGAAGAAATTCTAAGTCTATGGCAAAGATAAAATAAAATAACAGGATTCAGCAACACTTTCTTAGTAAGGCTGATTTATTTAATAAAGCTGTATACAAAGTAATGATACCTACAGCCAAGAAAACTCTACATACCAAAGGATAAACACAAAATCCTTTTCCTCAAACGAAAACATTTAATTTACATTATCCTTCCAAAATCCACAATCATTTAAACGAAAAACAAAACATTCCCATTTCTTTGAAAGACAACTTTTTCTTCTTTCAATTCTGGAGACTTTGAATGCCTTTACATCTCTTTACATTAATCACTTTGGAATTGACGGGCGGGTGTCCGTGTCCGTTGAAAGAATGACAATCCCTACTTGTCCTCGAGGTGACACGTCGATGTCCCTTCCGGGTAGCCATTTGTCAATGGTATGGTGTGGGGGAAATGAGACATGTCCTGTTTGTAGCATTTTGACTTATATTGTGATCTATGTTGGTTGTTTATGGTCGTTTTGGTATTTTGTTTTATATGTTATAGGTTAGGAACTTTTTATTTATTTTGTTCATTTTCAAGTACTGATTAACCTCAGGAAAGAGGCTCTTACGAGCCTAAATATTTCTTTAGTTATAGCTAAAGTTTTCTAGAAGAGCAATGGCCGTCATTTAAATATAAAATGGCGAAAATATTACATACTAGCTGCGCAATATTTCATCCGCGTAAATGTCGATTCCGTGGGAATATCAGGATAAAAAGTTCAAGCTTCAAACCCGAGGGGGGTTTGAAGCAACTGAAACCATATGTAGAAAGTTTCCATTCGTTATTTAAAAAAAAAAAATTGTTGTTCCATACATTTTGAACGCGTACCTATGTTTTCTATGAAACAGCAGATTTTCTTTTTGATAACCGACGAGAAATTTCTACCGTACCTCTAGAATCGTGTGCTGTTTTCATAATTACCTTTCATGCGTCGGATGTTCTAATCAACCTGTATAAATTATAAAGTGAATATTTAGAACTCACCTGTTCTACCCACACGTTCGTTGTCATGATTTGATTCTTAAGATTCTGAAACAAAAGAGAGAATACTATTAAAGCATGTTCTCACAAAATATAGTGTCATAAGAAAAACTGTCTTTTTGGTCCAGAAACACAGAACTATATAATAAACTAGCTTCTGCCTGCGACTTCGTCCGAGTGTAATTTGCATTGCATCCCATCGCCCGCCCGCGTTACTACTACATTTTCGTTTAGCGTTCTTCCTGACTTTTTTTAACCGACTACGGCGAATCAAAAAGAGGGTTTTTTTCTTTTTTTTTTCAAAAAAAATCTTCATATATGAAGGAAATTGCTAATCCATCGTCTCATATGTTACAAAAATTCGTCTGCTCAACAACGTTGATAACGCAATGAATTGTTGAACTGTCGAAATGAACGGCATTACCATTGTAAGTTTATTACGCACTTACCCCGCAGAATCTCATTATTCAATACATTGTATTATTTGCTATATTTCAGTTAATTGTAAAGTGCTTCATATACCACAAATTGAAATAAATTGATTTCAATACACGTATTAATTAATTCCAGTTACACACAACACGCACGTAAGCACACTTAATATATCTTTGAAGTTGAATTAGGTAACTCATTTCCGCCGTGTAGGTATTACATCAGTCATTACAGTTATTGGAATATGTTATCAAATATGAATGTAACACTTAAATTTATATTACGTGCGTCAAAAGCATCACGCAAAATGTCCGCATAGATCTCGATAAACAGCAAAAAAAATCTGCTAAGCCAGCTATGTTAATCAGCATCCAGTCCAACCCAATGCAGCTAAATACCAGATTTTACATGAATCGATTGCCTATCTGAACTTCACAATCCAGTTACTGGGTAACACAATACCCCTTGGTAAGACTTCTTGTCAGACTTTCAGGCTTCAGACTACCCGTAACGTCTGTCAAATATCAACGACTGACATCCGGGACCAACTGCTTAAAGTGCTTTCCGGGGCATGGAGGGATCTCGGTACGTTATGGATGGTCACCCATCCACGGACCGACCTCAGCAAGTGTTGCTTAACCTTGAAGATCGACCCGTGCGGCTGGTATTAATTAGCCACGAGCCCCCCAGGCGTGTGTATAATTTTATGAAAAGGTTCCATAACCCACTGAGGTGGACATGAACTACTTATAGTCTTCAAAGATAAACCTCTTTAAAATTTAACACTTCAATAGTTTGTTTAAGAGGATCCCAAGTTTCCAGGGAACTTTAACCTAAATTTGTTTACTCCGCTAATTGCCTTTGACGACACCGCGCGCCAATAGGAAGTGACGGGGTAGAATTTTCTAGAAACTTAGATAGGTACTTAACTAAACTAAGCAAACTATAAAGTTATATTAATGTCATGTTTGGGAAGTCGGACGAATGTTTGAAGTTAATATAAATTGTGTTGGTCTAAATTACATTGTATTAGATATTATTTTGACGAGAAGCTATACAAAATTGAATGCTATCATATTCACAAGGTATTTGAATTTAAATGATACAATTAGAGACTATGTACATAAAACGTGGCAATGTTGCCAGCCTTTTGGGCGCTTTTCCTGTTGACAACGATGCGGAGAATTTTTTTGAGACCCTTGTGATTTTTTTCCTTCTTTTTTTATATACATATATTATTTTGTATAATATTTTTATTTATTACAATTTAAATAATTCATTTAACAATATTTTTATTTATTATTACTTATTTTTTATTATTTTTAATATATTGTGCAAATACACAACAATAAAAAGTCGCATTACAAAATTACACATGCAAGATGGAGTCTATTCAAATTCTTGTTTCCAGTTGATATTATTTTCACTCAAATAAATATCGACTTTATGCTTAAAAAATATTAATACTTTTAGAATGGTTTGTACTATTATTGAAAAACAACAACATTTGTTGAAGTTGCAGCGCAAACTGTACCTCATTTTTATAAATATTTTACACATACATTTGTTTACATATTTGGAAACTAAATTGATGAAGAAAGAATAAAAATTTATAAGCGGCACAAATACTGTAACCTTATGGGCAACTACAGCTTTGAGCCGTTTGGGGTCGAAACGCTCGAGTCATGGGGCCCGAGTGCGCGTCTCCTTTTTAAGGAAATTTCTCGCCGCGGCTGGTCGACATTTCACGTGACCGGCTGGCTGGGTCGTTCTTTGGCCAACGAATTAGCATTGCCATTCAACGTGGCAATGCTGCCAGTCTTCTGGGCACGTTTCCGGATGAAAGCGATGCGGACGAGTACTTCGACGACCGAGTGTCCTTTGTTTTTGTATTTATTTTGTATAATAAGTTAGTTAGTAATTTAATTTAGTATCTAGTGTAAATAGTTTGTATTTACTTGTGATTAAAATTTTAATTGATGATACATGAAGATTTGTAACTTAACGTAGATTAAAAATAAAATATGCCTTACGATTTTGACAAGATAATTATCCCTCCCATTGATAGATTCAGCACCAGGGCTAGATTTACTCAGTGAATTTTGTAGAAGAATCTAGCAAACGTAGAATTTAAACTAGGTCAACATGATCCACAGTATATGTACGTAAGATGTGGATTAGGATAACATCTCGAATTAGTTAGAATTAGTTTGTACTTAATCTGCTTGGTTTAGATGAAACTGTTGGAGATTTTGTGCGAGAGTTCACTATGATTCCGCAACCGTTCTTCTAAGACCGATTCGCCATTGGACCATTGGATCATTCATTTATTTCCGTTTCCCCAACAGAGTATTTTAGCTACGGACATTTCGCTGACAGAACATTTCATCTTCGTCACTTTGGACGACATAGAGGGTAAGTAAAATCAGCAAGAAGAAAGGTTTGAAGATGACGTAAAATAAAAGGCAATAATATTAATATTGTATCGGTATCTACAACACCACATGCGAACCACGCGTCATACTGACGTCACGCAAAATCCTGCATCTCGCAAGCAAAGTTTACCGCGCAACTAGCATATGTATATACAACGGTCCAATGTTACGTTGTTTTTTTTTGTACCTAACATTTACCTGTGAGCATACGTTGTAAATTGTGAGGTTTCCAACATTGATCTCAATGGTTTTCCAACTGAAATGTTCATTGTTGTCTGCGACAATGACTTTAGACTGCGGTTTATAGAAGGAGTCATCCCTTCATCTGTACTTCGTCACTGGACTCTTTAGTAACACTTTCTGACGATAAATCACTTTTCAAAACCCTATTAAACAGGTTTCCACAATAAATTAGATCCCTCATATCGTAATCAAGGTGGTTTGTTTACATTTCTAATGTCATTCCGTCAAACGTCAGTTTGTGACAGTGACAGTTGGAGGCGACACCTAGCGGTTGCAGATTCACCGTTGTGGTTTTGATCGATAAATTTTAGCATGTGGATTGGAAACCAACGAACTGTAATCGTACAGTCAATCCTTAATCAATTTCATCTTTTGGTTAAAATACATATTTCTCTTTTGACCGTAAACGGAAGTGAAATTGTTTTTTTATTATAGACATTTTTTCTAGAAGCATCGATAGCTCACAATGCATATTTAATCTGTGCTTTGTAAACGATTTAGGGTGGCCAGGTTAAACATTCTCAATTCGCCGTGTGACTCTGGGGGTGAAGCTGACAAACTTTAGGGTTAGAAACAAGAAATAATGAGTTTGTTAGCTTGGACCTTGTAAATTGTTGTTGTTTCAGAGAATAGACGTCGTGTTGGACAGTTGTCAGGGATTTTGAAGAATTAAATATCTTGGTGTAGTGATTCATCATTCATCAGTCATCCGTGCTCTGATAGGTTTTTACCTGAAACAGGGGAGATTTTCTAGGTGGTCCGTCTAATTCCGGTTCGGAGGACATGACAGGACCTTGGGGAGTTCACGGCCGTTCTTTTGCGATTGAACTCGCTTGAGCTTCGGACCAAACTTTGTCCAATTTTTTACAAGGTAAGGATTCTGGTGAATCAGTGTTTGGAAGTGATCTCTGAGTCCTTCCCCGGTCGTTGAAAGGATATTGTGGTGACCCCTAGATATTTATTACAGGACTCCATGCGTTAGAAGGATTCGCAACTGTGGAGGGTGGACCTTGTGCCGGCCGCATCTTGCAGTCCAAGTGATTTTTCCCTTAGACAACTGTGAGTATTACACGCCCCGAGGGTGTTTATTCTCTATTTCTTGTTGCCCCACTACACAGGGTTAGGCAAACTGAACACGTGGCTCCTTCAATTCAATTAGCATATAGCCATGTAACCGGCCAATGATTTAGCCTTTAGATTTCATAGCTCTTCGCCTCTATTCCTCCTCAAGGAAAGGGTCTTAGTGTTCTCTCGTATAATAGGGTCCCCGTATTGTCGATTCTAGGTGAGGCAGCTCGAGTGATTCGTCTCGCCGCCAGGACCTAACGGAGCCTCTGGGGCCTGGACGCGAGACCCGTTCCTCGAGCCTACTCAGCCTCCTGTGGAGACGACTGTGCGGTGGCAGGGTCCGCCTAGCGTTGTGGCGCAGGCGGGACGGTTTTTTTTTATTTATAATTTACCCTCTTATTTTATTTCTACGGGTTCATATATAAACCTGTCTATCAACTGCCCGGTCTTCAACCTTGGAAGCCGGTCTGCAACTAACCTTAATTAAAGGACCCCGGGTTCGACACCTTCACCTAACTGGAAGAATATTGGACATCTTCGTCGTCTCCGGGATCTGGAACTCTTCAAGTTCCTGGCGCCCATTTATAATTTATTTACATTCATAAATCAGGAAGGTTGTACCTTGATATTTTATTTTTATTTAATTTAATCTTAACTATTGAAAACAGTACTGGCTTTATCTTCAACCCCCCACGACCATTGTTCATAACCGACCGAACTTTGCGCTGGCTGGCATTACCTACCTTTTATTTACTTAGGTTTATTATTTGTATATTTCAATTTAATGCTATCGCTATTTTTATGAATATACTTATATTGTCGAGATAGTTTGTTGTTTCTTTGTCTTACCCTATCAACCCACCTTGCATCTGAGCTTTTGTTCCTTACCACCAGAGGGACAAAATCCCATATGTAACACCAACATGAATCATCGGGCAGTTGCTCGCCAGACACAACACACATCTGGTAGGAGGACCCTCTCTTTTCTATAGAGTATGAGTGAGCTTTACGCCCTGTTTCTCATACTCCTATAATATTATAAATGCGAAAGTGAGTCTATTTAGTCTATTACCTTTTCACTTCTTTAACACTAAATCGAATCGTATGAAATTTTGCAGATATGTAGCTTGGGACCTTTTTTTTTTTTTTTTTGTCGGGGGGAAACCTTCAAAAGGCACCCGACCTCCGGGGAGGGAGGTCGGGGAGTGTGGGATTTTTACCTCACTAAAACCGCCCCGGTGATCACCTTCAGCACATAGGGGTGGTCCCGGTTCCTCTTAAAAGACCAATTCCGGAACCCCCCCGTGCAACGCCTGTAAGGCACATCCCTGGGGAGACTGTAAAGGGGCCTCCGTAGCTGTAGCTTGGGACCTGGAAAAGGACTGCCAGTTTTAATTCTGGATCATGATCATCATTCTCCTGTCATTATACCAATTTATTGGGTTCGGCGCAAAATGTCATTTTCTCCCATACTTCTCTAATAGTCGTCATAGTCACTTTAATCTTCGATATTTGTATAATAAAAAGAAAAATACACGCAAAGGTGTGAGCAACAGATAGTAATAAATAAAGCACACACATAATCACAGTTACGTTAGTTAGTATGGGCTGGTGGAGTCGCGGACACCAGCCCGTATTACCTTTTTACCTATTAGTTCAAGTCATAGCATTGCACGCTAAAAATTACCAATAACTATGTAACTTAGTGCAAAAACTATGCTTTTATACCCTCTATTACATTATAGCTCGGGTATCACGGAAGGCGGGTAGGAAGCTTGTCGGTTGTTTTTCAATGTCCGACTTTTTTCGAACACTTCAAACATGATAGCGCCCCGGAGCGGGTCGGTGGAAAAACGCAGCGTTGCTCTCACTATCACCTTAGGGATTATCGGCCTCAGACTACAGACTGGTTGAGCTTTGTGTCGGCTTACCATGTTTAGGTAGACTTGGATATACATCGTTTTTAATTGTTACTTTTTTATATTCCGCTATGTTTTTTTCAACCCGCTTCTGCCTACGTGGTTGATTTAGCCCACTCCCTCTCGAAGAGAGGAGGGCTGTGACCCAGCAGTGGGATCATTATTGGCCAATTATGCTGTTGTTTTTCTGGTGTTTTGAAGTCCTTAGTCTGTTAGGGTTAATCAATCCTATTTAACTTTATTGATAAACATTTAGGCAGGTTTTACTTGAAGGCAGTGCTGCTGTTATCCTGAGTTTCTGGTTCCGATTTAAGAGTAAACGAAATCAATATTTCAGTGCAAACGCCAGCACATCAAGCTATCCGAAACTGTCAAATTTTCCCAATGAACTTTGAACCTTAGCGATAAAGTTGAAAATCTATTAACGAAATTTGACAGATTGTAGTAGCTCGATGTGCTGGCGTCTGTACTAGAACAAATTTTTAAAGCTTCTCTGGATAGGCATTACGTCCTGTGGGTCTAGCACGAACGTGCGGACTGAACATAACGTAAACTCGAACGGTTTTAAAGCTGAAAATACTCTATTACCTATTCGCTATTTTTACTTAGTTTAAAAAAGCGCATTTGAAAACCTATTAAAATAAATTTGTATCTTCGATTCAAAATCATTCGAATTTATGTTAGTTTTCCATATTATATAATATGTATGCTACTTCACGCGTTTGTTGTAGTATTGTTACATCGCTGTTCAACTGTTTTCCGATATTCATTCCTCTATTATCTAAGTTCAGTGTATATCATAATATTTGACAGACAATACGTAGGTACTTAGACAAGTTGCTACACATACTGAAGCCTGTATAAGTTCGTCAAACTTATCAATAAATAGGCTGAAACTTTTAAATTAAGTAAAGTTTATATATTAATAACGTATTATTATTAGGAAACTTTCAACTATTTGTGTGTACCTTACTTGTTTTCAAACAACAATATTAAGACGGAGTAATTTTAATTATAAGATTAATTATTTTGATTATCAAGTTTTAAGCGACGATAGACTTTGAAAAAGTAGCATCAAATGAGATGGTTAATATAATTAATAGACAAACTCGTACTAGTTGGTTTATAAACTAGGCCTCAGGCATTAAGTCCACTTTTGTACAGTATTTTTTTACTTGTGCATTAATTTAATTATCAATAAGTAATTATATATAATATTAAAATATTTCAATTATAACAATTAAATATAATTTAAAGATATTAAAAATTAATTGTTGTATTATATTTATAATTTCATTCATTTTAATATTTATTTCTTTTTAATATTTATAATTTCTAAAATCATAATTAATTATGTAAACATACTACCTTCAAAAGCATTCCAACCGACTATGTAAACTGGGTACGAAATCTACAAAGTCCTGAGATATGTTTCCCGTATGTATGAATGCAAATTCATCATACTGAGCCAACCCACCTAACAAGAAGATATGCATGCAAGACGGGAATTAATTGAACATGTACGAGCTAAAATTTGAGATACATAAATCCGAGCTGAGCATAAAGTATCTCTTAACGACAGCGAAATATATTGTGTTGAACCCACATAGATAGTATTTAATAGTAAGTTTTAAAATCCAACTATACCTACTTAAAAAATATATTAATGCTCTGCATTAATAACTATATTTTAAAAATATAATATTATAATGATATATAATTGGTGAAGATACAAAAGTCTTAATTTTAACCAATACCGGTCCGTAAATTTTAAGAATCGGCCATAAATGTGAAAGTAACTCTATCTGTCTGTCTGTTACCTTTTCACGCCTTAAGGCTAATTTGGATGAAATTTGGTACACAGTTAGACCACAGGGGTGGTAGCTTCATAGAAGCCGAAAAGCCCGGCTTGCCCTAATAAAATCATAATTCACAACAAGAAGCTTACTTAAACCTCTCAATAAATAAATATATTAAAAAAATACCAATCAATGAACTCGAACACAAACATTAATAACTGAAAATCAGCCAATCCCTCAGTTGGGCGTTTTTTTTATACGTTGAAAATCTGTGGGCTTGCCCTAATTTTGAACCCTAGGCACGCCACTGTTAGACCATGACTTGGGTTAGGCGATAAGATACTTTTTAGCCCGGTATTGCGATCCCGTGGGATAATTTTCGACCTCAAACAATGAGCAAAAGCTGGTTTCAAATATTATTTTAAAGCTAGACAGCACATATCCTACTAGCACTGAGTAGAAGTAGTCAAACAAACTCGGATTTCTAATAAAGATCAGATTAAGTGAGAAGTAGTGTCTGAAGTACAGTACCCGGCGATAAATATTGCACATCGACCTTTGGAAAGAGATAATCGGCTAAATCGGCTTCCTAGAGCGTTATCTCTGTCACACGAAATACAAACAGTCCGGTATCTATTAGGAGCTGTTAAAACAATAATTATGGTTTGCTTCTTTTGATAATTATTTTTATTCTTTGTATAAAATACTAAAAAGGTAAAGGTCGATGTGCAATATTTATCGCCGGGTACTGTAGTCTTTTGGGGAGAGAAATACACAGATTTAATTAGACCTGTCTGGCAGTTGACACGCATGAATCAGTAATTATTACTGAGTCACAGAAATTAAATGATTTTGTTTATTTTGTAAATAGGCTATAATACATATAAATAAGGAATAACTTTTACACGTCATATTAAACAAAAGTAAAATAAAAACTAGACGGAGTCGATATTTTTTAATTTCTTAGGGTAGTCACTATCTGAATAGAAATGGCGAACCCTTTGATTCGCCATTACTTCGCAGGGGTAGTCAGTCTCTTTTAAAGTCGAGACATAATCTTGTGAAGACCATTTCGGGTAGTGCCTGAAATGGTCATTTGAGGAAAGAACCACGAAGATTTGAGTGGAACTATCCAGCCAGTGCAAGCATTTATCAGTAATAGTGTAGCTCAACTCAGAACTTTAGGGACTCAAAGAGTCGACGAACAATACCAAAGCAAGGACATTTAGGTAGGCCACATAAAGTACTCAAAACTGCCAGACCATCGTTAAAACTAACAGAGAAAAAAAAAATATCCAAATTGACTACACATTCAAAATAATTAAAGTAATTTAATACTTTACAAAGTAATCATGTCAGTTTATATATTAATATAGTGTTGAGCTATACTATTATCGCAAAGCTCAACACTGTAGGAGGTCAATGACTCGACGCAGATCGCCAAATAAAAGCACCAAAACTCAACAATGCCGTCAAATGAGTGAGGTTAAGCACACTTGACTATGCTCTAACAATAACCAAACAAAGTTCGACGTTGCACCTGGATTTAGCATTATTTGTAGTTTCGAATGGATTGTTTTCGTGTATTTGCTCTCTGGGATTGCAGTAAGTTTTGACATAAAACTTTTTTTGATATTCTGTAGTGACGTTTAGCATTATGATGGATTATAATCGAATATAGTTAAATAATTTAATTAGAGCAATGAATACTGTAATTAAACGCTCCTAAAAAGAAATAAAGCATGAAATTTAAACAATCATGTGTAAACAAATAAGTAATACAATGGTCACAAAATAAATAAAAACATGTCAAGAGCATAGTAAAATAGTTTTTAAAGCTAACATTTACAATCCTTCAGCAGTTTACAGTCTACCGATTTCAAAACGTAACACTTTCTTTTGTATAGTTTGGACCAAAGCCAAAATCCATATTTCAACGTGTCTTCGCGTTCAATATTGAAAGTCGATTTTATAATATTAATTTCATCACAAAAATCTCAGAAATTATCATCTTATTTCGGCTGGAAATTCCTATGTAAATTGGAAGGTGCTCCTAAGTGTGCTTAACTTTCAAAGTATACAGAGTTGGTGCGAAACGTGAGTTCAACTACAAGTTTCATTGTTCGCTGCACTCCGTAAACTTTCGCATTCCTTTTAACTTTAATTGCCCTTAGTTCACGGACGGCATCAGATAAAATTGCATTCCTTTAAAGTCGAACGTTCAACGCGAGCTGAGGAATCCGAATTATGTTTGCTCATTCGTTTGTAGTTCTTGTTGGGATTGCACGTGATTTTACGTTTCCTATCTGTGTTTTCTCTACTTTAGGTTGAATTTAAAGGATCGTTTTAATGCTGCTTTACTGCTTGATTTATAAAAGTTTTACACTTAGCCCGTTTGCACCACAATTCACTGAATAGCGCTACCGCTATTCTGAATTTTCATTATTTTCTGCAGTCAATTGCAGAAGAAAAAATATCCTGATAAAGAAAATAACATTATCTTTATTAGTTTCATTAATTTATAGGAACATATATATATTTTCTCATTCTAATAAGAAATCATAAAGGCCAAATACAATATAAATAATAATTATTATAATAACTTAAAAGGCGTCAATTGCTTATTATCTAACGTAATATTTCCGATTTAACAGACCAAAATAAAGTTCACATGATCTACGTAACCGAAGGGAAGTCATTCGTTATTACGACTACAGATTCTAATATCTTCTCTGCTATTGGTGTACTTGGTCCAAGCAGTGTTCTAATAACTCCACCCACACATGTGAAACTACAAACAAACGTGAGTTACGACTGCACAGCTAGAAATATCAGTGCTTCTAAAGTCTGTGGAGTGTTTGAGTTTGTGCGGGTATATTCTATATTGGTTATATCTGAGTTTGATCGCGGATCAGCTTTGAGGACTACAAAGTCGAGATTCCTATGCCCCTCAGGAGACATCTGACAGCTTCATTTAACATGACTTATACTTTATTTATAGACAAATAACAATATTATAACTGTCGTTCTTTTGCCGTTATTTGTCTAATGCTATAATAAATGGAGTACAGTGCAAAATAAATGCATCTTATGCAATGTTTATCACGCATATTATCGCATTGACACTTAGAACATAATCATTTTGGTACAATATGCACGAATATATTTATGACTGTCATTTAGACGTGCCACTTTTTTTATGACCCTTCTTTTTAATGCACTTTATAAATGTCACCATTTTGCAATATACGCATTTAGTTCCAAATAAACTGGGAAGTTATTTCCCCAATTAATGAAGCATCACTTATTAATTAAATACCTATCTAACTATTTCATCACAGTACTTCGGCATTGACATCAACACTTAGCCATTTACCACTGCCGTCAAAACACAATATAAGGTACTCCAATTAAATTACCGTATCATTTTTATTACCAATTTACCGATATAGGTAGCCTTTAACTGTTTGATAGGAGTGATCGTTACAGGGTTCGTCAGAGTGTCGTTAATGTGAACGATTCATAAAATTGTTGTGTCTTGTTCTGGTAACGTAAAAGCGTTTGGAAATGAATTATTTAGAATGTTTAACTAGTGTCCTTAGGTTATTTTGTTTACAAGATGGTAATGCAGAGAATGTAACGGAAACAAAAATGGTTGTAATATCAATTCCCAATATTTCTGAATAGTTCACTATTATTATTACTATATAACGTTAACATAAGTCATTACTGTACACAGAATTCGCCCCGAACCGGCAGTTTGTTAGGAGCGTGCATTCTGTAGGTTGGCAACTGTCAAAATTAAATTTAACGTTTACCAGTTTTAATTAATTTGTTTATATTACAGTAGGTATGGAAATATTAAAGATAGTGTTGACAGTTGCAGTATCAATGTTGCTCATCTGAATTCAGCCCAACAGGTTAATGAAAGTGTCTATGTCATGGTTTACGTATAGATCGACTAGATGTCGCTGAAGGCAGTTATTGAGACGAATCAAAGACTGAAACGTAACTCTAAAGTCAAACTTGATACCTTGGAAGATGGTGAGCCACTAGATGTCGCTAGGTGTTGCATTTTTATTTGAATTGTTGTCCTAGCTAGATGATTTCTTTTTTAACGTCACCCTTGTATTTTCCCATCGGGTTAAGCAGAGGTTTACCTATAGTAGATTCAAGTATTCTAATGATTATTCAACACTTCAGTTTCCATTCAACTCTTTCTAGTTCGTTCATTTTATTTTCACAAAAAGCAAACAGCTACCTGCTCCTTTATAGTCACGAACGTGTAAACATCAACTAATTTCCATTGTTACATAAGCCAGTTTCCATTAATTTCGTAACCTTAACTATTCGTATAATGTAAAGTAACTGTGCAAGTGTAAAAGGGACAACCTGACGCTTCATTAAACTTTATAATTGGCTTCGAAGCGAAGTAGAGGCGACGAACTAGAAAATACTTGGCGCTGCTACTGAGTTATCACAATTTCGTCGTACAGATGTGCCGTGGGATGGAAATTAGGTTTTGTAATTAGATATATTGCAGGTATTCAAGATAATGTTTCTGAAGGTCTGTTTAATATTTAAAAGGTGAAGGTCGTAAGTGAAACGCGAACTGCTCATGACAATGTGATAAAGAAGGCAGATACAACGGGAGTATTCACTTAATTACCTTTAAAAACGATTAAGGTAGATCTTTTTGAAATAGTCTTAGATGACTGTATCTAATTCGGTAAAATGATTATCAACAAACCAAGTTTTAGTGTGGACAGGCGGATTTCCGCAACTATGGAGATATGGATTATAAAAGCTATTAGAAAATTATAATCGTACAATTTTATACCCTTCGTTATTGTATTAATTAAAAGCATGAAAGAAAAATGTTTAAGTAACTTTTTATTTGTCATTCATTTTACATTAGGTATGTAATACTTCTTTGCAGGGCAAGGCAAAATATCTCATTTTATCATCTTTTAACAAACATAGTGCGAGCTGCATAATGAATTCCTGAATCGCGCCACCCCACCGTCAACTATACTATACATTGACGGCTTCCCATAATCCGAACTGTCACATACCCTACTCAATTCTTCCATCGAGATCAAGGAGATTTAGGTCGTGGTTATACAAAGTTGATACGACAGAGGGGCTTTCCTTTAAACTGCCTATACTAGATACCATTTTCAAGCTCTGTACCAAAAATCAATTAAATAGGAGCAGTAGTTTAGTCACAAATGATTTTTGAAGTTTTTGCTACGTTTGAACACGATGTATATTTCCTAACAGCTGATTATCTCATACGCATAGGTCATGCACCTTAAAACGATAATCTGAGTATAAGATACATTGTTGCCGCACAAGTACAACCAAATATTTCACGAAGCAATAAATACACACACACTTGCACTTTCACTATGAGAGTGACAAACATAGCAAAACCCCCGCGCCTTTTTCCCGCGCGTAAAAGGAATAGAAATAGGTCAGTGTGTTGCTATTGTATCCTAGATCCTTGCGAATTTGCTAAAAAAACTTGTTCTTTCAGTGGACAGTGCGCAAGCGTCATCCATTCGGGACGTACGTTACGTAACACGGGAGCCCCGGCGCCGCCGCCGCGCCGTTATGTTTTGTCGAACTCGCTGACAATAATTGTGATTTTGTTTTGTTATTGTGATAGACACTAAATAAGTTTAATCCAGTATTTTTTTTTATTGTGACAGGATACGTAACTTGGGAATATTATTATTTAGTGTTAGTGTTTTTTTTTTTGTGATTGACTGTTTTTATTGTGATAGGATACGTAATTAAACGTTGGTTGTATGTGTGTGTAAAATTAAAGTGTTCAGCAATGCCTCGTGTAACTTACACGGCGTCAGAATACACTTACATGATTTTAATTTACGGTGAATGCCGTGGAAACACAGATTTAGCTCTGCGAACATACCGAGAAAGGTATGGTGACCGGCGCAATAGCCCTAGGAACGCCGGCACCATACAATTGGCAGTACAAAGATTACGGGAATTAAAGTGCTTAGCGACGGACAGTGATTTAATTAGAAAAATAAATAACAATATTCTCCGTCGGTATAATTTGTGCATTAATATGAATCGAGGACACATCGAGAACTTAAAAATTTTGTGTTTTTGTGTGTGCGCGTACTTTACAACTTACCTAACATAAAAGCCGCGCGAGCGAGCGGTCTAAACCGCCCGCTCCCCGCCCCCCCCCCCCCCCCCGCCCCCCGCCAAGAGAGATAACACACACACGCGCTCCTGCGCGACTTTGTTACTAGGCATCTAAGGTCAGTCAAATTTATTTATAAAGGGTGGTTGCGTTTCACTCTGACTTTAAGCTATTTAGTTTGTTTGAAAAAAAAAAAATCTCATTTTTGGCGCTTTCTATTTTTGTACTGTATCGAATTAATACTATACACGTATAGTATACGTAGTGTAATTTAATGCCCCTCTGTCATATCAACTCTGTATATGACCTCATAAAATCCTTCAGCGAATAACTGGATGCGAGTTTTAGTTTGGTGCGTCATGAGAGGAAGTTTTAGATGTTTTGAGACCAAATAAAAATTGTGTGGGCGGTAAATTGAAAGGTGGGATTATGGAAATGAGTGATATTGAAGATGGGAGAGTAAGTATTGGTAGTGTTACTGAAATCGAAATGGTCTGAGATGGCGTTACGGTAATTTTATAAAATAATATACATATATATATATATATAGAAAAATGATATTGATAAAGCAAATGATTGTATGTTTACTATGTTTAACTTGAACAAAAAAAAATCTAACTCGCTGAATATTTCGAATATTGTGAAAAAAGAGTAAAAGAAGAATATTAAAATCTTACTGGTTAAAAAAGTTACTAGTCAAACGACTTCAGCGTAGTGTAAAACCTATCAATGAAGTCAGTGAAAGACGAAATTCAATTATAATGAATATTATCAACAACTCACCAGTTTTCAATATAATATACATCAACTATGGACAGCGTTACTACGTCCTCACTCACCCACGTATACAAGCTATAAGTCGTGACTAGCGACATCTGTTGTTTGCAGTAAACTAGTCCGCGGAGCGATGAGTAATTAAACTTTATAATTGGTTTGGACGACACCGCCCAACTCTGACTTACCACTAAAGTCATTTCGCTATTTTGGCGAGTAATCACCACAGAGATTGGTGTGAAAAATATTTTAGATTAGCAAGACGATTAAGGTTCAGAATAAAGTTGCAAATGAACAAAATGGTAACTTTTGGAATTGGTTTAAAAGTTGTGCTTCAGCCAATGATAAAGTTCTTGCTTTTGAGCTAAAAAGCTGGATATTTGTTGTAGAACTTTATGCTTATGAGGCTAACGGTGAATTTGGTCATATGCACAAAGCATATGACCAAATTCACCGGTAGCCTCAAAACTCTTTTACGCAAGTCATGGGATTGTATTGTCTATAGGAAGGGCTCATAAATTGTCGAAAACCCCAATTAAAATAAGCACAGTCTTATTTATTGTTCAATTCCTAGAATTAGTCATGAATTTATAGTACCTCAAATTAAAAAACGGTAAAATTCATTGGTGTACGTACGATAAACAAATTAACAAATTAATGGTAAAACTCATTCCTTTTAGCTTACTCCAAAATAAAACGAAAAGAAACATGCAAATTGTAAACAGTACAGTCTTCCAATAGGTGTGTGCTCAGTTTCTATTAAAAATGCTAATTAAGTCTTAGTAGCGACCGCGCTTCCGACTCATATTTGTCAAACAGAAACAGCACAGATCCAACGAAATTATCCAAATAGACTGCAGAAATATCTCTGATGTTAATAACGTGAAATATTCACATACAGCCTTGGTAAAGTCAGCAATTAGCCATTTAAAACGAGCACGAAACCGTCGGCTCCGGCGGCTAGTCCCGAAACTTCTGTGTTTCGACCAATTTCCAACGTTATTTATTATTACTTGGGCATAATGAGCTCTTAGCCGTTACATAACACGATCCCATTATTGTGTGCCACAAAAGCATATCATAAATCAACGGGGCCAGTAAAGTTGACATCATTTTTAATAACAATGGCTCGGCCAAGTCACCTTTTGTAGGGTTTGTTATCGCAAATAGGCGCTGGATCTGTATCGCCGCCGCCGCGCGCCGGTTTGAGCCGCCTCGCGTCTTTGTCGTCCAGGCTTGAGCAGGTGATTAGGATATTAGAATTTTGAATTGTGAAGGAAGGTATTTTTAAGATATGAAAAATCTTTTATTGTATTGTATTCTATTCAATGCCAGTTTTGTTGACATGCTATCTGCGTATAATGCCATAGCTAAATATGAGCCAACTATTTGCATCGGTAGATTACTTCAGACTTGACGACTACAGTGATAAATGAAAAAATAAAGAAAACCATACTAATATTATAAATGCGAAAGTAACTCTGTCTGTCTGTCCCTTTCATGCCTTAACGGCTAAACATATTTAGCTGAAATTTAGCACACGGATGGGCTATGGCTATAGGTAAGGATATTTTTATCCCGATAGTACGTTCCTGTGGAATAATTTGTAACTTCCACGAGGGCTAAGCCGCATGTATTGATACACAAGTTTTAAACACACCTACTGAGCGTATAAAGGTAACTAATTAATTCTCTAACCCAACTTTACAACTAAGTCCTACTCAAACTGTATTAATTGAATTTGTTATTCAGAACAACGTACATTGTTAGTCAGCAGCTGGTACATAATATTACAAATCCAAGATCCCGTCCCATAGATAGCCAGATAGGTTGTATTAAATCCCATTGTTTTCGGCATAATAGCCAGATTATTGTGGCCTAAATACTGACGAGCGAGGATGCTATCGTGGCATAGTGAAACTACGAGGTACAGGTCGTGGATATTGTGGATAACACCGTTCTAAAGGCATCGAGTTAATTGCTACGTAGATATTTTATCGTATAGCGATACTTAATCAAGATATATGTATATTGATGGTATACCTGATCATGTGGCTGAAGTGATTGTATAGATTAGTTAAAGGCAGGCATATTGTATCGTTAAGTGCTTGTATACTCGATCATAATTATGCAAAAATCATTAAATTACCGTTTCTCGTCGCTAGGTGACATGGCATATATTACAGAGTATATCTACTATTCAATCAGAATGTTTATTTGTTTAAAGTCAAAGTGAGGCTTAATATCTGTATGGACCAATAACAAAAGTCAATACATCTTAAATGGAAATTAATCCGCCTTACAAAATCTGGTAAGATTTACCAATTAATCCCCTTTACGTAATACCCACACAGCATTAATAAACAGGTTTAATACCAATAATCCTTCAAATACGGATTATGGAAAGCCTATAGTTAGTAATTTCAATAGTAATAAACTTGAAATCTTAAAAGGAACTAACAAGTTATTGTTATTCAATAAAGGCAATAAATTCACTGTATTTTATGATCCATACACTTTCAGTTACATCATGGCTTTATTTGCTTTTGAAGCGTTTGATTGCTGTATTGTTGTGAATGAATCATTCTCGTGTTTTCTGCTTACATCCGCCTGTTGCGGAGCGGATACTGTATTTAAAATACATACATAGAAAAATACCTTACATATGGAAGTCGAAAAAGGTAGATGTGAAGTCGAATAATTGTCTATCATAAGTTATGAAAGAAGCAAAGAACATTAAAGAAGAAAGAAAGTAAAATGCCTTTATTGGCATTATAGCAAAATAAATACACCTTAAAACTATAAAAACAGAAAACAAAGATTATATTGCCAAAAGCGCCACAGCTCAGCATAATGTCAGATGACAATACAAGGTGTACCACCAGACGCTGATTTTCAGCTGCAACCCAAAGAAGAAGAGTGAAAGAACACAATCTTTCCACTTGTGTTTACATAATTACGTCGTATACTGAATTTTCAGAAAAGTAGGCACAAATTGTAATTGATGTCACATTTTTTTTTATTGACACAAATTATACACGATGCAGTGTATCGGTGGAGGCTCTAATCTAGAATCATGTACTGCATTAATAGTAACAGTTTGTCGTTGTCCCCGTATTTACTGCCGTGCTCCTAAATTAAATACAGAGATTGAAAAACATCGTTTGGTAGCATAATCAGAAGCTGACAAAATTTGACGTTGATCCTAAGTCTTGAACTATCTTCCCTCTTATCTAGAAATATAACTCACAATTCCAGCCAGACTTAATGGAATAACGCAGAATCCTGTATATTATTATATAACATTATTTAGTTACACAGCGCTAGATTGAGGACAACAAACAAATCTCTGTTTAGCATTCCGGATTCCGAGATTATGTTGGTACGCGCCACGTATTATATTGGTACGCTACGTCTAATGTTGGTACATGCTGCGTCTTATGTTGGCATGCTACCTTTAATGTTGGTAGGCGTTGTCGTGTTATAGTTTAGCTGGGATTAATAGTGAAACTTGTAAGGAATTAATATTTTCTTAGATGTTGTTTGCGAAACAAACAACATCTTGAAATTGGTTAGTCAAAAGAGAGGAGAATAGCGTTGGATCACAGGATAATAAAAATAAGAGAACATAAATATCACGGTAGTCTTTTGCAAATTGTTTATCAGATTTAAAAAAAATTAAAATGGTTGTTGGTGTTGACAATATTATTTTTTGCAGAAAAGTAGATAAAATAATATTTTGTTTCCATGAATGTGCAATTAATTATCAGTAAACGAGTTTATAACCTCGGATTTAATCGGCACGTTTAAAAAAGATACATATAAGGAGCCCGGGGTTAAATAATATCAGTCGCATAGGTTGATTGATCAGGTTAAGCGGTTGGTCTGTGGATGGGTGACCATCTTTACATACAGAGACCCCTCCGTGCCTCGGAAAGCACGTTAAGCCGTTGGTCCCGGCTGTCATTCAAGGGGTATCGTACTACCCAGTAACTGGGTTGGGGAGGTCACATAGGCAGTCGCTCCATGTAAAAATACTGGTATTCAGCTGCATCCGGTTAGACTGGAAGCCGACTCCTACATAGTTTTCCGGGAAAAAGGCTAGGCAGATGATGATGACAAGAATGGATAAACAGAAAGGCTTCCCTGATACCATAACTAAATATAAAAACGCTTAGAAAGTCCAATCATTTTTGCATCTCTTGTTATTCCTAACCGAGACTCCAGCGTGTTGTTTTTCGCTGAGAAAACTTGCGGACGAGACATTACTTTCTTTTCCTTGTTACCCAGAACAAAAATATAGAAACGAATACTTTTCAATTGTCCCCAAAATGGGTAGGGACATATATCCCTTCATATATTTTGCAAACTTTTCGCAAGTAACTTTGTAAGGGTGGGTATAAATAAAATCGGCTTAAGAGGACTGGACGTTTTAATAAAAACGAGACCTCCATCATAGTTTCCTTTGTTGCACACGTGACCGACAGTAGTTTACAACCGCCAGATTAACAAGAACCCCCAAATCCCTTTTAATCGGTTTACAGTAGGGGTCTTCTCGTGTTGGACGTAAAAAGGGCTGCGACAAAAGACTCGGCCTTTTTTAGTATTTCGGGTCTAAATGACAAAACACAATACTCGGGTATGGTTTTAACAAGGTGGTCTTTCTAAGAGTAGAATTTTCCTCATAATGGAAATTGATGGTCAAGGTGTACCTAATTGAAATAACTGAAAATTTCACTCATCATAGTGAACAACTTTTTATAATTGGATCAAATATAAATAAAAAATCTGCTGCTTCATTTATTTTCTGTTCGTAGAACTCGACAAATTGAACAGCTGGTCTATTCTGAAAAAATCTCACCATGACATCTTAGGTCACAGATAATATAATACTGAAGTGAGTTGTCACTCCACTGATGACAGCTCACTTTGCCTAAGTTTTGTGGAATGACAGATCAAATCAAATCAAATCAAAATATTTTATTTCACATAAACCTACATGGGCATTTACGAAACGTCAGAAGCACACGTCAGGTGCACGGTACCAATTGGTCGTTTCCTATAGAGAAGAGCCGGCAATAAACTCCACGGTTACTCTTTTAAAAATAATTGGCTTTTACAATGTGTTCAAATTACAGTAGGTATGGGAGGACAGCATAGACCTGTCAACAAGTAGCAGGTACTTGATAAAATGAAAAATGGTCTACAGATCTGAAGTCTACAAGGCCTACAAAGTCCTCACATTTACAAAATATAAAAGAATCTATGAAAACGATAAATATAAAATAACACATTAAAACCAAGTGATATGATTGCCAGCACAGCACAGCTCACTTCACCTAAGTTTTCACGGTGACATTTTAACAGAACAGCGGTGCTATTCTGTAAAAATCTCACCGTGAAAACTTACCTCAAGTGAGCGTGGAGTGAGCTGTCAATAGTGTCAATTCCTAGCAAAAACAAACTCACTTCACCTAAGTTTTCACGTTGAGATTTTTACAGAATGGACCGGCTTGTCGGTTGATTTTATTTTCACTTTTCTACGGTTGGTCCTATAGTGACAGTTGTTCATACAGATGAGGACAATGACCTCTTAAGAAGTTTTCAATTACACCATAAAAACTCGTTTAAACCTGACTTAATGAAACTTAAAGCGATATTCAATCCATCAGCAATAGCCGAAAAATTTCAGTGGGTATCGCCATACAAAATTCATCAATGACGTTATTAGGTTAAATGTGATAGAAAGCGAGGTTATTGTATCTCAATAGAATCAATTAACCCCCTACCTCAACCCTAGTACATTATGTAAGCCACCGCAGCATAATCCGATCATAGGCCGTACCGAACCGAACGGGTACTATCGTATTGTGTGTGGCTAAACGCCGCTTATGATTGCAGGGGGCCTAAAAAGGCCACTTTGGCGGAATCATAAAAGGATAACATTATGAATCGTAATGGACAGTTAATTACTGTCAAGTTAATCGAATCATATCCCATTGATGAAGCATTTTTCAGTTATTTTTTTTTGTCTGTGCTAAAATGCTAATCAATCCAATCCAAATCCAATGCCTATCTCTTTGATTATACCTACGTAGTGCAGCGAAAAAAAGAAAACACGGACACTCTTCGCCATATTTTGATTCTTAACGTTATCCTTTTACGATTCTGCCAAAGTGGCCTTTTTAGGCCCCCAGTTTATAATAAACTAGCTGACCCAACAGACGTTGTCCTGTTTTTGATTCGAAAGACACGTGGCGCCATCTATTATCATAATAACGTTATTGTTGTTTTCCTCGGGAACAGGACTTTTTTTTCGAGATGAAAGGTACCCTATGTCCGTTTCTGTACACTTGACAACGTACATGCTAAATTTCAGGATGATCGGTTCAGTGGTTTCGGCGTGAAAAGGTAACAAACAAACATACTTTCGCATTTTTAGTGTTAGTTAGGATAAAACAGGGTAGTAAAGAACATCTATGCGTGAACTGAAACCATAAATTCGGTACATAATTATAGACCCCGTACTAACGTTGAAAATTTTCGTCAGCTTTAAAAAAAAACACAGTTGTTTCATACAAAAGTGCAATACCTACGGGATCAAAATGTATGGAACAGCTATAGGCGACCTCTTAGGGCCTATGCACACCACGTTTTTTAAACGCGCCGTTGACGCGCGTTTGTAGCGATACAGACGCGATGCAAACGCGCGTGTGTAGCGATACAGACGCAATGCAAACGCGCGTGTGTAGCGATACAGACGCGATGCAACGGTTGCAATTTGTTCCCAGGCATTTTTCTTTAACACTTTATTCGAATAATCCGGCAATCGTGAATTCCACAATATTGACCGGTTTTGAATTTCAGTTATGAAGTTTTCTACATCGAAAGGCTCCATGTTTTTGTTACAAAGACGTGCGGTGCACCAAATTGCTCGATTGCTACTAGCGTAGATTCACACTTCCCTCGTTGCGGGGGAAATCACGCCCGCGCGCACGCTAGCGGTCGCATCGGTGCCGCGCGTTTGAATCGATACAAACGACAAAAAACTGCTGTGTAGGATAAAAGCGCGCCGTCGAAGCGCGTTTCTAAAACGCACGTCGACGGCGCGTTTAAAAAACGTGGTGTGCACAGGCCCTTAATCGAGACGTTGTCTGAGGTAGCTGCGCGGTGCGGGAGGGGTGATAGTTGTCACAAGTTGACGAATCACTGAGCTCTCGCATCACGTCACCGCACCCCTCCCGCACAGCGCTGCTACCTCAAGCAATGTCTCAGTTAAGCGGTCGGCCTATAATTTTTGAAGTATGTAAAAACTTCTTTAGGCGCGTTTAGCATTTTTTGAGATGGAAAAAACCATTGAACTCGCGCCACTGTTACTGTAAGCGATACCGCGCGTGTTTTGTTTATAAAACGATTAAAAAAATACCCGCTTCTTCGCTTCGCTTTTCGCTGGGTCTGAAGTTCATTTTAAAATAGATTGTTTTGAAAATAAATAAATAATGTTGTCACAGAAACACGTGCATATAAAAAATATAAGTAAATTATGCTAAGTATCTAAAGCAAAACAAATCTGTAATTACACATTGACAGCTGCACGTCTTGACTGTGACAAGAAGGCTTCCACTCAGCATGATGCTGTAGGGGACCACCAGCACAGCACAGTGCTGATTTCCAGTGGTCACCCGAAAATGATCATGATTGATTGGTAGTCACAACGCCGTGCAAGCTACATGCACACATTTTGTTCAAGGTTACTGGCATTTGTATACCTGACTTTAGATATTGCATGAACGAGGTGTAATGCGTCAGTCCATACAAGCAATCACTTTCCTATTGTTTTGGAAAAGAATGGACTGGGAATTTGTGATGACATATTTGGTTTGGTTCTCGGTATAACGTTTGAATTTTCGTCAATTGTTTTGAATCACAAAGGTGTTCGAGCGATGTCAGCGCGTGTCATGATTGTTTGTAAAGATGCGATGTGAACTACGTTTTCAACTGGTTATATTTTCATTATAAGTACGTTGAAGACATTCAAAACACGTTATAGATATGTCGTTGTATCGATTTATTTTGTTTATCATGATTTTAGTGTCAACGTACAAAATATTAATAGACCGTTGACTCTAAAATCGTAATTTCCGTAGAAATCATGGAACTGCTTGAGAGTTATCCTTTGGTGGTAAATAAATGTTTAACGTTTTGCTACTTATAATTACAGCGTTTCGTTGCCAAAGTTCAACGATTGGTCTTTAACGGACCTACCTCTAACCTCATTTTATTACAATCCAAAATGTGAGTCAACAGCTGGCTCCAAGTCTTCTCAAAAAGTAAGCTAATGGACATGCAATACCGCCTACATTTTTGAAACCCACCCAAAAACTTCCTGTATATACAGGTCAGTTAACCTCAAAAAGATGGGCCCATATAGAACTGTGCCACATAACGCTTCGCATAACTGAATCCATACGAGTGTACACGAAGCTTGCTATAAAGAGATTTTTCATTGTACATAGAATAGGCTGGCTTTATTCCAGCTTCATTCCTCATAGGCAAGCCGGAGAATTGGCAACGTATACTGCTCACCGACCCCGAGTTATTGAGGATGTGTTAAATAACTTTTTTTCTGAATATTATTTATGACTTGTACTCGAAGGGGATGGGAAATTGAAACTTGTATCTTAGTGAGGTCGTTTTACCTTAGGGTTACGAATTGGTGATAGGTATAACCAATCGACATTGGCTTTCAGAGCTATCTACTTGAAAGGGTGACAAGATTGAGAATTGGCTTTCAACAGATACTTATGTAGTGTTATTTGTGTATTATGTAGTGTATGTGAGCACCATGTATCTATCACATAATTGATTTACCTGTCTTGGCTTTATTTTTACTTCTTTTTACTTTTTGTGGTAGACTAATTTTATTCTAGGTGTATCGTCTTCACATATAATTATATTATGTATACAAAACCTTGTAAAACATTTAAAAAGAGTAACGGTGGAGTTTCTTTCCCATTCTTCTTCTCCTTTTGGAAGGGGCGACTAGAATCAATTCAATTTTACTGTAAGTTTTCACGTTCAAAAGTGCCTTTAATGTGCCTATTTGAAATAAACGATTTTACTTTGACTTTTTTTTCTGCGGCTTTACCAATTTATTTTTTCGTATAATAATCCGTATCGTTTGACACTACAGCCTACGGGAGATGATACGTACAGAAAATAATAGGTATTTTTACAAATATAAAGCTTAGTTGATACTTTAAAAAAATTAAGCTCTGCAGAACGTTAAGCGTGCATATGCTGGAGGCTGGCGCTGGCTGGCGGCTGGGATTTAGTTAATGAAATTCAAAGAGTTAAAGTTCTGGATAATGTCGTATCTATTTCGTTTTTGTTAGGTCATATAATGACAAACAGGTGTTTATTTAATTTATTATATAAATTATAATTTTTATTATTATTTGTACATAAATGATAAAATAATTATATCAATTTGTATAATTGCTTTTTGTTTAAAAAAAATATTTTGTATAGTTCAAATAATATTATTTTTATTAATATTTAAAAAAAAAGATACACTATGTGAATTGTGCACTACTGACTCCTTCAGTTACCTATCTAAACGACACACATGGACACATAAGCGGCTTTATATAAAACGCATTATACATCCTTCTCACCTACTCACAAAGATCCAAACAGAAACCAAGATTGAATCATAACAGGAACTACACAGTAAACAAAAAAAGACAACCAGAAAAATACTTCGTAACAGATTCTTGAATAAGTACGTCAAACAGGCCACCAGTGGCAGTGTCGTGCCAGAATTGCACCATTGTACGATTTCCCATTATGCGAACGGGAACGATTTGTTTGAAAGGACATTTTTATTCCCCCTTTTTACTATTTCGTTCTCTAATATTGAATATGCATGCAGAATACAGACTCAAGAATTCCTGGTATCCTGGTATGCCGCGGTACTGTGATTTCGATTCTTTGAATGGCAAAGGAATGTTTCACCTACTTTTTAGGATTCGTTCAGGAAGAAAATGTAGGTACGGTGGACGAGATTCAAAGGGAATTCTTTGTTTTATGTTGTTGCGACCAGTTGCGACTCATAGTTGCCATTGTTGAGAAATAAACGTTGTGATTTATGTAGGAATCTTCTGCTGCTGTTAGACGAATGCAATTTTCTCAATGTTTTGGTATTTTACGTATACTTTTTGAAGAAAAGTGAACAAAATAAAAAAAAAACTACTTTCCCTACAAATATTGTGTTCGAAGTAAATACTTGTCTACTCTTATTTTAGGTACAGAGATCACTATGTTTTGTCGTTTACGTCGTACAAATATCAAATTGGTAAGCATAGGTACAACGATTAACTTCTAAGTACCTCCATGAAAATAGCTCCACGCCGAGTTTAGAATTCATAAGTAGCATTTTAGACACAAAAATAATTAAACAAGTATTAGAAATCGCTTACTATAAAATTGCACGCCCTCTACTGCTGCATACAGAAATTGACATGGAGGAGGAGGCCACACAAATTTCCACACAAACATTTGAAACAAGACGATCTCTGCCTGAAACCTATTGAAGAATCACACTAATATTATAAAGGCGAAAGTTTGTGTGTGTGTGTGTGTGTGTGTGTTTATATGTTTGTTACTTCTTCACGCTCAAACGGCTGAACCAATTTTGATAAAAGTTTGTATGGAGGTAGCTGATACCCTGGTTTAACATATAGGGTACTTTTTGTCCCGATATTCCTACAGGATCATCGACATTTACGCAGGCGAAACCACGGGGCGCGGCTAGTGACGTCAAATGATGGAACCCACATGCCATACGCTCCTTACAATATCGACATCTATTCAACATCGAATTAAAACAAAAGACGCTCTAAGTAGGTACCATTAGTCTATACGAGTATTATACCTATCTATCATCATCTGTCTAACCTTTTCCCAACTATGTTGGGGTTGGCTTCCAGTCTAACCCGGATGCAGCTGAATACCAGTATTTTACATGGAGAGTACCTGGGTTGTGGAGGTCAGATAGGCATATCTGACCTCCACAACCCAGGTACTGGGTAATACGATACGCATTGGTAAGACTGGTTGTCAGACTTTCGGGCTTCTGAGTACCCGTAACGACTGTCAAAGATCCACGAATGACAGCCGCAACCAACGGCTTAATGTGATTTCCGACGTACGGAGGGATCTCGGTATGTAAAGATGGTCACTCATCCACAGACCTTTGGCCTCCTACAGGACTTTCTGTTTCATTTTCCTTTTGTTACTTTTTTTAAAATATAAATTGGATTTTTATTTTACTGTGTTTACGAGTAGTTTAGTTCGTGATCTTACTGTACGAGTCGCAATAAATACTTTTTCTTTCTTTCTTTCTTTCAACATATAAAAATAAGTGGGATATATTCTGAACATTATTATACCTACCTATGTCCACAATATATCCCACTTATTTTATTTGAGAATCCTGCAAGAATTTACGAGTGCCCAGAGACGTCAATATTTTCTGTTAAGTCGGGTAAAAGTTACTTACCTACACCTATTAACCGTATATGAAAGGGTTGTATGTTTTCCTCTAGGGATTATGAGATAGAAACTTGTTTTAAGGTGCGACCATACCGCGATTACAATGCGCGAACATTTTTCGCGAGCGTTCGTTAGCTGACGTGGAAAGTAGACATTCAAAAGTAGCGCCCATATGCTTTTAAAAATAAATTGCGAGCCATCATTTGTTATTGGATTAATTATAGTATCAAAGACATCATCAATATAAAATAAGTGGAATAAAATCGTATTATTGAAGCTGACTCAAAAACAACCCAAGCAAAGTTAAAAAAATGATATGGGACCACCCCTGATGCATACCTTATCCATTAAAAATAATACATAGATATACAATTGCAGCCAAGTGGTGCCAAGCTAAGGTGCATTGAAGAATTGAAGACATTGACTTGAAGAATCATCAAAATTCGTATAGAAATGCCGGAGATGCAGTACATTTATGCATATAAAACTTCGTACATGAGAATAATTACCTAATGTATTAATACTTAAACCTTACTGAAAGTATGTAGATCATGTTATTAAAACAAACATCAAAATTGGTTCATTAGTTTTTGAGAAAATCGCGGACCTACAAACATACCCACATACGGGTTATATTATGTATACTATGTATACAAAACTATATTATGACAAAATTTATACTATGTATACAAAACCTTGTAAAACATTTTAAAAGAGTAACGGTGGAGTTTCTTGCCCATTCTTCTCCATACGAAAACTACCTTTTGGAAGGGGCGACTAGAATCAATTAAATTTTACTGTAAGTTTTGACGTTCAACAGTGCCTTTAATGTGCCTATTTGAAAATGTGCCTATTTGAAATAAATGATTTGACTTTGACTTTGGGTCGAATACAGAACCTCCTTTTTTGACGTCGGTTAAAAAGGGCAGTGTTTATTAAAAAATCCTTGCCAAAAAATTTTTGTTGTCACATGCAAGTGTGCGAGTATTTTAACGCTTAGTTCAACGCACAGTCAAATGCCGAACCGAACGCTCAATATACCTTCACGGTGTAGGGACGAATCGACTCGCAGACTGTTATCATAAATTCAACACAAGATTCTAGACTCCTAGAGTACAAATTTTTCGAAAAATCTGATGTCTTACTCGGTCTAAATATTAGGAACAGCTGTTTTTTAGGGTTCCGTGTCTCAAAAGGAAAAACGGAACACTTATAACAACACTTTATCGTCCTTCTGATTGTCCGTCGGTCAAGACCCTTTTTCTCAGGAACGCGTGGAGTTATCAGGTTGAAATTAATATTAAATCTGAGGGTTGCAATCCCTTCAAGCAGTGAAAAAATCAAACTTCTAAGTTGACGCAATCAAGAGATACGGGCGTTTATGTTCTGTTTATGCCGCATATATTTTGACACTTGCAAGGGCATCAAAAAGTTTATATTCCGGAATCAAAACCTATAGGGTACTTTCCGTTAACCTAGAATCATGAATTTTGGCAAGAAGCAATTTCATGTAGCACAAGTAAAGGAAAAATATCCAAAAACCGTAAATTAGTAGTTACATTAAAAAAAAAAATCCCGTGATAAAATATTTACATACCTACTAATTTGTACGAAACCTTCGGTGCGCGATTGTGACTCGCACTTGACCGGTTTTTTTTAATAACCGAAAACTTTTTTAGCGCCTGTGTTTTAGAATCAAGTCACTTATTTCAAATAGGTACATAAAACGCGATTAATAACGTTAAAAATTACAATAAAATTGAATTGATTCTAGTCGCCCCTTCCAAAAGGTAATTAACGTATGGAGAAGAATAGGCAAGAAACTCCACCGTAACTCTTTTTAAATATTTTACAATATTTTGCATACATTAATTATATAATAATATGTGAAGACTATATGATGTACCTAAAATAAAAATGGATTAATGAAACCATGACATATAAATTATTGTGATAGATACATGGTGCTCAAATATTAACAAACATTGTGAAAGAAGACAATTATTTTCATTAAAGAAAAATAACAAGTAATAATTCAGGATGTTAGTAAAAATAATGACAGAATGTAAATCAATGTTAAAAAAAAATTAAATTACAATTAAATTACCAACCAGTTTGATTTTGTCTAGACTCTAGATGTCCTATGGAGCAGGACCTACCTTTAAGATTCAGTACCCATATGATTATGTAATAACTATTTGTGCGCCGATGTCTTTTACAGACTACTACAGTGTAACCATACCTTTAATATGCTACCTTTATTTTGTAAGGTCTCTTCGCTATGTAGTAGTAATTTTGTGTTAGCCTAGTTTGAAGGTTTTAAATTGATTCTTATTGTTCCGCGTAGAATAGGCCTCCAGCCGCCCGTGGGGGTCGTAAAAGCGACGAAGGGATTACAGAGGGGCGGGTGGCGAGCTCCTGTCTGCTAATAACAATTAACTGCGGTCACCAATTCGTCTACTGTTGTTGGTGTCCTTTCGTTGTAGAGGTCATTAGGAGGCTTTCCGAATTCTAATGTTTACCAGTTGACCGTAAAGAGGGAATTTTAAAGCAGGCAAAAATAACAATGAAAACGGTCTAATCTGTATTCGCGATTTATTTGCCAAAAATGTTAACAAAATATGAGTTTATGGAAAAATAACTTTAAATCCTACACAATAAAGTTCAGTTTAAGCTACAACTTCAAACATTTTTATAACGTTTTTAATAGTGCAAGTCAGTGCTAGTCTGAAATCTACTTAATTGCTATTAAAAGAGAGTTGTATTTGTTTAACTTGAAATAATATTAATTTGAAATGTAAGTTTAAATAGTCTTTGCCTAATATTGGATGAAGCAAAAAACCTAGCCAACACATCAAGCTACCCGAAACTGTCAAATTTTCCAAATCAACTTTGAACCTTATGCTTTAGCGATAAAGTTGAAAATATATTAAAGAAATTTGACAGATTGTAGTAGCTTAATATGCTGGCGTCTGTACCTTCCTGTCGATAAGAATGAACAAAAAATCGTTTTTCAGAAAATGGTACTCTAAGAGACAGCCAGAAAGACATTAGATTTTCTAATATCAAGGTTGATATTAGGAAGAAAACAGGAAAAACTTATCCAAGTTCATGAATATTTTGCCTGTAAAAAAGCTTATCCTGAGTCTATCGATCAAAACCCAGATTGAACAACATCCTCTCATCAAAAAATACATTATTATTTGGCTTATCAGCCATTTCTAAAATATATTTTTTCTTGTGGATAGAGTTGATTAAAATATCCAAAAAGAAATAACAATACAGCCCTTGTTCGCCTGCGGGGAACAAGCTGATTTGCCTCCCTTAGTTTGGCTACGAATTTTCTCTACCTAGTTTGTTTATGTTGATAAATAATCATTTTTAGGGGTACGACTGATGTAGCTTGTTATTGTCGATTTCCAGGTTGTGTGAATGTGTGGATTTTCCATTGGGAATTAGGGTCCACGTCCATAAAATATATGAAAATATGTGCACGCTATTACGTTATCGTGGACGGAAATTTAAAAGCGTGTTCATAATTATTTCCACGAATTTTATTTCCCTGAGTTATCATGATGCTGTGGAAGTTCACAATAATATTAGTGTTGCCCAAATGCAAGACCAAGACAAGACCTTAGCCAGTCTTGGTCTTGGTCTTGCGTCAATACACCTGGTCTTGGTCTTGGTCTTGGTATTGCGCTCTCAGTCTTGGTCTTGGTCTTGGTCTTGCAGCAAGAGTCTCGCAAGTCTTGCGAGACTACTACTTAGACTAGACTACATTCAAATACCTATTAGCCTATTGCTCAGGGTGGCAGGGACATTGACGCGCAACCGCTTACCATGGATTCAAAGTACATGATTCTGGACGCCCCCTACGTTAAAATTTTTCGTCGGCTTTTTCTTAATATTTAGGTTTTTTTTGCAACTTTTTTTTTCTGTTAACTGTATAAAATCATTATTTCTATCTGACCCGATAATATTTTTAATTAAAAAATAGTAAATTAACTTGTTTCACTTAAAACAGCAATGTAAATAAAACTCGAAAGGGCTACCTGATCAGCTGTATTGCTAAAGTTCATTTGCGAGGTCAACACCGTCTTCGTACCTACGCTATTCGTTTTCAAATGCCGCGACAAAGGGACCGCAGCGCCAAGCGGTCTCCTCGTATTATTAACGCACTAGAAAATAAACTTTAAAATTATTACAATAAACTGCATAAATGCTTGAACCTGACAAAAAATGCGGAAGATTGTGTTAAAGAAATATGGCAGATTGTAGTAGCTTGATGTACTGGCGTCTGTACCATAACATCGGCTGGCTTAAAAACTGCTACTAGTACTAGACCTACTCGACTCGCTGTTAGTTTTAAATTTTGCTGAATAGAAGAATAATATAAACTTTGAAACATAAATATCTATGTACATAATTTTTACCAACCTACTAACGTTAGATCTGCACATTAGACTTATACAAGTATAATATAATACTCTAAGGGCGCATTCCACCAAACTTTTATACCTAGAATAAGTCTTATCCTGAGAATAAATTTTGAATTTTTGACAGTTTTTCCATACTAAGACTGTCAGACGTCAATTTTATTCCGCGTATAAAATTTATCTGACTTTGGTAAAATCAGCCCTAAGTAGATATACCTACAAGGTATGAAATGAACTTTGCTAGAAAGTTATGCTAGGTACTTTTGATCACATATGGGAGCAAATTTGTAAGTAACACGCTACTTACCTACTTAATAAATAGTCGAAACATATAATAATCAATACAATACCTTTTAGTGTTATGACGATACGGTTTTGATACTGGGGAACGTCTATCAAAATCGGGATTGAAACCAAATACCTACTATAACGCCCAAATCTCAGTTTGACTTAACTGCGAGACGCAAGAGTCTTGCAGGCTTAGTCTTGTTCTTGCTCAAGTCTTGCAGGGTTCAGTCTTGGTCTTGGTCTTGCTACAATAAGTCGGTCTTGGTCTTGGTCTTGGTCTTGCAAAAATGCAAGAACAAGACCAAGACTGCAAGACCAAGACCGATTTTGGGCAACACTAAATAATATCGTCAGGTTAGAAATTAAAATTGAGAAACATTAGTAAGTTTTGCTTATACAAAAATATCGGCTTTAGAAGGAATATAAAATAGGACGAAGCGGGAATAAAATAACAAAAAATATATTTTGGGACGAAGGAAGCATATTGTTTGGGACGAACCGGGATTTTTTTATGTAGGACAAAATTCAGTGGGTCAAACGAAGAATAAATCAAATTTACAATAAACATTTAAATTAAGTAAGACGATATAATGAATAATATCACGATTTAACCCCACTTGATTAGTATTAAAAGTTAAACATTAAAGCAATCCCTTTACAGCTCGTAGTTAACTGAACTAAGTTAGTTTGTAAACTATGAATTAACTACGCTTGCATCTTGAGCGCTGGTTAAGTAACTGATATTGAACACGGTTTAGTTTATAAACTGCTCTGAGGTGTTCTGCTTTTAACACTGTTTTAAAACTTGGTTTTGTATAATTTTTATAGGTAACTTATTTATAAATAGTCATTGTTCGTGTGATTCCAGGAAAATGATAGCGACGATCAATCTGGGCCCTATGTGTTAACCCCTTGTCTGTTGGGCAAGCTTATTAAGTTAACAAGTAATTGTGTCAGTGACAGTTGAGGAGGGGATTGTGGTTAAGTAAGTTTAAGCTTTTTATTTTTTTATGTACTAACAATAGGTTAAGATTTTACTAACATTACATGGATCTATGGATCAATGGTCTGAAATAAATAAATTATTTTATATTATTATAAGTAATAACAGCCGCACGGATCGATCGATCAGGTTAAGCTACGCTTGTCGCTGTTGGTCCGTGGATGGGTGACCGTCTTCACATACCAAGACCGTTACTCTGAGCGGGTCATTCGAGAGGGGTTGATCCGTGGATAGGTGAACAACTTCACATACCAAGACCCCTCCGTACCTCGGAAAGCACGTTAAGCCATTGGTCCCGGCCGTCATTCGTGGATCTTTGTCAGTCGTTACGGGTAGTCAGTAGCCCGAAAGTCTGACAACCAGTATCACAAAGGGGTATCGTATTACCCATTAACTGGGTTGTGGAGGTCAGATAGGCAGTCGCTCCATGTAAAATACTGGTATTCAGCTGCATCCGGTTAGACTGGAAGCCGACCCCAACATAGTTGGGAAAAGGCTAGGTAGATGTTAGTGACAGTTGAGCTCTTAAGTGAACTGACAATGCGATATAATATTTGTAAAAAAAATACATAATTGTCATATTTTCATGACAATGGTCCTGTTGAATATAGCAGAGATCTATGAAAAATCTTACAAAGATCTCAGATTTTCGGATTGTCCCCTGGCGGTTTTATGTATTAAATAAGTCCCTGTTAGAATAGTATATTTCATTACAAGTGCGGAAAGGTTGTCATTGCAAAGAGTTCCGACAAATGTCTACCCGAGCCGAGGCGCAGCCGAAGGCGAGGGTTGACAGTCGGAACAAGTTGCAATGACGGTTTCGCACGTGTACTGAACGACTATTTTTAATACAGTTGCGAAAAAATGAAGCAATTTAATAAAGTAATAAAAACACAATAAACTCAACTAACCAATGGCGCCAACCGTAGAATATAAGCAGAGATTTTTTTTTCTTCACCCATTGTGGTAGGCAAAGGGAACTATCAGCCAAGTCTTCAGTAGAATTTTTTTATTGATATGAAATGAAAATGAAATTTAATGAGATGAAATGAAATGAAACCTAACCTAACTCATTCAATCAAATCATTAAATCTGATATTGAAACAAATTAGTAGCTTCTTTTTAGAAATATACGTATTTGCATGAATCATAAAAATTTCTATGAATTTTTTTAGTAAAAACTTCATGGTTGGTTTTTCTTTTTAATAGACATTATTTTGACAGTTGGGAAAGAGAACGCACGAGTTCGGGAAAGGTAAAAAAAAAGCACGAGTATGTAATAGCCCACATCCCGAACGCTATACGTCCCTGCAATACGCCACTTTTTGAGCAACTGTATTAAAAATCTGTTTAACAGTGCTATTATTTTCCATGTATTGTCTCTTAAAATACAAAGTTGAAGATCTGTTTATCTTTATTTTCACGAGCAACCGTGGGTACCACTCAAACGAGTATAAGGCAATAAATGGTACTGATAAGAGAGATGATCAATAAACAGCTAGCTTCAGAGAAAGAGCGTATTTTTCTTATTCTATTGAAATTCAACAGACACACAAAAAAAACAAACTAAACAACCTATATATAAAATTTAAAGTCCTGACTGACTGATATATCAACGCACAGCTAAACCGCTGGTCCTAGAGACATGAAATTTGGAGGGTGTGTTCTTTGTGAAATTTCACGCGGTCAAAGTCGCAGGCAAGAGCTAGTCATTGTATAAAAAATGTTGCCAACAACCCAGTACCCACCGTACTAATAGGTACTTTCTGTGTATTTTAAAGAGATAATATAATTCTATAATCTATCTACATCCAACCCCAAATACATTGGGATAAGGTCAGAAGAATGAAGATGGTGAATTCATTCATTCATTTCAATTCTGGTCTGACTTTGTGACCGCGTTGTTCTCTAAACTACGCAACGAATTTTGATGCGGTTTCCACCGTTTTATCAAGCCCTAAAAACTGCGGCGGGTCGGTATTTTATCTGGAATTTATTAATCACTAGCAGCGCGCGCTGGTTTCACCCGCATAATTGTCGATTCTGTGGGAATATCGGGATGGAAACTATTCTATGTCCTTTCCCGGGACTCTATACTAAATTTCATCTAAATCGGTTCAGCGGTTTAAGTGTGAAGAGGTGACAGACAGACAGACACACTTTCATATTTATAACATTAAGTATGGATTATTAAACACGTCAGGCAGATAGAAGCAGAGACGAGCGTTCGAGCAGAAGATATATCAGATACTAGCTTCCGCCCGCGGCTTCGCCCGCAAGGTATGTCGATAAAAACTATTCTATGTCCTTCCCTGGGATGCAACCTATCTCTCTGCCAAATTTTATCGAAATCTGTTTAGTGGCTAATGCGTGAAAAGGTAACATACAAACAGACAGACAGATAGACAAAGTAACTATCGAATTTATATTTATATATACCTATACATTTTAAGCAAATTAAATTTTCCACTATCGCAGCCCTACTTCACCATCACAGACCTAATTACCTCGGGTCAGAACACAAGAGGTACATTAAAACGAAATATTACTCAGTAAAACAATTACAATTGTTGAAATAGAAAGCGAGGCCATCGGACTTAATTAGGGTGCTGTCACACGGGATCGACGTCAGCGGACCGAGGCATATCGTCCCATTGATTTCCGGGCCATTGTGGTTAAGGGTGTTTCAGAAGGGATCCTCGTACTTCTGCGGTTTATTAAGGTTTTTCATATCCTAGTTTTCTATGACTGAGGGTAAATAATTACGGTGTTGGTCGCGAAATTAATTGGATGCGGCCGAAAGTAGAAGAAGAATGTAAACTTGATAATAACAAAAAAAAAAACAGTGTTTTCCATTTGCCATAGTACATGTTAAGCTTATTAGATATATTGTATATTAGATTAGGTACCAGTCGCTATAAAGTAAAGTTGTGGTGAAATAACCATGATTGTATTCTCATGTAAAACTTGGTGTAAATATTACAAAGTTTCTTCGATATTAAAAGTAACTATTGTTAAATGTTGAACCAAACCGACCATGAGTAGCAAATATCGCCGAGTTAATTAAAGAAGTGTCCACATAACCCAAATCATAGCAGGTCAAACGGAGGCAGGTCAAGATAAAGTGGTTTGTCATGTCTTTTACTTCAGCGTCCATCCGTCTTTGACCTTAGCAAGGATTTATGTGGTAGAATTAATCCAATTTAACATTGAGCCCTTTGTAGAAAGTGCGAATTAAGTGGAAGAGGAAGAAGCTGTTTCAAGATAAGATAAGCAGCTTGCATCCGGGAAGATTTTTCTCTTTGTGGACGTATCTTTTTGTAAAAATGCTGTATATTCTGTGAAGAAGCAGGGTAAAAAAGTGGTTTTAAAAATGAACAGTTGTAGGTCATATTGTTTTCATTGTGGGTTAAGAAATTTCTGCATAATAAACATTTATATAATGCCTCCAACAAGGTGGACCGATGACTTGGTGAAGGCCGCAGGAATTCACTGGTTGCAAGAAGCATAGAACATGTCGAATTATTGATGCTTGGGAGAGGCAAGTGGCCAGCAGTGGACGTCTTACAGCTGAAATGATTATGATGATTTATATAATGAAAATAATTAACAACACGTCTTCTTTCGTTTCTACAGATAGGTGTTAATTGAAATTTGCAGTGCGACATAAGACCGTAATTCCAGAAGAGTTCCTACAGAATCTCCAGATCCCTTCTTAATTAAACCTCTCCAAAATAAATTTATTCGAAGCCGATTTCCATAAAAAAGGGTGGCAAACACCAGAACCTCATTTCAGGGATGCAAATGTCGTCACTATTAATAAACACTTGCATAATGCGAAAGCGTCTTTATTAAAACCAGAAGAGATCCTAATTTCCATTGAATCAACAAGAGAATGAGGAATGCATCTCATATACAATGTTTGTTGTATAAAATATGGCCCAAGGGATGCAAATGTGTGGAATATACGGCTATATTTTGTGGACGGCGCCGTCACGGTGTGTGACATGAGCACCAATTATTTTGTTGACTGCAAATATTTGCTGTTGTGTATTAAAACTTAGTGTATAGATATAGGAGTAGCGGGTTTAGGTCGTATATTTAGGTTTTAAGAATTTTTACGCAAAATGTTGATTAATGTGCCTAAAGGTACTACTTGGAACTGAGCTGCCAACTGCAACAAACGACACGTGCAGCGACTGCATGCAATCAGCTTGCGATGACTATAGCCGACGCGCAAGTATTGACAGTCGCTGCACGCGCTGTCGGCAGTTGCAGTTGACCTTTACGAGAAATACCCATGTACAGACGCCAGCAGCTGCACATCAAGCTACCCGAAACTGTCAAATTTTCTCAATCAACTTTGAACCTTATGCTTTAGTGATAAAGTTGAAAATCTATTAAAGAAATTTGACAGACTGTAGTAACTTGATGTGCTGGCGTCCGTACCTACAATTCAGTATTCAGAAAACTCAGCAAAGTCCTAAAGTAGTAAGTGAGAAAATTATGTCTCAAAATATCTAAATCAGACTTATCTAATAATAATACTACACACAGTATTGTCTACACAGACATCAATGGCATTCCCAAACTCGAAAATCATACATCAATGCGTCTTCAAAATCACTATGCAAATTCAAAGGCATCGTACTCCTAACAATCCCGTATGTTTCTCCTCAGCAAATACTCAGAATGCACACAATGTCAACCAACACTGATATCTCCATGTTATTATATCCACAGACTTCAAATAAGATGACTGCTGTAAATTATTTTCACGACAAGAGACGTTTCAAATAACTTGAGAGTTGTCTAAGTAACATATTTCCTCTAACTTGTGAATTATGTCTTAGTTTATGTTAAGACATAATTCAAACTTGTAGGTTGGATGTGGAATGCTCTATGCGAGTAAACGGCTAGTTCTCTCGGCCATGATATTATGGTTATGCAATGTTGGCTGGATAAATTCCTTAAGTTTTGGGCGTTCTGATTTTATAGTGTTGCTAACGCTTATATTAGGTACTTATTTTGAACATGTAAAAAATGGAAAGGCCGTATCTTAGGTACAAAAACATAACAAGCAGGTTATGCTAAAAAATCCTAGCATTTATTCTTCATTCGCGATCTGTGCGAGATTAACAATGGTATTTAAAAGATAAAGAAAAAAGTCTTTAGTATTCTCGATACAGCAAATCTATTCCAAATTCCAAAACATTAACCCATTAAACATTCACATCATCGTTTTCACATCTGCCTAACCTTTTCCTAACTATGTTGGGGTCGGCTTCCAATCTAACCAGATGCAGATGAGTACCAGTACTTTACATGGAGCGACTGCCTATCTGACCTCCACAACCCCGTTAATGGGTAAAACGATACCCTTAGTAAGACCGGTTGTTAGACTTTCGGGCTTTGACATACATTATCAACACCAAAAATCTCGTAAAGCTACATCAACCTTTTAAAAATGTTTCCACGAAGTTGCAAATTTAAATTCTAACACTAATGTAGACAAAGCTGCGAAGGATGCTTGTTTAGTCATAATTACGGAGTCGGCTAAGTCGTTTAAAACTATAAAACAGTGGGATGGTAAAGTTTCCGCGACGTACATTTTCTCATTAACTTCAAAAACTAAGGCAAGTAAGTGTTGCGTAGCTTTTTATCACGAGGAGTTATTGTGACTACAATACTGGCTAGATAATGGAAGAATTCCTTCCTTTCTTCCTTCCTTCCTTGGTTCTATCACGGTTATCTATAAATAGTATTAAATAAAGTCACTTTTCGTGGATGTCTGTAAGATCGCTTAGTTCTTGCAAACTAGACGATGGATTCCGATGCGGTTTTTAGCTTCATTTAGAGAATTTATTCTGGAAAATTAATGTGTATAATACGTTCGTTTCCAATCTTACCAGATATAACTGATTAACAATATTTTGCATGGCGCGACTGCCTCTCTGACCACCGATTGATTACAGAAGTACCAACTACCTATTATGAAGCCGAGATTACGCCTATATTATAAAACATACAAAAAAAGTTATAAAATTCTCGTTAGAATTAATGAGAAGATTGAATTACAGGCTAATATTAGATACTATAGATAAGAAAGTGGAAAAGTGGTCCAAACTGCTCCTAGTTGTCTTAAATGTTTGAGAGAAAGATACCCTTTAAAATTAAATTAGAAAGCAAAAGGTACAGACGCCAGCACATCAAGCTACCCGAAACTGTCAAATTTTCCCAATCAACTTTGAACCTTATGCTTAAGTGGTAAAGTTGAAAATATATTAAAGAAATTTGACAGATTGTAGTAGCTTGATGTGCTGGCGTCTGTACTTTAACACAGAAAAAGATCATTAAATAATCAACGAAATAAAAGAAAGATTAACAAAACAAACGAAAGCCTTTCCCACAAAAGACAAAAGACTATCATTCTAAGACTGCACAACAATTTTCAGTAGTTGTTTTAAAGTTTAATTTCTTAATTACTAAGGCGTCAGGTGAGGACACTCGCGCCGCAAAATGTTTGCATCCAACAAGTGAACTGGAGATAATAAAAAGTAATACTACTACTATTATAAAGTATGAAAAGAGCATCTAGTGTAGATTGTGGCTTGTTGGCACGTATCTTGGAAATTACTATGTGATAGAGAAGTTAGAATCAATTTCTCGTAATTTTAAGAATGTTCAGTCTGATCTGTCTCAGTCTGTTAAAAATACATATAATTTCTATATATTTTGACATTGATTGTCGCCTGGATGAGATTGCGACTAGAGTTTAAATGTTTTGAATTTCGGGAACTGGCTTCCCGGTAGTTTAAGTATGTCAGAATCAGACTGCCAAATGCTCACCTCGATATTATTGGATCTAGCCTCAAGGTAATTGATTTTCAATGGTAGGTATTTGGTCTATCTAAAACCTATGAGCCAATAAAAAACTATGAACATGTAGATGTTGTTTGAGAGAATCTCTAAACATTATAGTTTTATGAGAATTTTCAAATCCGCTACGAGCTATGGACAAACTTTGCGTAGCGCGCTGCTATTTGCTACCAAATACGTGGCATGTGTATGCGCAAGAATGCATTCTAAGAAGAATGTATGCTGGGAAAACGTAAGCAGGGTATCTGGAATAATCATTACTGTTCTTACACATATCCAATACTTTACATATATTTCATCATTACATATACATCATCAACACATAGCATAAAATAAAGTCGTTTTTTGTGTCTATCTACGTGACCGCTTACATCTTCTAAACTACGCAATAGATATTCATGGGGTTTGTGTTTTGTATGATATGGGCATTTCACCATCATTTAGATAATTTTTCGGAAGGTATAAAAAGGCAGGCAAATATATAAATTCGAAAGTAACTCAGTCTGTCTGTCTATATGTTACCTTTTCACACCTAAACCACTGAACGGATTTCGATAAAATTTGGCAGAGAGATAGATTGCATCCCGGGCAAGGACATAGGATAGTTTTTATCCCGACGTTCCCATGGGATCGACACTTATGCGGGCGAAACCGCGGGACGCTGCTAGTAATTCTATAAATAAGTAAGGAATACATGTAGCTCAACATGAACGACAGAAAACAATGCACATACAGACATACAAACTGTATAGACGCCAGCACATCAAGCTACTACAATCTGTCAAATTTATTTAATAGATTTTCAACTTTATCGCTAAAGCATAAGGTTCAAAGTTGATTGGGAAAATTTGACAGTTTCGGGTAGCTTGATGTGCTGGTGCCTGTACAATACAAGCATAAGGCAAATGTTTGTTTTGATTAGTTGTACAGGAACGTCTCAGAGCGCACGTAAGTTCCTAATTAAGTGGGTAAATGTGATTTATTTAGTTAGGACAAAGATCTTTGTACATATAATACTGGGATCTTTTTTAGACTGTATGCTCTTTGAGATGGTATTTGACTTGTGTACCTAATTTTATTATATGAGTTAATGTTTATGAGTTTATAAGTTAGTTATCATGTCTTGGTAGTAATTTTATCAATGGAATGAAGGTACAGCCAGCACATCAAGCTACCCGAAACTGTCAAATTTTCCCAATAAATTTTGAACCTTATGTTTTAGCGATAAAGTTGATAATCTATTGAAGAAATTGGACAGATTGTTGTAGCTTGATGTGCTGGCGTCTGTATTTAACAACTTCTAAGTAAACGTAAATAAAATTGTTGCCATTTTCATTTGAATAGCAGACCAGACTCTCAATCATGGTTAAAAGCCTTGTGACTTTTTTATAGGTAGTTCAATCCAAAATAATTCCCATTTTACTGGAACACAGAAGCCATAACATTCATTCGACAATAAAAGTAAAATAACACTAAAGGGTTTATCACACTGGATGCGTTCTGCGGTCTGGTCAAAGTAAAGTGTTGTTCATACATGATGCGAGCTGTGTTCACTTTGACCTGACCGCAGACCGCAGAACGGATCCAGTGTGACAAATCCTTTAACATTGAAGGTATTCCTATAGAACGACTAGCATCTGGCAGCAACAAGAAAAGTACCCATAATGGAAACATATCACATATTCGTGACTCGAATAATAAAAGGAAGACAAAACAAATAAGATAATTAGGAACAAAACACAATAGAGTTACAATCCCTTTGCATTATCATGTCTTATTTGAGGAAAGATAACATCATTGAAGAAACGCAGCACGTACCCGAAGAAACAACAATATCCTTGTTCGAAAAACTTGTACATACAACGGCAGTTACAACTGTATCAAACTTTTCCCGAGGTATATCAATGCTGATATATAAAAGGTAATAAAAATCCTATCCGAGGAACCCTCAGAGAAGTTTAAAAGTTTCTACTTTCAAGTGACTGTACACATTTGAACGCGCGCTCATACATAGTAAATTGCGCCGCGGTCGCCCGATATTGGCGTTGGGTAAACTATTCGGAGACAGTAGCTCTTAACATTGCCTGATGTTGGTGTTTAGATCGAGTGGATTTTCAAAGTAATCTGTTACAGCACCTCATACACGATACGGTATCGATTTTATAAGGTTCTAGCGATATAGACTTGCGTTGTAATTTCTCTAGCGATACCTAGCAAGATCTCGATTGAAAACTAGATAAATGATAAATGATTTTATTTCTGTAAGTAGGTTTGTACGAGTATAAACACCTTAAAATGTTAATCATATTTTTAAAATTAGATGAGATCGGTGTTTCCTATCTGACTACTCTGAGAAGAAAGACCGAAACAAACTCGGAGGTCACAGTCTCTTTTAAAGTCCAGACATATACTTGGTCAGATCATGAGGAGACTTTATACATTGGTGTCTGAAATGGTCTTTTGAGGAAAGAACCGCACAGATTGAGTAGACCTGTCTAGTCAGTCAGTATTTGTCAGTAATCGTGCAGCTCAACTCAGAACTTGGAGCTCAACGATTCGACGAACAATACCAAAGTAAGTTAATAATGACATCTTACAATTTATAATGTAAATCGTTCTAGAAAAGTCCTTAATAGTAATTAGTTCAAGCAGAAACAGCGACATAAAAGTAACTGCCTTGAACGTGCTAATCACACTTTTAATATTATAAGAAACTTTGAGGCTATCAATCCTCACAAAATTAAACATCCTCTATATCTGTTGTCCTAGTATTGCACAAGACTAAAGCCAGTCTATGAATGGCGTATGTCAAACATGTCTCATGGGACATCGCAGACGTTGTTAACGACGACGAACATGTCCTCCTTGGGAATACGTTAACTATCGAAATTGACTGGAGCTTGTACGTTATGATGGCTTTAAGTGTTGGCGGTATCGATCGACCGCCGTCAGTTTTCTGCTCCCCTGCTAGATGTTTCTGCAAACATTTGGCACCGTTATTAAATTAAACCAGTAAGTATAAGCGACGCAACTCGCCTAAGAACTTCTTGTTACAGACTTTTTAGTAAAATGTCAAATACTTTTATTTTTATAACAAAGCTTTTAAAAATTATATACATATCTTAGTGATTGTCAAATAGTGGGGATAACTTTAATATAAATATCACTTTATATTCCATTTTCAAAGACTCGTAATTACTCAGTAAAGCTCAGATAGAAACACAGATATATCTGAGCAGTAAAGTTATTAAAATCGTTAACATTTTTAATTTAGCGTCAAGTAACAGATCAAAGAGATATTTTGGGCACCGAAATAAATGCGGATGGGCAAAATGAATGTTTTAGATACTTTAATTTTGTTAAACAATGTTTGTCTACATCAAATCAAAGGCAGAAACTTTTGTCTCCATATTTAGGTCAAAGGTTATTAAAATAATTTTATATGAAAGAACACATTGTTCCATAACCCTTCAGTATAAATAAACGGGTTGGAAAATGAAACTAAAGCTAATTAATTGTTTAATTGATATTATTAAATTTAATTAAGTAGTGGAATAATTACAAGCTTGCGTTTTGCTTTCTCCTGTAATATTTATATAGGTAGATAATTGTTTGAGTATTTACTCATCTAATATTTCTCGACTACGTTTATTTGCGGATCCGTACAAAATAAACTTGTTGAGATAAATTAATTGCACAGAATACATATAAGAACACGGGTAAGGGAGAGGTGTACATATCTATAGTACAGACGTAAAGCTACTACAATCTGTCAAATTTCTTTAATAGATTTTCAACTTTATCACTAAAACATAAGGTTCAAAGTTGATTGGGAAAATTTGACAGTTTCGGGTAGCTTGATGTGCTGGCGTCTGTACATCAATGTTTTGCCAGTTATGATGAAGTCCCATATAATAGGGGGCCATCATCATCATCATCATTTCAGTCGAAAGACGTCCACTGCTGGACATAGGCCTCCCCCAAGCACCTCCACTTCGACCGGTTCTGTGCTTCTCGCATCCAACGGGCCATCAACCGGGCATAAATCCAGAACCCAACAACACTTTGCCTGGCCAATCAAACCCAGAACCTCATGCTCGGCAGTACCGCTTACGACCACTAGACGATTATTATTTATATGCGTAATTCAAAAACAGTTGCGTTTCACTCTGTCAAGCAAATTATTAATATGAATTTAGTTATGTACCATTAAACATGTACACACACCTAAAAGCAAAGTTTCTAAATTTAGTTTTAATATTTAAAGTGCTTGCCGCATTTAGTTGTGTTCCGCGTCGCGCGTCGGTTGTTTTGACTAAATAGCTCCGTGGTTTCGTTAGCTGTTGTCGTAAATTTTTAATGGTCACTGACAGGTTTTAACAATGCGATTAATATTAACGGTATTGTCGAAATGGGAATAGCCGTCGATAACAAACTCGTACTGATAAATGTAATGTCTTTTGTGATTTACGAATTAAATACAAATAAATAGGACACTCATTTTATAACTTAGTAGTAATTTTTTGATCAGATAAGTTACTACGACACATTATTTAGATTATCGTTACAACCAAGGTAGCATCGGCCGTTTTTTGGTAAAAAAAAATCAACTGTCACTAATGAGATACAATTACTTTTTCTATTGTTACCGATCTGTAGGAGATTTCTTGACAGTGACTATCGTACATCCTTGGCACCTGAGTAACCAAAGAATATGTTTAATAAATGTGATTTCGTGATAGTCCTAATGCACGCTATGAGTTCTACTCCGGGCAAATGACTTTTTCAAATTCATAATTGTGCTTTCTAAGTTTATATTGCAAATCACTGGCATCTGTAACGAAAAAAATCCTGAAGAAACCTGAACTTATCAAAACTAATATTATAAAGAGACTAATTTCGTATGTTTGTCTATGATGTCATGCTAAAACGGCTGAACGGATTTTGATGAAATATTGCACATGAGTAGAAAATGACCTGGAGAAGGACATATTTAGGCTCTTTTCATCCTGGATCCCAGGCAACAGCTGTAGTTAATATATGGCTGAAATCGCCAATCCGCCTTGAGCAAGCGTGGTTATTAATGCTAATGCCTTCTTTGTATGAGAAGAGGCTGTTGCAATGCTGTAAGACAATAATTATATGCTGATAATATCTATTATTATTACCAAACAAACATCTGTAATTGGAAAATAAAAAATTATGTAACAAACATTATAACAACACTAACAGCCCCCGCGGCTTCAGCTGCGTAAGTTTCGATACCTTGGGAATATTGAGATAAAAAGTATCCTAAATAATATGTAATAATATATCCTATATCCTAATTTGTGTTAATCTAGGAAATGATCTATCTATGTGCCAATTTTCATCCAAATCTGTTTAACGGTTTACGCGTGATTGAGTAACAAACATCCAAACATCTTCACAAACATTCACATTTATAATATTACAAGTTTTGCCCCGCGGTTTTACCCGCATAATTGTCGATTCCATAGGAATATCGAGACAAAAAGTATCCTTTGTATTAATCCTAGTTATAAACTATCTGTGTGCGAATTTTCATCCAAATCCGTTCAATAGTTTGTGCGTGAAGAAGTAACAAACATATAAACACACACATTCACAAACTTTCGCCTTTTTAATATTAGTGTGATGTGATTATTAGTATGATTATTGCAATAAAATGACACTGCAAATGTATTCGCGTATGAAATAGTTTATACCCAATAGAATAGATGGCATTATCTGCCGAACTTACACAAACTTAGACGTTTAGTTACACGGAAATAATGCCTTAACGTTTAAAGTTAATGATAGTTTAGATGGAAAACGTTGGTAAAATGTTAATTAGATACAAACTAATAAGCAATTGAAATTGTTTGGTAAGTGCAGGGGAATATTAACATAGCCAGATTAGTTAACTTATGTACTAAAGACATTAATCATTTGTCAGTTTACGCTTGACATTCTCCAGTGTCTTCATCTATCATAATAATATCAGCAGAAACTGCATGCAAGAACCTCATATCAATCTACCTAGTCTTTCTTTTTTTTTCAGGATGGGAGATCATCAAATGTCCTCTCCCGCTCTGGGTGGAGCGGAAGGGAGTGTCAGACTCTTACTGACTAAAACCCACCCGTGTTCCTTCCTTCGCCCTTTATGTTCCGGGCCAGCGGTAACCCTTTCGGACAATCCCGCTGACCCGGCAGGTCTGCCTAGCCTTTACACTGAAAAAATGATTTCTTACTACACGATATTATGTTTGTAAAACAGTAAAAAGCAAAACAGTAACTTTTAATGATTGAACATACTATTTACTGAAAAAAAAACAACAAAAAAAAAAGGAAAACCACCATTACTGTAATGTAAATAAATTTCAATGGTTTGAACGATATCACCGAATGAATAAAACAGTTAATTTTGTGACCCTTTAGCTACTTAAATCGTTTACTGTTATGACGGTAACCTTTGCCTCAAGCTTCAACTGTTTTCAGATCAGAAAAAATACTGTTTTGAACGTTAGGCTCATATGGAACTGTTTAAAGCAGTTCAGATCAATGTTTTTTCATTTTTATTGACTGCTTATTTTTTTCAATGTACCCAGTCAGCTTCCAGTCTAACTGGATGCAGCTGAATACTAGTAGGTACTTTACATGGACCGACTGCCTATCTGACCTTACCAACCCAGTTTCTGGGTAACACGATACCACTTTGAACTTAGAACTGGTGGTCAGACTTCTTCGACTTGTATCTGAATCTTGATCTTTGTCAGTCGTTACGAGTAGCCACCCGTATCGACTGACAAAGATCTACAATGTCATAGAAATATCTAATACAGCTGCAAGAAGTAGGAATGAGACTTTCAGTGCACTCCAACTAGACGTTAGAAAACGTGATCCTGCAACTTTGCATCATATTTTCTTTATATAAACACAAAAACCAGATAATATTAATTCCTGTTTAGCCAGCAAGTTACTCATATCCATTATTATCCTGTAGGTACACAGGTCAACATATCAAGCTACCCCAATCTGTCAAATTTTTTGATAGATTTTGAACTTTACTACAAAGCAATAAGGTTCATATTCAATCGGGAAAATTTGACAGATTGGGGTAGTTTGATGTGCTGGCCTCTGTACATAAAGCTCAGTTTGTTAGTCTACTAAATCTGAGGAGCAACGGGACACATCATTAATCTTGTCCCTAACATCCGGATGTGATATATAGTTTATAATAATGTACTCTTAATGACCTCTGAACTAATTTCTCAATTAATTCCTAACCGTTGCTCCGAGCGGGTCATTCGAGAGGAGTTGATCCGTGGATGGGTCAACAACTTCACATACCAAGACCCCTCCGTACCTCGGAAAGCATGTTAAGCCGCTGATCCCGGCTGTCATTCGGGGATCTTTGGCAGTTGTTACGGGTTGTCAGAAGCCCGAAAGTCTGACAGCCAGTCTTACCAAGGGGTATCGTATTACCCAGTAACTGGGTTGTGGAGGTCAGATAGGCAGTCGCTCCATGTAAAATACTGGTATTCGGCTGCATCCGGTCAGACTGGAAGCCGACCCTAACATAGTTAGGAAAAGGCTAGGCAGATGACTCTGAGCTGGTCATTGGATATTGGTCCGTGAATTTCGTTGGGAAAGTCTTAGGTCAACTGGACCTACTCGAACTGGACCCACGGGATCACTCAACCTAATCACATTTTGAATAGGTCGATTGGACCCACTGCCCAATTTCATCACGAGTACAGTCACGGAGTAAAGCCGAATCTTTTAGTTTTATTTCTATGACTTAAAATATACTAATACTATTAAATTAGGTATATTTTGGTTTGTGACCTTTTCGAATGTTTTGTGATTGAAAACGTCGCCTTGAAATAATAAACCTATTCAGTGTAAAGTGAACGCATTTATTTCAATTAGATCAGGCAGAATTCATCAATCTGTTAGGCAGGAAATCAGGAAGAAAAGTGGTTGCTCGTTTTAAAGCGTATAGTATTTTTTCGTCTAAATAAAACGACTGGACCGATTTTGACGGGACTTTTACAGCCCGATAGCTGATATTGTAAGGAGTAACTTACTACTTATATTTTAGGAAAAGACTTCGGGTTCCGCGCAAAACGAAATAAAATTTAAATAAACAGAGTGATTTTCCCTTTTCAATGGAGGATTGGTTCCTCACTGAGCGACACATTTTTGATACTCGACATCCACCCCAACGAAGTCGCGGGCACAGCCTATGTGTGAAACGAGTAGTTTTCAATTTAAAAGTCGCTCGAATTTACGTAATGTTCACTCCCTGCGTCCGTGCTAGGTCTAAAGCACTGAGCGAAAAGGCGTTTTCACATAAAATTTAATCATAATATCTGTGACAACAACAACAATGGCGAGTACGTAACTCCCTTTCAGTTTACCGACGATATCGTAGTCATGGCTGAGACTATGGAGGACCTCAGTACAATGCTCGATAATCTCAGTAGAGCCTCCGAAAGAGTGGGGCTTAAAATGAATATGAACAAAACGAAGGTCATGTCAAATTCCCATGTAACACCCACTCTCATAAAGATCGGAGAGCTACTACACTTGATGTTGTAGACGAGTATGTTTACCTAGGAAAAACTGTCCAGTTAGGTAGGTCCAACTTCGAGAAAGAGGTCAATCGTCGAATCTGACTCGGCTGGGCAGCGTTTGGGAAGCTACGCAAGATCTTCTCATCCCACATACCGCAGTGTCTCAAGACGAAAGTCTGACCAGTGCGTTTTGCCAGTGATGACATATGGGACTGAAGCGTGGTCGCTCACAATTTATGGCCGATGGGGCCGAAAAGTTTTGGAGAGGCGACTGTGTACCGGAAGACGTAGCGTAGAAAGGCCTCGCACAAGGTGGACCGACGACCTTGTGAAGGCCGCAGCAACCCGTTGGATGCAAGAAGCACAGAACCGGGCAAAGTGGAGGTGCTTGAGGGACGTCTGTGTCCAGCAGTGGACGTCTTTCGGCTAAAATGATGATGATGATCTGTGCCAGAGCCGAATTATTATTTTTGCAACAAATTAAATAATGCAAGAAAATGATGATGCGAAAGATGTATTTTTTTTTAAATTGTCTATTCTAAAACCAATTCACAAATAACCTACATTTGCAGCCGATACCTACATAACCAGTCTCAACGTCCATTATCAGTAAGTACAAAACACTTATCTTGATTAAACTTAAACCCTACAGGTACAGACTCGATCGATACGATCCATTTCCTGCTTTCCCTTTCGTAGTTAAATTGCGCGTGACAAATGCTCCGATGTCCTGTTTAATGACTAAAGTTAATTTCGGTTGAGTTCGCCATTATCTCATTGATGTCTCGAATGTATGCCCAATTTGTTTGGCTTTTGTGTGCGTATTCTATGTTGTTGATGTTGTTTTGATTGTAATCCAATTTTGTGTAATCAGATTGATTTGCTGTTTGGTTACTCATTGGGGCTTATAAAAGGGGTTCGGTGGTATTAAAAGGAACTTTAGACTTTATTAGCAGTACCTAGCAATTGTTTGATATTTTATCATATCGCTTTTGATATGATATGAAATGATAAAGGGTGAACTTAGGTTAACCAATCAAATCAATAGGGAATATGCATGATTTTTTTTGAAGTGAAAACTTCTTTAGCGGCGCTGTGTACTTTTTTTGGAATGGGTAAAAACTTCTAAATTCGCGTCACGTGACCCTGATCGAAAATTCGTAAGACGTAAGACGTAAAACGTAAGACGCGCGTTGTTGAGGACAGCGCCATCTATGCACATCGGGAAGAACTACGAGGGCCTCGCGTACTAACTACGTAGTTCATCCAACAACGACGAGATGGCGCTGAACCACGGATATATAACTGACGACGAGCTCCATGCGAGACCAACACCACGAACTGAAGTCTATCCTGTGTGCTTATTTATAAATCTGAATAAATTCCTTTCACGAGAAGAATAAACCAGTCACTTTGGTCATCATACCTGATTTGCAAAAAACCCTATAAAATAAGGAACACACCTTAACACGCGTGTTTTGTTTATAAGACGATTCACAAAATACACTCGTAATTGTTCAAGTTTTCACTTCTGTCGGCACTACCGGAGTGCCAGTGTTTTTTATTTAAAAAAATAATCCTCATTCATGTAATAAACAGTTTAGTAAAACTGTTTTTCGGATAACTATGAAATTAAAAAAGATATGAGCCATCGAAGATTTGTTTCTATCTCTTTCTCGCAAAACGAAATTTAACACGGAGTTTATATGGCCGTAGTGACATGTGACGTCACAGTCTATGTCGGATCTCTCTGTCTAATTGGTGTGTAATCAATAGTTTTAAATGCTCATATCGGCAGTGTTTCTTGGCCGATTTTAATTTTAATTTAACTTTTTGTCATCTCTACTACGGTATTCTCATATTTTGTTAATAAATGCCATGAAGAAAATTCATGCATATTTCCTATTCGCAAGATCAGTAATAGCGATGAATTTAGTAACAGCAATTAATTTAAAAACTATGCCTTTCTCCTTAAACTTCATTATTATATACTAGCTGCGCCTCGCGGTTTCACCCGCATAAGTGTCGATCCTGTGGGAACATCGGGATAAAAAAGTAGCCTATATATTGATCCAGGGTGTCAGCTACCTCCATACAAAATTTTATCAAAATTGATCCAGCCATTTGAGCGTGAAGAAGTAGAAAACATATAAACAAACACACACACACACTCACAAACTTTCGCCTTTATAATATTATAGTGTGATTATATAGTTCTTTGCTCTTGTTTCATAATTATTTTGTATATATATATATATTATTTTTAGGTATAGGCTTTATGTATTTATTGCATAATGTAAATTGTATCCCACACACTACCTGCAGTATTATCTCTTCCTTAATTAAATCTAAAAACCAAAAGGTTTAAAAGATCGCTTTAGCGATAAGACCGCTCATTGCGTCACACTATGTAAAATTTCTATTGAACTACTTCTAAATTTTAATTTTTCATATGATGATACAGAGTATTCTATTCTGTTCTAATTTAGGTATCACGAGCCCCATAAAATATTCAGGATCACAAAATACCCAAGTTACTTAAAATCTTTAATATAAAATATCACCTTCTGTCTTTATGATGTGGCAGTAATTCATCTTTCGCTTTAATTTACTTTCTTACATCAGTCGCCCCGTCCGTCTTCTGAGGGATAAAATTCTTATTGTTGATTATCTCTGTCTTCTTTTTTTTATCGCGAGTAGAAAATTTTACGCCAATCTTCGCATGCTTATTTTGGCTCTTAGGAGACATGAACTCCTAGTACAAGAGCCAGGGCTACACTGATGTTTGTGTCTTGAAGTGAAAATAAATAAATAATTTACATCATTCAACAAATGCATACGATTAATTTTGAAATGAAGGAGTAAGCAATTTTGAACTGAATTTTTGTTTGCTCGCTTGCATGCATTTTGTTTTTGTGTCTCCAAGTTCCTTTGTGAATACGAGTATGTGCGCTGATTTTGCAGTTTTAGAATTTGTTTGCGAGTTTTTTTTCTTTACTTTGTTAGTGTAAGTCCGTGATGATTCTAAAATTGCGCAAAATTATTGTGGAATTTGTGAAAGTTTAGTTTATCCTACTTAAAAAAAAATTAAACATCCGAATTGAGAACCTCCTTCTTTTTTTAAAGTCGGTTAAAAAACAAATAATATTATTTATATAATTAAATTAGTGTTACGTGAATCGCCTTTAAATAGAACAATTTGGCGAATAAAAATGCCTTAAAAACGAACAGTGGTACTCCAGGAGTACCGACAGAGTGAAAACTTGAAAAAGCATAGTAATTTTATAAATATGTTTGAAGGTCATTCTTCCCAAAGAAAATGTACTGCGCGTTGATAACTTTATAATGGCCAAACCTAAAACAGAGGTGTCGTTACGGTAATAGTGTCGCGAGTTCAATGGTTTTTTCCCATCTCAAAAAATGCCCAACGCGCATAGAAGTCTTCACTTCAAAAATTCAACACTATCCTTTCACGAACACAAAAAACCAGAACTAATTACAACGAAAACTTTGATATCCATTTACAACTTATTAAACACAAGGTACAAAAAACCCCAGAGAACAAGCCCCTAATAAATTCCAACCGAGCAATTCCCTAGACAGCCAACTAGAAGAGCGATGTACCTGTTAACATATTTGCAACTTATTACACGTAGTATACTAGGTACAGAAACTTCAGAACGTGTATCTTCTGCTATTGCAAGTGGGGTAACAGCTGCATTTCACTAAGTAACGGCTTCGTACATGACACCGGTGATACCAACCGGCAAAGTACCACACTATATTTTTCATGTAACTCGAAATTGCTTTTGAAGACAGGAGAAGCCATATTTCACTCGCAATGACTCGGACAAATGATCACTAAATTTTTTTACTTGGATATAGAAGTCGGTACTCAATACTCAATACTTTTTTTACAGTAGGTATATACTCGTGCTACGAGACTTGGAAAGAATCTTTGTCGTCGTTTAATATTATTTGCTTTTGTTATTCTAAGTCTCTTCATCTACTTTTCCATGTATTGGATCCATTTCAAAAACAAAACTGCATTTTTATTTCGCAATCGAATTTCCTTACGAATCTTCTCCGCTCAATTTTGCGAGCCGGAAAGTGTTCTCAAAAGATTACCATACGAGATACCATTGGCCAGACATTCACTCGGTGCTCTTTTGCGAAATTGTGTCATGTCATATTCACCACTCTCACGAAATGCTAAAATGTCTCAAGTCCCGTGTCGAGTTTGTAAGTGTCCCTCGACGGAGGCGATCCACGTAAGAGCCTAGTATTCTTTTAAATGCCCTAATATGAAGAATAAACTGTTTTAATAGCAAGAACACTACTACAATTAAAAACAATAACAAAAAAGTACTTGCAAAAGCACAAAAGAAACCAGGCCAACAAATGATTACGAAGGAAGGTCTACAAAAGGAAATAATTTCCAATCTGACAATTTACAAAAACAAATATGGACAAAATAAACGAACCAAATTGTTTGAGACAACAGCAAAGATTCTTCGAACAGAACCTGAAACTATAAATAAATTAAAGTGAACTTTAAAGGAAGCTTCCAGTAAATAGAGAAGACCTGATATTTTGAGGTTCACTCCGAAAATATTTGAATATAAAAGTTCCTTATTCAGATTCAATAGAAGTAGTATCTTAAGTGCTTTCAATGGTAAATTCAATAGCTATTCACGTCGCTACCGAAATAGGTGTAGAGTTCCTGCTTTTTGCATAACGTTGCCTCTGAATATTTGAAAGCAAAGCCGTCGCTTATGCTCCGCTGTCATTTAATACTATTAGATGTACTGCCTTAACAACTTTCTAGAATGTGTTCTTTGTGATGCAAAGCAGTTTAGAACATATGGATTGAAGGCTGAGATCTTCCGGTGTAAATACACTTGGAATTAATCGCTATAAATAATAATAAATTTATTTCAGATTAAAAATCCATAACAACAACAATAAAACTAATATAATATTGTGTCATTAAAAAAAATCTTAACCTAATGTTAGTAAAAACACAAAATTGAAGCGACTGACACCTACGTGTGCAGCCGAATCCAGTGAGCCAGCATGGGGCTGTCCCACCTATCACACAACACACTCAGAATGCTGTGGGAGCTAGCTCACATTCTACCGAGAGTAGAAGCGCACCGCTTCCGTATAATGGCATGAAAACCATCAACCCTGGTCTCGGTGAACATTCCGGAAGCGCTACAAAATCGTGGTAGACCCAACAGCATCCTGAATATATTGTTATACTGGACACGCAGGGCGTTGTATGCCCTCAGCGTATACCTGACCCACAGACTGCACGTATAAAAAGACTGGCAGTAATAAAGCAGATGTAAAATATTGTTTTTGTATTAGGTTGGATTTAATAAGCCTCTTTGAATGACGGTAATGGTGTTCCATCCAATGATATTTGACATGCTATAGTTATAGGAAAGGCTCATTTCATTTAAATGGGCACACATAATGCAAATGTAAGACTAATATTTTTATGAAAATATTTTTTGGGAAACATTTTTTTATTGCATTGTATGTACTAACTCGTTGACACTTTAAAAGAGATCGTGACCTCTTATTTAGTAGTTTTTACGTGTAAAAATGTGAACCAATTTACTGAAATAAATATCATTTATCATTAATAGTTACTATAATAATTAAGTACTTTCGGAAGACAAACAAAAAGAAACGGACATGACCCAACAAAACTCGCAAGCACGCACTTCCTAACTTAGCAGCACCTACAAATATATCGCAATATATATCCTTTCAAATATCAATATCTACAGCGGAAACGTACGCAACACATGCCAGAGATTCCTTGCTACAGCGTGTTTTAGCACAGACTTCCCTATTTCTCCTACAGTCATATATAAATCTATATATATATCTATAAGTGGTACCATCTGGCATCCGATACAGTTTCGTATTAAATTCTATATATTACTGTTGTTATTATCGCAAACGTAACCGATTTACATAATCATAACATTTTGGATACATACGTTATTTTTGTTTTTGTTAACATACAAGGCGAGAATGGGCCGTGTGGGAAAATACACGATTTCTGGAGGTAAAATCTGAAGGTACTAAATTTAGATAATGTCGTGTCAAATGTTAGATACTAGTGCAGTAAAGTGCCTTGGGTAGATAGGTATATCTAAATCGGGGTATAAATACTGATAACATGCATCAAATAGAGTGTTGCCATAACCTTTAAATTTTACAACGATGCTTCAAAGGCAGCTGTAACATTTTGTTAGCTTTATTCTTAAACCTGAAATCTTTTTAAACAGATAAATAAAATCAATAATATTTAGTACGCTATCGTTTATTATCATTTTTGTACGTGGAAGATAAAATATAACTATTATTCGTTTACCTCTCAAGTAGAATCATAACTTTGCTTCTTTTATCGCATAGATATTTCGCGTCATACATACGTACGTACCTCGACTGATTAAATAACCTCAAGAAAGAACGCACCATCTGCTTCTCAAACAAAATAAAATGACCAGTCTATCTTCGATGAATTCTCTCGACTTTTCAAAGCTGCTCGTCTATCTAGCAAGAACATACGCCACATTATGTACAGCGCCATTACTCAGTTAACTAACGGTAGTTTTTCACGCGAAACTCGCACGAATTCCGATAAGGAAATGCATGTGAATTTGTGTGGCTGGGAAACTGGCGATTTGTTTGTTAGTTTTATGTTGGCGATATTTTGTGCACGTGCTTGGAATTTTTGTGCAACAAGAGTTGTTTTTTAATGCAGGTTGGCAAGGTGCAGGGACAGCACTGTGCAACCTGTTACCATGAGATTTCAGTACATATTTCTAAACCCCCCTAAAAACGACGACGAAATTTTGAGTCAGTTATTAAAAAAAAAATGCTGTTCATTTTGGCCGCATAGGTATTGCATTTTTCTATGAAACAGCTATTTATTTTTGATAACCTATGAAAAAATTCAACGTCAGAACCATGTCAACCACGCGGCTAGAATCATGTGTTGAATTATTGGTTACAGTTTGCGCGTCATTGTCCCTGCCAGCCTGTACATATTTTTTTTTTTGTTTTAAAGTGTGGGGCAACCCACACTAGGAATTTCTTCTGTATCGTGGGTGCGTTTACAAACATTTAAATTCACATACACAAACAGCCAGACCCGGAACAACTACCTGTAGGCAATACAAATATTTGTTCCGTGCGGGAATCGAACCCGTGACACGCAGCGCAGCAGTCGATCGCCCAGCCACTGCGCCAACCGTGTCGTCATATTGCGCGTTGCTTGCGTTAAAAATGGTGGAGCGTTTCGGAAATGATGTGGCATTCAAGCGCAGCTATGCAATAGCATATACAGTTTCATGTAAATTTAATGTTATTTGAATGATAAGTAAATCATTGAAATAAAATCACTAGGCCCGTTATAATAAATTGATTTCTCAGTCATAAAAATTCCAAACTACCAATTCAGAAACGATAAGTATAATAAATAGGCGTGTGTCCTTGGGTGCACTTGCATAGTGTGAACAGGGATAATCGTCGTTTGGTGCCTCATTTCATTAAAAACGTGAGGAGGTTCATGTCTCCGGAGTCTTAACCACCGGTTGCTTGGACCCTCCTCCCGACACCAGCGCACCAAGATTTAATTTTTTTTAAAATGTTTTTATACTTATGTTGTATATTTTAAGAATTAGTTATAAATGTATGTTATGATAAGCAAATAAATAAATAAACGAAATCATAATATTCATAATATATGTAAGTATATATATGTATTTCTTGGGTGCACTTGCATAGTGCATACAGGGCTAATCGTCGGTTGGTGCCGCATTTCATTAAAGTTTCCTAAGGGGCCTCTGCGATTTGGCTTCGGCCCCTCGTACGCCTTCCGAAGGACGGGGCCCCACAGTCCTGAGATTTGTAAAATATCATAATATTATATTCATGTTCTATTTCTCAAGCACGGTTTTGGCAGTTTAGAAAATAAAACGAATAATCCCTAACCAACCACCTTAGAAACCATTTTAATTCGCCATTGTGTAACACTACAACAAATGAACACAGCTCCTTTAATATGTATACTAGAATCTACGCCACAAATTAGCGGGTTTTCTAGCCACAGAGCAGCAAATAGTACATTGCTATTCGCAGTCACGCGCGCTGAAGAAAGATTTTCGTTAGCTGCTGGTGAAATGTGGACGAAATGGAATCGGTCCATTGTATTATATATTTTAGCTTTGAATTGTCGTTGAGGATAATGTTGTGGTTTTATAAAAGAATTGTTAGTGTATTATGGAGTTATTCCTTTGTTATAGAGCAGTGTGGTAGCCTTTTGGCAATGGTCCCGACTTTGAACTAAGGTAGGCGCTTTGTTTAAGTATTTTCATCACCACTGCTCTCAACACGGTAAAGGAAAACATCGTGAGGAAACGGCATGTCTTCGAACCAAACAAAAAAATAGGATTTTCTAAACAATAAATTAGACTCGTGTCTAAATAAAATTAGTCACACGGGTCGATCAAAGGGTAAGCTACGCTTGCTGCGGTGGGTCTGTAGATGGGTGACCATGCATTACATGTGTAGATACCTCCGTGACTCGGAAAGCATGTTGAGCTGTTGCTCATTCGTAGATCTTTGATAGTGGTTAAGGGTAGTCAAAAGCCTAAAAGTCTGACAATGTCTTACCAAGGGGTTGTTACCCAGTAACTGGGTTGTGAGGTAAAAAAAATTATATAATTCAGATATTAATTAACCAAATAACTGCACTAATTTACTAAAACAATTATTATGTGTAAAGCTACAAAGTATTCCCCTATAATAGACACAAGACACAAAAATAATCTCCAAACGGCAAGTAATTTAAATGTCAATGCCAAACGGACATTGTCCTTCCCAAATAAATATTATTCTTTTAGTAAAGATCAAAGGAGACCAGAGTTCCATTGAACGATAGGTACCTATTTATTTTAGGTTTGAGTATTTTTCTTATCTTTTTTTCTTCAGTAGTTTCCAGAAGTAGTGGAAAATTGTAGCATCAATTGTTTTAAGACGTTGTTTTCATTAAAAACTTGAATGTAACTTGCACAGAACTGGAGTGAAGATCGAAGAGGATGGCATGCTGAAGAAGGTGTCTATACCTGAAGTAGCGCAGTGATAAGGATGATTTCCACCAAACGGCTCGCAACGCATCGGATCGGAACGAATTTTACAATCATCAAGCGATATTGAATCGTGTACACAGTGTTTAAAGTCTATATTACAAAGCGGCGCACAGCAGCTTGACTGCGGACGTCTTCCGCGACACGCGATCGTAGCCGAAAGTATGCTGCGACACGCCATCGGCTCCGTCCGCCTGTCGTCGTATCCGATCGTATCCTTTCGGCTGTCGTCGCGTGTAGACCACGTCAACACGGTAGGAATGAAACTATTTGACTAGGCGCGCGACTGTACGGTCGCCGATCGTATGCGTCGACATCCTGCCGGACGCGTACGGCTGCATGACGCCGCATTCGATGTGATGCGAGCCGTTTGGTGGAAACCATCCTTTAGTCATCATCTTTCAGCTATTATTTCAGCAGAAAGAAGGCTACTGCTGGTCATAGACCTTTTCCAAACGCTGCCACATCTATCGGTCTTGTGCTTCTCGCATCCAGTAAAGGTTGAAAATAATCCACTACAGTGCGAAGGCCAAAACCTCTATATATATATATAAAATCTATATAGCAATATAGTTAATATCTAGGCGGTTTATGAACGCCTAATATAAGTAGGTGACTAGATATTTGACAGTCGTTACGGGCAGTCAGAAGACCAAGTCTGGCTACCAGTCCTATCAAGGGGTATCCTGTTACTCAGCTACTGGATTGTGGAGGTCAGATAGGCAGTCGCCCCATGTAAAATACTGGTATTATAGCTACATCCAGTTAGACTAGAAGCCGACCCCAACATAGTTGGGAAAAGGATGACAAAAAGCAGGTGATTATGAATACAGGTATATTAAAAATTACAGTATTGCGTGTGAGGTGCGGTTCGTCCAAGTGCGGTTGAAATCAGTGATCTGCGTGGAATACCTCTGTTGATTCATCAAAGATTAAGAATGTTAAAGCCGCCTGTGGTCACTATGGTTTTGTTTTATCAGAAAACAAAAACCCGTCAAGAAATATACAATAGTTTCTTTTTATTAGGTATTTACTTCACCGTGTACCACAAACAAAATAATGGAGGAACTTTTCTAAAAGAAAAAATCTTTCTTATAGCTTCCGTCTTATTGGATTATTCTATTCGTGTGAGGAAGGAAGAGTGGTAGAGGCTTCGTAATGGGTTTCAAGTCTTCCAGACGATGTTATGTGACGTAATCATATCTTGTCTTGTGGGTAGCTAGTAAAAGTATCAGTAATTGTTTCTCGTTCTCTCTTTGTTTGTGAGATAAAAAGGGTATTATGGAAGTGGGATGTGAAGCAAGATTGGTAGATTTAGTATTTCAAAAGTAAGTTTTTGGTAAATAGATTTTCTGGTTAAAAACGCAAGAGCTGTCGATAAAAAGTAAGTTAAGAGAAAGTAGTACCTACCTAAACATTGTTAACTTTTTATGAAAATATTTTTATCGCTGTGGAGAAAATGACGAAACTGACTCACTGCAAGTTCTTTATCATAATCAAACCTTGCAATGTCCTCATGTTATAAACTGTTAAACAGAAGAACATTACAATATCATCTACCTAGCCTTTTCCCAACTATGTTGGGTTCGCAGTCTAACTGATGATCTGACAACAGATAATCACCCATCCACGGACCAACCGCAGCAAGTGTAGTGACCCATGCGGTTGTTTTTACATAGCCGCAAACCCCTCTAAGAAAACAAAAAAAAAAACATAAAATAAAATTCATCGCGCCATCGACGTGGCCAGTATTTTCCACTCATTACACGGGTTCTTTCCCTGAATAATAGTAATGCATGCACTTTCCGCGTATCGGAAGACGTAGCGTTGGAAGGCCTCCCACAAGGTGGTCCGACGACCTTGTGAAGGCCGCAGGAACCCGTTGGATGCGAGAAGCACAGAACCGGTTGAAGTGGAGGTGCTTGGGGGAGGCCTTTATACTGTGCCTATGTCCTGCAGTGGACGTCTTTCGGCTGATAATGATGATGCGCTTTCCTTATAGTAAATCTGCTACTGTCTATGGTCTAAAGCTACTGTTTCGGTTACTTCATAATTTCCACCCCAGATTTTCTATTTACCGGTGCGCGTACGACAAGATGTATGAGCGTAAACGAAGCAAGGGGGGGGGGGGTAAGGATCTTAGCAGGTGGCGTTCTTTAGTGTCTGCCTGCGCCAGTGGGAAAATGACTTGAGTTTATGTATGTAACCTGTGTTTGCAATTTATTTTCCAAAAATGTAAACATGTATGAGTTTATGGAAAATTTACTTTAAATCCTACAGAATAAAGTTCAGTTTACGCTACAACTTCAAACATTTTTATAACTTTTTCAATAGTGCCAGTCACTCTAAAATCAAATTAATTACCATTAAAATAAAGTTGGTATTTGTTTAACTTGAAATAATATTAATTTGAAACATAAGTTTTAGAGATTTTAGGTATGCGTTTTCTATTTAAGCAAACCATTTGAAATCTTGCGCCACTAATATTATAGATCAACACAAAGATTCAAAAATAAAATCCGCCATTCGATCGACGCGGCCAGCATTTTCCACTCATTGCACGGTAAGTTCCCTGAATAGTAATGCATGCACTTTGCTTATAGCAATCTCTTATTCAGGTGCTACTCGAAGCTGGTTTACGATGCACCCCTTCTATTGAGGTGCTACATTTTATGGAAGAAGTTAGAGGAAAGAATGGGCTTTTCTTTGAAAGGTTTTAGGGTTAAATGGGTTTAAGTATGTCGGGGCTGATTTTTTAATAGTCGAAATCTTTTTATCTAAGGAATGAAATACACCCTGTATTTCATTCCTTAGATAAAAAGGCAGGCTGGTAAATTCATGAGCATGAATTCAGCTCATGATTCTAGACCCATAGAAATAAAACCCCCCTCAATAAAATAAAAATAAACCCCGTAGAAGTTTTAAGTCTGTTAAAAGTCAGGCGCGTGTTACTCGCAACCGGCGTGCATGTATGACCAGATGAATGAACGTAAACGAGGCAAAAGGATCGATTCGATTGTGATCGTAGCAGATGGCGTTCTGTAGTTTCTGTCTACCTCCATGGGAAGAAGACGTAAGTTAAGGGATATAAAGTCTATTCAAACTAATGTTTCAAATTGATGTTATTTCAACTTAAACAAATATCAAATTTATTTTAATGGTAATTAAGTTGATTTTAGAGTAAATAGCACTATTGAAAAAGTTATAAAAATGTTTGAAGTTGTAGCGAAAACTGAACTTTATTGTGTAGGAATTAAAGTAATTTTTCTATAAACTCTATTTGTTTACATTTTTGGCAAATTAATCGCGAATGCAGGTTAAGTTTGTAGTCAACAAAAATAACTTTATAAAGATTAATGAAATGCGAAACTACCCATCTTTTAATGATTTGAGTATGAATATAATAAGTGCTGTAAACCTGTGTCCGGTCAGTTTTACAGCCAGCGTAAATTCAGCACATTCGGGTGTAATTACACAAATGTCCCGCTTTCAGCATCCACGGGAAAATGTGGGGTTAGTGTACGACTAATGTGCGCCACGAAATTAGCGGAGGATGTAGCGGGTAGCGATTAAGTAGCGAAGAGAGAAACTTTTATACCTGGACGAGTCAATACATTCGCCGTTATACATATTTTAGTGTTTTAAGTGGGCTATTTACGAAATCTGACAATAAACCGGTAGCTAAGTTAAGCTAATTTAGTTTTATAGCACTGACATAATATAACCATTACTTCATTTAAATCATACTCTAAATGAATAGTCATCCTAGCTCTCGCTTACTTTATACCATAATAATTATCATTGATCTCATTTCTAGGAAATCAGTTTAAAAAAAGAATCTATGTTATTATTGAACTTTAGCCTAAAGAGCGTGCCAATGAAATAGACATACATACATACTCTCGAAAAACATTACCGTCCTTCTGGGCAGTCGGGTAATAAGAGATCCAACATTAAAAAAAAATAGATATTATTTCTAATTTTACGCATTTTTTACAATGCTTTTACGCTTAAAAAAAATTAAAACGCTTATCTCGTAGCCCCATGTCTGGCTAGCTGTAGTAAAATATAATTGGTGCAGTGCTTAAAACTAAATCGCCCTCCCCTTTGTTAAGAAAATCTCGTAAGTTACGCCTTTTGTTTTTATTTCAGTTAGCTTTGTAACTAGCGTAACTTATTTACATATTTATGTTGTATTTGTGGTGTATTTATGGTGGCTTTATGCTTCCATGTAGGATATCTGTGTATTCTGGAGATAATGGAAGTATGTTTACATTTAAATAGGTACATTTTTTGTGAGTTTTTTTTTTTGTTTTTTTTTTACGCCATGTTTATATGAAACAGGGATTTTTTTTTAAACTTGATGAGCATTACCAGCCAGATCTATTCTGCAAAAATCTCACCGCGAAAACTTAGGTGAAGTCAGCTTGAATTGGGCTGTCAAACCCTACAAAACATAATTATATAAGACGTTACTTAGAAAGCCGCTAAACTTAAGGTGAATAAAGAAAATTTGAATTTCTAAGATTTCTACCACTAACACTTTTCCATAAGAGATTGGTGGTTGGTGGTAGAAATCTAACTTACAAAGATATATTAATGATTCTAATGATTATAATTCTCTAAATATGTACCTGTTATTGTCGCGAATCATATTTTGATCAAGATACAATCTGACACTGACCTGCAAATTGCAGAAAAACGTAAGAAAATTGGAATTTCGCGGTCTACCACTATCCATTCACCTTAAGTGGGACTGGGTCGGACATGTCTGCCGCATGTCAGATGACAATTGGGCTAAGAGAACCACCGATGGGTCCCACTAAACGCACGACGCCATCGCGGCAAGCCAAGACGAAGATGGCGGCATGAGCTTGACTCCTACCGTAAGGACTGGCAAAAGACAGAATTGTGTGTAAAAGGGAGAGGGAAGACTTTGCTCAGCTGTGGGATAATACAGGCTAGTTAGTTTTTTATTCCATTGTTTAAAAAAAATAATTTAATGGTTCTAATAATAATGTTATTTTAATATTTATAAATAAAAGGGTTAATAATAAAATGATGAATAAAAACTAGTTCATAATTGTCCTGTAATAATATAAGGGTCTTCAACTGCATCAGGTGAAGTGACAGTTCACTTCACCTAAATTTTCACTGTAAGAATGTTGCAAAATGGAATCTGTAGCTGTATTTTTGAGAAAAACATTACGGTCATGGAATATGTTCTATGTTCGTTAAAGAATGCCAAGTGGATCGACATTAACACTAAAAATAAAGATTACAAAAAAACAATCGCCTCAAAAAATTATTGAAAAGAATCTACCGAGTGCTAACGCTGTAGGTATCTTTTTCAAATAAATTATGCAGGGCAATAATAAAATAACCGTCACTTTACATCAAAAACTAAAAAAGACAAAGACTGCGGCCCCGAGGACGACAAGAAAGGCGGGAAACGTGATGAATTTTAAAATTGGAATATCGTAGCTTCGTTTTATCGATATTCAAATTGACGATTCAGAGGCGATCTGTTCATAGTGGCCAGAAAAAGGTCATTTCGACTATAGTTTTAATTAGCTGCAGTAAAATGTCACTTCCTAATAACTAATTTCGGAATGAGTTTCGTTTGTTACACTGTTCTGTACTAGAAAAACAAGATTTGGTTGATGGCATGCATGGATGAAAAACAAAAATACGCCAATTTCAGTTATTTAAGTAACACATAAGCTGTCATTTTACTGCAGCTAATTAAACGTCCGACTATAGAAATGTTTGAAATTATAAGAACAGTTCTTTTTACATCTAATGAGGTGAGCAGTGTCGTTCATCATTCTTTAAATTATTTTGCAACATGATTGCCATCAACGAGAGCATTGGTGTCCAAGTGGTAACGACCGCGACTTACGAGTTGTAGGTCGTAGGTTCAAACCCAGACAAGCGTTTTATTTTGTGTACATTATTTTATCACCATTGTTCTCAAAACGGTGAAGGAAAACATCGTAACGAAACCGGCATGTCCTAGAACCAAAAATTTGAAGACATGTGACAACTACCAACCCGCACTGGGCCCGCGTGGTGGATTGCAGTCCTCTCTCCCTCTAACTAAGAGGAGGCCTGTGTCACAGAAGTTGGAACATTATTATAGGCTGATTATTGCGATCAATGGCGTAGCCGTTTTCATCGTTTATTTTTGTGTACAGACGCTAGCACATCAAGCTACCCGAAACTGTCAAACTTTTCCAATCAACTTTAAACTTTATGCTTTAGCGAAAAAGTTGAAAATCTGTTAAAGAAATTTGACAGATTGTAGTAGGTTGATGTGCTGGCGTCTGTACCTACTACGTAAGTAATAGGTTAAAAAATCCTTTTACGATATTATTTGTAACTTCTACTGTAGTCAAAGTGGTCACGAATTATAATATCTATAGTTATTCTAACTTTTTTCGAGATAACCACGGTCAAAAGACCTACTGTTTAAAATACCTAACGATCGTTTCACAGATTTTTGTAATAACTAATGAACGAAATACATAAAGGAGAATACACCTACGGTTAATTCAGCTACAATTAATAAACCTAAGATTGATTGAACTAACGGACGATTCACGTACCTACTATTGGTTTTTGAACAAGAACCTGATTTTGTGCTTTTGAACCAGAAGAAGACGGTCGACGTCAGGGGCACCCCGAGGTTCGGTTTAGTTAGGTACCTTTGACCCCTGCAAACAGAAATAGGAGACCCGCACAGCGGGGCTCCGTCGACCTGATGTCGTTAGAAATAAAACGAGCGCGCAGTATTAACAAGGTGTAGGCGAGTCGTCCATTAGGTATTTCATACATAGTTGGAATATCCAATATCTTAAAAAAAACCATTAGATTAATCGATCGTTACTGCAATTAATTTTAGTTTAAACAAAATTAAGTAAATAAACCAGTAGTTCAGTCGACCAATATGTGTTATGAACATATGTGAATCAACCGTAGTTGTATCGAAAATAGAATAACTGTAGTTATTATAATACGTAACCGTAAAAGTAACATGGTTATCGATATTTCTTGCTTAAACTTCATAGAAACAACCCAAGACATTTTTATTTAATAATTTATTATAAACACAATTTCTTAGAAGCAGACGGAAGAGGGAGCATTTTTATTTACAAAGAACTCAAACGAATTCCTTTACGTAATCATAAAATTCCGTTAAACGTTCAAACATTCAAACTAGATTCAAGAACGTTAGATGTATAAAAAATAAGCAACCAATCAGACCGATACCTTTGAAAGACAGGCCCAATCAGTGTAAAGGCTTGTTCGAAAAAGGAATGCAATCTGCCCAAAGAGCAAAGGTAACTTGCTGTGGAGTGTTTTTTTTTTGAACAAATAAATACTCTTTCATTTTCTTGTTTTTCATGGTTTGGAAGTTCTTTTTAGTTTTTTGCTGACTGCAGTCTTGAGAAGTAAGAAATACCGAATTGGATATAGTGATGTGTATAATAATTATACAGATTGGTATCATTAAAGATCCGCCTAATCTTGTATTCGCCTGTAAGGACTACAGTTATTTAACAGAAATAAAATTGCTTGTCCTATATATTTATATTATACTTGTCGGAAATACGACAGTTCGTTTGACTATTACGCCAGCGCCTTCCACTTGACAGTCTAGCCTGAGTTCGTGATAGTTGACGACAGCGTTACAGAGCGGTGTAGAGCTCTTTTCACCCTTGGACGTCGTACGAGCAACATGTGCTCAGAAACTGTCTCGCGTTCCGTATCTAGTTGTGTCGTGTACCTACAGTGTGTGATTCTCTAATGTGATTAATTTGTTCGTAAATTATATTTGATTTGATTTGAACTGCAGACGGTTTTTCTATTGCGCAATAACCAACACTACCCATAGTTCGCCCAGAGCAGTTAAAATATGGCTGATGATAATGAGACAGACGTACAGACTAGCATATCAAGTTAATACAACCTGTCAAATTTCTTTAATAGATTTTTAACTTTATCGCTAAAGCATAAGGTTCAAAATTGATTGGGAAATTTTGACTGTTTCGGGTAGCTTGATGTGCTGGCGTCTGTACATTCTCCGTCATATCTTACTAATAATAAAGCAAAAGAGTTAGTTTTTTTTGAACGCGCTAATCTCTGTAACTACCAGTGGAATATGAAAAATGTTTATTTCCATTTGATAGCATAAATCTTGAGGAAGGTTAAAGGCTCTTTAACATGACGCTACGACCCTTTGGAGCCAAGAAACAAGGTCTGAAAGAACGCCAAGTAATAACGAAGTAAAATCGCGAACAGGCAATGCTATTTATAAAAATGTGGCTGTTATTTCAGTGTCGCGGCAGCAGATAGTTTCAAAGAAGCATATTTTTTCTGAAAAATATTGTCTTACCCATTCAAACACATACTTATACTTCTTAGGCATGTAATTTTACATGATTCTACTCCAAGTAAAAGAGGTTTGTTTTTATTTGATTCCGAACTTTTCTCAAAGGAAACTTGAGCGAAGGTCTATTGAGAAAAAAAACAATAATATTTTTTAAAGCACCCACTTCGGAAGATTTATACGATTATTGGAATGAATTAAGAGGACTAGTAGAGCTAAGTTGTCCTTGAGAAACGCATGCACACATATACACAATCGACGCGTACGCCATCTAACGACGACGCCCATCACAATTATGACATACAGCATACGATTTACGATTACGCCCGAGTATTCCAATAGATGACGCGGAAACAAGTAGTTATGACAACAAAATTATTAACCGATTTCTAAAAAGGAGGAGGTTCTCAATTCGGATTTGTTTATTATTATTTTTTTTATTTATGTTCGGGTCCTATATAGACGACCTCCATCTTAAATAGACGGATTTGGAAAATTCTTTTTTTGTTCGAAAGAGGTTTGTTTCGAAAGGGTCTAGACTTAGTGCTTTGTGTATCAATTCTAGACAAACGTATCAAAATAGTTATTCATCTACCGTCAGGAGTAATTCACCAGTTATAATAAAACGCGTAAGCGCCGCAGATAGCGCGGCGCATACGACGTTCTTCTCGCGAGCTCGCTGTTAGTTCGCTCGTTGTATTGCGCAGGGCCTTTATTAGAGTGCACTTTTACCAACAAAGATTGAAGGGGTCTTTAATAGTGTGCTTGGAACAGTATACATTTTTTTCTTTTTAATAATTATTTCGGCATTGGAATTGTTGTGAGACTGACTATTAATTGGAATGGCTTCGTCAACATCATTATGGGGATACTGTGCTAATGAAGACAGCAAGGATGGAAAAAAATCGATTAATTGTTCCAAATGCAATAAATTGTATCATTTTGAGTGCCTGTCTCTTCCGGAAGTTTCCAAGGACACGGATGTCTACTGTAAATGGAGGTGTTCTAATTGCGGGAGTCACATCTCGAATACCTCCAAAAAGGAATATACTCCAACCCGTAATGTCTCCACCTCTAGGGGGAACAAGAGACCTGCTTTGAACTCGCCCCCTGAAGCAACCTTTGTGACTCGTGATGATGTACGCGATATCCTCCAGGAAGTAATACAGGCTGAATTCGCTTCTATGCTTCGTCAAATAAACAATACAATACTCAATGTCGTAAATAAAGAGCTTGAACCGATTAAGAAAGAACTTACGGAGATGACGGCGTCATTGAATTTTCACATACAGGAGTTTGAAGAATATCAGTCTGAACATAGGGCTTTGAAAGTCTCAGTAAAAGACTTAGAGACAGAAAATACTAACCTTAAGAGGTCAGTGGCGGATATGGGCCAGCGAATCAACTATTTGGAGCAACAGGCACGTTCGACTTACCTTGAAGTTCATTGTTTGCCCGAAAATAAACAGGAGAATCTCTATACAGTCGTTAAGCAACTAGGATCAGTCGTTGGATGCAAGTTGAGCGATACCGATATCCATCATTGCACCCGTGTAGCCAAACTACAAAATTCTAGTGCCCGCCCGCGCTCTATCGTAGTCCAATTGGCCTCCCCAAGAACTCGTGACCTGCTCTTGGCTTCTGTCATTAACTACAATAAAGGCAAGAATAACATCGAAAAACTAAATACAGCGGACCTTGGACTGGCTGGTGAAAAGAAGCCAATATATGTGCAAGAACATTTGTCTCCTTCTAACAAAGCGCTGCATGCTGCTACTAGACTTCAAGCAAAAGAAAAAGGATATCAATTCGTCTGGGTTAGAAATGGTAGAATCTTCGTCAGGAAAAGTGATGGGTCAGAACATATCCTCATTAAGAATCTAGAGTCCCTAAATAAGTTGACGTGAAAAAAAACATACTTTATATTTAAATTAAAAATACATGTAATTGTAACTTGAATATAATACAAAATTCGATAATTTACAAATTTATTACCAGAATTGTAGAGGCGTGAGAACAAAAACGCATATTATCATCTTTCGTAATGTATGCTGTAATAACTATGACATTATCATTTTTACAGAGATTTGGCTTAATAATACCGTACTGAGCAGCGAGCTGTTCGACGACAGATACATTGTATACAGAAGGGACAGAGAAAGTTCTTGTCTACAGAGTAGTAAAGAAGGTGGGGGTGTTTTGATAGCCGTAAAAAAATCTATAATTTCCAAACGAGCAGAACAATTTGAAAGTAATTGTGAAGACCTTTGGGTAATTTTAGATCTACCTGCGGCTCGATCTGTACGTCGGGCAGCTCTCTGTTCTGTATACCTGCCACCACCTGTACGTATCTCGTACTTGGAACACTTTTTGGACAAATGTAATGCAGTGTTTGAACAGTTAAACTTATCATATGTCTGCATCGCAGGTGATTTCAATATCGGTGATATCGATTGAAGTATAGTCAATAATTCTGATAAATGCCTTAAGTTGTCCAATTTAAGTCAAACTTTGATAGATTTCACGTATGTTAATAGGCTTAATCAATTTAACAATGTATGTAATGCTTCAAGCCGCATTTTAGATCTTATACTATGTAACCATTCATTGTGTAAAGTGAGTCAAAGTGAGGATCCGATTGCTAATATTGACCAGCATCATCCACCCCTCGATATCGTGATTTCTCTAAATAAGGAAGCTAAACTCCCATATAACACTACCTGCGGTAGACCTAATTTCCGAAAAACGAGTTACATACCAATTCGGAAATATTTGAGTGAAACTGACTGGGATGAGTTACTTGAAGCACAGCAGGCAGTTAATGAGATGGTGGAGGTATTTTATGACGTTATTCAGGAAGGTATAGAAAAATTTATAACTAAGCGAGTGCCAAAAAAAAGTAAATTTCCACCATGGTTCAATCGAGATCTAATCAAATTACTTAATTGCAAAAATAAGATCAGAAATCGCCACAATATTTACAAAAACCCTTTAGACAGAATTGAACTGCAGATTATAACTAAGCGCTGTAATGACCTAGCAAAACTTTGTTACAACAATTATATGAAGCGATTGGAAAACGAACTCAAAAATAATCCGAAGTTTTTCTGGAGTTACGTTAAAACTAAAAGAGGTGGGTCAAGCTCTTATCCCGTTATTTCTTCTAGTACACGTTTAGATGAATATGTACTTTTATCAATAACTTCACAATCGTGATCTTCCTGTGGTACCACTGTTTCCAATCTATAAAAAAAAAATAACATCACATATCATCACTTATCATCTATCGCTTTCCATCAGGCGTGATCGAGGTCAAAAGCGGGCCGCCCATTCATCAATAATAAAATGAAAAAAATAGAAGATTTTAAATTACGTTTTTAATTATTTTAAATTAAGTTAAAAGGAGGCTCAATAATTTAAAAAAGTGCATCATTAGAAGCGCAAAAAGTTTTTAGAGGTTCATTAATTTCAAAAAGTGTCCATCATTAGCAGGTCAATAAGTTTTGAAAGGATAGGTTAAATATTTCCTTTTAATAAATCAATTCAATTTCCTCACATAACTTTTTTCTCCAAGTGAATTCAGACATGCTGTCTTAGGATTAATTAAGCAAACTACTCCATGAGGGCAATAAAGATCAACATAGTTCATAATGCTGCAATTAACTTTGTGTCTGGGTACGGTCTACCCATTCTCCTTTGTCAAGTAAGTAAGGCCTTTTACACATTATGCCGTGTCTGCGGCAGCGCCGCCGCGCACCGCCCGCCACGGTATTTTTATCTATACAGTATTCTATCTTCATAAAAACGGTCGGAACGCGAATCATACCTACGCGCCTCGATTTCGGTTTACACTCGGTTAACAAACAGTCTCGAATGCTCCGCAGTGACGAGTGGACGCCGGACGGTGTGACGGTTTCGTAAGCAGTAAGCGTGCAATTTGTGACAAATATTCATTGAAATAAGTACAAGTACTTACTTAATAATATGGCAAAGAGACTATATTGTGCTGTTTTTGGTTGTTTGAATTCGTCAATAAGTTTTTTTAATTAAATCTATTGATCAAAAAGACCATGTATTTTTATTGAACTCTTTCTATTCCATTCACAACGTGTTTCTATTTTATAAATGAAAAGTCTTTTTTACAAAAAAAAAAAAAACTACGGACTTCTAAAAAAAAACAACACAAAGTAATTAACTTTAATTTTGGAAGTCGGTGTCGTTGGATCTGCATTTTCGTTTTTTGACACCGACTTCCGAAATTAAAGACTTTATTTTTCACTTTGTAGTATTTTTTTTGGAAGTCGGTTGTTTTTTTTTGTAAAAAAGTTTTATTTTTCACTTTTTAGTTGTACCTACCCCGCCCAAACTCATATAACACTAATTGCTATGTTAATATCAGTGACAAGAAGCTATTGAACACATCTGCCTACCCCTTTAAAGGGTATAGGCGTGATGTTATGTTGTGTGATTGGGTAAACTGGCATGTATTGAAGAGTTCCGTTGTTTGTCTCCGAAACTCATCATCAGATCTTTACGAAATTTAAATGGGACCATTTCGGAATAAACCTCTTTTTAACAAAAAAAGAATTTTGCAAATCCATCTACATATTTTTATGACGGAGTTATGTCCGAACATACATAAAAAAAATGGAAACATCCGAATTGACAACCTCCTCATTCTTAGAAGTCGGTTAAAAAAAATATTTACCTATACCTATAGGTAAATATTTTTTTTAACTTCTTGAGTTTCTTTCTAGTTTTGTGACTGTAGGTACAGTCACAAAACTAGAAAGAAATTCAAGTAGGTTGATGAAATTAAAATACTGTAGGCGGGAGGGGTTATCGCGTGTTTACGTACCGCGCGACTGTAGTACATTATAAAAAAAAATTATATAATACAGCGGCGCCGGCGGCGCGCCGCCGCCGCCGCGGTGCCGCTGTATTGGTTGCCCTTGGATTTGCATGAACCCTTGCACACGGCGGCGCCGCGGCGGCGGCAGCATGATTCGGCGGCGAGTATTGCTACGGTTTTATCAAAACTCGTCGCCTCCGCCGCGGCGCCGTGTGTTCATCATCATACAAATCCAAGGGTGACTGATGCAGCGGCGCCGCGGCAGTGGCGGTGCCGCTGCAGCTGCGGCATAATGTGTAAACAGCCTCAAAGATAGGTACCTAACATTCATACATAATATTATGAATCTATTTATTATAAACGAAATCAATACCTAATAATAAAAACCAAAATCTTGCTTGTGATAATTTTCATCGCAATTTTTAGATGAATTTGTTATTTCGTTATGCCCAATATCAATAAGTTAGGTGCTTTTAGTTTTTTTTTAATTGTAGTTTCGCATTAGAAATAACTTCCGTGTTGATATTTACGACTGTGTTTCTCCTGTGAAAGATAATTACATTGTAGACGTTTTAATTATTATTTATAAAAAAATAATAAATACATAATATATATAAATTCAAAATACATTTAAAAAGAAAACTTCGGTTAGAGAATCCCTGGGAATCGAACCCGGGGACTCTTGAATACAAATCTACACATCGGCCTCATACGCTAACGTAACAGTTACGAATGTAGTCGAAAAAGTTGAGCTTATGCGTATATGCGTCATGACTGCACTATCTTAGACGTTTCTAAATTCATAGTTTTATTGTTAAAAAATAAATATTCAATAATAATAAAATGCTCTTATTTTTTAATTTCGTATATATATACAAAGTTGATACGACAGAGGGGCTTTCCTTTAAACTGCCTATACTAGATACCATTTTCAAGCTCTGTACCAAAAATCAATTAAATAGGAGCAGTAGTTTAGTCACAAATGATTTTTGAAGTTTTTGCTACGTTTGAACACGATGTATATTTCCTAACAGCTGATTATCTCATACGCATAGGTCATGCACCTTAAAACGATAATCTGAGTATAAGATACATTGTTGCCGCACAAGTACAACCAAATATTTCACGAAGCAATAAATACACACACACTTGCACTTTCACTATGAGAGTGACAAACATAGCAAAACCCCCGCGCCTTTTTCCCGCGCGTAAAAGGAATAGAAATAGGTCAGTGTGTTGCTATTGTATCCTAGATCCTTGCGAATTTGCTAAAAAAACTTGTTCTTTCAGTGGACAGTGCGCAAGGGTCATCCATTCGGGACGTACGTTACGTAACACGGGAGCCCCGGCGCCGCCGCCGCGCCGTTATGTTTTGTCGAACTCGCTGACAATAATTGTGATTTTGTTTTGTTATTGTGATAGACACTAAATACGTTTAATCCAGTATTTTTTTTTATTGTGACAGGATAGGTAACTTGGGAATATTATTATTTAGTGTTAGTGTTTTTTTTTTGTGATTGACTGTTTTTATTGTGATAGGATACGTAATTAAACGTTGGTTGTATGTGTGTGTAAAATTAAAGTGTTCAGCAATGCCTCGTGTAACTTACACGGCGTCAGAATACACTTACATGATTTTAATTTACGGTGAATGCCGTGGAAACACAGATTTAGCTCTGCGAACATACCGAGAAAGGTATGGTGACCGGCGCAATAGCCCTAGGAACGCCGGCACCATACAATTGGCAGTACAAAGATTACGGGAATTAAAGTGCTTAGCGACGGACAGTGATTTAATTAGAAAAATAAATAACAATATTCTCCGTCGGTATAATTTGTGCATTAATATGAATCGAGGACACATCGAGAACTTAAAAATTTTGTGTTTTTGTGTGTGCGCGTACTTTACAACTTACCTAACATAAAAGCCGCGCGAGCGGTCTAAACCGCCCGCTCCCCCCCCCCCCCGCCCCCCGCCAAGAGAGATAACACACACACGCGCTCCTGCGCGACTTTGTTACTAGGCATCTAAGGTCAGTCAAATTTATTTATAAAGGGTGGTTGCGTTTCACTCTGACTTTAAGCTATTTAGTTTGTTTGAAAAAAAAAAAATCTCATTTTTGGCGCTTTCTATTTTTGTACTGTATCGAATTAATACTATACACGTATAGTATACGTAGTGTAATTTAATGCCCCTCTGTCATATCAACTCTGTATATAATATGTTCAGCGTTTTATATGAACGTTTTGTAGTCCGAACGGAATTTTTCACTTCATATTTACAATAAATGATAATTGATAACAAGGTTACGCTATTTTAACTTCAAAGTATTTTATATTTACACGAAATAAAAATATTTACGCAAAGACGATTATGCAAATAATAATAAACAATGAATTTACAAATAAAACTTTACAAAAACATAACAATCTTGGCGGAAATATTGCGGCGAAAAGAGCGACACGTCCGTATAGCATCAGGCCTCGGCCGGTAGTGTCGCTACACAGCGTTTACGCACACATGCGCACGTATTTTGTTCGAAAATAAGAATATGCGATTTACAAAGAATCTATTGTTTGGACAAAAAAATTAAAACACTAGTATTTTAGTATGTTGCTTGTAGAATAATCTGACAAAAAATCAGAATGATTGTATGTATTTTAGTATGGATTTTATTGTAAAAAGAAAATTTTTAGAGGCATCTTCATGATTTTTTTCTATCGTATCAAATTAGTTGTATTATGTTTTCACCACACTATCTATCTAGCATATATCCTGAAGAATATCATATATTTTTCTGTTTTTTTTTACTTTAGTCTATCATATACTTTTATTGTTTCGAAAACTTGCGTTTAGGTCTTGTAAGCCCCTTAACTCTCAATCGCTTCTATGTTCTATGTCAGAAGGTTTAGTTTCCGCACTTAGTCCTTCAAGAACTCCTCAACTCCTCTTAATCAGTTATTCTTTTGTATTTCGCTATAATAATACTCTTCATATTATGTACAGTACCCGGCGATAAATATTGCACATCGACCTTTACCTTTTTTGTGTTTTATACAAAGAATAAAAATAATTATCAAAAGAAGCAAATCATAATTGTTTTAATAGCTTCTAATAGATACCGGACTGTTTGTATTTCGTGCGATAGAGATAACGCTCTACGAAGCCGAAATTAGCCGATTGTCTCTTTCCAAAGGTCGATGTGCAATATTTATCGCCGGGTACTGTAACTGCCTCGTTGGTCTAGTGATTGCAAGCACCACAGCTGACCACGAGGTCCTGGGTTCAATTTATAACTCGGGCAAAGTGTCATTAGGTTTTCCATCTGGAATTTCTCAGTAGAAGCCCGGTGGAGCCTGGATTTTTGCCTGGTTTAGGGCAATAGACTCGCCCCGTATTACGTAGAACTTAAAGATTACTGGTGAAACTACTATTAGGAACACTCTGCCCAGCCTTTCGGGGAAATAAAGCGTGATATTATGATATGTAATTATGTAACTATGGTTAAGAACAGGTATTTGGTTTGTGTTGTTCAAGAGCGCCATGTTTACGAGTACATGTTATATCATCATCTGCCTAGCCTTTTCCCAACTATGACTTTAGACTTTCAGGCTTCTGACGACCCGTACGGACTGTCAAAGATCTACGAATGACAGCCAGGACCAACGGCTTAACCTGCTTTCCGAGGCACGTAGGGGTCTTGGTATGTAAAGATGGTCACCCATCCAGCCAAAAGTCGGACAACCAGTCTTACCAAGAGATATCGTGCTGCCCAGAAACTGGGTTGTGGAGAAGAGATAGGCAGTCGCTCCATGTAAAATACTGGTATTCAGCTGCATCCGGTTAGACTGGAAGCTGACCCCAACATAGTTCAGTAAATACTAGGCAGATCGATTGGGTGATGCTGCATCTGCATCAGCTGCAAAAACCACCACATCACACTACTATAGTCCGCGCGGAACTAGTTGGCTGCGCCTTGGGTGGGGACGAGGGTGAAAAAAAAAAAAAAAAGGGCAGCAGGGTTGCCAATCGTTCGCAACGCACGTACTGAGTAATGGCACAGCGCCCCCGCCCCTCCGTCCCACCGCTCACATACCTAAGGCGCGGCCAACTAGTTCCGCGCGGACTATAATAAAACACGTGCACCAAAACAGACAACATACACTACCTCTCAAAATGAAAGAGCCAACTTATCAAAACTGAAACAATACACGTTCGTGCACTAGTTCTGGGTTCTCCGTTTATTTATCAATAAATGCAGCGATAGCCACGTTCAATTTAAATTGGTGTGGCTTAGTTAAATGAGTTCTGTCCATGTGTCAACAGCCAAGTTAAATAGAATCTGGATGGTAGAATCGAACATTGTTGGAATGGAATTATGTTGTTCTGGATTTTATGGATTAGAATGGTTTAGATTGATTATATCGTGTGTTGATTTTCTGTGATTGGAAACGTTAGTTTAGTGTTAATAAAATTTTGATTTCTGTGGCTCTGAATGTTTCTCGTACGTCTTTTTTATATCGTTTTCACATATAATTATAAATTCAATATTAATGATGTAACTAATATTTTTGTAAAAATATAATTTAAAAGAGTGTCCATGGAGTTTCTTGTCCATTCTTCTCCATAGGTACCTACGCTTTGGAATGGGCAACTAGCTTCATATTTTCTGACTGACCGACTTCTTGACAATTCAAATGGTCCTGTAAATGGTTTAATTGAAATAAATGCTTTGAGTTTGAGTTTTTCATTTTTATCTAAAGCTATTTTTTTAAGAAAATGAACGACGGTCACTTCATAACGGCTGTTCAAATACAGAGCGTTTTTTGACAACTTCATGTCAAAGACTTGTGAAAGTGACAGATTTTCCTGACATCCGTTGTAATATGACAGTTTTCTGTGCATGAGAAATCAAAGAAAGACATAAAGCATTGGTATTTAAATACGCTGACCCAACATTCAAATTCTCTCGTTGTAAAAGAAGCAAAAAATATTTGAAAAGTCTAGCCAGTGAGTAACGCCGGCCCGAACAAAATCCTGTATCAACGAGCGTACGTTTATGAAAAAGAAGAACTGTCAAGTTGGAATTTCCTAACCACAAAAAGTTAATACCTGAAAACTAACAAACTGAAAACTCAAAAACCAAAAATAAACAGAATTTCGTTGAACTAGTTTCCTCAAACGTTACAACTTTCTGCGGACAAAAGTTACGGAGCCAAATGAAAATTTGTCCCCAAACATTTTCCCGATACATGTGGAAAGAACTGGAATCATGAAATCGTGTGGATGCAATATTCAGTTTTGTTAGAAGTGAAAATATTTTGCTTAGCTTAAGAGTAGGAAGATCTTCTTTAAAGTTAATAGGTAAGGCGATTAGAAAAAAGTCTTGTCTCACTTATAAAAATTGAATTCAGTCTGGTTTTTGGCTTCAAGTGTGTGGTCTATCCAGAAATATGTTGCATGGCATGATAAATAGGCGACATAAAGTTATTTATTCTATATTTGTGCCTATTATTATAAGACTAAATAGTTTGGGTTTACAGAGAACGCAAGTCTAGCCTTGGACATCACCTCAATATTGCAAAAAATATTTAAAAAAATTTCATCAGGAGTAGTTAATTTTTATATTAAAAAAAAACTCAAATCACTTATTTCAGTTAAACCATTTTCAAATTATCAAGGAGTCGGTCAGTCTACAGTCAGTACTTGCCCAAAATGTAGTAGGTTCCAATGGAGAAAAATTCACGGATACTTTATCAATACCAATACAACAAAAACAGTAACCCAGTGTTACTAGATACACAGTAACATTAACCCAGTATTTCCTTTCAGATAACATATAAAACGCAATAGGATTGAAACCAAACACGATAGTGTAGCTAAGCCCGTTTTAAATGAAAGGATTTGACGTACATGTCCGGATAATCCTGCTATCTCATTCCGAAATAATTTAGCTGGAAACGTGAACGAATTATAAATTAAATTATACAAGGATTGAGGTAATTGAAGTTGGTTCATTGGGATGGACTAAGTTAACTTTAGTAGGTACCTAAATCAAATGTGATGTTACACGGAATTTAGTATGTTTACATTCAAGTGATTGTCTACCTAGTTCAATTGTTTGATACTTGTGTTGCTGCTCCGCTGATCTCGTGGTCGCAAGCGCAACTGCTGAGCGTAGGGTCCTGGGTTCAATTCCCGGGTCGGAACAAGTGTTATTAGGTTTTTCCATTAGGAATGTCTCAGTAACAGCCCGGAGTATGGAAGATGGCGGTGTGATACCCCCGTGCCTCGGATAGCACGTAAAGCCGTTGGTCCTGCGCCTGATCTCTGCCTAGTAACCCGAAAGTCTGACAACCAGTCTTACCAAGGGGTATCGTATTACCCAGTAACTGGGTTGTGGAGGTCTGATAGGCAGTCGCTCCATGTTAAATATTGGTATTCAGCTGTATCCGGTTAGACTGGAAGCCGACCCCAACATAGGTGGGAAAAGGCTAGGCAGTTGATGTGAGTATCAGATATAAACGGTTTTAGTATAGTAAGCGCAATCGTTACCTTTATTTAAGAGACTCGTTTAGGAACATTACTTGTTGTTGTGAATTTGTGATCTAGTTTTCGTAGCTGCAATAATCTATAGGCATCATTTATTTTCGTTGTTTATATGTATATTTAGTATGTATTTATTTATGGATCTATTATAGTATATTATTTTGTATCACTGACAGCCCCATTTTTTATATCCACGCAATCACTGTCCATTCCAAGGTTGCCTGGAAGAGATCGCAGAAAGCGATAAGGCCGCCCATTGATGTTTTGTATTCATAATCGTTTTTTTTTTTGTTATGTATTTTCTGGTGTACAATAAAGTATATATAAATAAATAAATAAGTTGTAGAAAATGGTACTTACAACGTCGATAAGCTGACTAAGCCTTAGTCCCATCTTGACCGTGAGTCGATCAGAGTTGTTGCCGACGGGCCGGATCAGACGGTTGTAGTTTGAAAGCAGATCGTCATATAGCCGCTTCGCTTCAGGGTTTGCGTCGCTCAGGCGGCCCCACACGCACAGCACTCCGACCACCAACGCCAACACCATCTTAGGCTAACACCACCCCTGGAACAAGGAGAGAGATCACTTTAGAAAAATAAAGAACTGGAAAAAAATTGCGTCACTTTTGAAGCGATTTAGGAGGTTTCCAATTTCACTTAGTTATGTGTATGTTAGAGGGAACAGAGGCTTGTTGGATGCCTGTTTAAAAATAATCATGGAATCACGCCTGTATTCCTCAAAAGAGCACTTGGGAGACGTGTTTAGAATGCATTTCAACTATATTCTAATTCCATTGTCATAGAGGCACATTGTAGACTAAAACCGGATAGTACAAATCTAGACCCTCGGCTCCTACGGAGAATTTCTCAATTACACGGAAAAACCCAATAAAAAAACTATGAAGCAGCATCCAAGGAAAATATCTAGTTTTTAAAATGGTTTTAGTTAGACTAGGTTAGGTTTTGGTTTGACTTAAGAGGGCGCCGACCGCGCAGTGGCGCCCTCATCGTTTGTTTGGTTATTTCTTTTATTTTAGAAATAAAATGCAGAAAATAAGCACGTTAAGTTGTGCTCCACAAGATTATACGTTAAAATTATTCTAATTCAAATCGATTCAAATGGTGATTTGGGCTTTCGTTTACTTGTTTTGGCCCAGTGGTCGAAGCCCCCACCGTTGGCTGCACCCGTTTTGTTGTTCTACTAATTTCGACCTCGCCGAACATTACACCGGCGAAATTTCGGCAATTTGGTGACGGTAGGGGAGACGTGGGAGTTCTATCACAAAATTCTATAGTGATTTGAAAGAAAAAAAAACAAAATAAGTTTATTTGGCCCAGGTTAAGTAAGGCATACAATATTCATACAAAAACAAGAAAAATAAAACAAGAAAAACTTAAAATAGTCTTGTGTACCTCACAACTAATGCTAATGAATTCAATAGGATTCACTAAAGAAGAAGGCAAAGTTGGGAGCTAAAATAATATAGATCTTTTAATTACGATACTACACTCTTAACAGAGTATCAAAATATATAATAATACATACTTTAAAGGCTCCTTCAAACAGGCGTGAAACGCGATAAAATCGCGCGACACAAAGGCCCCGCAAGTCGCGCATCGAGCGGTGCCTTTGTGTCGCGCGCGATTCGCGTCGCGCGTCGCGGCTGTTTGCAGGAGCCTTAACACAGCCAACAACAAATTGCTTCAGGTCAACCAATTTATTTCAAATAACCAAATTTATTAGGCAGCTTTTACCATCCTTTTCAACTTATTATTTCATTGTTAATTTTCAAGACGAAACCATTGAGTTTTGTCTCTTTAATTAACAGGTATTTCCGATTTGGAAATCATTAAAATGAACAAACTTCAAATTAAGATATGATCAAAGTTGTATTGAAGAAATGTTGATAGAAGTACTTCATAATTTGTACTTGTTCAATTTATGACTTTAACGTAAAACTGAGGTTGTTTGTTGCTGGTTTTGTGTTGTTGTTTTGTTTTTGGATTGTTGTTGCCAGCTTTATAAAAAATAATATATAAATATTGAGACGCGATTTCTGCTCCGTATATCCGTATAAGCATATATATATACGTTTAAGCATATTTTATTTATTGCAAACAAAGACAAAAGAAAAATGTCGTGCGGTGTTCCACAGGGTTCGGTTCTGGGGCCGCTCCTGTGGGACATCGGTTACGACTGGGTGCTGCGGGCCGACCTCCCTGATGGCGTCAGCGTGGTTTGCTACGCTGACGACACGCTAGTCCTGGCGCAGGGGAGGTCGCATCAGGCGGCGGTCGACGCGATGACACGCGGGGTTGCGATAGTCGTTGAGAGGATCCGGCAGTTGGGTCTCGAGGTGGCATTGCACAAGTCCGAGGCCATGTCGTTTCATGGGCCCCGGAACACGCCACCATCGGGATCCCAACTAACGGTAGGAGGGGTTCACATCGGCGTCGGGACGACGATGAAATACCTGGGTCTCGTCCTCGACAGCCGGTGGAACTTCGTTGAGCACTTCCGACGTTTGGCTCCCAAACTGGAACGGGCTGGGGCCGCCTTCAAGCGGCTCCTGCCCAACCTGAGGGGGCCAAACGCCTCCTGCCGGAGGCTTTACGCGGGGGTCGTGCGGTCCATGGCCCTATACGGTGCCCCGGTGTGGGCGCGTTCACTGCGGCGGCGAGCCGCCCATTATTTGAACGCGCCCCAGAAGGTGATAGCCACAAGGCTGATCCGGGGCTACCGCACGATCTCGGGCGAGGCGGCAAGCCTTCTTGCCGGACTGCCGCCATGGGATCTGGAGGCGATAGTCCTCGCGCGCCTGTATGAGTGGCGCGCGGAGGCACTACGCCGGGGGGAAACTCCGCTTCCGCAGCAAATCGCGGCGGAGCGGACGGACCTCCGGCGCGATCTCATGGCGGCATGGAAAGAGCGACTGTCGCAACCCAGCGCAGGGCACGCCACGATAGCGGCGGTAAGACCCCTCTTTGAGGAGTGGTTAGAGAGGCGTCACGGCGCCCTCACCTACCGCCTGACGCAGGTCCTCACCGGACACGGAAGTTTCGGGAGGTTCCTGCACATAATCAGGCGGGAGGAAACGCCCGGGTGTCACCATTGCCAGGATCGCCCAGAGGACACGGTGGAGCACACGGTGGAGGTCTGCCCCGCTTGGGCGGAGCACCGCCGTGTCCTCGTTGAGGCGATCGGCAGCGGCGGCGACCTCTCGCGTCAGGGCCTGGTTCGAGCCATGGTCCGGGGCGAGAGGGAGTGGGGGGCAGTCGCCTCCTTCTGCGAAGCAGTCATGCTAGCGAAGGAGGCGGCGGGATGGATGAGGGAGAGAGCCTCCCGTCCCAGCCGCCGCGGGAGACGCTCCGGGCGTCGGGAGCCGCGCGACGACTCCCGGCCACCGTAGGCGCGGGCCTGCGGGCGGAGAGTAATGGGTAGCTCACCGTCCGATCAGGACCAGGCCCGTGCCGGACGGCGCGTACGTGTTCCACGCGCGCCTCAAAGAGATGTCAGCAACAATGGAAGGGGCCCGTCAGGGCCGAAGCCTGCCGGGTCAGCGGGATTGTCCGAAAGGGTTACCGCTGGCCCGGAACATAAAGGGCGAAGGAAGGAACACGGGTGGGTTTTAGTCAGTAAGAGTCTGACACTCCCTTCCGCTCCACCCAGAGCGGGAGGAGTCATTTGATGATTTCCCATCCTGAAAAAAAAAAAAAAAAAGGCAAAAGAAAAAAAATTGCACTTTTTTCTTGATACACGTATGCGTGATATAGTGAAACTAAAAAAAGGATAAGATAGATTTAGTGTGAGAGACAGAGAGAGTTATATCTTTCATCTCTCTCATGTAACGAAATGTGCCGAAACGTGACGCAACGTCGAAGTTTCACTCTCAATTCTTGTCCAATTATCAAATCACCGCCTATGAAGTTTCACCATCAAATGTTTACCTAAACACCATTTTGTTTCCTGTACTTCTAGAAATAATTAGGTTTATGAAGCGAAAATAAAAAAAAATAAACAAATACTAGGAATTTTGTTTTGCAATTTTAGAACTTAGTCACATACGAACTAATTCTACCATTTCAAGGGTCATTCTTTGTTTTCCCGTTTTCAATGACATTGAAATTGTAATTAAGAGACAGGTTGACTCCGTAGTACCCAGATTACGGTCAGAGTCGGACTTAATTACGGGATAAAGAAGGATAAGCCACAATAAAACGTACCTCTATAAATCAATCAAGTAGAACTTAGATAAAAGAGCTCGGATAGTGTTTTGTTTTTAGTGTAGATGAGGAAAATAGGGCTGTATTTTGGTAGGCCCGTGTTTTGTGGCCTGAGGTGCTTTGAGGAAGATTATAGAGGACTTATACAGTAATAACAGAAAAGGAAGACCAAAAAATGGAGGGTGGCTTGTGTGAAAGATGATATGGTTAGAAAGATGGTGAATAGAAAGAAAGAAAGAAAACTGTGTTTATTGGCATTACAGCAAAATAAATACACCTTAAAATTATGAAAAAAAAACAATGATCATAATGCCAAAACCGATACTGGTAAAAGCGATATTTGAAAAAAGATGACATATCTACTGCGTTTCGTTTAATTAAAATAAAACGAAATTTAATTTTAATTTGTTTATTTACTTATTTCATAATTGAGTAGAATATTGTACAAAAGATTTAGGTACTTTATTGATTTATAGGACACACGTGAAGGGCGAGGTTTTGGTGGACTGTCTTAATATAATTTTAACGTTCAAAAGTGCTGATTCTCAGCCTAGTTTGAATAAATGACTTGATTTTGACACTAAAACTTATTTAAGTACAAAAACACATTGTGTATTCCAACGTTCTTTAGACATAAAAAAAAGAGCGGCGTTTCTCAGTACTTCGTAAATATTCTAAAAACAATAACTGTACCTACATACAATATATTTCACACACCGTTTTAATCATGTCCTCTACCAATATATGAAAACAGTAATAATACAAGTTCTGCTATGACTAAGTAATTTTATTAACCGACGGAAAAACATATCGCGCGGTGGGATCTTACTAACGACCGCACCAAGCCGTTATAACAGAGTAACACCCTGTATCTCTCACAAATAAACTCTTTTTATACCTTCTTTTTTTCACTTAACGGTTTCCTATGCCAAAAACATTACTAAGCACCATATATAACTTAGGGATTCCACGGACGTTTTTCTTGTAAGGAGCTTATTTTATATTTTGCATTTACTTCGTTCTGCATCACAATAATGTGTGGTGATATTGCAATTTAAAAAGGAATATTTGGAAATATATATTATATATTGTACTAAGACAAGAATGTCTTTGTAAAAAAATAAATAAAATAAAATGTGAGTCTAAAAAAGAGTACTACTTTCTTTAATTTTTCTGAATAATACGATGTTTTTCGGCGATTAATTCTGTAAAAGATATCATCTTATAAGCTTAATTTGTCCTAAATCTAAATTATATACATAAAGTTTATACGTATTTAATACACACAAGGAAAATTTTATTGACTGCATAAAAGATGAGGTAATTCAAGAAAAATATTTACTCATAAAATGATACACTTTAAACCAAAATATTCAAAGTTAAACTTTATCGTCTATAAAATAGAGTCTTGTTTGCGATTAAGCATTTTTCTTCGAGTTAAATTGAATTGGTGTCATGTAGAGCCGTTTTGATTCTTAGAGTCATAAATTCAAGGTTTATTTTCGAATGGACCGGGTACTCTTCGGGGTAATAGAAAGAGAGATTACGTGGAATCCTGATTTTAAACTCGTTTGATTTATTTTTACGAGACGAACTAAAACCAAAATTCTATTTGGACGTAGTTAAGCAGAAAGGACTCAATCCACACTTTGGCCAAAATTGAGTTAAGTATGCCATCGTACTCCTGAGGGTCGAATCTATCATGTAGTGAAGACCCTATTTTCAAAATGAACACGAAAACTAGTTTTTTCACTACCCTGACTCAACCCACAGTATGAAGAGCATACAAAATGTATTTGCTGAACGAACTCAGTCCGCTTGAATTGTTTCTGAGTAATGACATTTCTATGAGTGTGTTCTTAAGGTCGATAAACCAGAATAAACTCAAACAGTTTGGATCTTTTTTAAGAATTAGTTTTGATTGGAAATATCATATTATCAAATAACTGAATCGACTCAAACAGGTTGGGTCGTTTCTGTGATATAGGTTTACTGGCATAAAATATTTCGTTTTGTTTATCAGAAACGACTCAAAACACTTGAGATATTTCAGAAAAACAGCTTTTGGTGAACAGCACATTTAATATCAAATGGGTAGAAAGGACTCAATCCACAATATGTCCCTTTTGGTTTATGGGCGTTTGAAGTTTTAGCTGTAATTTCTCAAACAAAAAGTTACATATTTTTAAATGTTTGCCCTATATTATGAAGAAGATAGTTTAAGTATATTTTATTTTTCCATCAAAATAATTAAATATTTTGCAATAGATTTCGAGATATTAAGTGAAATGTGGGTTGAATCCTTACAATTAAACTTAAGTTTGTAAAGACAGGTATTTTTTATTACTTTCTCAGAATGGACTCAAAACTAGCCAACGACTAAAAAATATGTTATTAAAAAAAATAAAACAAGTATTATTATAAAAAAAACGTTATATAATAAATTGACCTTAATCATAAAGTTAACAAAATCACGTAGAAACACCATAATTCAAATTTAAAGAATAGAAAAAACAGCGCAAAGATAAGTGCTCATATCAATTTCCCTCATCTTCCAAATCAAAGTCAAGAGTTGGCCCGTATCCACCAACATCCTCGTTGATACAGCTGTTTCCTTTAAGGTTATTATAAAATGTGTGACAATCTTCGGGTATTAAAGTAAACATAGATCTAAGATCTTCGAGCTTTGCTTGAGGAATGGCTTTTCCATGGGGCCAAAGAACTTCAAAATCTTTTTCTGAAAATTGGATTTAAACCCATTGGTTTTGGTCAGCGGTATTGTCCGAAAGGGTTACCGCTGGCATTTGTGAACACACCTTAGAATACGTGGCGTCGCCTGTATTGTTTTAGATAAGTATTTATAAGTTAGTCAGGAACGCACCCTTGTTAAGTGGCAACACCAATCTTCGATCTGGGGCACTATAACCCATAGCGTACCTTATGCTGACTACATGACCTAAAGCGCGGTCTTTGTCGGACTGCATAGAAAAGAAAGAGAAACGCGATGACACAATGCTGGTAATTTATTGCAAAATATGAAGCAATTATCTATTTACAAAAAATCTATTGTTTGGACTAAAAAATTAAAACACTAGTGTTTAAGTATGTTGCTTGTAGAATCACGTAGAATAATCTGGCAAAAAATCATAATGATTATATGTATATTAGTATTGTTTTTATTGTAAAAAGATAGTTTTAGAGATATCTTCATGATTTTTTTCTATCGTATCAAATTAGTTATAAGTTTTCAAAACATTATCTACCTCGCATATATCCTGAAGAATATCATATGTTTTTCTGATTTTGTTTACTGTAGTCGATCATATACTGTTATTGTTTCTAAAACTTGCGTTTTTTTGTGTTTAGGTCCTGTAAGCCCCTTAAGTAGCGTCCCCTCTCTTGCTTGCCCACCGTCCTGGGAAACGGACTAGATTAGTTTATTTTGTCCCTACTAGTTTTAATTAGTTATATGTGCTAAGTAGTGTATCTAACTGTAAACTATAATACGTCTGTGGCAATTACATTGGAGTTTAACTTCCGCTCTTTAATGACAACTTCACCTCCAAATACGCATAAGAGGATATGTCTCCAAAATCCACCAACTCGCACTAGGCTCGCGTGATGGATCATGGCCCACTCCCTCGCATAGGAAGGAGGCCTGTGTCCCAGCACTGGGAATAGTATATGCTGAGAAAGCGGCAGTTTGGGGTCTACTTTACATAATTTTGAGGTTCAAAAAGTTCTGATTCTCAGCCCAATTTGAATAAATGACTTTTGTTTTGTTTTTTAATTTAATACCCCGGCTATCGACGTTGACTATCTAACTTTAACATACCTCGTTGTACCGCTGTAATAAAATGGGGTTACAATCCAATTTTCAGAAGAAGATTTTGAAGTTCTTTGGCCCCATGGAAAAGCCATTCCTCAAGCAAAGCTCGAAGATCTTAGATCTATGTTTACTTTAATACCCGAAGATAGTCACGCATTTTATAATAACCTTAAAGGAAACAGCTGTATCAACGAGGATGTTGATGGATACGGGCCAACTCTTGACTTTGATTTGGAAGATGAGAGAAATTGATATGAGCACTTATCTTTGCGCTGTTTTTTCTATTCTTTTTTGAATTATGGCGTTTTTAAGTGATTTTTTTTTAACTTTATGATTAAGGTCAATAATTATATAAGGTTTTTTTTTATAATAATACTTGTTTTATTTTTTTTAATAATATATTTTCTAGTCGATGGGTAGTTTTGAGTCCATTCTGTGAAAGTAATAAAAAATACCTGTCTTTACAAACTTGAGTTTAATTGTAAGGACTCAACCCACATTTCACTTAATATCTCGAAATCTATTGCAAAATATATCATTATTTTGATGGAAAAATAAAATATAAACTATCTTCTTAATAATATAGGGCAAACATTTAAAAAAATGTAACTTTTTGTTAGAGAAATTACAGCTAAAACTTCAAACGCCCATAACTCAAAAGTGACATATTGTGGATTGAGTCCTTTCTGCTTAACTACGTCCATTTGGAAGTCGGTCTTCGTTGTGTTTCCCTTTTGCTTTTAGTCCTAAAGTGGCCGGAAAAAATATTTTCATTTAATCAAGAGTAATTCCAATTCCTTTAATGTTTCCTGGTTCGGTAGCATTTAGAGATTATTTTTAACTAGTGACCCGCCCCTGCTTCGCACGATTTTAACGACTTGACATAGCATATTTTAGTTTTGGTTTGTTCTCTTTTTTTTTTCTCTTTAAAAAACGTTGCCCCACACTAGGAATTACTCCTGTATCGTGGGTGCGTTTACAAACATTTAAATTCACATACACAGCCAGACCCGGAACAACTACCTGTAGGCAATACAAATATTTATTCCGTGCGGGAATCGAACCCGCGACACGCAGCGCAGCAGTCAATCCCTCAGCCACTGCGCCAACCGTGTCGTCGTGTTGTTTGTGTACTCTGGACGCTTTTAACGCGTACGTCTTTCTTAATTTTTTACATCGTTCTCACATTATATAATTTTAAAATCAAAAGTAATGATGTAGGTAACTAATAATTTTGTAAAATATAATTTAAAAAGAGTGTCCATGGAGTTTCATGCCCGTTCGTCTCCATAGGTACCTACGCTTTGGAATGGGCAACTAGCTTCATATTTTCTGACTGACCGACTTCTTGACAATTCAAAAGTGCCTGTGGTTTAATTAAAATAAATGCTTTGAGTTTGAGTTTGCATCTAAATTTCTTTATTATATATAAGTTTAATATTTCATTTCATTTAATTTATTTTGTTTTGTGAATATAGGTGATTACAGGTGTTTTTCAATATAAATGTCAAGTGCACAAACCATGTTCTGCCGATAGGCACACAAAATCTGAGTTGAAGTTATAGTAAACTTATTTATAAAGATTAAAACAAAAAAATCATGCAATTATAAACGAAATTAACAATGTCAAAAAACATCATTAGGCATGTCAAGTTATAAAATTGTCGTAATAATATAAGGAAAATGTCATGAAAATACACAATGTCAATAGATTAAAAAAAACAGGTGTAAGTATATATAAAAAAAATAAATCTTTAAAATTTGTCATCCATATACTCCTTGACTGAATAATATACTTTGTCATTTTGTAGCTTAAAGAGCTCGCTTTTGAATTCATTATTATTCTCACAATTTCTAATATGACAAGGTAGTTTGTTATACAATTTTGGTGCCATTGCATATACACTTTTATAAGCAAAAGCAGTTTTCATGATTATTGTTTTCAACTTATCTGAGCGACGTTGACTTTCTACATGACTAAACAAATGTATATTGATTTTTACAAACATCAGAACCTCATAAATATACAGTGAAGGTACTGTCAGAATACTTAAATCCCTAAAGTGTGGCTTACATGTATCTGTTGTTCTTAATTTGCAGATGGCTCGGATACATCTTTTTTCTGCCAAAAGCACGGAGGATATATTTGAAGCGTTACCCCAGAATATAAGTCCATACCTCAATGTGGAGGCTACATAACCGGGATATGCCGTTAAGAGGGCTGTTTTGTTTGCAATTTTCCCTAGCATATATAGGGCATAAGAGAATCGGCAAAGTTTCAAACAAACACTATCAATTTGAGTTTTCCATGACAAATCATTGTCAATGTGCAATCCTAAAAACTTTATAAATGTAATATACAGATAAACCTTCCGGAATCAATCAACTTAGCCTTCGCAGTCCACTGCTGGACATAGGCCTCTTTCAGGCTGCGCCACAACACCCTCTCCTCTGCCTTCCGCATCCAATCTGTCCCAGCCACCTTTTTGAGATCGTCCACCTTTTGGAGGGCGTCCCACACTACGCTTGCCGATACGAGTTCTCCACTCCAGTCCATCTTTACGGATTTTGATGCCGTTTTTACCATAATTTATAGAATTTAGTCCGTAAATTCTCTAAATTATGGTAAAAACGGCATCAAAATCCGTTGTATAGTTTAGAAGAACAACGTTGTTACACAGACACGAGACACGAAAAGAGAAGTTAATTTATATTAATATGTAAATAAAATAAAAAATAAAATAAAATTCATTTAATTCAGGCAAGACCCATATTTACATAAAATTGAAATTAAAATATCACAATGCCTACTGCCACAGAATAAAATTTCTCTAAATAAAATGCCTCTGAATAAAATTTCAATGTCTACAAATAAAATAAATTAACGAAAACAATTTCAATTGGTAATGATATAGAAGTTGTTTGATTTAAGATTGACATACCTGCATAATGTATCAAAGTTTTTCCAGAACAGTTGATGAGCAAAATACGTTGTTAACAGAAAGGTGTTTTGACTAGCATTTTGTATTCCTTTTATTATAATATAACACTATCACTGTAGCCACCCAAATTCATAGTTCAATAATTGGTTCCATATCCTGAAATAGTCCTAAATCAACCGAGGGGTCCTTGGATGTCCACTTGCATAGTGCGTAGAGAGATAATCGTTGGTTACTTGCATAGTGTGTACAGAGATAATCGTTGGTTACTTGTATAGTGCGTAGCGAGATAATCGTTGGTTACTTGCATAGTGCGGACAGAGATAGTCGTTGGTTGATGCCTCATTTCATTGAAAGCGTCTAACGGGTCGATGGACGGACAAGTTGGCTTCGGCCTCTCGTTCATCTTCCAAAGGTCCAGGACCCCAGGGTCCCGAAATATGTCTCACTGTGATATCTGGAAAATATTGCTATTGACTTTCATTGCATTCGATTTTAATAGGTATTTATGTCACTATAAAAACTACATCTCTTACAAAACTTCCTGATTTCCACCAACCATGAAGTCGGAAGTTATATTTCAATCAAAGTCTTTTAAAAGAAGAAAGTGCATTATCATCAATCTTTTTTGTCGTCGCCAATAAAACATTTTTCTGTTACAAAAAGGTAGTTTGCAATATTAGCATCTCCTTTGACCATATTCAGGGTTACTTATTTAAAAAAAGAACCTAACACGGAAAAAACAATTTCTTACTACAGCACATTAAAGCGATTTCATTAAGACTTACTGACTTTATACAGTAAGAAGAATTGTTTGTAAAACAGTAAAAGACAAAACGGTAACTTTTAAAAGTTACCGTTTTGTCTTTTACTATTTACTGAAAAAAAACAACAAAAAAGGAAAACCACCATTACTGTAATTTGTGTGTGTGTACTGTGTGTGTATGTGTACTGCATTTCAATGGTTTGAACGATATCACCAAATTTTGTGACCTTTTAGCTACTCAAAACGTTAAAGTTTACTGTCGTGACCGTAACATTTTGCTTCAAGCTTTAACTGTTTTCGGATCAGTAAAAAATACTGTTTCTAACGTTAGGCTCATATGGAACTGTTTAAAGCAGTTCAGATTAATGTTTTTTTTTTCATTTTTATTGACTGCTTATTTCTTTCAGTGTAACATGAAGTGAACGAAATAGGTTATGAAAAAGATTCAGTAAATGCAAACTTTTTCGTGGCAGCAATGAGGTTTTCAACACACAGATTTTTTACAGTGGTATGCTAGGCTGGCTTTACATATAGATATGGATTTGGTATTCTACACATAATTAATTGCCATTTGACCTTCACAAATAAACAATTAGGGATATTAATATCCTCAAACAGCTCCGTCATACTTTCGGGCTCCTAAATAGGTACCCACCATGACGGTAATAGTAATTCGTATAGCTACCAGGACTGATGGACTACGAGGAGATTTTGACATGTTATGAGCGCTCCAATAGTTACGTGCCCGAATAAATCACCACAAAATGGATAATACAACCTTTGCTATGCTATCCAGGTAGCTCCCATCAAAACTACGATTAATCAGTGCAGAATAATTTACTAACCCCGAGCTCAATTCCAAGGGTCTCATGTTCGAGCGCTTAAGTTGAAAGATCAGACCTCAAAATAAGTTCACTTACCCTTATAAATTATTGTTAATTACTTCTCTTGTTAGGTTAGCAAGTACAATCGTTGGAATTTGGGGATTACTAAAATGAAAATCGGCTTACTAAAGATTAAATATGAATTTGCGTTCGGTGGCTTTGAGCGTCGCCCTGGTTGAAAAGACACGGCGGGAAGATTAGTGGAATCAGAGCAATGTGATATTTGAAGATTTAGGGTCGTATGACTATGTATCTACGTATCTTATTGCTTGGATGATGCGTGGTACAAATGAAAGGATACACGAGCCTTTATTCAGGTGAGAAACAAAATTTAAATTTACATTTGCACTCGAGTGTTACCGAATAGATTATGCGTAGGTACAAAGGAGACTTAAGAACTTGAGCTGGATCTAATGGATACTTCAGTAGCAGAAAATGATAAAGAAGTTATATAATATTAGCTTCTGCCCGCCACTTCTTCAGCATGAAGTTTCTTGTTCCCCTGACACATCGCGTCGCATCGCATCGCCTGCCCGCGCTGTCACTTCGTTTTTGCTTAGCCTTTTTTCTGACTTTTTTCTTTTTGGTCAGCTCCTAAGGGTCATAGCGTTATGTTAAATAATAAGCCTATAGAAGCTTTCCTCAAGAATTATTGAGCTACCTTATGCAAAAATATTTTTTTCAATTCCAACGGGTAGTTCCAGAGATTACCGCCTAATAGAAACTTACAAACATACCTGTATATAATATTAGTATAGATACGTAAAAGAAACCTATCAGACATTTTAAAATGTGAATTGAGCCTAATGTTTTTTCATCAAAATTGAATCCTAGTTGAAGATATTTCCACCCAAACCTTTCACTACATTAAAAGACATCATAAATACCATCTCCTAATACCATCTCAACAATCTTAAGCCGCTAATTACAAGTAAAAGCACCCAATTAACAACAATTGCCGACAAAAATACCATAAAGTATAATTATTGACCGCGAAAGCTCCTGACTTAAGCCAGGGTACTGAATACGTCAGAAACAAGACCCGAACCGACTTCAGACCATATAATCCCTCGTTTAGAATTAAAATTTCCTGTGGGAGGGGTGAGGGGGGGACCTCGACAATACGTGATAATTACGAGTTTTAATAAAATTAAATACGAACTTTTTGTACGGAAGCTTAAATGGTGGTAAAAAGATTCGGATTCCATTTAATGTCGCTCGGAAATCTTCGGTGAATGTATGTTATTTGATTTTTGGAATATCGATACGGTGAATAAGGTGTCATGTAAAGATGGATGTAATTTTTATTTGAAGTTATTTGTTTGATCTCATTCAGCAAATGTGATTTTGTTCCTCTTCATTTTGGACATGTTTCAATGACCACTTTATTTTAAAAGGAGGTTTTTCCGAAAACAACTTTTTTTTAGAGGATGGGAAATCATATAAAATAAACCCTCCAGCTCTGGGTGAAGCAAAAGGGAGTGTCAGATTCTTACTGACTAAAACCCACCCGTGATACTTCCTTAGCCCTTTATGTTCCGGGCCAGCGGTAACCCATTCGGACAATCCCGCTGACCCGGCAGGCTTCGGCCCTTCACTTGATGCTGACATCGCTTTGAGGTGCGCGTGGAACTCGTACGCGCCGTCCGGCACGGGCCTGGTCCTGATCGGACGGTGAGCTACCCATTACTCTCCGCCCGCAGGCCCGCGCCTACGGTGGCCGGGAGTCGTCGCGCGGCTCCCGACACCCGGAGCGTCTCCCGCAGCGGCTGGGACGGGAGGCTCTCTCCCTCAGCCGTCCCGCCTCCTCCGCTCAGCCGTTCCGCCGCCTCCTCCAAAAACATCTTCTATATCTATTTGTTATTTTGCCTTTGAGCACAGAAACTCGTTCAGTAATTCAACGATTACCATTAAGTATTTTGTTAAGGTAGATAATATGGTGAAATTAATGATAAAATATATATGTTTTATTCTAAATATTAGAAGTTTACTTTTGGCTTGTGGCTAAGTAATAACAGCCGCACGGGTCGATCGATCAGGTTAAGCTACGCTTGCCGCGGTTGGTCCGGGGATGGGTGACCATCTTCACAAAACAAAGAACTCTCCGTGCCTCGGAAAGCACGTTAAGCCGTTGGTCCCGGCTGTCATTCGTGGATCTTTGACAGTCGTTACGGGTCGGCAGTAGCCCGAAAGTCTGATAACCAGTCTTACCAAGGGGTATCGTATTACCCAGTAACTGGGTTGTTGGGTTGTGGAGGTCAGATAGGCAGTCGCTCCATGTAAAATACTGATATTTAGCTGCATCTGGTGAGACTCGAAGCCGACCCCAAGATAGTTGGGAAAAGGCTATGCAAATCATGATACGTTTACCTTAGACATTACTGACATCGCTAAAAGAGAATATTGTGAGGAAACCAGGACTAATGTCTAGTTAATTTAAGTCTGAAATCGCCAACTCACCGTGAGTAAACTTGGTAATTAATGCTCGTGCCTTCTCTGTCTGAGAAAAAGCCGTGCAGTGGCACAGTAAACAGTGGCGCGGCCAGTGGAACAATAACAGGCTAGTACTAAGATATAATATCCATCATCATCTGCCTAACTACTAAGATGTAATATTATTAATCACAAACATCAGCCTCATGCAAGATGGCCGCTGGGCAAAAATCTCCACACAATATGTGCCTGAAGATGGACGCCCGCCGTCGCCGAGGCCTGCCCAGATAGAGATGGCAAGATGACTTGGACGCGTACCTTGAAGGTTGGTTCGAGGTGGTGCCGGATAAGGGTTTCTGGGAGGATTTGAGGGGGGACTTTGTCCAGTAGTAGAAACTATAAGCTACCAAAAAACAAAAACAAAGCAATAGAAGGAAAATGTTTCTTCCACAGATTTAGATACACGTGGATAACGCAAGAGCGACTACTTCGCGTGCCTAGCTTACGTAAAAAAATCGTAAGCCGGCACTTTAGCGCTCAGTCCTGTGTACTGCTGGCTGGGTGAGCGTGAGACGCTGGCGTTAGGCCCCGGAGGTGGGGCGAGACGGGTGCAGCACGCGGCGGCGTCTTTGAATCGATTTGATTTTCCCATCACTAAATAGTGCTTGTGACGTTTTGCGAAGCTTGGTTTTCATACAGATCGTGATACATGCGTTATCTAGGTCTATGTATACCTGGGGTTCGTCACACGACAAAAGAACAGAAAAAATCTTATCTTAAGGCTATTTTATATCTAACATAACTTATCTCTCAGATACGACTAATCACCATCATTCATCCATGATTTCCCGTAACATCGCGATAGAACATCAAAGGTACCAACATATAATCAAGTACTTCTTTATCTCTGTATCGTCTTATCACTGTCAGAATCTTCACAGTTCCCAAGCGCTCCTATATTTCATTGTAATAGCTTTCCTAAGGACATGACAATAATTTATAGCCAGTAAATTGAATTTCTATCGTTTGAAAATCTATCGTGCAATGGTGCTTGTAACTTTGTGCTTTACTCGAGTATTCTAATTTGTTTATTTACATATTAGATCAATTGATCTTGTCGTTAGAGACAATGTGTGGAATCAATGTTGTTTTTTTTAGTAAGAGTATCTGTAAAATTAGAGGAATTTGAAAAGAATTTATATTAACTGATGTCGCTGTCATCGTCACCGTTGTCGTGTCGGACCGTTGACCTTGTGAAGGGAATCCACTGGATGCGGGAAGCACAGAACTAAAGTGAAAGTGCGTTGGCTGCACACCCCTACCCTATTTTTAAGTTAAACAAATATTAACTTTGATCCAATGACAATTAAGTTGATTTCAGAGTGACTAGCACTATTGACAAAGTTATAGAAATGTTTGAAGTTGTAGCGTAAACTGAACTTTATTGTGTAGGAATTAAAGTTATTTTTCCATTAATTCCTAATTGTTTACATTATTGGCAAATAAATCTCGAATGCACGGTAGTCGAAGTGGCGGTGATTGGAGGAGGCCTATGTCCATCGATGAACGTCTTTTGGCTTAAATGAAGATGTCGTTAGATGACAGAGATATGAGAAACAGGGTGTAAAGTTTGCTCATACTCTATAGAAAAGGGAGGATCCTCCGACCAGACGGGTGTTGTGTCTGGCGGGCAACTGCCTGACGATCGATGTCGTGATGACACGTGCTATTTGCGTGACGTCAGTGTGATGATTAGTTTGCAATGTAGACACTTGAAGTCGTGGACGAGTATGTTTACCTATACAAACTGTTCAGTTAGGTAGGTCTTACTTCGAGAAAGAGGTCAATCATCGAATCCGACTCGGCTGGGTGTTCGAGAAGCTACGCAATATCTTCTCGTCCCACATACCGCAGTGTCTCAAGACGAAAGTCTTTGATCAGTGTGTGTTGCCAGTGACTTACGGCACTGAAACGTGGTCGCTCACAATGGGCCATATAAAAAGGCAAAAAAATCACCCAAAGGGCAATGGAGAGGGCTATGCTTGGAGTTTCGCTGCGTGATCGAATCAGGAATGAGGAGATCCGCAGGAGAACCAAGGTAACCGACATAGCCCGGAGAATTGCCAGATTTAAGTGGCAGTGGGCAGTGCTCGCAGAACAGATGGCCGATGGAACCGAAAGGTTCTGGAGTGGCGACCGCGTACCGGAAGACGTAGCATTGGAAGGCCTCTCACAATGTGGTCCGACCCGTTGGATGCGAGAAGCACAGAACCGGTCGAAGTGGAGGTGCTTGGGGGAGGCCTATGTCCAGCAGTGGACGTCTTTCGGCTGAAAAATGATGACGATTATGAATGTAGATAAACAACCCTAGCAGCAGCTGAATTTTGGGCCAAAGATGTTTGAACTTTTTGCCATCGATACGCGAAGACGAAGAAAATTTCGAACTATTTTTGCTGATCAGCACTTCAGTATCGTAAGCGATGCCGGCCAAATATTAAACAAGATAATTTATGTATAGCAACGTTTGAATTTCCACCCTCTTTGTATAATTAAGGCGGCCTGTTTTGACGCACATTTTCAAGTTAACCAACAAATTTGAATGGACCTTTTATTTAATTGGTTAGCATAAATAACGGGACATCTTGAAATTAGTAAGGTTGGAATCATTCAGTTTGTTTGTATTGCTATTTGTTCTGAAATTAATATTATCACAAAATAAATTATGACTGCAAGCCCCACGTGGAAAAAAAGTCACGTTAGTTTTAGAAGACGAATTACAACGTTATATATGTATTTTACTTAGGGTTGATTTTTCAATCATCTGATAACTTTATTCGAGGAATAATTTTGAAATTCTGACAGTTATTTCATACAAAAACTGTCAAATAATTTTATTCCTCGAATAAAAGTTATCTGGCGAAGGCAAAATCTGCCCTTAGTAACAAAAGAAAAAAATCTTTCAAAAACACTGTCACGATTCTACAGAAATGTTACAAAAAGCCCTCAAAACCCTTCATCAAAGTTTATTACCTTACATCCCGGAAACTCAGCTGTAATCCTTAATCAAATAAAATATTATCATTGTCCTATATCTACAGGGGACTCGGCAGTAAACGTTTTCACCGAAAACACGAAAGCCGAATGTAAGCGTAATGCCTATGGAATTAAGTACGCCTCTGTAGATTTATGTGCTTGAAGTAAAAAATTAAAATAATAAAAAAAAAAAAATAATGTGACTAATAAAAAGGAGGATTTTATGTAAAAAACTAGCAACCCACGGTTTTTACAATATCAAAAAATAACTAGATTTTTTTAATGGAAGTTTAATATTAATCTAATAAACACCCTGAACCCTGAACCTTTCAGCAAAATTCTTCTCTTAATGATAGTAAAAACAGCATCAATATCCGTTGTGTAGTTTAGAAGAAGAACGCGGCGCACACACACACACAGCCAGACAAAAAAAGCGACTTTAATCTACAGTGTGTGCCATAAATAGTGGTCCACCGTTAAAGATTCCATATACCAGATAACTTACTATAAACATATTACAATTTTAACCATTTTAATGTAATTTTTTTTTTACAAAAATCGCTCTTGAATTTGCACGATATATTAAAAATTAGGGTTAAAATAGAGAAGGTCTAACTTTTTCTTTAAAACCTCTTTTACATAAAGAACTATAATTTTACACAATAGCTCTAGTACTTAGCAGTAATTAACAGAAATCAAAATGAAAATTTGTGGTTTTTGTTGAAACTACAACCAAATTTGTAACAAAAGGTAGAAATTTCGTAAATAAAAAACAAAAATAATATATCTTAAAACATATCCTAAAAAACAAAAATAAAAAATGTCCGAAAGAACGCTAAGCAAAAACGAAGTATTAGCGCGGGCATATGATGCAACACGACGGGGTGGGTCGCGGGAACAATAAATTTCACGCGGACGAAGTCACGGGTAGAAATTAGTTTATAATACGTATAGACGTATCTATCCATACTAATCCTTAATATAATAATTATATAAATTCGAAAGTAACTCTGTCTGTCTGTCTGACTGTCTGTATGTTACCTTTTCACGCCTAAACCATTGAACGGATTTCGATAAAATTTGGCAGAGCGATAGATTGCATCCCAGAGAGGATATAACATAGTTTTTATCGACATACCTCGCGGGTGAAGCCGCGGGCGGAAGCTAGTCCATATTATAAATTAAAGTCGCTTTTCGTGACTGTCCAATATCAAATTTTGTCTGCTTCAAAATAGTTTTTTATATAAAATTGTGTTACTGATGTGTATGCACGGCGCAAGGGGACTGCCGACCGATTTATATTGGATTCTTACGCCTCAAATGCTGCACAAAGGAATCACGAATTTGGTACACATTCTAGGGAACCCTTTATCGAATGACAATAGGGTTTTCACGACAAAAATTGAAAAATTTAAAGGCTGCGGTTGTAATGTGGCTATTTTATTTTATGATAGAATGCAAAATACGCTGTCTGAATGGAATAAAACCGGAGGGATCTTTTTCGTAGTTTTAAGAACGTTCACGGTCCGATCTGTCTCAATCTGTCAAAACTACAATGCGCGCCACGTAAGAAGAGACTTGACCCCGCCTCCCCCGCTCTTTCCGCCGCCCCTATGACGTCCGGTCCCGTCCCGCACTCAGACCTCATACCGCTAAAGATACCTAAAATCGTGTACTGCGCAAGTCAAACCACGTGGTGTGTCAAGTCTCATCTTTCATGGCACGCATTGTACCTATAATTTCCCTACATTTTTGGCATTGATTGTCGCTGAGATGAAAATGCTACTAGATTTACGGGATACGGGAATACAGAACAACACAGAGATGATAATACCAAAATTGAAAATATTCGAAAAGCCGAACATCGTATTAACAGCAAATGACTGACAAATTGTAAGCCATCCATCGCTTTCCATCAGGAGTGATCGAGGTCAAGTGTGAGCCCAAACAGAAAAAAAATAAATTGCTTGCACTGACTGGACTGGTCCACTCAAACCTGTGTGGGCTCTTTACTCAAATGATCAATTCAGGCATTAATCTACATTGTCCTCACATGATCTGACCAAGATTATGTCTGGACTATAAAAGGTTTTTTCGCAGGGGTACCTACTCAGATAGAAAATGTCGACTCCCACCCGCTTATAATTTTTTTTTTCTTAATATGACTTGCAAAAGGGATTCCGATATAGTATTTACAGAATAAACAATTTAATTTCAAAAGATAAGTAAGTTAAATATCTAAATTCTATACTTAGAATTTACAAGCATTTTCAAACACACAATAACAACAACAATAATACACAATAATAATTATTGTTAATAGGTAATAATTATTTATTATTATTATTATTTTATTTTCAATATTTTTTTTTATATTTTTTAAAAAATTTTTAACAACAATAATTTTTACTAATAAGTACAGTTATCATCATCTGCCTAGCCTTTTCCCAAGTATGTCGGGGTCGGCTTCCAGTCTGACCGGATGCAGCTGAATACCAGTAAGTAGTGTACATGGAGCTACTGCCCATGCCTACTGATTGGGTAATACGATACGCGTTGGTAAGACTGGTGGTTGTCAGACTTTTGGGCTACTGACGACCCGTAACGACTGTCAAAGATCCACGAATGATAGCCAGCACCAACGGCTTAACGTGCTTTCGGAGGCACGGAGGACTCTCGGTATGTAAAGATGGTCACCCATCCATAGACTAACCGCGGCAAGCGTAGCTTAACCTGATCGATCGACCTGTGCGGCTGTTATTATTTAGCCACTGGCCCTCCTTAACTCTTAAAACAGAAAAAGTTTATTAACACAGTTAATCTCTACTGCCTTATATTGAAAACATCCAAACAGTGTTGTTCAGTTTGTCCAAATAAAAAGCAGAAAAATATCATTATAATATTGTTTGAAACTAAATAGAATTATAGTTTATTTCTTTCATAACGCCAGTGTTCAACGTTTGATAATCTGATCGCTGTTCCGGTCAGTTTTGAATCACAATCAATTTCGTTGATAGCTAAAGCAGTTAGCCGCTGTTATTTGCTAATGAATTCCGCAATGGAATTGTGTTTGTCTATCACAGATAACTCATTTATGATAATCCGTTAGTGTTTGTTCATTGATGCAAAATGGTGATGTGAGGTTGTTTATATTTTGAATATTATATTTCTAAAACATTTTAGACAGTAGTTGCGGTGGTCAAAAGCCCGAAATTCTGGCAACCAGTCTTACCAAAGGGTATCGTATTACCCAGTACATAACTGGTTTTTAGAGGTCAGATAGGCAGTCGCTCCATGTAAAATGCTGGTATGCAGTTGTTCCGGTTAGACTGGGAGCCGACTCTAATATATATAGTTGGGAAAAAGCAAGGCAGATTGATTGATTTCTAAAATAATGTTTTTTGACTAGAATAGAATATTCATTTATTTGCTCAGAATGTAGGTAGTTACAATAAGGTGGTTACATTAATGTTAAAGAATCCTTGTACATTCTACCATTTTGGCATATAAACATTGATACACAATTAAAATTTATCAGCTAGAAAATCCGATACGGAGTAGTAACATTTATTTAATAGAAGTACAGTTATTTTCTTATTGAAAGTTGTAACTGGTTCCTCGTTCATTGAATTAAGAATGTGGTTAAAAATAGCCGTTACCATACCAAAAACTCTTTTCTTCAACAAAGCAGTCCTATAACCACTTGTGCGTAACAGTAACACGTTTTTGTCGTCTACCCTATAATGTGGGGTATCGTTGGACAGGTCTTTCAAAAATATTTGTTTGTGAAAACCATTTTTCGATTCAGGGATCCGTTTGTGGAATATTAAGCTTTATGTGATAATTTTTGTTAGAGTCAAGTCCTCCCCCCCCTTGCGAGCTAGATACGAGTATATATATAACGAAATTAAAAGGAAAACTATCACCGCTAAGTGAGATTTACAAGTTTACTAGTAATAGTCGACCAACTTAAATTTGCAGTTGAAATGTATGGGAGAACATGATTTTCTACTAAAATGTTAAGTTTGTTCTTGGGATAAATTCATTCCGACTACGGAACCCTTCATTGTTCGTGGTCCGACACGCACTTGGCCGGTTTTTAGCTTAAGTTGTTTCTACTTTCTTATATCTTCCGCCTGTACAACGGCTGTCGCAATGTCTGAAATTATTGAAGCTTCAATTTTATATTCAGTCACTCTTTTTCTACCGAAAATATTTACACCCTTGCATGGTTTCTGTATATAGATATATTTTTCAAACATTCGTCAAAACATCTTCATTTGTATTCTTGCCTCATCTTTTCGTGCCCCGCATTTGTCCCAACTGTACCAGAAATGGTACAAAACAACCAGAACTGCACTTCAAACATACATACACGAGTATGAATAACAAAACATTATCCTATCCGTATTCAAGACGTCGCCGCCGCATAGTTCTCAGGAAGTCTGTCTATGACATCATCTGCGAGATCCGCACGACATGGACCGGTTCATTTGATTTCCGGTATCGGTCCTCGAGACTCACTGATGTTGGAATATAATGTGACTCACACATACATACATGTCTTTATTTGTGTTGAGCGAGGGTGTAGTTTGTAAATAGCGGACTTTGTAAATAGGTATTTGCGCCGGGTGTTACTAGATGGCGTTGGGGGTAGCGAATCGAACGGGGTTATTATATTTCTTCTTTTGTCGCTGTAGGTTTACGAATTTAATGTAGCGTAGGTTTTGGACACAATACACTATAGAATAATGATAGTGTCCTTTTAAACAGTTCTCTATAAATAGAAATGAATAAGTTTTACGTGAACGTCCCTACGCGTATTATATTGACGATGAAACTTTTTATTTCACAGGATTTCCTAGAATTTCTACTATGACATTATTGAACTGTAAAAAAGGAAGCTTGAGCTATAGGTAAACAACATCATGTTATTTTAAAACCGCTTCTATAAAGGTATTTTGTCATTATCAAAATTATCCCACATAAAAAGCAATAAACCAAAATTATATGAAAACATATCAAAGACTCTCATTTCGAAATTCTTTGAGAAAAAATATTCATAATTTCAAGATCTCTTTTTATTCAAAGGCATCGTAAAGAGCAATACTTTATTGGAAAAGCGAAGGAAAAAAATATCCATATTTGTTCAATAGCAATCCAATCGAAGGGGGAAGGTTGAATGTCACAGGTCGAGAGAACCGTTTAACCCTATGAGAATTTGTCTTCCCTTTCTGATATAGGCTTTATGACCTATCGGCTGCGACGTGTTTTTGTTAATAAACCAGGCTATGTGGATGTAGGTCAAAACTATTTCGCTCTATTTGCCTTTTTGAAGACGGTTTAGGATTAATAAATATTTTTGAAGATTCGCTGCTTTGCTAATCACAATAATAATATAAAGGCGAAAGTTTGAGAGTATGTGTTTGTATGTATGTTGATTCTTCACGCTCAAACGGCTGAACCAATTTTGATAAAATTTGGTAAGAAGGTAGCTGACATCCTGGATTAACATAAATAGGCTACTTTTTGTCCCGATATCAAAACTTATGCGGGTGAAACCGCGGGGCACAGCTAGTACATAATAATGCACAGTTGACGGTGTGATACCCCCGTGCCTCGGAAAGCACGTTAAGCTGTTGGTCCTGAGCTGCGCCTGAACTCTCAGATGGGATTGCCATCCCATCGGACTATGAGAGTGAGGGAAGAGGGAGTGCACCTGTGTCTGCGCGCACACTTGTGCACTATAATATCTCCCGCGCCGAAGGCTAATAGTGTCCGTTGAGATTGGCCGCCGTGATCGAAATACGGTCTGGACGAGTTTTTATTTTTCGTGCTTGTCCAGATTGGCAGCGTGGGGCGGGGAGCGGTGCGGGTGCGGGTACGCGCGCGATCTGACTGTCCGCAGTCGAGCGCGGCTGCGTTCTGCATGTGTCCAGTGTTTGTCAAAATATAATATGGATGAAGAAGACTTATTTTTACTAGGAAAAATCTCGAACTAGCTTAAGAACCCCGGTCTCCGCGCGGGCCGCCCGCGCACCCACCGCAGCCACTTGCATGACCGAGCTATGGCGTGAGTTGCCCGCGCGCTTCCAGCGCCGTGCAGCCCGCGCCACTCACCGCACCCGCGTGCCCACTATGGACACTCAAATGAAGTTCTTATGTTTGAGTAGGCCGCGTCGCGCCCGGAAGCGCTTCCAATCTGGCCAAGTACTTATACATAAAGTATGATCAACTAAATTTTTGAAAAAAAAAATAACGACGGGTTGCACTCCGGGAGTGCCGGCAGAAGTGAAAATTTGAATATTATTATATATTCAATTTCCATATTTTAAGCACTTTATATACACGAATTTTACGAATACATAGCAGTGTGGCCACTACACAGACAGTCAAGCCATCAGCTGTCACCATCCATGGATGCGCGTGGCACGCTGTAACATAAACACACACGAACATTCGCGCAAGCGCCTTGCGCCGCCTAAACGAAACAGCAGGCGCAGTCATACATTTTCGCCGCGCCGTAGAAAGAGAGGGGGATACTTCCTCTCCTACGCCGTGCCGGCTGTCTAATCTCCATCCGTCTTACGAATTTTCGATCAGGTCACGTGTCCTGTCGCGAGTTTAACACTTTTTACCCATTACAAAAAAAGTGTACAACGCCGCTAAAGAAGTTTTCACTTCAAAAATTGTTGGTTAACATTGCCAGTTATCTTCTGGAAATGGTTAGCAAATATGTTAAACAGAGGCCCTAGCGCGAATGCACGAAGTAAACGTTACGTAAATTCGAACGATTTTTGACTCGAATATACAACTGACCTCATTTTGGTTTAAATTTATACAGCTAGCACAATACAAATCAGCCAAAGATATGAATAAATTCAGCAAACTTAAAAAATATGATGTGCTAAAAAGATGCAAACTAAGTATTGTTTTAATTTAAAAAAGGTTTTACGTTACCGCTACTCCTCCGCGCTTTCCCAAGATACCTACCTAAGCTCATGCTTAGGGTAACATTCTCATGAATGTTATACTCTTAAAGATACCGAGACCCTTGAGCCATCTCATGTTCCTAGCACGGCGGGCTGTGCTAGCGCCGCTGCTGCGGCTACTGAGACCCTCAAGCGGTGCAAATACTGTAACCTTTTGGGCAATTACAGCTTTGAGCCGTTTGGGGTCGAAACGGGTCATGGGGCCCGAGTGCGCGTCTCCTTTTTAAGGAAATTTCTCGCTGACTGGCTGGCGACGCTTCACGCGACCAGAGGGCTGGGTCGTACTTTGGCCAAAGAATTAGCATTGCCATTCAACATGGCAATGCTGCCAGTCTTCTGGGCACGTTTCCGGATGACAGCGATGCGGACGAGTACTTCGACGCCTAATTTGTCGTTTATTTTTGTTTTTATTTGTATAGTAAGTTAGTAAGTCATTTAATTTAGTATCTAGTGTAAATAGCTTGTAATAAAATAAGTTAATTGTATATTTCTCTCAAAGATAATCTTGGTCAATAAATACTTTTATATCTAAATATTAGAAGGTACAGTAAGAATATCTTCGTGTAAACTTAAAGCCATTTCTATGACTTCCACAGTCAGCTTTCACTAATCTCCAATAATTCTTAATTTCGCTCCACCCGGGAAACCAGCGTATCTCCCTAGCTTGTCTTAACATTTGAAAGAATTCCACCGAAATGGCACTATGCCAAGTATGATAACAGAAATATATGGCCAGTCAGATGACATATAATATAATGTAAGCCTGTTTCTGATATTAACACAACAGGAATTTGTATGAGACGTTATTTGATTACGAGAACTGAATTGAAAAGACTGATTGAAGGGAAAAGGGAATTTTCCAAATTGGGTGTAGGAAGATTTCCAAAATTTTCGGTTCTTGTAAATATTGAGACGTAATTTATGATATTTTGAGAATATGGTATATAGAGGCGGAGCGATCCAAATGTCACCAGGTATTTTTTTAGAACTGTAAAGGATATAATTATGGTGTATGTTTGTCTAACAGAATTCGATATTAAGCCATTAATTTAAGTACTTTCTGGGCCAACTAAAATAATGACATTAACAGTTGAAATAACTGAAAACATTGCGCTTTTAAGGGTGTTTATTCTCTAGGTTGCCGTGCAGCAGTATTATGATCGGTATAATATTGCAGAATCCTAACTTCCTAAATCCTAATCCTAAATCTAACTAATATTATAAATGCGAAAGTGAGTTTGTTTATTTGTTACCTTTTCCTGCCTAAACCACTGAATCGATCAACCTGAAATTTTGCATATACGTTGTCAGGTGTACAGAAACGGACATAGGGAACCTTTCATCCCGAAAAAAAGTGCTGTTCCCGAGGAAAACAACAATAATGTTATTATGATAATAGATGGCGCCACGTGTCTTTCGAACGGGATCGACAATTATGCGTGTGAAACCGCGGGGCGCTGCTAGTAATATTATAAATGCGAAACTAAATTTGTTTGTTAAGCTTTCACGCTAAAACGCTAAAACGGATTTAGATGAAATTTGGCACATGGATAAACCATGACCTGAAGAAGGACATAGGCTTCCTTTCATCCTGGATCGCAGACGAAGTAGCGGGCAACAGCTAGAAATTGCATAAAAATCAAGAAAACAAGCCGCAAACGAAGTAAGGTAATGAGAGAAGTAAAAAGTAGTGGTTCAGAATGAGTCTTATAAAAATCTATAATTACGAAATAATAGACCTTTTGCAATATCATTAAGACTAAATACCTGAAGGTTGCCTGGAAGAGATCGCAGAAAGCGATATGGCCACCCATTTTATGTTTTGTAGTGATAATGGTTTTTTTGAAGTGAAAACTTCTTTAGCGGCTTTGTACACTTTTTTTTGTAATGGGTAAAAAAATGTTAAACTCGCGTCAGGACACGCGACCAGCAGGTCGATTCTGTAAAATTCTCACCGTGAAAACTTAGGTGAAGTGAGTTTGTTTTTGCTAGGAATTGACACTATTGACAGCTCACTCTACGCTCACTTCACCTAAGTTTTCACGGTGACATGCTTACAGAATCGCACTACTGATTGAAAATTCGTAAGACGGATGGCCGTAGCCGGTACCGCGCGTGTTTTGTTTATAAGACGATTCACAAAATACACACGTAATTGTTCAAGTTTCCACTTCTGTCGGCACTCCCGGAGTGCCACTGTTTTTTTTTGTTATGTATATTCTGGTGTACAATAAAGTACATCATCATTCTCCTGCTCTTATCCCAATTTATTTGAGGTCAGCGCAACATGGCTTTTTCTTCCATACTTCTCTATTTGTCGTCATCTTGGTAGTCACCCCCTTTCTAACCATATCATCGTTCACACATTCCATCCATCGTTTCTTCCCATATTATATATAAATAATAGCCGATTTATTCTGTCTAAATATCACCGTAAAAACTTGGGAGAAATGAGCCTAAAGTGAGTTGTCAATAGTGTCAATCTCTAGCATCTGAAGGCTAATTTACCGTTATTAAAAATGTTTAAAATCTAGTTGCAATCCCATCTCAGCGACGATCATTGTCAAAAATTATATATGTATATATATTTGACAGATTGGGACTGATATTGGAATGCCAACGTTTTTAAAAATACGAGAGTTGCCCCTCAGGTAAAATTATATCTCACTTCAAGATTAAACGTTCTTAAAAATGGAAATTGGCCCTCAGGTGAAATTATAGCTCACTTCAAGTTCACTTCTATGTTTTCACGGTAAGATTTTTACAGAATAGACCGGCAGACAACAATTACATTGTCACAGAAAACACAAAAAACGAAAAAATTTAAGACATTTCCATTATCTCTTCACTCCACAAAAACAGCACGTTAATACGGATATCTGGAATAATCCACAATGGAACAGCGTAAAGCACATTCAAACTTTAAAATATACATAGAGAAATCTACGGCGGACGACATCGTAGTATAAATCTTTGTTAAAACCAACACAGACGAAGTTTATGCAACCGGCGGTTATCTTACGGGCGGGCAACGAGCGAGTCTGCGCGGAATTACACTGTATGAACCAATCAAGGAAACACGAGATTTAGGATTTTATGGTCGAATTGTTTGGTTGAATAGAGCCCGATTGTAGAAAATGAAGCTATCATGTGGTGTATTTGTGTGTTGTTGGGGTGGAATAACTTTGATTGGTTAATAGATAGATAATGTAGATAGATAAATCGTTTATTTGTGCGCACAAAAGACATAACATACAAAAGCACGATGAGGTCATAGCTAATTACATGAATGTCAGGAAATAGCTACAAGGTGCCAATATACAAAAAGAAGAAAATAAAAAAAAGACATTTTGTGATAACGCTATTAGTTATGGCACACTTTAAAATAATGAAATAACGAACATAAAAAACGCGATGTGGGTCTAAAGGTTGCACCAAATGGGTTTGATAAATGGTTCAATTTAGAGATAAATTTTAACTAGGTACTTTAAAATTCATCTGTGAATGCGTTGTTTATAATTTCATTTTGATTAAAAGAACGCCTGTAACGAATAAAGTGAAAGGGCTCTTAAATCAAGCCATCCTGTATTTTTTGTTCAACGGTCCATGACTATTTAAATTTAAATTCGGTACAATGATACCCAGTATGCCAGCTTCAAAAATGCATCAAAACTTTTTCTTTGACATCATTGTTTTCATGGTTTTAGGTCTTTATAATACCTTACACGGTGGAATGATTTAGGGTGTCTGGGAGTATAGAGTCTAGCTGTGATAGATGGCAAATTATAGACCAGCACAAATACACTAATATACCATAATGATGGATATTCAAAAAGTTTACGTAGAAATACAGCGACATCAAATATTTTTGATTTTCGTGGACCAGACTAATGCGAGTTTAATTCGAGAAACGAACGAAGACATGGAGAACACGAATCTTTGCATAATGAATAAAGGTACAAACGTTAAAATAAGATGAAACGAAATTCATAAGCTGCCAGTTATTTTTTCAGTCTCAAAACACCTAGACAAAGAAACTAATTTATACATCTGTCTAATATCTGGACTTTTAATTTGTAAATGGAGGGCTGAAGATGAATAAATGAATAATCCTGGCCTCGGAATTCAGGCCAGGATTATTAATTAACAAAGATATATAAAGATACTCGTAGTACCAGCAATGTTTTTATATTTTGCGAAAGTTTTTCTCATTTGAAAGCTGTTGTTTGATAAAGATGACCATCAAATAATGATGGGCATTTTTGTATGGAGCCTGGCCTGATGACCAATAGCATTAGAGAGTAACGACTGTCAGAGATCCACGAATGACAGCCGGGACCAACAGCTTAACGTGCTTTTCGAGCCACGGAGAGGTCTTGGTATGTAAAAATGGTCACCCATCCCAGGAACCAACCACAGCAAGCGCAGCTTAACCTGATCGATCGACCCATGCCGCTGTTGTCACTCAGCCACAAGCCCCTGAATGTTAGTCAATAACTAATATTATTGAGAACTGCAGGGATCAGCGTCATAAACTAATACGTTTACATGGTACTTGCAGGTCTGATATGTCTTTAACCCGGTATTTCACAGCCTTCTGCTCGTAATGAAAATTGATGCTTATGATATAAAATTTCATTTGTTGTAAGTATATGTGGTTTTTATTGGACATACCGGCCAAAACGCTCATCATTCTTTCTTTACTTATTAATATCACGTGGAATATTCTTAATAATCTACTTGAATGGTACAGTACTATATAGTACTGTACCATTCAAGTAGACTATTAGGTTTTCTAACTGATATCAGTTAGAAATTCGACACTAATAAAGCAGTAAATGGAATTCAATAGAAACTGATACATCGAAATCTGAACATCAGTTTAGAAATTGCATTAATTTCCTAATCATCTTTACCGGAATTAAATGGAGAGGTGTAATTCCGATATTAGTTCCGCAGTTCCGATTTCTATCTCCCCTTCATCCTCTTTAGGATAAACAGATCTACGCAATAGATGTGAATCATATACATAGATTATGTTACTTACTTTAATCTTTAAATGTTTATTGATTATTGAGTATAGATTTATTATAAATTCATTAATATAGTTGTGACTTTTATGTTGGTCATTCCTACCCTATTCTACGAGGCAGGCATTTTTCATAATCTAATTTTTTCAATTTTTGGTGCACCCCGTAAACATTGTCAGACACAGTGTTAATATGTATGAGCAAAAGCGCCTTTATATTCTTTTCTAGCTCTTCTAAAAGGTTATATTCAAGTATTATATTCTCAAAAACAACTAAATTTTAACCCAGCTCCAAGTCTTCTGGTCTGAGAGCCATAAATTTGGCAAATGCTGCAGCATTCACGAGATTCGTTCGTGCCGCTTCGAGAATGTAGACTGGACGATGTTGAATTTTTAATTCAATTATTTCTATCAGTGGAATGCTCGTTTAATATTTATTTATTTTTATGGAAACATTTGGTATTGCAGATATTAAAATTTAATTTATTATAATGCCAGCTTAAAAGTGCTGCAATTTTGTTTGTAATTATTAAATTTATTATCATCATCATCATTTTAACCGAAAAACGTTCACTGCTGAACATAGGCTAAATGTATAAAATTATGACATTCCAAAGTTAATTATACCATAGAACAATTATTTTTGTTAATCCACACTGATCCACCAAGAGATTAGTAAAGTATTAACTTGTGTATCCATGGACTACAGATTAGATTTAAAAATTTTTATTTTCTTGTCTATTGTTACACCAGCTTTGCGTGATAAAGAAATATAGACTCTAAAAGATACTGGAACACTGGATGTGCAAAACCTTACTCCTCTACCAAGCACAAGCATAAATATAACAACTTCAACTCCTGGCAGACACCTCTTTTTGCTTCAAGCTATAAATTTACCGAATGTTCGTATTCAGGAGATCTCGACGACTGGACGAGGTATGTTCCATTCTGAATATTTAACTTAGTTGACGTTTCACTTTCTGCAGGCAAAAGAGCCATTGTTGAGATTGTTTTAAAGTTACGAGTTTCTTGTATACTTATTTTATTATTGATAAGATTTATAGTGTCAACTGTAGGTACAGATTTTGTGTCAATTGCTGTGGCTGTGTGTTTATTTCAATTTGTATCTTCTTTTTGTTCTATTGCGTTACCAATAAAGTAGTTTGCAACAAGAGGAATTGATTAAACACATCATATTTTATCATAAAACTTGAGTCTTAGACCAGTACTCATAACGTTATAGAACTATATGTGTCTTGCATTCCATTCACGAAGACATAAACCACAAAAGCCCCTTCTTCACAAACTAATAAAATTGCTTCCGAATGTCGTGTTACATCATCATCAACACCATTTCCATCAGTCTCGCATTCCGTACATATTCCAGCAGTAATTTAATTATTACTTACATTCTTACCTACGTTTCTACCTTGAACATATCTCAGTACGAAATAATGACTTTCTTCATGCCATGACGTGTTGTCAAAGAAATACCGCAAACGGTTGGAAAGCATAATTAAAATTTGGTTTTGAATTTCGCGAACATTCTCAAACGCTTGACAGTTTTTAGTTCAACTTGGGGCTTAGTTTAAAGAACGATGGAATTAATTGTTTTGTTTGAACAAGTTTTAATGTAGGAGGTTTTAGTGGAAGTAATGTTTAGGTATAGGATTTATTAATATATTTGCAAATGTCAAAAAACTACACAGTATTTCGTTTAAAGCTATTACTGTGATCCTAAAAACAAGAAGGCAATAAAAATCTTAACCCCTAATAAGTGTTGAAAAACGTAGATGTTTCTTTTGTTGTCTACGATAAGATACTTCAAAGATACTATACTTCGATACTTCTTCTCCAATTTCACGACAAGAAAAGGCCTATGTTAGTCCATAGACTAACAATCGTGAAATTCTTTCCAAAAAAATTGTCGTCAAATTGTAGGAAAGAATTAAAAAACACTGCAATCAAGCTCTCCCAAGACGCGAAACTACATGATTCCTGTTTCTTACTCAAACCCAAAATCAAATTGTACAAAAGGAAACGAATTACCAACAAAATAATTCATTTAAGTACATCCTAAACCAAATCAACGCTAGTTAGTCTTAAAACGCGTTCTGTTTTAAACTCAGCTGCTGGCGACGTCGAGGGCAATTTGTCAAGCTCTTGGGCCACTTCTGATTTTAATTAAATGTCATTTTAGTCCACGTAACGCGAATTAACCCCTCGCCTATGTTTGCCTATATTTTGGCGGAGTACTTCCCTATTGTTGGCTGAATAATTTATTTTTCGGGTTTGACCTGTTCGTGATTTTAATTATGTTGATTGATGCTCTAGTAGCTGGAGTATAATAATTAGTAGGTCTAGATATCACATTACATAACATCAAGCATGTAATCCCCGAAAGGTTTGACAAAGGTGTATCTATAGGACACTTTATTTCGCCAGTTATGCTGAAGTCCCATCTTATAGCGGGTGAGTTTATTGCCATCAACCGGTCACAAGTCTTGGCTTGGTTGAGATACAATTTTATTTTGAAGTGAAAACTTCTTTAGCATCGTTGTGATTTGAAATTTTATGAAACGAACATGCAACAGTAAAAAGAGACATAAGATTTTACGTGGGAGAAAATGAGGTAGGAAGCATTATACAGTGTTTTTGTTTTTTATAAGTACAAATGACATCACATTTAATGGATGTGTGGATGTGGACGTGGATGTGGATGTGGACGTGGACGTGGACGTGGAGGTGGACGTGGACGTGAAGGTGGAGGTGGAAGTGGACGTGGACGTGCACGTGGACGTGGACGTGCACGTGCACGTGGACGTGCACGTGGAGGTGGATGTGCACGTGGACGTGGACGTGCACGTGCAGATGGACGTGGACGTCCACGTCCACGTAGACGAGGACGTGGAGGTGGATGTGGATGTGCACGTGGACCTGGACGTGGATTGATGGATGGATGGATGGATGTATGTATGTTCTTTAGTATCGTTGTGATTTGAAAGGTTATGAAACGAAAAAGCGACAGTAAAAAGAGACATGTAAATTCATAAGATTTAACGTAGGAGAAAATGAGATAGGAAGCATTATACAGTGTTTTTGAAGGTTTCACTTCTACCACGTGTGAATTGCACACATGCTGTTTTTTTTTAATCGTTGCCCCATTCTAGGAATTACTCCTGTATCGTAGGTGCGCTTACAAACATTTAAATTCACAAACACAAACAGCCAGACCCGGAACAACTACCTGTAGGTAATACAAATATTTTTTTCGTGCAGGAATCGAACCCGCGACACGCAGCGCAGCAGTCGATCGCTCAGCCACTGCGCCAACCGTGTCGTCTATATTTTAATTACTCAAAATATCACAAGAGAAAAACAAATCAAAAGCATATATTATGTATATTATTTGTGTATTTATGAATGGTTAAGATGATAAAGGTACTAAATCAACAACAACAGTAGCAGGTCCAAGTTCGAATATCTATATTTCATAGCGATTTGATCAATTCCAAACTCGCTATATCATGACACCCCAAAACATAATCACAACAAGTCCCGAACACACCCGCAAACCTACTACATAGATCAAACGGAGGCAAACTTAAGCATTCAAATTAAAAATTCACGAACGGCACGCCCAACAAGATAACTCCTGAAGTCCTGACAGTAAAGTTTTCCAATTAATTCAATGTCAAAATACGTCCAATCGACACGCGCGCCTCCACCAGAATGCGTAAATTCAAAAATTCCATTTCTAACTATGGAATTTCAGTTATGAAATACGATGCAAGATTTAACGACGTATAAAATTCAATGAATACATTTTTAAATTTCAAATCGTTCGATACGTCGGCGGGGGCGTTCGTTCATTTGCATAACGTTCCCGTTAAATGCGCATTTGTTCTCTATTTGAATCGATTTTGTTTTTTTTTTCGATGAAATGAAAAATGTAGCGGATGGAATTTTAAACGTCAGTTGGGTTTTTGTACGTGAAAATCCGTGTTATTAAAATCGCATTATCTTAAATTCAGTTTACAAAACGGAGTTTTCAGTATCATTATCAACGAAATAAGATTTCTGATGGTACTATTATTACTATTACATTTTTGCAACAATATTACAGACACGTAAATTTGTACAACTATTTTGATAGTTGGCAAAATTCGATTGAAACTTTTATCACAATTAACTTTTTCCACCCGCTGCAGTCAATTTGGATCTATCTTCATATAGGTATACTTTTCGACTAACTCTTTCGTCTCTGATGAATACTGTCGAGCGCAGGGTGAGTGATTGATAGGCTAATGAACTGCATGCAAATACTTTTTGTTCTTTTCACGTTAGTCTATGGTTGATTTGGAAGAAGATCTTATCTTTTAACATTCGCGCGTTCGAAAATTTATTGAGAGATTTTAGGCCTTGGTAAGCTGGAGTGAGAATAAAGTGATTTTGTTTCTAAAGAAAATAAAATGAACATGAAAAACTCCAAACTATAAAAAACATCGTATCTGTCTGCTTTCAAAAAAAAAAAAGAAGTGAAGTCTGTATATTATTGCGCATAAAAATACATATTTTAACCCATGCACTATGTACGTGATTTTTTTTAAATCAAAAGATAGTGTATTAGCAGCGGCCTGCGTTTTCACCCGCATAAGTGTCGATTTCGTGGAAATATCGGGATAAAAAGTATCCTACGTGTTATTCTGATGTATAAGCTATATTACTGTAAAGTTTCATCCTTTATAATATTAGTAGGATGTTCCCTGGTCTGGTTTTAGAACTTTAATGCCCTTATGGGTGGGTAAACGCCAGTGGGGTTAAGGGGACTACATGACTTAAAACGCGGTTACTGTTGGATTGCATAGAAAAGAAAGAAAAGCGCGGTGACACAACGCTGGTAATTTATCTCAAATTATGAAGCAATTCTCTATTTACAAAAAATCTATTGTTTGGACTAAAAAATTAAAACACTAGTATTTTAGTATGTTGCTTATAGAATAATCTGGCAAAAAATCAGAGTGATTGTATGTATATTAGTATAGTTTTTATTGTGAAAAGAAAGTTTTTAGAGGTATCTTCATGATACTTTTCTATCGTATCAAATTAGTTGTATTATGTTTACAACGCACTATCTAACTACTCGTAGCATATATCCTGAAGAATATCATATATTTTTCTGATCTTGTTTACTGTAGTCGATCATATACTTTTAGGCATTATAAAACTTGCGTAAAAAACGCAAGTTAGAACGCTATCTCGAAAATCTAAAATCCTCAAAAACCTACTAAGTAAGCGAAAGTGATACAATTACTTTTGAAACGCAAATGAAGAGTGATGGCTATAGTTTGCGTGTGCTCGGAATAAAACGACGTATGTATGGGCCAAAACGAATTTACCCCTTTTTTAACAAAATAAATGAATTCAATTTAAAATTATTTTGAGTAAACTTTGATACGATAATTCTCTATATTTTAAAGTAAATTCCATTGAATAACTCTTAAGCGTTACGCCGTGGTGTCGAAAATAGTATCTAAAAAAATTGATATTTGAGTAAACTTTGATACGATAATTCTCTATATTTTAAAGTAAATTCCATTGAATAACTCTTAAGCGTTACGCCGTGGAGTCGAAAAAAGTAAAAAAAAATTAATATACAAATTTTTTGTATCGAGAAAAAATCATTGAATCGTGTATTCCTTTTACATGATACTAGACCAAAAAGTCAAAAAACATATTCCAAAATGTTAAATCCCTATTCCACATACCTAACAAGTTACACGAAATAGAAAAACCACAGTTTTTTTTCAATATACCACCTTAAGCATGACCTTTCTATCTTTATTACGTTTTCCATTCTGAAAGCTTTTCCTAACATGATGAGACGTCATGATAATCTACTAAGTCCTGGCGTACAAACGAACGGTCCGGCGGAAACGCGAGCGGGCGGACTGAACGGAACGGACATGACGAAATTATCAGGATCCTTTGAAACAGCGAAATTGCGAAAAGGAAATACAGGAAGAGTTCTTATTCATAGTACGAATCCATACTATACTTTAAACTATATCCATAATATTTACAAATAAGCTCAAGCAAATATTAATTACAAAAGCATACTACACGATAAACCAATATATGCATGACAAAAAAATATGTTGAACACAAGCAGACACCACACACAGTTAGTCGTATAGATACATTCATGCATGCATAGATTAATATATAGTTAAATGTTTAATTACCTTACCAAATAATTATTATTAGGGTTCCGTAGTCAACTAGGAACCCTTATAGTTTCGCCATGTCTGTCTGTCCGTCTGTCCGTCCTCGCTTAATCTCTGTGACGGTTAGCACTAGAAAGCTGAAATTTGGTACCAATACGTATATCAATCACGCCGACAAAGTGGTGAAATAAAAATTGGAAAAACATGTTTTATTAGGGTAGCCCCCCTATATGTAAAGTGGGAAGTGTTTTTTTTTTAAATTTCAACCCTAACGTGTGATATATTGTTGGAAAGGTATTTAAAAATGAATAAGGGGTTAACTAAAATAATTTTTTGATAATGTCAATAATTTCGGAAATAATCGCTCCAAAAGTAAAATACAATGTGTCCCCCCCCCCTCTAACTTTTGAACCATAAGTTTAGAAAATATGAAAAAAATCTGAAAATTAGAACTTTATAAGGACTTTCTAGGAAAATTATTTTGAACTTGATGGAAACAACAGTTTTTGTACAAAAAAACAAAAAGTTGTACAAAATAATTTCTGGACTAAGTTTGTAGTATAATCGTATATGCAAGAATTTTTTTAACTTCGTTTACATATTTTATTATCCTGAAAGTATCTTTTTTCAAAAAAAAAAACAAAAAAAGAATTATTAAAATCGAATCCCAATATTTTAAGATCTATGATCGACTACGATTATTACGCGAATATAATGGATACCCACTTTTAAACTCATAAGTGGGAACACTTATTGTGACGGACGGGAAACTACGGAACCCTACACTGAGCGTGGCCCGACACGCTCTTGGCCGGTTTGTAACTCGAATTTTAATAGGCTGATCAATAAAACAAAAAGTAATATTACTTATTTATTTTAATAGCATATTTTCAACATTGCTTATTGTTAATTTGTGTCCTAAATTTATTATAAGGTAAAATTTTATACCTTTTGCTGTGCCCTACAGGGTCCATAATTGTACCTTAGCTTTAAGCCATTGTAACACCTCTACAACATTATGGAATGCAAATAAATATATGAATATGAATAATATTATAAATTCTAAAGTAACTCTGTCTGTATGTTACCTTTTTACGCCTAAACCACTGAACGGATTTCGATAAAATTAGGCAGAGATAGATTGCATCCGGGGAAGGACATAGGATAGTTTTTATCCCGATATTTCCACTAGATCGACATTTATGCGGGTGTAATAGTATGAAAAATAAAATTAAAAAGGCCAGTGGACGCAGGCTCTCAGTGAGCACTGCTCAGAATGCGCTATCAAAGTGAAATCCATTTAATATTGATATAATTATTTTTTTTCTTCCGCTTCATGCACTATTTTGACATTTATTTTTATTCATAAAAATAATATTTACATAATATAAGCTAACATACTTAAAATAATAATAGGTATGTATATGAAAAAATGTGTTGAATTGTGTTTTCATCAACACCTGCCTAACCTTTTCCCAACTATGTTGGGGTCGGCTTCCAGTCTAACCGGATGCAGCTGCGTACCAGTATTTCACATGGAGCTACTGCCTATCTGACCTCCACAACCCAGTTACTGGGTAGTACTATACATACCCGTTAAATTGTGTTGTGATCTTGCATATTTATTGTTTGTAATAGATGGAATACATAATGGAGTACTGCGATTTATTGTGTAAACTTCAGACTATAAGTAAATTGATACCTTAGATAATTTAACCTGCTAGTAAAATGTCCTACCATGCCTAGCAAAGACTTATAAACCGCCTATTCATGCAACGACGGGTCACGCTGCACATCATAACACCATCGAGTCGCCGCTCCATTGAACGGTATAATGTGAGTAACATCGTTGTAGGTGAAGTTACTACAATATAGATAGGTACCTACATAAATTAGATTCATAATCTTCGTAGATTATTATATTATCATTCGTTGACTATCTCTAGAATATTATAGAACAGCAGTGCTATTCTGTAAAAATCTCACCGTGAAAACTTAGGTGAAGTGAGCGTGGAGTGAGCTGTCAATAGTGACAATTCCTAGCAAAAACAAACTCACTTCACCTAAGTTTTCACGGTGAGATTTTTACAGAATCGACCGGCTGAACACCTAAATTTGGCGGCGGTTAGTTCTTCGATAGGTGACCATTCATATCGAGATCGCTCCGTGACTCGAAAAAAACTTTACGCTGTTCGTTCTGCTGTCATTCGTAGATCTTTGACAGTCGTTACGGGTAGTCAGAAACCCAAGAGTCTGACAACCTGTGTTACCAAGTGGTATCGTGTTATCCAGTAGATAACTGGATTGTGGAAGTCAGATAAGCAGTCGCTCCATGTAGAATACTGGTCTGGTGGTGGTAGCTGCATTTGGTTAGACTGGACGCTGACCCCAAATTAGATGGGAAAACGCTAAGCGGATTGATTACAAACATAATCTTATCTATGAGTATGTGGTAAAGTTAAAACTGTGTGGATTCAACAATGAGAATGCCTTGGCAGACTTCTAAACAAGTTGTTAATGACAATGATTTCGAGTATTTTTCATTTTCATTGAATCTACAAAATATATACTTTCTTAATAAAATTTTAAGCAATTTCCCCTCACAATTGTCTAATTAGGTACTTATTACCCACCTTTGCGACAGCATATACAGGGTTACCTTTTTCACACATATCTATACCCATATATTTTGAATGTGGGACTCTTTATACCCTCGAAGCATGTTAATGGCTGGTAATTGATTTTAAAATATGAGGAGTTAATCGAATCGCCTAGGTCACGCGATCGTTATAGGTTAGGTTTTTATAAAATTACCCATTTTGATTTTGACTTGAAAAAAAAAAAAACATTACCTAAACAAGCTCTATTAGGTACTATACTTCAGTGCCGGCAAGACCTTTTGCAAAATGATGAATGATTTTAAATTATACCAACCTAATTATACAAATTCTATTTCAAAATCGTATAAAATCCTACAAAGTTATTCCAAAAACGTATTCAGATAACCTTCCAGTTAAATTCTAAGTTCTAGTTTAACGGGTCAGGTTTGAATCTTTGAAGCGAATACACGCTGGGGACTAGCTGAATATTCCATAGTAAATTGGGTATACCCTCCACTGAGACCTGCAGTTTATAGCAAGCAAACGTTCGAATTTTGAATCGGAGTTATGGATCCATTTTCTTATTATGGAAGATTAAGGGGGAAGCGCTAAGGTAGCCCGCGAAATTCAAATTTTCTTAAATTTTTTGCAATTTGCTGGTCAGTATTAAGTTGTATGTTGATTAATATATGATTCGCGGTCGTAACAAATATGTATTTACAGAATTATAATCATTAAAGTCATCAACACAACTCTCTAAGACCACGTAACCCCATAGAATGACGATTTCATGAAACAGTTATTCTTTGGAATTTTCGATGGATCGAAAATTCTTTAGTCGCACGCATCAAAATAAGCTCTTTATTCTTTGTATTACCTAGTTCCAACTACAAATTAATCATAACGACGTCCAACAATCCCTAATTTTTAAATTAACCAAAAATTGTTCTCTAAAATTGGCAAGAGCAAGCAAAAACTGACTCTTAATTAATTACATCTATATAAAATATAATATCTCAATGGTACGTCACGTTGAGCGCGTGACGTCGTGAGTTATGGGGTGCTCGCTAATTAAAGTTTGCCTAATTAATCAGACGAGGGAAGTTGGCGTGAATATTTCTTGTTTTACATTCGCTATGAATCCTCTGTCCCCAGTGGTCTTTTTTGAGAGTTAGAAAAAAAAAATTAACTTTTTTGGTTTTTAATTTGAATGATGGTAGGTACGGTCAGCAACAAAAGTCGATTAACACTTCAGTTTTTTTAATCTCGGTTATTGAGCAACATATTTGTTCAAAATTGCAGTAGAAGTATAATGCAATTTTGAAAAAATATTTTGCTTATTAACTGTAATTAAAAAAGCTGAAGTGTTAATATTTTGCTCAATAACAGAGATTAAAAAACTGAAGTGTTAATCGACTTTTGTTGCTGACGCCTAATTATTTTATTACCATATTAAATGGTTAATTTTTTGTTAAATTTTTTGTTATATTGGTATAACAGGTCTTACAGATATTTTATTAAAACTCAAAAATCTACCCTTTATACACTATGAATTTGACAATATTAGAAATTAAATAAAACATTATATAAGTACGATATGATTCTAACAAATAGAAAGTATGATAGGAATATTACATCATAAATCATAAATACAGGATCAGTCACAAGAAATTTTGTCAGCAAGAAATTTGTCAATGGTATACTAGCATTTGTTTATTATTTTTTTCGTCACAGCTGCAAGCTCCATGTTAAATAGTAAGCTAATATTTATTGTTTACACTGTTATATACTTCATTAGTGTTAATGTGTCTGCAGTTAACATTATTTTATCATCACAACAACTACAATTTCCTCTTGTAACACAAGTAAAATTTCTGTTATTTTGAGCGAATAAATGCTAGTCTAGACGTACCTAATTCCATTCCACTAATGCAGTTAAAGTTGCCAGTACGAACACCAGTTACAGAACACAACATACACCACATTGTACAATAAACTTATAAACAACACATCTAACTCAAATAAATGCTAACGTTAAAATTTAAACAAAAATAACGGTGTATAAAACATAAAACAAACTCAGTTAACATAGCTACAGTAAATCAAATGTAATTTTTGTACAGAAAATATAAAGTGTTGAAGTACGGCAAAGTTACCTAAATAAACGTCAGATAGACCATTTCATAGTAACTTTTATATACGCTGCCTCATGAAGTATGGCATAGTTTTATTAAAAACTATTTTGATTTATTCTGTCTGTAGTGGCCAGTATGAATTATTAGTTCTAATATTATTTTGGCGATATAACATACTTGAGAGGATATTTTAGTTAAGGAATATGCGTTATTAAAGTACTAGGCTATCATAAATTATAGGCAGGTTATGTAGGTAATACGTAATAGGGGCTGGTATGCGCAACTCCACGTCAAAGCGCGTATTTTGCGTACGTATTGAAAGGTTATGATGTACTTATCTGTATTTATATAGATTGAGCTTTATTGGAGCTTTTGTGTTCCATTTCTATTGTTATAATGTTGTATCTATTATATTAACGTGAAAGTGAATATTTTAACAGCTAACACAGTGCCATTATATTCAATTATTCCTTAGCAACACAAAAAAAATGTTTAGTTCACAAAAGCACGGACGTCGTGTTATTCAACAAATGGACTTAATTAATCACAGGAGCGATTTGTCAAATTCCCGGGATGTACCTATAAACATTTCCAGCAGCCGCTACATTTTAACGGATGTCCGGGAAAATTCGATGATAAAAGTTAATTTTTATTGTTTCCTTGTCACCAATATTTTGACTACGAAATTTGTTTTTTGAAACACTGTGCGCGAAGTGTTATTTATTTTTTCATTTTAGCGCTGCAGCGTTTACGTTTGTTATTTTGTAAATGGCAACACGAAAAAAATAAACAAGTAAATGTTTATTTTAACCAGGCCGATATGTAAAAATAACAATTCGATAGATATATAGGATACTCTTTATTATGTTCGCCATGAAAATTACATATACAAAAATTAAAAAAAAAATAATCAATAACAACAATAACTAAACCAAATCCCAATATATTGATACTAGCTTCTGCCCACGACTTCGTCCGCGTGGGTTTTTTAAAATTCCACCCCTTAGAGGGTGATATAACGAAAAACCCTTTCTTAGTGTATACCTACCTACTCTTCACAAAGAACACAACCTGGAAGTTTCATGTCTCTAGGACCAACGGTTTAGGCTGTGCGTTGATATATCATTCAGTCAAGACTTTGACTTATCTACTTATATGTATATTATATACCCTGGCCTGCAAAACTAAGTATCACACTTTTAAAATTAGAATAACTTTTTAAATAGGTACACAAGATATACTTTCGAAATAAAAAGGACTCAAAAAAGAGTTTAATTTTGTATACTATAAAACCTTCATAATCGAGAACCTCCTTTTAAGAAATGGCTGAAAAGAGCTTTAAATCCAAAAAAAGAATCCTTTTTGAATTACAATTTTACCATTCATTTTATTGTTTTTTTTATTTTATTTTTAGTCCGTATAGTTTTCAACTTTTGGTGAATAATATAAAAAAATACCGTTCCCCTTATCTCCGAATTTTGCAGAAAAAACTGAAATTATGCTTTGTAATAGAAGTTTATGTGAATATTACAGGAATAATAAAACGAAGTCTCTAAATAGCACACTTTTTCAGAAATCATCAACAAAAGTTACATTAGTTCTATTATTGGTCAAGAGATGGCGCTGAAAAAATTCTCTGACTAATATAGGCCCCGCCGATGAAAATTTAAAAATATATGATGGTACGGAACCCTACATGCGCGAGTCCGACTCACTCTTGCCCGGTTTTTTATTATAAATTTCTAACTTCTATAGTTTATAAAAATAAATAATTTTAAAAATGTTGTACTTAGTTATGCGGGCCATGTAGATTAGCTGTATTAATATAAAAGGAAATCCTTAGCTCTTGGTGTACCAATTATCTTAAATTTCTCATAACTCGATTCAACTGAATATCTGTCGTCACAATTTTCATCAGTAATGAAGTACTTCATGTAAATACTAACAGCTCTCTAGAAGCATATTAGTCCTCCATCAAACTTAATTATGATTAATGACGTCTCAACACGAACGGTGACATTCCTTACTTAAATAATCATGAAATACAGGGCCGCACTAAGAAAACTCATTTAAAACTCGCCCCGAACTCACGTCACGCGTCAATTATTCAATCGGAATGTTTGACAGAGCTGTTTATTAATTCAACACATCGCCAGCACATTCTACAGTGGAGGAGCGAAACTTTTTCAATTAACACTCTTGGGTCGATAGCATTAAAATTCCAACATAATTCCGAGTTAAACTTACGTGTTATGTGAAACCGTCAATGAAAAGCGTGTTAATTATATATACAGAACTAATTATAATGGTATGCGGTTTAATTAAAAACAGAAATTTCTTATGAAGGAACATTCCATTGATGAAAGAACTTTTAAAACGGTTTATTAATTAAGCATAACCAACATTAAAATTGCATGACACATGTGATTGCAATAGCTTTAACTTTGACAAATCCATAATAACCCGTAATGACAACAAAACGCAGTGACGCACTTGGGCTACGCATTCAGGTTGCAGTGTTTTCAAACAAAGTATTTTTTGTTAACCATTTGAGAAGGCATTAAGACATTAAGTCCGCATTTTTACCTTTTTTTGTGTGCGAAAAGTTTCAATAAATAAAACTAATAATATTTTTCCAATTATCAAAAATGGCACACAGAACTATAGATAATACAAATTGCCTAATAGGTATTACCAAAGAAACTTTAGTACGCCTCCGATCGATCCCATGACTGTGCACCCTTCAGCAAACTTAAAGGAAATTGTGAAATTTTCAAGTGAAACAGAAATAAACGTGAATTCGTTAACATAACACATATCGTAGCAAAAGTTTCTCCTTGACTTGGAATTACGTAAAGCGTGAAATGTAGGGTAGTAATCAGATTACTATTTTGTGCTGGAATCCAATTTGTAACGGTAGCATGAATGATTGCATGCTATAATGTGATTGCTCGATGAGTATTTTAGTTGATGATATTTTGGATAGTGTCTGTGTTCGCGTGAGGGGCTTGTGGGTAAATATATTATTATAATATATTTACACACAAGCCCAAGAAGTACAAGAAGTATTTATCGGTCGATGGATGGTTAAGCTACACTTGCTGAGGTTTGTTCGTGGATGGGTGGCCATTCATTACATGTCGAAACCCTTCCATGCCTCGGAAAGCACGTTAAGCTGTTGGATCCGGCAGTTGTCTGTAGATCTTTGACAGTCGTTACGGGTAATCAGAAGTCCAAAAGTCTGAGAACCAGTCTTACCAAAGGTAATCGTATTACCTACTAACTGGGTTGTGGAGATCAAATAGGCAGTTGCTCCATGTAAAATACTCAGCTGCATCCGGTTAGACTGAAAGCCGACCCCAACATAGTTGGGAAGAGGCTAGGCAGGTGATGTCTGTGGTGACGTGGCAGTTACTGCTTGAAGACGGAAGACTACACATATTTTTAGTAGCATAAGTTTATTAATCGAACTTTCCGCCATTTTTTTTAAATTAGTTAGATTTATGCATAATATTAAAACTAAGGCCCGCTTGCACCACAAATAACTAAATACGTTTAGCGCTAAACGTGTTCAAAACATCGCACCGTTCTGTTTCTGTCAATCGTTTGAAGATGTCAGAGACAGAATGATGTTTTAAATACGTTTAGCGCTAAACGTGTTCAAAACATCGCATCGCTATATTTCTGTCAATCATTTGAAAATGTCAGAGATAGAATGATTCAAAACATCGCATCGTTCTGTTTCTTTCAATCGTTTGAAGATGTCAGAGACCGAATTATGTTTTAAATATGATTAGTGTGGAACGCATTTATTGTTTTGTGTTACCAGTTGGTCTAGTCGTATTAATAAATACAAACCAAGTCTCTGAGGTACTTGAAGGTTTTCTGCAAAAACTGTTAATTAAGTTCGTTACCCAAACTTGTATTTTCTTCGTAACAAAAATATCATAGTTATTATTTTTGTGAGAGTCAAAAGTGAAGTAAAGATTCTTCGAGTGAAGTGAAAGCAAAGAGACTTAATTTTTAAATAAATCCTTAAAACACATTTATTTGATTTAAAAAAAATACAACTTGCAATGGCTGTTCAAATTTCAATTTCGGAACACAGCGCGCTTGCTCGTGGCATGTAGGAACACACCAACACATAGATACAACCGAGTACGTACGAACACACACATTTCAAACGCTGTCTTTGACTGGTCGATCCGTTACACATAATTACGCTGCCTAACTTCTAGGCTTGATGAAATACAGCAAATACGGGTCTATTAATCATCTAGGTTCTCGTTACATTGGCGAGTAAACAGTGTTTGTCAGTCGAATGCCTTTCCGAACTAGGATCGACAGTTTGCTGTACGTTCCGGAGTTCAGCGCCCTAATTGCGTGACACACTAAGAATCAGAATCTGAATAATTTTGAAGCAAATTGCTAATTCATTGCTTCATAAGTTCGATAAAAAGTTCTGCTCAACACGTAAATAACGCAATGAATGTTGTTGAATTGTCAAAATGAAACCGATTCCGATTGATAATGTGTTACGCAAAGTTGCCCCGCGGGTTCTTTTTACACGTATGTACAATGCGTGCCACGTAAGAAGAGACTTGACACACCACGTGGTTTGACATGCGCAGTACACGATTTAAGGTATCTTTAGCGGTATGAGGTCTGAGTGCGGGACGGGACCGGACGTCATAGGGGCGGCGAAAAGAGGCGGGGGAGGCGGAGTCAAGTCTCTTCTTACGTGGCACGCATTGTACAGGAGAGAAAATTGATTACCTTATTAGTCATTTTAGGTTCTCGTGTTGTAGTTTAATCGAATTAGGAGACTGTCAAAAGAACATGATAAGGTAAAGGAGTAAAATATTGTATTAATTAAAATAAAGTTTTACGTCTTTGAATCGAAATTCATTGAACCAAGAAGTATGTTGTTAAAGTTCAACATCAAAATAAAATTCCTAGAAAATGAACTTTAAAGCTTTTTACTTCATTAAGTAAATAGAAGGAATAAAAATTATCTTATCTTATCTTATCTTAAAAATATTTTATTTGGGACACGCACTGCATGACGACGTTTTGTCGACATAGAATATACAAAATGTCTCATTGCCATGCTTTGACGCGTAGAATGTGTACAAATATTTCTACAATCTGTCATTTTGTCTATTCTTCCGTCGACAAAACCCGTTTCTACGGCGGTCATGCTACGCGTGCAGGAAATGCAAATAGAAAAAAGGAGCATTTAAAACTAACAAAATTACTTATAATTAAAACAACCAAAAACAAAAATAAACAAGAGAAAAAAAAAACCTGCGAGACCAAAAAGCTCCTATCTCAGCATAATGCTGCGATATTTCGACAATAAATACTATAGTATTTGTTGCGCTGGTATATTATTATGGTATGGTATAACTAATACCTACTATGCAATGCCCGTCATCATCTGCCTAGCCTTTTCCCAACTATGTTGATTAGCTTCCAGTCTAACCGGTTGCGTCTGAATACCAGTATTTTACCCGGAGCAACTGTCTATCTGACCTTTACTTGCTAGGTAATACGATACCCCTTGGAGGCTTGGTAAGACTGGTTGTCAGACTTTCGGGCTAGTGACGACCCGTAACGACTGTCAAAGATCCACGAATGACAGCCGAGACTGACGGCTTAACGTGCTTTCCGAGACACGGAGGGGTATTGGTATGTGAAGATGGTCACCCATCCACGGACCGACCGCGGCAAGTGTAGCTTAACCTGATCGATCGACCCGTGCGGCTGTTATTACTATACCAAAAGCCCCTGTACAACAACCCATCTTATTATAAATACAATACCCGTCTTATTATATCATAAGGATAATAATTTTGATATGATTTATTACAATTTAGATTAGAACGGAAAACCTAATATTGATTCCCTGTCTAAACTTTAATTAAAAAACTGACGAACAGAATATCATATTGGAAACTAGAGCAGACTTCCCATCTTAAAATGAAGTAAATAGGTTTAAAGAAGACTGTGTTTCCAATATATGATAGCCTTTTTAATTCATTTTTTTTTTTGAGGATGGGAATTCATCAAATGACCCCTCCCACTCTGGGTGGAGCGGAAGGGAGTGTCAGACTCTTACTGACTAAAACCCACCCGTGTTCCTTCCTTAGCCCTTTATGTTCCGAGCCGGCGGTAACCCTTTCGGACAATCCCGCTGACCCGGCAGGCTTCGGCCCTGACGGGCCCCTTCTGTTGATGCTGACATCTCTTTGAGGCGCGCGTGGAACACGTACGCGCCGTCCGGCACGGGCCTGGTCCTGATCGGACGGTGAGCTTTTTTTTTTAATTTATTCATCATCACATTATCATTTTAGCCGAAAGACGTCCACTGCTGGATATAGACCTCCCCCAAGCATTCCATTTCAACCGGTTCTGTGCTTCTCGCATCCAACGGGTTCCTGCGGACTTCACAAGGTCGTCGGACCACCTTGTGGAAGGCCTTCCAACGCTACGTATTCCGGTACGCAATCGCCACTCCAGAACCTTTCGGCCCCATCGGTCATCGGTTCTGGGAGCAATGTGCCAATGCCACTTAAGTTCGGCAATTCTTCGGGCTATGTCGGTTACCTTGGTTCTCCTACGGATCTCCTCATTCCTGTTTCACGCAGGGAAACTCCAAACATAGCCCTCTCCATTGCCCATTTTAATTAATTAATACTTATATAAATATTTTCATAATCACTTAACTAACTATTTACACTAGGTACAAAATTAAGAGACTACTTAATTACCTATATAAATAAATACAAATACAAAAGGATATAATTAGGCGTCGAAGTACTCGTCCGCGTCGCTGTCATCCGAAAACGTGCCCAGAAGACTGGCATCATTACCAAGTTGAATGGCAATACTAATTCTTTGGCTAAAGAACGACCCAGCTGCCGGTTACGTGAAGTGTCGATTAGCCGGCGTGAAATATCGGCGAAAAGTTTATCATTAAAATAAATAGGCCATTAGTTATATCTCCGTCTAACCTTCGGGGCTTATAGGCGTGATGTTATGTTGTTGTTGTTGTTGTATGTTGTTAATTAAATGAAAGAAATTATTAATCACTAGCAGCGCCCCGCGGTTCCACCCGCATAAGTGTCGATCCTGTGAGAATATCGGGATAAAAACTAGCCTTATGTCCTTTCCCGGGACTCAAACTATCTCTATACCAAATTTCATCTAAATCGGTTCAGCGGTTTAAGCGTGAAGAGATAAAAAACAGAGACAAACACACTTTCGCATTTATACTATTATTATGGAATTCAACTTAAAGCTCGTTTCTTGTCAAATAAATTATTTATCCTTAGTATATGTTCAGTGGTCTGAATATGTAGTGGGCTGTGCAGGTCAGACAGGCAATCGCTCCAAGTAAAATAGAGTTACCGCTGGCCCGGAACATAAAGGGCGAAGGAAGGAACACGGGTGGGTTTTAGTCAGTAAGAGTCTGACACTCCCTTCCGCTCCACCCAGAGCGGGAGGAGTCATTTGATGATTTCCCATCCTGAAGAAAAAAAAAAGTTATTTATTTATTAGACTGATTCGACCCCAACATAGTTGGGAAAACGCTAGGTAGATGATGAGCGAATATGTTCAGTAAGTAGTCAAATCCAAATCAATTAAGAACTCAGCATTAATTAAAAAATCTGATAAATTATAGGCTGACCGCTTAACTGAGACGTTGCCTGAGGTAGCTGCGCGGTGCGGGAGGGGTGATAGTTGTCACAAGTTGACGAATTACTGAGCTCTCGCATCACGTCACCGCACCCCTCCCGCACCACACTGCTACCTCAGGCAATATCTTAGTTAAGCGGTCGGCCTATAGTAATTATAGTATTTTTTCTTATTAACGATATCCCTGTTTAATACAAAGTAGCAGCCAATAGAGACAATACTACGTATGTTACTAATAGTCAACTAAAAGGGATTTACGCAGAGGAGTTATCTCCGACTGTCGGGCTGAACATTGATCAAGTTTCAAATTACATACAACCATAGGCATTGTTGGAGTATGGTATAAGTGAATAGATGATGAGTTTCATTAAGAAGGCGATGGTATTCATATAAGTCGAAATTGAGGAAGAGTAGTAAATGAAACAAGAAAACAAGCAGAAATCACTATTTTTGAAAAAGTAATCCATATTGTCATAAGAATTGATGTGACAAAGAACAAACAAAACAACAAGCTTCATCTTTCTGACTGACCGACACCTGGACAATTTAAAAGTACCTGTAATTGGTTTATATGAAATAAATGCTTTGAGTTTGACACCGATGAAAATAAATGATATTGAACGGTCGAAACTTTTACCCATCAATTACAATGACACAAAATTATACAATACATTGTATATCAGCATTTCATAATTATAATTGCTAAGAGAAATTCTTTCAATTTTACTTCTGTTTCGATTCAAATTAATTACCTAGCTCATAGGCGACTAATTCAAAAGTAATATATTATGACAAGCCAGGAGTAAAAAAAAATTGGCAAGTTCCAAAGTTAAATAGAGCATAAATGTCGCTGCTTATCATCTACAAGTCCTAAAAGTTCTACGATACAAGCGATATGTCAACAAGCCAACTTACTATTGGAATAAAGCCAATTGTCAATGAACAAAAAGTATTTTTTGGATGCCGTATATTTTTGTTCAGAACAACTTCAAGTGCTCTGTTTTTATGTCAAAACAAACGTCTGTCGGCGTGCATATGTAGATTATGTAGGCTACATTTAGTTTTATTGAATCTATTGATTTTTTAATGTCCTTCTTTAATTCTATTGCCTTTGTGACTAAACTATCAAGAGACATGATTGAAACCAGGAACAACATTCAAAACAGCTCTATTCAAAACATGATCCAGACACCAGACCAGCGACCGGACCGGCCGACCGGTCCAGTGACCTTGACACTTAAAGTTACCAAGCGCGCCGAAGCATCGCTCACCGCTTTTCACTTCCAATCCCAGATAAGGAAATGCCGATTTTCCGCCCTGTATATCTGTTACGACTCGGTACTATCGGCGGCATTTGTACCACTACATAGTGGAGTCAGGGAGTGGATTCCCAAATATGAGTATTTGTTCCAGAATGGATTCCAATTCTAGAATGGTTTGAAATTTAGAATAGATTTCAGAACGCTTCGGTGCTCGCGAATTTCGTTTGAATGTTGGTTATGTTAATCTTTTGGAATGAAGTTTGTAAATTGGAGTCGAGTGAGAGAGAATCGGGATTTTAGTCTTTGTGGAAGCTTATTTTGATTCGTGAAGTTGGGTTGATTAATAGATATAGATTTTCTCGGCCAATAGTTACCAATCCAGGTGCTGAGCAAAGTTATTTTACCTTCTGATACTCATCTGATACTCATTCTCAGAAATTGATGCTGTCGAATTTTTGTTATTATCATTCAGGTAACATTTTACATATTATTTGATAAATTTCTAGGTATAGCTTGAATTAATATCAAGGGGTACGATAACTTCAAAGAAGATCGATTGTCCCGAACTACTCAGCAAAATACTTCTCCGCACTAATCTAAACAACCTGAGAAAACGGCCGCTACTCCATGTACCATTCGCATCGACCAAGTACAGGCGCAACGCCTTCTGCATGCGTAGTGTTATAGCCTTCAATAGTTTACCATCTCACCTGGAAATTGATTTATTTTGCACCAGTGCACATAAAATTAGAAAGATTTTCAACTGAAAGCTATTTATGGATGTCACCAAAATACTCCTTGTATTTTGGTGACATCCATAAATAGCTTTCAATTCCGATTTTGATATTGCACGACTTGACATACCTATTATTTATTATCTCGACATACCTAATATGTTTACACTGTAATTTGTTTACTTAGCCAAATCGCTGTAACTGCTCAACGCAAATAACGCCTAAGTAGATATATACATGTGGAAGCTTGTAATTAGCAAATGTCCTTATTTATGCATGATTTTAAATATTGTTATTAGTCTGTAAGCTTTCTTTAAAATTAAATAAATAAATAAATAAGAGGTATTTCTGATAGGTACATCGTATCTCTACAGATAACCAGAATGGAACCAGTAATGGTTACAAGTAATGCAGGGTACATATCTACAGTTTTTTGATTTTTTCCTTTACTTATGCTACATGACCTTGCTTTTTGCCAAATTTAATGATTTTAGGTCAACGGGAAGTACCATATAAATTTTGATCCCCTTGAAAGTGTCGAGTGTCATTTTTTTTTACGTTAACTTAGAAGTTTGATTTTTCACAGCTTCAAGGGACTGTAGACCTGAGTAGATATATATGGTTTTAATTTCAACTCGATACCCCCACGCGTTTCTGAGATAAACGGCCTTGACAGACAGACGGACGTGATCCTATAAAGTTCCGTTTTTTCCTTTTGAGTTACGGAACTCTAAAAAGACTCAAAGTTACGGTAAGGCGGAAAAAGTATAAATTAAAGATCAAGTGCGTTCAAGTATCAAAACATATTGCAGGCGCTCGACCTCAGTATTGACTATTTCATGATTACTACGTCCGTACTACAACCGTAAAATAGACCATGACCCTGAGTTCCATTTTACGCCGGACAGATACGTAATTTCTCGGAATTCATGCACACACTATGCATTTCCGACGTAAAATTCCAGGAACTGGTTGAAATATTCCTAGAATTCTAACAATTTGTTGTGACGTGACAATGACAACTGGCGCTGTTGTTCGGTCAGCAACTGAATTCGATTGGCACTGTTAATTTCTTCTTCTTCTTCTCTTCGTTTAATGGCTTTTGCGGAAAAACCACCACAATTTAGCCAATGTCAAGTGTAAAAATGTAAAAATAGTATACTCGGCAACGTTGTACGGTTCCTATTTTTTTAACATTTTCTAATAGTTTATATTTCCACTGTTAATTTTAAGGTATATTTATAACTGTTTTCTAAATTGACACAAAATGTCATGTCATGATTAAAAGTTTTTACACAACTACGCATGAAAAGGAGTGTTATTATTATTTTAAGTTTTCACCTTCCGATTTTGTTTTGTCGTGTTTAATAATTTATTATGATATTATTAATGGCCTGATGGCCAAAAGCCTCGATCAACATCACTTGACGCTCTCGTTAGGCGGTTGGATGAAGGTCCTGGGGGCTTAAAAAGGCCTCTTTGGCAGAATCATAAAAGCATAACATTATGAATCATAAAGGACAGTTAACTGTTAAGTTAATCGTATCAAAACCCATTGGTGAAGGATTTTTCGGTCATTTTTTGTCTGTGCTAAAATACCAATCAATCCAATGCAAATCAAATCCCAATCTCTTTGATTATATACCCATGTAGTGCAGCGAAAAAAAGAAAAACACGAACTGACTTCGCCATATTATGATTCATAATGTTATCCTTTTATGATTCTGCCAAAGTGGCCTTTTTAGGCCCGTGATTCAGAAGGCAGTACTCCTCGATACGGCTGGTATCGTGAGGAGGTTCCTGTCTCTGGAGCCCTATCCACCGGTAGTTTGGGTCCTGCTCCTGATACCGGCGGACTACTATTTTTTTCTATTTTTAAATGTTTTTTATGAACATATTTAAAAATGTATTTAATATGATTGTAAGAAATAGACAAAATATTCATAAAACACTATTTTAACACAAAAATGTTAAAAAAGTGTCAACTGACTTTCATTGCCGAGTGTATTCGTGTCCTTTTATATCAGTTAGTGATAGTTTCTGGATTTAAGTGGATCGATGATATTGTCTCTGCTATCTGGCGCAATGTAAACATTGTTAATTGGTTTTGTGCTTTTTATAGGAAAAGCGGCTTTATGAATAATGTTGTTACGGAGTAATTTGCATCGAATTCATGATTTTATAAATTGAGCAGAGCTTTTACGTCCAGTGTTGGTTTGCCGCAATAATATAATTATGAAATCGAATTCAACGTAATTTTGGTTATTCACTTTGAGTGATGCAAATTGAGCTAGTTTTATATCATCATCTGCCTAGATTTTTGCCAACTATGTTGGGGTTAGCTTCCAGCCTAACCGGATGCAGCTAAATACCAGTACTTTACATGGAGCGACTGGCTATCTGACCTTCACAACCGAGGTGCTAGGTAATACGATACCCCTTGGTAAGACCCAAGGTTGCCTGGAAGAGATCGCAGAAAGCGATAAGGCCGCCCATTGTATGTTTTGTATTCATAATTGTATTTTTTTGTTATGTATTTTCTGGTGTACAATAAAGTATATATAAATAAATAAATAAATAAGACTGGTTGTCAGACTTTCAGGCTTCTGACGACCCGTAACGACTGCCAACGATTCACGATTAACAGCCGGGTCCAACTGTTTAACGTGTTTTTCGAGGCACGCAGGGGTCTTGATATGTAAAGATGGTCACCCGTCCACGGACCAACCGCGGCAAGTGTAGCTAGAGAGCTAGTTTTACATGATAGTGTGTAAACAAATGGATAAGATTGCACCTGTGGATGCCAATTTGTATTGTCAGTTATAATGTGAGCGCTTCGATCATTTGAATACCCGGGAGATAATGTCATAACACACTATCAGTAACAACTTCACAATCAGGCTTCCATTTTGACGTTTTTTACGTTGTTGAACAAACATATTTTTCGAACATATTCAATGAAGCAATGGATGTCCTTCAAAATTATTCAGATTGTGATTGTGTGTGTGTTACGCAATTTACGAAATTTTATCTATACTAATATTATAAAGCTGTGCTAATATTATAAAGCTGAAGAGTTTGTTTGTTTGTTTGGTTGAACGCGCTAATCTCTGGAACTACCAGTCGGCTTTGAAAAATTTTTTTGCATTTGATAGCCCAATTCTTGAGGAAGGCTATAGGCTATTTAACATCACGCTATGACCTTTAGAAGCCGAGTAAAAAGAAAAACAGTCAGAAAGAACGCTAAGCAAAAACGAAGTAATAGCGCGGGCAGGCGATGCGATGCGACGGGGTGGGTCGGAGTAACAAGAAATTTCACGCGGACGAAGTCGCGGGCAGAAGCTAGTTTTTTATAAATCAACTTTAATTGTTTTTCATACGAAAATCGAGGTTAACTTTATATCCTCAATTTTCGTCTATGATTTTTCAATTACAATTAAATTAATAATATTCAAACAATAATTTATCAGAAAAAGTAGTGAGACATAAAGATGAAACCTTTATAAATACAGATGAATGTGTTACTAATTTCGTTTAGAGAGTGGTTGCGTAGGTATTTAACCTGAACAGGGTTTGTTTACACTTTCGATTCAGATACTTTTGGAACAGACCATACTCTCGTAGCATTCATTTCTGTGACTAAATCGAAGTAGAACGATTTGTTTGAACCATGTAGATATTGCCTTAAGTCTAGTGTAGAATAGAATACTCTGTGTCATATACAGACGCCAGCACATCAAGCTACCCAAAACTGTCAGATTTTTCAAATCAAATTTGAACCTTATGCTTTAGCGATAAAGCTGAAAATCTATTAAAACAAAATTGACAGATTATAGTAGCTTGATGTGCTGGCGTCTGTACACTATGTGAATTACAGATAGGTACTAGTATAAATGCTTTGTTGAATGTGATGAGTGTGTGTGACTGTGTGTCTGTGTTTGTATTGTTGTTGAATATTGTTTGTGTTGTGTAGGTATTGTATTGTATCTAGCTTGTGTTACACTCCTAGTATTCCAACAACGCGGCGTAGTGGTTCCATTACGGTAAGGATTGAAGGATTAATTCGCTTTAATCTTCTGCCGGTGAGCCGCATCGATGTTATTATACGTGAGTTTAATTCAGAGCCTGGTTTTAATTGGATGTTTAGTTGCGGCTCTTCTGACGGTAAGGTGAATGGTGTAAAATAAGATTGGTGACATTATGATACATTTTTTGACAGTTCGGCTCGCTTGCTTTTTTTTAAGTGATAACTTCTTTAGGCGCGTTGGACATTTTTTTAGATGGGGAAACAACCCTTGAACTCGCGCCACTGTTACCGTAACCGACACCGCGCGTGTTTTGTCTATGAGACGATAAAAAAATACACATAATTTTTTTGACATTTGGTACAGACGCCAGCACTTCAAGTTACTACAATCTGTTAAATTTCTTTAAGTAATAGATTTTCAACTTTATCGCTAAAGTATAAGGTTCAAAGTTGATTGGGAAACTTTGACAGTTTCGGGTAGCTTGGTGTGCTGGCGTCTGTAAAATGGTATAAAATTGCCAAAACTATTAATTTATTAGTGCACCAGTATCTGCGCCCACACTTGCGCACTATAATATCTCTCGCACCAAAGGCTAGCCTCCGTTGAGATTGGCCGCCATGACCAAAATATCATAATACTAGCAGCGTCCCGCGATTCACCTGCATACGTGTCGATCCCGTGAGAATATCGGGATAAAAACTATCCTATGTCCTTTCCCGGGATTCAAACTATCTCTATATCAAATTTCATCTAAATTGGTTCAGCGGTTTAAGCGTGAAGAGGTAACAGACAGAAACACTTTCGCATTTATAATATTACTAGTTGCGCCCCGCGGTTTCACCCGCATACGTGTCGATTCCGTAAGAATATTGGGATAAAAACTATCCTATGTTCTTCCCCGGGATGCAATCTAATTCTCTGCCAAATTTTATCGAAATCCGTTCAGTGGTTTAGGCGTGAAAAGGTAACATACAGACAGACAGAGTTACTTTCGAATTACAGTATGGATTAAGCAACATCTCATTTGCAAACTTTTGGCAAAGTCAACAACATAGTTTGCTGAATATTCTCAATATAACGGCAAATTCATCAAAATATTTCAGATAATATCAACTTGGGACTAATAACAATCGATTATATCCTAACAGGAAAACTCAATCAACTTTGATTGACAACCGACCCATATAATTAACCACAGGAAAAATAACAAGAATATTCCGAAATTCCGCAATTTCTTATGCGAATCAATCAAATTGAGTCATAAATATAAAACTCACAAGATCAGAAGCTCAGAAATACCTAATCAAGATATAAGTAGACTTTCAAATAGAATCTTCCGTCAGATATAAAAACCAGCCGGTCTGACTGAATAAAATAAATCTAGTTCCAAAATCGTTTTCCATGCTACCAATGTCGTCGTAAAATACTGCTGCCCTGTCGCTGAAATACGGTGAAATATTCAAATTGCTGGTTCAATTGAAGATCTCTATTGCACGCCAGCCAATATATTTAAAACTAAAAACTCTAGTCTTTGTTATTAGTACAGATAGACGAAAAAATTCGATCAGAATTTGTGAATTTGTTCTTCACAAAGGATGATTCTTATTTTGGTACCCCCTTTAATAATCATGTGTGCACCGTATGATAGCTGTTTTAAACTGAATAGAAGTTACTGTGGCACCTAACTCCAAATCCTAGGTCCTTTCAGAGTTATTATGTAGCAAACATGTCAGTTTTAATGATACAAACATACGTATTTTTTAAATTTCATAATTCACTACTCTTTTGAAAATCGTTAGGAAATGGTTAATGTAGCTTCCTTTACTGCATGTCTCGTCTCAATTTCCATCGTGTATTACTCAAATCGTGCAAGGAATCAAGACAAGGGTCATGAATTCTTGTATTCAATCTTCTAATGATATCATTTATTCCTATAAGAGCGGTTACCAGCTTCCATACATTTCGTGGCATTAATCTTTTGAATTAGGAATACGAAAATGCCACTTCTAAAACTAAGCGCTCGCTTTTTGAATTTCGGAATTCTAATTTAAAATTCATCCTTAACTCGTGGCCGTACGTGGCAACAGCCGAGCAAAGGCGAAACATGCCGAATTGAAATTCTACTCGAACGTGCCGAACTCGTTCCGCTACACGAATTACATTCGAAAATCGAATGTAATTCGTGTAGCGGTATGTGTGTAAACTATTTGCAAACAAAATGTGAAAATGAGTTTCTGGTCAACATCGCAGAATTCGCTTATAGATTATCGACCTACTGTGATGGCGTTGCGATTGCGACCCATTCCGAATCGTGTTTTGTAAGTGTCAGGTCGATTTGTGATGCTTACCTGTAACAAGAGAAATGGAACGTTAGATTGGAAGGCAGATGTCAGAGGGGCAAATCTCGTAATTTAAAGAACGTTCACAGTCTGATATTCGTCTCAGTCTGTCAAAAATACCTCTAATTTTCATACATGTATGACAAGTTTTTGACATTTATTTGACGCCGAGATGAGACTGCGTCTAGATTTTGAACGTTTTCAAGTTACGAGAATTGACCTTCAGTTAATCAAAACATTTTACTCTAGAAAAAGTAGATATTAAATGTGTTTTCCCATTATAAAGAATATATTAAATATGTATTATATTACCCATATAATATATATATTTTATTTTAAGGGTGACCATCTTTAAATACGTGATCGCCCCGTGCCTCGGAAAGCACGTTAAGCCGTTGGTCCCAGCTGTCATTTATGTATCTTTGACAGTCGTTACGGGTAGTCAGACGCCCGAAAGTCTGACAACCAGTCTTATCAAGGGGTATCGTATTACCCAGTAATTGAGTTGTGGAGGTCAGATAGGCAGTCGCTCCATGTAAAATACTGGTATTCAGCTGCACCCGGTTAGACTGGAAGCCGACCACAACATAGTTGGGAAAAGGCTAGATGATGATGATATTAAAATTAATTTTATCTTAAAGGAATAAAAACGTGACATTCTTCTTGTCAAAAATCTAAGGTAATGTGTTCGACATTTTTTTTAATAGATTTCCGTCTACAATATTTTAAAAACAATTTAATAAAATTACGCAAGATAAAAAATTAAAACAAAAAGAGTTAAATCCTCCGAGAGTTAAACATTTCAGTTGTTTCATAATCGTTTTACCGCCTTTTATGAAAGCAGATGAAATATTTCCAAAAAGGTTACCCGTTTTGCACCATTATCTGACAAATAACTCACCCGTGACTTAATCTGGACTCTGACAGAGGTCTTTAAAAATATTTTTAATGGCCGCCATTTTGAAGCTTATTCGTAGGTTTGTGCTAACTGATTTCAGCCCGTACAAGCCTTTAAGCTGACGTGAGATAGAATACAGACCATTATCTTTGGCCCATGATTTAAAAGGCCAAAGGTTTCTAGGCAAATGTGGTTCGAATTTAAATTATCTTTACTTATGGTGTCGTGAAAACTGAAGGCTATTCCCGTAACTAAAAAAGTTCAAAATCTAGTTGCAACGACATCTCAGCGACAATCAGTCAAAAACTTGTTAAAAATGTAGGGAAATTCAAGATATTTTTGACTGATTGAAACTTTTTCTTTTTTTTTTCAGGATTGGAAATCATCAAATGACCCCTCCAGCTCTGGGTGGAGCGGAAGGGACATGTCATCAGACTCTTACTGACTAAAACCCACCCGTGTTCCTTCCTTAGCCCTTTATGTTCCGGGCCAGCGGTAACCCTTTCGGACAATCCCGCTGACCAGGCAGACTTCGGCCCTGACGGGCCCCTTCATTTGATGCTGACATTTCTTTGAGGCGTGCGTGGAACACGTACGCACCGTCCGGCACGGGCCTGCAGTGCGATTCTGTAACTATCTCACCATGAAAACTTAGGTGAAGTGAGCGTGGAGTGAGCTGTCAATAGTGTCAATTCCTAGCAAAAACAAACTCACTTCACCTAAGTTTTCACGGTGAGATTTTTACAGAATCGACCGGCTGGTCTTGATCGGACGGTGAGCTACCCATTACTCTCGATTGGGACTGAGATCAAACTGTGAACAATCCTTAAGTGACGTCATGGGGTAGATTTTTACTCCAGCCGCAGAAAAAAAACTAATATTTTCTTGTCCAGCTGAGCTAGCCGCTTCTCATTTTAAATATTCTCAGTGCAACAGTTCAGTTCAGTTCGACCCAAGGACGCCTAGCGCATACAAATCATCCTTTTGCACTGTTCAGGTACAGATGCCAGCACATCAAGCTACCCGAAACTGTCAAATTTTCCCAATTAACTTTGAACCTTATGCTTTAGCGATAAAGTTGAAAATCTATTAAATAAATTTGAAAATGGTCACCCATCCACGGACCAACCGTGGCAATCGTAGCTTAACCTGATCGATCGACCTGTGGGGCTGTTATTATTTTACCACGAACCCTTTATATTTTCTGATTATATTGAATAGAATAGTATTTTTAATTACACATAATATTTACATAATTGCTAACATTTAAAATAATATTATGTACATTTATATAAAAAAAAGAAAAAGAACTATTATTACTTAGCCATCCTCTATTGTATACGTATTTTTTATTTATTTAATATTTATTTAAATTTTGTCATTTCCTAGTGTTTATTACTTTTAAGATTTTTATAGTAGATTAAATTGTAAGGCTAATGAGTTAAAATAGATAAAATTTGTGTGTTTTTTTTGTTTTCTAAGTGTTTTTACTTACGAAAATTTAACTGTAAATTGTTACTTAAGAATAATAAATTTAAATAATTTGTAACTATTAGTTTCTATTTTTTAATTTTCAGTTTGGGATGCATTTCTACCCCACGATATTCGTTGTGTAACAAAAAATAATAATATGTTAGCTCAGGGTAAAAATTACGAGAATTGCCCCTCTGATATGGTTGTTTAGGATTTATGTTACAGTATGGGGTCAATGGAGGCAATTAAGGTCATGGCATAATTAATTTGTACCTTTTAGTAGGGGTAGAGGAGATGTCAGTGTTTTCAGGTACAGTCCTTCCATTCACAGTTATTTTGCATCACTGTCCAAACCACAGTGACTTTAATTCTGATTCCTATAAGGTTGATGTTGGGTTGATGCCACTGACAAGTCTGTCAAAATCATTGTGATCTTTATTCTCGTCACAATAAGGTTACTGCTGTTGGATGTAAAATACCTGAGACTAGAGATGCCGATGCATTCCACCAGTTTTTATGACAAATCTTTTACTGTTCAAGCAGTACGGTTATGGAATGACTTGCCCGTGTCGGTAAGGCGTGCTCAATCTTTGTCCACGTTTAAAATTATGGTAAAAAAGCACTTCCTCTCTCCTTAAACATCATCGTTATATTTTCTTTGCTCCTGTTTCATGTTATATGTATGTGTATATATATATTTAGATTAGTATAATATACTATATGTATGTATTTATTGTATTATGTAAATGTTACACCGCGGACTACCTACATTATTTGTCTGTCCTTCCCCTTTTTAAATCCATCCTAAGGTTGTCTTTAAAAGATCGCTTTTAGCGATAAGACCGCCCATTGTGTCACCCTTTGTACAGTTTCTATATAAATTTATGTCTGTAATTTATATGGTGTACATAATAAAGAGTATTCTATTCTATTCTACTTGTAAACGGACTGCAGTCAATTGTGGATTTTAGTCATTTTTATCAGAAGGCCGATTCTCGTAAGGGGCCGTCCATTAATCACGCGATGTTTTTTTGGCAATTTTTAACCCCCTCTTGGTGATTCATGGTGAGGTTTACGTCTAATCCCCCTCCCCGCCCCCTATATCACGTGCATTTTTTGGTACACAAGGTCACACTACAAGCCGCTATCGATTTTGTACGCGTTTGACGAAAAAATAAATACACGTTGACGTAATGCCGCTTTTCGGTTCAGTATAGCGCGTTTGCCGAAAAAATAAATAGGTACACGTGATATATTACTACACCCCCCCCCCCCCTTGTGATATTTCGTGATTTTTTATGAAGATGATTAGATCATGATTTCCCCTCCCCCCCCTTTCGAGCCTCACGTGATTAATGGACAGCCCCTAATTACAAACGTTCAAAATTTAATCGCAATATCACTTCAGCGACAATCAATGTCAAAAACTTGTCAAAAATATAGGGAAATAAGAGATTAGTTTTGTCTTTCCCTCTTTTGATTAGCTTATTTAGATTAATTGAAGCTTATTTCAAATGGAAGTTTGAAGATACGTGTGTTGTTTTCTTAGGGTTCCGTATCCAAGGGGTGCCAACGGAACCCTATTACTAAGCCTCCTTCTAACCTCTAACCTCCTTCTCTTTCCTTCCTGTGTGTGTCCCAAATAAAATAGTTTTCTTTCTTTCTTTTGAACTGGAAATTACATAGGTGCTATAACTCCTCATCGGCATGTAAAGCATCACAAACGCACACAATCAACGTTAATGTGTGCATTGAACTCTACAACGTTGCACATGAACGCACAACAATGCTCTACCTCCGTAGAGACGCTCTATGTAGAGAGTAGAGCACACTATTGACGAATAATTAATAATTAGTTTTGCTAAGATAATAGAAGTTGTAGCTAGAAATTGTATGTTAGGTTACGTGTTGACAAATAACAATCGGTTTAGATACCGACCTATAGATTAAATCATACCTATCAATTGGTTGTGAAGAACATGCACCGGTTGAAGAATTTCACCAATAAAACTGAACGCGATCGACACATTTAAACTCCGTTCAAGAGCTGTCAGTGTCAAAATTCCACAACAATGATGACATTGACAGCTCTTGAACTCGGTTTAGATGTGCTGATCGTATGGCTCTGAGTTTATAATTATTCCGTTGAACTTTTGACTTGAACGAAGTAGGTAACAGCCGTAATAGCAGAAGGTTTCAGCTTATTTTAAATGAACTTCTATATAGACAGTATATGTGTAAGTAATTGGGAGCAAAATATGTGACAATAACAATCACCTTCAATCTTCGTCAATAACAAAACAACAATCAATCAATAACAATCGTCAATAACAATACAAATGGATGTAGATCTATACAAACTCTACACAAATGGATGTAGATCTACATCCATTTGTATAGAATTAAAAAAAAACAAGTAAATTACTTATAAGTATTTAGGATATTTGAAGAGAAAGAAAGAAAAACATTTTACTTAGGACACGCACAAGAAATACAGTACAAAAAAGCATAACCTAACAAAATTAACATTAGAAACAACCAAACAAATAAACAAGAAAAAAAAAACAGCATGTGTGCAATTCACACGTGGTAGAAGTGAAACCTTCAATCTTAAATCTTATGAATTTACATGTCTCTTTTTACTGTCGCTTTTTCGTTTCATAAACTTTCAAATCACAACGATGCTAAAGAACATCCATCCATCCATCCATCACAATCACAATCACCATCATCATCATCATCATCATCACAAATTAGTAGCATAGGGTTAAATGTGATGTCATTCGTAATAATAAAAACAAAAACACTGTATAATGCTTCCTATCTCATTTTCTCCCACGTTAAATCTTATATGTCTCTTTTTACTGTTGCTTTTTCGTTTCATAAAATTTCAAATCACAACGATGCTAAAGAAGTTTTCACTTCAAAAATATGTGCGAGTCCAAAAAGGCGCCTATCTCAGCATGATGCTGCGAAATTTAAAAAATAAATACCGCAACGCTGGCATTCAGATAGACCCCGCTGTGAGGCCACGGACGCATCTACGGACATCAAAAAAATCCACTAGGGGATTAAAAAAAAGGAAAGAAAAACAAACGAAGAGCGATATCTCGTATTACTTATTTGCTTAAAGAAATTAATATCTAATGTCAACTTTTTTCGTGTCTTTACAAATCATAGAATGTATCGATGGGATCAGTTGCTTCAAAACATTCATTAGGTCAACTCATCCTGCGGGATAAGTGCAAGCGGCCTCCGTTGACTAAAGAGCCAAAAGAAGGCTCCAATCACTAGTAGTTAAGGTGAAAATGTTAAATCAATTTTCATTATCATTTATATGATAGCAGAGCAGAATGCCCTCGATATCCACTCACAACAAAAAAACATGTGTAAAATTCGGTGGGCTACTAATAAACCCAATCTATGCGAGGTATGTTTCACGAAATCCCATTGAAATGCCACTCCAATCCGTGTGATACCCGACAAACATATCTGTGCCAAAGCAAGCACCAATGTTTGCACTGTGTCAAAATTCTAAAAAAAATTATTGTTTTGCGATATAAAAAAGGAATAAAAGAAGGTTGGTAGCAACAGATCTATCGCAATTGATTACATTTGTAATATTATAAACTAGCTTCTGCCCGCGACTTCGTCCGCGTGGAATAAACATAAATTACGCACTCGGAAATAGTGTAATTTTCTACCATCAAAAGGTTTTTGTCATCGAATGCAGAGATTACAGATCAGATCTTCCAGAGATTACAGTGAAACACATAACTAATATTAAACCTTTACAATTTTATTTTAAATAATAATTATTTAGGTATTATAATATACGAATTTCAATTAATAAAAAAAACATGGTGCTTTCTATGCATAGATTTTCAACGTGGACGATACCGCCCCCTTGTGGTCGTTTAAGACTTTCAGGGGGGCAGTACGACTATATAATATTACACGTTTAAATATAATCGTGGCAATAGCTGTTTCAGATTCACGAAAGATGGTAAATAAAAAAATATGGGGTGTTCTAGACAAAAAAAAAATATTCTCACCGCTCGGTAGGCAAAACATGTTTGAGAACCTATGTTTTAACATCCATCCACATTATTATTCACCACGCGACTTTTATCGTTCATTACCATATGGATTTAAACTCATTATCGCTGCAAATTAATCACTGACATGCCAATGTGCACCGCAATTTATTAATAGGTGTAAAATATTTATTTAGGTATGACATATCAATCTCCTGCGAGTCCAGTATTGTGGTATATTTATAAACGTTGTTTAAGTTTAAGAGACGTTTTATACGTCAACAATATTTGGTTACACAGTTCTTATATTTAAACAACGTTTATAAATAAGGGGGATTATGTTTAACTCGGGCAGTGGTGGCCCAGTGGTAATAACCACGACTTACGAGTTTTAGGTCGTAGGTTCGATCCCAGACAGTCGCTTTATTTTGTATAAATAATTTCATCACCACTGCTCTCAAAGCGGTGAAGGAAAACATCGCGAGGAAACTGGCATATTCTAGAACCAAAAATTCGAAGGCATGTGACATTGACCAACTTGCATTGGGCCAGCGTGGTGGAATTATGACCCACTCCTTCTCACAGAGAGAAGCCTGTTTCCCACATTGGGAAAATTATAGGTTGATTGTGTATATTTAACTCATCCTTTATTTTTGCCAATGAAAAGCCACCCCATCCACAGTCCCTACCATCCAACCAACCAACCAACCAACCAACCAACAACCATCCAACCAATCATTTTGTTGTATACCAGTGTTCAATTGTAGTGCAACTGTTTTAGTGTATTTACTGCAACACCTTTTATGCAATAAAGTTTTATTATTATTATTATTTATTACTTTTTATTTAAAGCCAAGACCTAATCTAGAAACTGGCAATAATCGCAGATAACATTGTTAGTGTCACGGCTCATGATATCCTTGGCAACAAGGAAATGAATTTATGCCCTGAGGTTGTCTCGACTTTGTCTTTGACACTTTAATGCAGTCCGTTCTCCGCGCTCTCCATTGCATGGTTTCCAAATAAATTCTCAACTTACGTCATTTATAACCGCTAATGTATGTCGCATCCGTACCCCGCATCGTTACGAGTATTGTGACTGAAGTAAATAAATGTCATGGTACTTCCTCGAAGCTGGCAGTCGATCTTTTGTGGTGGGTGCGTAGTTGTCTCTTGAAAGAACTTTGATCTTTGTTATAAGATCGTCAGCATAATATTAGACCCTGTTGGATACCTAGTGGAGACATAGGATTAGTTTAGTGCCACAAACTTCTGAGGAAATGGATGTATGTGGTAGATGCCACGTGTCTTGTAACACAAGACGCATATAGAGTGTATATCAGAATTACGTGGTTATATTTAAGTGCCGTATACCCCATCAAACTGAACATCTGGGTGGGACCAACACCCTAATCCACACTATATCCATACTAATATTATAAATACGAAAGTGTGTCGGTCTGTCTGTCTGTTACCTCTTCACGCTTAAACCGCTAAACCGATTTAGATGAAATTTGGTATAGAGATAGTTTGAGTCCCGGGACCTTTCCCGGGGCTCAAACTCAAACACTATATCCATACTAATATTATAAATGCGAAAGTGTGTCGGTCTGTCTGTCTGTTACCTCTTCACGCTTAAACCGCTAAACCGATTTAGATGAAATTTGGTATAGAGATAGTTTGAGTCCCGGGACCTTTCCCGCGACTCAAACTCAAACTACCCTATGTCCTTACATAGGGTAGTTTTCATCCCGATATTCTCACGGGATCGACACTTATGCCGGGTGAAACCGCGGGGCGCTGCTAGTCGCGAATAAATAGGGAATATGCATGATTTTTTTTTATTTAAAAAATTAATCCTCATTCATGTAATAAACAGTTTAGTAAAACTGTTTTTCGGATAACTATGAAATTAAAAAAGATATGAGCCATCGAAGATTTGTTTCTATCTCTTTCTCGCAAAACGAAATTTAACACGGAGTTTATATGGCCGTAGTGACATGTGACGTCACAGTCTATGTCGGATCTCTCTGTCTAATTGGTGTGTAATCAATAGTTTTAAATGCTCATATCGGCCGTGTTTCTTGGCCGATTTTAATTTTAATTTCACTTTTTGTCATCTCTACTACGGTATTTTCATATTTTGTTAATAAATGCCATGAAAAAAATTCATGCATATTCCCTATTACAAACTGTCCCCGTGTGACGGCTGATTATTTTTTCGCGATTACGATATTAATCCCATCGAGAAAGTTCTTCAGTTTGTTGGTCTGTACCACACTCTTAAATGAACACACTTTTCTGGTACATACTGTACAGAAGAATTCTTAGAATTTACAAGAATCCCCACTTAACAGATAAATTCGAGCCCCACCTTCATCCGTAATAAAGACTGACATTAGGTAAGATTGATAGAGAAAATATTTAAATGTCATAAAAGAATATTTAATAAACAAAAGAAATTTTGAAAGACATCTCCTGACGTGTTGTCTCCGACAGCGATGATGAAATTATAGGCCACGTATTTATATTTGGTAGGAGTCGAAAAAAGGTGACTTAGATATGATATGAGAGTGAGTAATATACCTATTATTTTACCTTACCAAACATTAGAATATGACGACATATAATATTTTGTCACTATTTTTGTCACATTTTGTCATTTGGTATAGTAATTATTACACAAATCATGATCTTTCTAAGCTTTCAAATGCCAAATAACAAATAACACCAATATGGTGTATATTTTCTGTATCTTCTTCATCTATACGCATCTAATATTAACCCCGGTGAACAAAAACGTCCATATATATAACCACCAGTCCACCAATGTTATTATATCTCAACAAAAGACTTTGCCGTTATCATGAACCATATTTAGAGATACGTGGTGAATATGGTCCACTAATATAGCAAAGTCAGCGGACTGTGAACTCCCGTCTGTAGTAAATTAAACAGGAAACTATTCACTTATTTCCCTCGAGGACTATGTGAGGGCACGAACATCGGACGATTTCCATCTAGGGATCATAAGATTATTCAGTTCATTTCTACTATTTCATACTGAGCTCGCTCGTGTTTGAGTTTTGATCGCTTCGCCTGTATGTGAGCCTGATACTTTCATCATTGAGACTGAATTTTTCATAGGCTTTAATGAAAAATTGCTGGGTGTTTTTTGGGTGTAGGAAGATTTTTCTAGGGACAGGTGTTTTTAATAGGCAATTTGTGGATTTATGAACATCGGTCGATATTAAGATTACTATGTACCCTTGAAAAGTAGAACGCAGAACCACTTCGCTACTGCTTCAACCCTAGTAGCAAAAGTTGACGATTTAAAAAAAAAGGCCTCAAAAGATGTTAAAATTATGAACTGAAGTTCTATTGTAAAGAAAATAGTCACGGATGGCACCCTAGTCGATGACCAGCTCATTAAATAACATGGGGACGTAAAAACTTTATAAACCTACATGACAATATACCATTTACTTTAGACTGTCAGACAAGGATCGCTTGTTGCGCGTTTACGCCTCATAAAACGTGCAATGCAACGTTGCCTGCACATCCCTCAAACTTGTTAACGTTTGAGCGCGTCAAGCGTTGTTTAAACTATCGACGTAAAATTGTTACAGCTTCATTTTGCTGTTACATGTTTGAACATCTATTTGAGGTTTCTTTCCCTATTTTAATAAAAAATCATCTTTTTACGAAAACTCAGTCGTAATTATAATCGTTTATTTGGTTAGAAAGTAAGTACATAAAATGAAGGTGCTTACAAAACTTTACAATACCTATACAAGCTAATCTAAATGAGGCATGCAAACATTGTAAAGAAATTTGATAATAAATGTCCTTTATTTGGATAATACATGAGCAATCGAGATTTAGCCTGTCATAACCATAAATAGGCGACTTTCCTCCAATTTTTATGTATTTCAGGGGTAAACTGGAATGGAATTGTAACAAGGGACATGAATAACTTAACGCACCGTTTAACACAAACGCTGAGTAACAAGCTGTCCAAAAATGTATGTCAATTTACAGCAGTGTGTGAATTTTTAATGAGCTGTGAAATCTGAAACCATTCCCTGAAACATGATTTTTATTCGGAATAGAGGGTTTTTTGAAATGTTTGTCCTATGAATATACATAATCTACTTCTTTTCCAACTAAGGCAGTAATACTTCAGTCGATAAAATTGTAACAAGGGACATGAATAACTTGACGCACCGTTTAACACAAACGCTGAGTAACAAGCTGTCCAAAAATGTATGTCAATTTACAGCAGTGTGTAAATTTTTAATGAGCTGTGAAATGTGAAACCATTCCCTGAAACATGATTTTTATTCAGAATAGAGGGTCTTTTAAATGTTTGTCCTATGAATATATCTACTTCTTTTCTAACCAAGGTAGTAATACTTTAGTAGATAATAAATGTGCTAGAAAAATATCGACCTGCAGTAGGAGTTTTCTCTCACTTCACACAATTTCAGTCTACTCTCAATCCATTATAAAATTCAATCAGCGTTCTAATAACGTTAAATTCCCATTTTCTGAAAAAAGAAGAAACCGTAACCTAATTTACATCCCATTTCTGTCATCAATCTACTATATATCTCTGGTAATAGTAGGCACAATGTAATCTGCCGGGCTGGCCGCTGTCACGGTAACATGGTATTTTTTATTTTACTAAACAGCGCTTTCATGGCTTGCTAAGCGGTGAAGCGGAAAAGTGAAGCTAGATTTTTCGTTGCCAGTGTTATTAGTTAGATGGATATCCTTATCAGATCTAGTTCTCGGGTTGAGGTGTAAATATTTTGGTGGACTGCTGTGAACTACTTTTAATTAAAATTACAAGATACATACTCACTAAGTGTCTTAAGTTATTACAAAATGAGTTCTGATTTTAGTTCAAGCTTAAACCAAAGATCCTGTTATTATATTTTGAACTTTGTTCCGAGCAAGGCAAGATTCTTAATACATAACTGACAACTTAGACTCAGTTTAAACGATTTTTTTTGTAATTTGAACTTTATAGCTTTGTCGGAATGAAGTTCCAAATTGAAAAATGACTCGATGGTATAAATCTGGGCCTCAACGTAGACCTTGTCTTGTAATAAGGCCGCAATAGTGTTCTTGGCAGTTCAAACAGGAACAGCAAGCAAAATTAGTCAAAGAGGTTGTCATAATTATTTCCGACAACTCATACTTCTGTTGGCAACGAGAGGCCTATTTATTTCACGATTGGCAAAAGTTGACCTTAAATATTGAATCAAAACAAAGTACTTTTTTCTGTTCACAAATAGAATAGAAATAAAAATTTGTCAGAATCACAATTAGAACCAATATATTCACGCAATAATACCACTTGTTTGTCGCATATTGCAAAAGCAATTATTGTTACGGTGAAGACCGTAACAAAAGAATTGGAAAAGATTTCGGGCGCGAAATTTAATTAAAAACACATAGTTACCGCGTTGGGGACGTCGCTCCGGAATGAACAATTAAAGGTACCAGTTTTTTTTTTGGAAAATCGAATACAACATTTGGTAGGACACCGTCGAAGCTATCAATAAAATTAAAATAAAAGTTTGTCAGGGAAAAGTCATTTTTATTGATTCCGTAATATGAATTATATTACAAAAGCTAGAGACCTCTCGTTAAAAGTCCGTTTAAAAACACTAAAACGGAATCATTATCTTATAGCTTTTGTTATTGAAGTATCGGTTAAAAGAATATCTCGAATCGAACTGTTTACTCAATTTCAAAAAGCATAAAGATGGAGAGATTTATTCAAGGCACATGTTTCCAATACCTTCACACAAATCGTTTACAAGAACATAAAATCTTTCTTCTACCATCTTTCTTGTCCCCTTATTTGCGTCATTTTCATAACCATCTGCTAGTCTGTTTCATTTACCCCTAGTACTTGGAGATTACCATACAATGTAATCGTTTGGGTGGCTGTACCATCCACCATAATGTCGGGTGGTACTTCGCCACTTTTTATTCCACTAAACAATAAAGTTTTATGTCATTACATTTTGATGGCGCGCTAAGCTGTGGAGCTAGATTTAAAATTTGTTTATCGGGTTTCACACGAGTAAACAGCTTGTAACTTTGTTACTTTGTTGGGTTTATAGCTAGATAAAATAAACGGGAAGGATAAATTTTGTCCTCTAATCCTTTTTCTTTTTTTTTGGCTTTTGATTCTTTAACACCGGTAGAGAAGAATATCCATTAGGTATGGGTATAGAGTTTCTTCTAATCATTTAGAATATGCGTCATGCTACAGTCTCGTGGTTTAAATCTAGGACAGTAAACCAATTTATCTTACAACGAAATTAGGAAGGCTGACGCCAAGTAACAAGTATTTCGTGTACATCATAAACGCAAAATCCTTATTAATTAGTTAGCCTTCTTTAATAACATTTTTGTAAATACGACGCAGTCTATGAAAACAACACAAGCCCATTTACATGAATAAGTAATTACAAAATAATACCCGCTACTCCGGGTCGCTCATCATAAATAAGCAAACTGCTAAATATGTAAGCATGAACTGTAAATCATTGTCAACATTGTCTTGTCTGAGGACTTTTGGGGTAAAAGAAAACCATGTTTTTCGCCAAAGAGTTTACCATTGTCAAAAAGTTGGATTTATGAGTGGGGTCCTCTTTTCCTCTTGCAAGTGGCGAAGTTAGTTGATAGTAGCTTTATAGTTAGTTTTATTATTAGTATGTTTTGAAAACGGATTCTTAGTAACAGTAGATTTTTAATTGAAGAGTGTTTAAAGAAAAACAAAATCCTGAATTTTATCCACCTGTGACATTGAGCATATTATTATGAAAATATTCTTTTCACATTCCGAGATCGTGTGAAAATATGACTTTTTGAGATCAAAATATACGACAGACGCATACACAAACAGGTCGTAAAGATTGAGAAAACCTCAATCTAAGCAAATAGATAAATTATTCACGTATGTAAAAAACATATCAAGTTTGCAAGTTAGGTTAGATATATATTTAAATTGGTTGAAAATTAAATGCCGCCGCTAAGTTTTTACGATGTGCAAGCGACGTTGTGGCAAAGAATGAATATTTTATTACTTTGTCGTCCTGTATCTCCTAAAAATATGAGATAAATTTGTTGGAAGGGTTGCAGTCTCCTTTGAAAGGTTGCATCGTCTGAGCACGTTTTATAGAAGTAGTGTTCAGCTTTGATACTTTCTTTTTGTGAAACCGGATAAAATGGTTTTATTGGAAGAGTATGTATATTATTATTATCATTTTAGCGGTAGGGGAAAGACTTCCCTTCCCTCCTTCCATGTACCTCTGTCTAATACCGTCTGAAGGGTAAGTCCTTACGATAACTCTAGATTTTCATGCAAATCAATATTTACGCCTTTGTTTATACATATTGCTTAAACTTAAGAGACGTTTAAACCTCGAAAAATCTTCGGTTACGAACGTTCATCATTACACAAAGCACATGGTATGGGATAGCGGGATTGTCCGCAAGGGTTACCGTTGCCCCGGAACATAAAGGGCTAAGACCCACCCGTGTTCCTTACACGGGTGGGTTTTAGTCAGTAAGAGTCTGACACTCCCTTCCGCTTCACCCAGAGCGGAAGGGGCCATTCGCTGTTGTATTTTCAACGCTCCGATCAATGCCGAAAATTGAAAATATAATAATATAATTAATAACAGCGCGTATTAGTTACTTAACTACATTATCTTTAAGAGGGCGCCGACCAAACGCCGACCGCGCAGTGGCGCCGTCATCGTTTGTTTGGTTATTTTTTTATTTTAGAATGAAATGGCAAAAATAAGCACGTCAAGTTGTGCTCCACAAGATTATACGTCAATATTATTATAAACGGTAGTTTTACATTGTTTAGTTTTATTATAATCACTAAAACGGATAATAGTGGCCACTATTTTCCGTTTAATAATATTAACGTATAATCTTGTGGAGCACAACTTAACGTGCTCATTTTCTGCATTTTCATTCTAAAATAAAAGAAATAACTAAACAAACGATGAGGGCGCCACTAGGCGGTCTTCGTAGCTTTTTTATTTTTAGGATGGGAAATCATCAAATTAATGACCCCTCCCGCTCTGGGTGGAACGGAAGGGAGTGTTCTGACACTCCCTTCTGCTCCACCTGGGAACACGGGTGGGTTTTAGACAGTAGGAGTGTGCTCTTACTGACTAAATCCCACCCCTGTTCCTTCCTTAGCCCTTTATGTTCCGGGCCAGCGGTAACCCTTTCGGACAAGCAACATTTATAAATATACCCCCTATTGTTAAATGTACGCAATACGATGATGATGACTAATTATTATGTACACCATAAATATTACAAATATAAATGTCGAAATTTTACAAGGGGTGACATAACGATCTTTCTTATTGCTAAAAGCGACCTTTAAAAGGGAACATTTGAATATTAGGCGCGAAAGGAGAGACAATACTGCTGGTAGTCTGTGGTGTACCATTTACATATACAATAAATACCTACTTACCCAAAACATATACTTATCAATATAAATAAATATATATACAATAATAATCATAAAAACAAGTGCAAAAAACATAAATATGACATTTAAGGAGAGATATAGAGTGATATTGTATACTCCAGTAATGATCCACGGATCATACATTCACGAAGACATAGTTACTGTTTTTTTCACGATATTATGTCATTTTCCTCAATTAATCTATGGAGCTTATACGAAAAGAAAAGTTGATGATATATAACTTTTTTTTTTCGCTGTGAGGTCAGTGCACGCAAGACAAGGAAAAATGTTATAGTAAAAACATCAGTCGTCTTTTTTTTTCGTTATCAAGCTAACACAATAATCTTGTTTACGGCAATAAGAATAAAATAGTGAAATGAACTTAGAATAGTCAATGGCTAATGTTACAATAAAGTACTTGAGGGGCTTACATGACCTAAAGCGAGGTCACTGTCGGACTGCATAGAAATATTGAAAGAGAAGCGCGATGACACAACGCTGGTAATTTATTTCAAAATATGAAGCAAATTATTTAATTATAAAAAATCTATTGTTTGGACTAAGAAATTAAAACATTAGTGTTTTAGTATGTTGCTTTTAGAATAACCTGACAAAAAATCAAAATGATTGTATGTATATTAGTATGGTTTTTATTGTAAAAATAAAGTTTTTAGAGGTATCTTCATAATTTTTTTGTATCGTATTAAAGTAGTTGTATTATGTTTTCAATACACTATTAACCTAGCATATATCCTGAAGAATATCACATATTTTTCTGATTTTGTTTATTGTAGTCGATCATATACTTTTATAGTGTCTAAAACTTGCGTTTTTTGCCATTTATGTCCTGTAATCCCCTTAAAGGACAACCCCATCTGCTTCCTACGGGTTTATTAAAATTTTATTTAAACCTAGTGCCTGCAAGAGTATTAACCAGCATGCAGTTGTATTTAAGACAAAATATCAAATGTTTCCTGACCAAGAAAATTGTTTGACACAATTCTCGTAACTTTAACGTTCGCATTCTAATCTCAGTCAAAATCTGTCGAAAATACAATTTTTGACAAGTTTTTGACATTGATTGAACGTTATTTGAATTTGAACGTTATTTAAGTACGAGTTTTGGCCTTCAGAAGCAGTTTACGACGGGCAAAACTACTTAGATTCACCCTTTCAGAAGGGTGAATCTAAATAGTTTTGCCCGTCGTAAACTGTTTCTTCAATCATCTGCTTCTTATCCACAATTTCCGAATAGACCACAGTCGATTCCAAAATCTGTCATCAAAAACTACTCTTGCAGACACACAAAAAAGTTCACAAAAAAGATTTAAATCAATTCCCCAGTACTTTTATAAGACAAACACCAGTTAAAAGTAAACAAGGGAATCGTTACCGAGATAGGAATAAAAATCAATCAAAAACTGTCCAAGCGATGTGGGGACGTGCCGCAGGCAGATCGCTACGATTTGAAACCTCTGTGCAAATTGGAACTGGCAGGACCGGACAGGAGGATCGTTCGAATGCACGAATCTATCAGAAATTCCTTTTGAACTAAACCTTTTCCTGAAAGAAAAAACAGGGGAGGGTATATACTTGATTTTGAATGTGAATGTGATATCATATAATTCTGTATTAAAATCTAGACTCGTGGTGGAACATCGTTCTCGGATGAGGTATAAAGAGAATGAGGTTTCCTACACTTAGGGCCGATTTTTCAATCGTCAGATAACTTTTATCTGAAAAATTAATCTGGCGATTTGACTTATTTTCTATACAAGTGCTGTCAAACCGCTATTTCACACACATATACTCAACACTATACTATATATTTAACACTTCAAATAACCTTGGCACTTTTTTTTTTGCGGATTGGAAATCGTCAAATGACCGCTCCCGCTCTGGGTGGAGCGGAAGGGAGTGTCAGACTCTTAATGACTAAAACCCACTTGCGTTCCTTAGCTTGGCCCTTTATGTTCCGGGCCACAGCGGTAACCCTTTCGGACAATCCCGCTGACCCAGCAGGCTTCGACATTCAACACTTCAAATAACCTCGGCTCTTAGAATTCTAACGAAATAACATGTAGACAATAAGCTTGGTTATTTATCTATTGAATAGATATAAGTGAGATACCAAAATTCAAGCAGTGTGAGATTTTCGGTTATGAGTTTCGCTGACGTGACAGCCAGACCCTGTAATTATGTTTGATTAATGTAGACGAGTCATTCCCTCCCTTAAGAAGGCAGAGAAATATTGCTCATCATCTAACATAATAAATCGTCATAAGAGAACAGTGGCTATTTCAGGTTTTCGCCTCGTTGAAGCGTGAACAAAGCCATTTAATTGGATGACCATCGTAAATATCCTAGGACAATCTGGGTACCGGCTATTCGGTGGTTAAAGATTTATACCAATCGGATAAGATGTTTTTATGTGTGTTCCATTACAAAACATCCAATAAACTTCGCCCTAGACCTTCCGGGCCACACGCTGTATAAGGGCTATTTGGACACCGTAAGATATATTGAATTGATTTTTCTTGCGATTTATCACAGGATATCGTAATGCCTTCATGTAATTAGAATGAGCAGTGGTGGCCCAGTGGTAATAGCCGCGACTTACGAGTCATAGGTCGTAGGTTCGAACCCAGACAGGCGCTTTACTTTGTGTAAATTATTTCATAACCACTGCTCTTAAAACGGTGAAGGAAAAAATTGTGAGGAAACCAGCATGTTCTAGAACCAAAAATTCGTAGACATGTGACATCTACCAACCCGCACTGGGCCCGCGTGGTAGATGGCAGCCCACTCCCTCTCGAAGAAAGGGGGCCTGGGTCTAGCAGTGGGAACATTATAGGCTTTTTCTTTTTTTTTCTGGATGGGAAATCATTAAATGACTCCTCCCGCTCTGGGTGGAGCGGAAGGGAGTGTCAGACTCTTACTGACTAAAACCCACCCGTGTTCCTTCCTTCGCCCTTTATGTTCCGGGCCAGCGGTATCCCTTTCGGACAATCCCGCTGATCCGGCAGGCTTCGGCCCTTGCGGGCCCCTTCCCTTGATGCTGACATCTCTTTGAGGCGCGCGTGGAACACGTACGCGCCGTCCGGCACGGCCCTGGTCCTGATCGGACGGTGAGCTACCCATTACTCTCCGCCCGCAGGCCCGCGCCTACGGTGGCCGGGAGTCGTCGCGCGGCTCCCGACGCCCGGAGCGTCTCCCGCGGCGGCTGGGACGGGAGGCTCTCTCCTTCAGCCGTCCCGCCGCCTCCTTCGCTAGCATAACTGCTTCGCAGAAGGAGGCGACTGCCCCCCACTCCCTCTCGCCCCGGACCATGGCTTGAACCAGGCCCGGACGGATAGGCTGATTCTGTATTTACTCGTATGTTATGTAATTAGAATGATAAACTATCTACTTGAGCTCACTAGTTAAATTTTCAATAATTGGAACACTAAAAAAAAAGAAAAAGGGAAGCACCTCGCTTCCCTTTTTCTTTTTTTTTAGTGTTTCTGACATTACGAACATAATTTATTTTTTGTTTTATTCAATCAAGTTTTAATTGCTGAATACTTCATTATTAAATAATATCTCTTCCTATTTGGTAGTAAAATTCTATTAATCTCTTAAATAAATTACAAACTATAGTGTTGTATAATTTAGAAGCATTTTGAAAATTTTGTAAATGTAAGAACCATGTTTCCGTTTATTATGATTTTCTTGATGTTGACTTGAAAGAGCATGGCAGTTGAGAACATGTCATGCTCACTTAAATGTCTCATCGGTGGTGGCGCGTGTGTTAGATCATTCGGTTCCCTACAAAATTGGTGAGCTAGATGGTGCTGACCCCAAGTTGACCCACGCGTCATGTTCGTGAACGGGCGCCGTCGGTTGAGACTCTGGTTATCTCTTAACTGCTTATTTTTAATCTTATATTTTGAAATGTTTCTTCATTTGTGTTTTTTTTTTCATTGTTCTCACATATAGAAGCAATAATAATAATGTACCCAGGATTTGTAATATCTTGATTTAAAAGAGTGTCCATGGAGTTTCTTGCCCGTTCTTCTCCATAGAGATCTACGTTTTGGAATGGGCAACTAGCTTCAACTTTCTGACTACCTGACGGACTATTTAAATTTTGACAATTCAAAAGTGCCTGTACAAGGTTTAATTGAAATAAATGCTTTGAGTTGAGTTGAGTTATCACGAAATGAAACTGTTTGTTTTTTTTACCTGTTTTTAGAGTAGGCAACATAAAATCTGTTACAGTAATCTCTAAAAAACAGGAGCATTGCAAAGAATTGCTCAATTACCCTTAACATACCTTCGCAATGTGTGGTTGGTTTGGAAATTAATTTACTTTTACCTTTTTTGAGTTTAAACAAGATAATTTACGGGTTCATTTAGAATTTATCGAGTTTGAACCCCGAGGGCCGTTAAAATGTTGCCAATTTATTTTAGATGGAGACGGCCACTCGTTTAAATTAGGAGAAAAATTGGAGGGGTATTCTTTCCTCCAGATTTTAATAGGGTTTTAAGCTAGCTAGTGAATAATGAGTTCAAGTTCGTTCATTATGTTGATGAGGTGAGTAGAGTTGGTAGATACCCGAAAGTAATTAACTTGTAGGACTCGCAAAGTATTTTTTGGGAATTATATACTTTTTCAATGCATTATTTTCAGATGCAGTAAAAATTCTAATAAGATCGACAAGAACCGTTGAATAATATCTATAAAATTTCTAATAAAATATACTTTTGCTAGATAATCCATATATTAAAAAAAACAGCTGCTTTTCCTAGCATAACATTCAAATACCTCTTGTGTACAGCCATAAATCGCCAACTAGCAGTCACTTAACTGGATTAGTATACATAAAACTGTTTGCAGGAACTCCATAAAATAGTGCGAGGCTATATAACGGTCACAAAAGGGAGTTACAGTGATGATAAATCTGCTCACACTATACAAATGAGTTGTGTTAATAATATTTCTGACGCTGTATTATTTCATGTTTATCTTTATATATTAGTTTTAGTAAAGGGCTGTTTTTTTTTTTTCGTTTCTATTGGTTTTTTTCCTAAGCAAAAGGTAAATTAATACCTACTGACAGACACATAGTCCAATTGGAATGTACGGGGTAAAACTATAAATAGATACAAACAAAAATTCCAGCAGCGTCTGGACAGGATAGGTTTCAAATCAGACTGGAATTTTACAAAAATATCCATCGGATAGCACCACACATGTCGAGTGAACATGCATGCAGCATATTAAGCACCAAAAACATAAAGTTAAAACAACTACCAACACGAAAATCAAATTAAAAAGCGTCATTAATAAAATACATCCAATCTGCCCCATTAGGGGTGAACCGGGTAAAAATGTACAGCGAGCGTCATTTTATTCGCCCAGTTTTCTATACGCTTGTTGACTAGGGTAGGCAGTTAATTCGAGCTTACGTCAGCATGCTGGCCGAGGATAATAGCCGTCGCAAATGGTTTTTTTTTTACTGTTTTATTCACGCACTAGATTATTCTGTATTTATTGTACAAAAATAGCGTCAAAACAGGAGACAGTGGTGGTTGGGTGGGGGTGAAGTCGTGGTTGTGAGAAATTATAGTGTTGCGGGTTGCCCGTACTAGGTTTACGTTAAAGTTTGTGGTATCGTCGTTTAAAGAGTATGATAGTTAAATTCTTCAACTTGGAGACCTTTTACTTAACTTTTACTTTAAAGACCTTCCGTTTATTATGTTAGACGAGAACCATACTATTAAAATGTTGAAACCGATTTGCTCCATTTACAGTAATATGTACAAACTATACAGAGATCGCTCAAGACATAGGTTTGGATGGAAAACGGGGAGGCCGTTGCACAACAGTGGAAAAAATAGGCTACCGAAAATAATCCGTATAATAAAATGGAAATTAACAGTAAAACTGTCTATTTACATCATGAAACAAAAATTAATCATAATTTTCAATACAGCAACCCAAAAGAATCTGCTCAAAAAATTCTCTTCAAAATCACTAAGCATTCAATAAAAACTGTCCATGAAGGTTTCACCAATCGAGTTCAAATAGGTTTATTTTGAGGAAAATTGTTTTTTTTTCCGAACTGAATGTGATAAAAGAGATAATCCCCCACAAATCTTTACGGGTCAAAGTGGTCTTTATCTGTATCGATGGGGTTGAAACGGGGTGAAGGGAGGGGTCAAACCTCCATCTGTATATTCACACACACAAAAACGGTTGTAGCTCGCTAAATGAAAAATAAAAAGAGATTGTAATAAATGTTTTTGGAGGAGGCTTATTTTTATAAACTTTTGCTATGTACAATGTTATTTTTTAGTCTGTACGATTTTTTGCTTGGATTTAAACACGAAATTGGGTTAATATAATACGGAATCACAAAATTTTATATTACATTGTGTAGTAGAATATTTTTAGTATCCATGTACCCAGTACCTAACTGAACTATGGAGGTCATAGAGGCAGTCATTTTGAGTAAAACTAGCTTCTGCCTGTGACTTCGTTCGCATGAAATTTTTGATTCCCCTGACCCAACGCGTCGCATCGTATCGCCCGTCCGCGCTATTGCTTCGTTTTTGTTTAGCGTTCTTTCTCAGTTTTTTTTTCTATTAAGGGCCGTATGCCATTTCATCTCGTAGGCCATCTGGACATGAGTTCCCTTGGGTATCCTGGAAGTCTTTAAACAGACTTCGGACCCAGGTTGGCCGAAGCAAGGAAAACCTGTTCAGGTGGGGATTCATAGATGACTCCGCCTTGGAGTGTAAATGTGGTGCTGTTCCACAAACGATGGGACACTTAATATCGTGTCCTGCGTGTCCTGTCAGCTGCACGTTACAGGAACTGATGGATGCTGGTGATGGCGCCAAACAAGTAGCCGAATTCTGGGGCGAGTCCATTTAGATTGCTATCGACATGCTAAGAAGAAGAAGAAGGATCGTAGCATGTTAATATAATAGCTTGTAACCCTCCTCAAAAAATAAGCTATCCATAGAAAAAAAATCTGATTAGTAGTAGCAAACAAACAAACTTTTTAGCTTTATTATATAAGTATAGATAGATACGGTTTTCAGCGGCAACTGGTTAGACTGGAAGCCAACCCCAACACAGTTGGGAAGAGGGCAGGCAGATTGATTAGACTCTGTAAGTCACCTTAAACATTAAGGTGACTAACATAAGGAACATCACTTAGCCACATAGTAGAAATGAATGATAAAAATGAAAGGAAGAAAAAATTCTGAGATATAAGAAAGACCTAACAATAATAAAACTCAACTGGCAATATCCCCGTAGCAAACGTAACAGAGGATTGGCACTTCACAGAGTAAGAACGGCGTAACAATAAAATTGCAGTTTGCTAATACTTTATTATTGAGGAAAAAGAATCATGATTAGTCTGTGACCTATTAGAGCTTTTATGTCTAGGTATTTACAGCTATTGTAAGAGGTTCATAAGCGATTGTTTCTTTGTCCATGGACCTGACATCAAGCAATTGACAAAATTGACAAACTTGTATTGCTTGAATACAAGGCTTTTGGCTACTTTTCATGTGTGTATTTGATTTTTGAAGTGAAAACTTCTTTAGCGGCGCTGTGTACTTTTTTTGGAATGGGTAAAAACTTCTAAACTGGCGTCAGGTCACGTGACCCTGATCGAAAATTCGTAAGACGTAAAACGTAAGACAGCGCCATCTATGCACATCGGGAAGAACTACGAGGGCCTCGCGTACTAACTACGTAGTTCATCCAACAACGACGAGATGGCGCTGAACCACGGATATATAACATTTTGTTTATAAGACGATTCACAAAATACACTCGTAATTGTTCAAGTTTTCACTTCTGTCGGCACTACCGGAGTGCCAGTGTTTTTTTTTGTAATGTGCGTTTTGTTTGTGCAGAAAATATATTTTTCTTTCTTTCGTTATCGTCTCAACTGGATGAAATACATTATTTCTTTATTCGCGTAAAGATAATTATTGTGTGGATGAATGTATCCGATTTACGATTTAACAATCGGTGGATATAAAATGATGTTTTGATACAGTGATGTCCCTACTTGGTAAGCAACGATAGTTATATTATTAACACTAAGGCCAATACACGACACGGTTTGTTTACGGTACGGCCCGCGGCGTATAAACCGCACCGTATAAAAAATGTGTCAACAAGGTTCCATAGTGATCTTTACAACACTGACGATTGGGCCACGGCGCGTAAACCGTATTTTTTACGGCAAGAACATAGTGTGTGTACCGGCCTTATAATTGAACACAAATTGATACAAACAACGAATTATTTTGGTTTTCAGTATTTCTTGGTGGCCTGATTTTTTTGTAGACTTAAAAAAGTAGTTTTCATCGCCTTTCGTTGCTGCCTGTACAAAATTAACATTCTCGTTACGACCATCACAAATATAGATGCAGAATTCAATTTAATTAATGTCCGTTTGTTAATTATTTCGTTCACAAACATTAACTATGATGCCAATAAAAGCTTCTGGCGTGAATGCAAAATTGTTTCCAAATTTTGTTATGAAAAAATTAATTTTCGGCAAGTTATACATATAGCCGCGAGCGGTAATGTTCCAATTTTTGTTAAGCCCACTCGGCTCAATGGATTTAAAGTTAGTTATATAATATTCAATTTAGGCTCCATTTTTTATGATTAGAGTAGTAGGTACATAGCTGGTTTTATTTAAATAATTATATTATTAAGAATATCTACGTAATAAAACTCTTGAATTAATTTATTCACTGACACACAATGCACAGCCTAAACCACTGGGTTTACAAACACGAAATTCTGCATAAGAGTAACTAAAATAACGAAAATAAAATATAAAATGATGTCATTTTAGCCGATGGGAATTCCCATCGGGCATCCGGCTTATATTCTTTGAAAGTACAGTGAACGTTTGAATATGTTCATTTATTAAAAACAAAGAGGAAATAGAAAATATTTAGAAGACATGCCTACCAATTTAAACTAATAAAATTAGCACCGCCTTACAACGTGGCAATGCTGCGTTTCATAAGTGCCCATGTCGGCTTATGTGAAATAAGATATTTTGATATTGAATGCTAAAAGCCTTTTGGGCACTTTTCCAGTTGACGAATTTTTTGATGCCCTGTGATCTTTCTTCTCCCTTTTTTATATACATATTATTACTAGATTATCCTTACTTTTCAGAGCAAATCCCTAGATACAATCCCCAATGTTTTGCTGGTGTTAAACATGTTTTTATTTTAATCCATTAGGGTATGTAGTACCATGATAATGACAATATATTATGATGTCAAAGTTTTGGAGTAGGTACTTAGGTGTATATTTTTTTGCCAATGTTCATGTATGCTTCTAGACCGTCAAATTCTAGAGATGTTTATTGAGGCGTTATTAGTTGTAATTAGTTCGTGATTGGATGCAGCGCATACGGGCGAAACGCCATTAAAATACTAGTCTTTATGCTGTGCTCGAATAGGTGGCGTTTGGCTACTTTGTATGTGTTTTTTTTGGAATGTGCGTTTTGTTTGTGCAGAATTAACATGTTTTCGTTCGTTTTCATTTTTTTTTTTACCAAATCACCAAAGAGTATTAGAATTTTTAACACGTTATTTTTGAGTATCGTTGTGTACGAACGACGGATGGGCGTGAATGAGCTCGATAAATCAAATTTATAGTGTCATGTATATTAATACAATCATTTTTCTCAGCCTAACAAGGATTTAAAGATTACCATGAAAAAATTTTGAGCGGAAAATCGAAAATCTGACAAGTTTTTAGGCTTAATTAAATCACCGGAAATTTAATCGTAACACCGGACCCAATCATGACATAGGCAAGCAGTAAGGGAGTTTGTAAACTTTTTACTTTTAGAAATTTAATATTCATCGAGGTAACGATTTTTTTTTGTGAGAAAATTAAGACATGGTTCAGTACTTTTAATGGTTTTAGAAGGGTGCCCATCATATTCAGAACTTGTTTTATGGGATAAAATATATTTTTATGAGAAAACCCAACTGCATAACAAAAAAAAAAAAACTTAAAAAATACATAAAAGTTTCTTTGCAAACAAGTCAAACAAGAAGGAAGATCATAATAATTAGTGAAGTTATGCTATGTATACATTAAAGGAGAAACATGACGTCATTGATCATTGACGTCAAGATGCAGCCATCTTGTTGGTGCAACCCATAATTTAATTAGTCTGCTTTTGAAACTTCAAAGATGTTAAGGGGTAGCACCATACATGTTAATGAAATAAGGGTGGCTAGCGTAAAGTTTTGTTCATGACCCCATCCCGTAATTAACTTAATAGGCTTTCTGTTGATAATAAAATGAGTTGGTCCACTTGGATAAAGTTTATCCAAGTACCTATATGTATTTGTGCATACGCTTACGTCTCACTAACAGGGAATCACCAAAGTAGCCCGTGAAATTAAATTTATCTCGCGTTTTTTGCAATTTGCAGGTCAGTTGGTCAGGTAGTATCATCATCTGCCTAGCCTTTTCCCATGTTGGGGTCGGCTTCCAGTCTAACCGGATGCAGCTGAATGCCAATATTTTACATGGAGCGACTGCCTATCTGACCTCCACAACCCAGTTACTGGGTAATACGATACCTCTTGGTAAGACTGGTTGTCAGACTTTCGGGCGTCTGACTACCCGTAACGACTGCCAAAGATCCACGAATGACAGCTGGGCCCAACGGCTTAACGTGCTTTCCGAGGCACGGAGGAGTCACGGTATATAAAGATGGTCACCCATCCACATACCAACCACGGCAAGCGTAGCTTAACCTGATCGGTGGACCTGTGCGGCTGTTATTATTTAGCTACGGACTCCCCTTTGGCCAGGTAGTATGTAAAACAAAATATGATTCGCGACCGTAACAAGAATGTATTTACATAATTATACAATACAACTCTCTAAATTCATATGTAACAATTTATCATTGTCCTGAAAGTAACTTGTACTAGTGAAGAATGTTACCTACTCATTTTTTTCACATCATTCCAGTAGTAGAACAATGCGCACATTGTATTCATAGCCAGGACTGCGAATGAAATTAAACCAAACTAGCTCGTTACTTCGTCTACGTGTATTTTGTGTTTTACAAGTTTTGTACTATCGTTATATTGTTAACTAGCTGCGCCCCGCGGTTTCGATCCCGTGGGAATATCGGGAAAAAAGTAGCCTATATGTTAATCCAGCGTGTCAGCTACCTTCATGCAAAATTTTATCAAAATTGGTCCAACCGTTTGAGCATGTAGAAGTAACAAACATATAAACACACACACTCACAAACTTTCGGCTTTATAATATTAGTGTGATAGTACTCCTAGTAAAGTATACCTAAAAATCCCAAGGGTTGTATATTGTTAATTCAATAAATAAAAATTGTCGCATGACTTCCACTTAAACCTAAATAATGTCTTTAAAATCTCCTTTATTCTGTCTAATGCGATCGTTTTTCTCTTAATTGAAAAACTTTACACAGCCTTAAACTGAAAAAGAACTTTAGAGTGTATTCCTTGAATAACAAAATTGTTTTTGTTGGTTATCGCCGGAATTCTTCCAATTGTTTTGAAGCTTAATATGCGTGTTTTATACCCTATGTCATAATATATTAACGTTAACCGCTTTAGGGTTTCTGTTTGTAAAATAAAGGATCGGTTTAAACTTGTTGCTCTAGTAGGGATTTGTGTTAGGTATATTATGTTAAAGCTCCTACAAATAGGCACGACACGCGATATAATCGCGCGCGACACAAAGGCACCGCTCGTTGCGCGACTTGTGGTGCCTTTGTGTCGCGTGTCGTGTCGCGCCTGTTTGAAGGAGCCTTCAGTGCGAAATTTTGGATTGTGAAACTAATATTATCAACCATAGGGATGGGCCGTTCCTTAGCCAAAGAATTAGCTTTACTATTCAACGTGGCAATGCTGCCAGTCTTCTGGGCACGTTTCCGGATGACAGCAATGTTGACGAGTACTTCGACGCCTAAGTGTCCTTTTGTTTTTATATTTATTTGTATAGTTCGTTACTCAGACTTAAATAGTCAGTTATCTATACATACAATAAAGGATATTATCAAACTGACTATTTTCTTATAAATTGGCTTCGTATGTGAAATTAAAAATCTCATAATTTTATTTGACTATAAACACAATAAAACGTTGTGCAGGTACTTTAAAATAAGGATACATTCCGTCCCATATTCTCAAAGTGCTCACATAAGCCCACCGCGCGATAAGGCCGCCCATTGTATGTTTTGTATTCATAATCGCATTTTTGAAGTGAAAACTTCTTTAGCGGCGCTGTGTACTTTTTTTGGAATGGGTAAAAACTTCTAAATTCGCGTCAGGTCACGTGACCCTGATCGTAAGATTCGTAAGACGTAAAACGAAAGACGCGCGTTGTTGAGGACAGCGCCATCTATGCACATCGGGAAGAACTACGAGGGCCTCGCGTACTAACTACGTAGTTCATCCAACAACGACGAGATGGCGCTGAACCACGGATATATAACTGACGACGAGCTCCATGGGCTTGCTTCTCTTACCACTGCCGCGACCAACACCACGAACTGAAGTCTATCCTGTGTGCTTATTTGTAAATCTGAATAAATTCCTTTCACGAGAAGAATAAACCAGTCACTTTGGTCATCATACCTGATTTGCAAAAAACCCTATAAAATAAGGAACACGCGTGTCACGCGTGTTTTGTTTATAAGACGATTCACAAAATACACTCGTAATTGTTCAAGTTTTCACTTCTGTCGGCACTACCGGAGTGCCAGTTTTTTTTTTGTTATGTATTTTCTGGTGTACAATAAAGTATATAAATAATAAATAAACTGTTCTAACATTCATCCAACATAAAATTCACACACATTTCTTCAAAGATGAAAACATTTTGCAGCATAGATTTAGAACCCAGGTCATGCACTGAGGTGACCACGATGAGACACAGAGAGGGGTGTCTCAAAAATTTAAATTGGTAAAAGAACGTGCGTCACCCTCGCGCGCCAAATTGAATTCCCGGAGTTTGCCCGCGGCCCGCGAAGTACGCTGATAAATATGTAAGTCCCGGCGGAGGTTTCTTTTGACGCTCCCAGGCTATACAAAATTATGAATATTTCGAACTAAACGTACCTACCAAATTCTTGTTTCTTTTTTTTGAAGTCTGAATTGTAGGTATACATCTAGGCAGGATTTTGTTGTTAAAACATTGATATTGAAAAGAAATTAAAATTACACTCTTTTCGAAACCGGTACTAAATTCATTAAAAAGTCATTTGAAAAATATATGTAAATGTTAGTCAAGTTTTCCGCATAAAAAAATAAAAAAACAATTTCGAGCCGAGGATATCATCAAATGCCACTAGCTGTGTCTTTTAACTTTTCTAATCAGAACCTTTCTAAAAACGGCGAAAAACTCTAAATAGAAGCCAGCAGCCTTGAATCAGTTCCTTCACCCCTTATAGCGAGCGCTGATGAAATAGTGAAATGAAATACATTCGTATGTTTTATTCAACAGCGTAACGACTGTCGCCGAGTGAAAGTTGCATTATGTTAGATTTTTTTGCATTAAAACTTTTCTGCATTGCATCTTATTTATGGATTCCACATTATTTTCGAAATAAGGTTTTTTTAGTCTGCTTTTGAAAACTGACTTTGATGTGTTTGTTTACCTCTAACTGAGTTTGCTAATCAGAACACGAAGTGCCAATGCTTGGGAGACTATATCCAGCAGTAGACGTGTTTCGACTGAAATGATGATGATGGATCAGCACAATAATGTCTCTATAATACTGCAATGAGGTCGAAGATTCAGAGATTGAAATGAAATGCATTGGATATCGGATTCACTTCTACAAGTCATATTTTAAAAATAAATAAACTAGATGAGGTCGGCGTTTCTCATCTGACTACTCTGAGAAGAAAGGTCGTAACAAACTCAGAGGTCACAGACTCTTTTAAAGTCCAGACAAAATCTGGTTCATATCATGTGAAGACCTTGTAGATTGACCACAATAGTCATGACACGACTACAATAAACGTCATCATAAAAGATGATTTAAATATTAATTGTTCTACTCTAACCAACTGACTCTAACTTAATTAGAGTCTCACCGTCAGGAGAATGCGTCCCTGACACCTGTCAGTGTGACAATTCTATTAGCTAATAAAGATCAAATTCGCAAAACACGTATACGTTTGTATGAAACTGACAGGTGTCAAGAACCCATTCTCTCGTCGGCCGCATTGTAGTGATATATTAGTCCATTACTTTTTATTTATATAGATAATAATATCAGTCTATTATCCGACCAGTACTTAGCAATACATCCCGTAAATAATATATAACATCGATAGATTATACCATAATACCATCAAAGCAAAGATTATACCCTCCCTTTGCCCCTCTCTGAATAGTACAAGATCGATCGAATCTGAATCCTTTGTACTTAATTTAATAAACATATGTACTAGTGTTGGGAAGACAAGTGACGTTAATACGCAAAACCAATTGAAATACCCATTCGTATTTTCCCAATACGAATTTGGAGACGTGTTGCGTCATGTCACGTAGCTCAGTCGGTGCGGATACGGATATTTATACGGATACAGGGACGGACGGTTATAAATGCACCCATCGGGGTGCTTCTGTAAATGGGTTTTCGTTTTTGTGGGGGTATTGGTTTTTAATTAATCACGATGTTTTATGTTTGTCACTTTAATATAAAACCTGGCTATTTATGAGAATCTTTTCTTTGTAACTTTATCGCACCATTGCTCTCAGTTTTACGTTATTACAATACCGTACCTATGTATTTCCGTCTATTTTAAAAGTCGGTCGGTCTGTCTATTTTTTTTTTCGGTCGCAATTATGTTGCTTTTTTGTGAAAATACGTACTGTTTTTTTTTATTTCTTTTTCTCATTGCAAAATGGGCTAGCTCTTAACCTAGATCTCGCTTCGTGGAAAGCGATGGATGAGGTTTATGGTAGAAAGAGCAAGCCCAGAAGATGCCTATTCCCTATTCGTTAAATATGTTATACGAAAGAATAACGTCTATCTATTACATAAACAAAACAAATAGCACTCATAAGAAAAAAAATGAAACAAAACACAACTACCTATCTAATCCCGAAACACATCGTTCATACCGCGTGCAAGTAGCCGGATATTATGAGAATTTAGCACCACTTTCGTTCGGAATACGGCCCTGTACCCGCGCCAAGCCAGAATATCCATTAAACCGTTATTTACAGAGCCCTCTACACTAAGTCCTCCGTGAGCTTTAGGACCGCGGCGGGATAATTTTACTAAGGAAATAGTTTTTCGTTCAATATTCGCAGGGAAATAGACGTAAACGGAGGAGGAATGTGGGTTTGAGGTATTGCATTCTTGAGATTTTTGACGTTTGAGTGTACGAGTAGGTAAACATTAAACATTTTATTTGTAGAGGTTCCTTTTATATAAACAAATATTATAAAGAGGGTTTACTTGTCATTGGTTGTATAGGCAAAAGGGGTATGTATGGATCGTAGCGGGAGGCGTTTTGTAGTTTATACTTACCCCCATGGAAAGATGGCGTGAGTTTATGTATTAATACAGACTCCAGCACATAAAGCTACTACAATCTGTCAAATTTCTTTAATCGATTTTCAACTTTATCGCTAAAGCATTAGGCTCAAGGTTGATTGGAATAAATATACAGTTAGGATAGCTTGATATGCTGGCGTCTGTCATTACCATCATTATCATCATTTTAGTCGAGTTTGTTTATTTTTTAGTCGAGAGACGTCCACAGCTGGACATAGGTCTCCACGAGCATCTCCACTTCGACCGGTTTTGTGCTTCTCGCATCCAACGGGTTCCTGCGGCCTTCGCAAGTCGGTCCACCTTGTGGGAGGCCTTCCAACGCTACGTCTTCCGGTACGCGGTCGCCACTCCAGAACCTATGTTTGTATGTGTGTTAAATGGCTTGTTTGTGAGAGGTAATCTCTGGAAGTACTGATCCGATGGCAAACATTCATTCACTGATTGGAAGCGATACTATTCCTAAGTGCCATAAGATAATTATGCCCTATGTTTAAGTTAGAACTTCATGCGGACGAAGCTAGTTTTTTATATACTAGCGTTTGCCCGCGGCTTCGTCCAAGTAAAATTTTCCGACACTTGGGCTATCTAATACAAATAGTTTTTTTTTATATCCGACTGGTGGTTCCAAAGATTAGCGCATTCAAACAAACAATATACCTAGATTGAGTCTTTCGTTACATACAAACTTATGTTTGATGATTTGAGTGTGTTATTGAACGATGTTGTCCAGTTTCACACACAAAGTTAGGTCTATGTACAGACGCCAGCACATCAACCTACTACAATCTGTCAAATTTCTTTAATAGATTTTCAACTTTATCGCTAAAGCATAAAGTTCAAAATTGATTGGGATAATTTGACAGTTTCGGGTAGCTTGATGTGGCTAGCGTCTGTACAAGCGAACAATATTCAATATTATTATGATTGGTTTTTCAACCACTTTCCGCTACCCGATTCGATTCAGTTGGCATTTTGCACACATGTGTAGTTCCGATGACGATTCAATAAATAATAATAGCATATATCAGTATCAAATAACTGGTAACATGGTGGAAGTTTGTGGTTACTGGGTTTAAAATGTGCTTTATATTATGTTTTTTTTATCGGGGATGCGGATGACGTAATTAAAAAGCAGCCAAGTGCGAATTGGACTATAGGTATACAATATTTTTAACACATACTTTCAGGACAATGATAAATTGTTACGTATGAATTTAGAGAGTTGTATTGATGATTTTGTTTAACATACTACCTGACCAAGGGGGGCCCGTGGCTAAATAATGACAGCCGCACAGGTCCATCGATCAGGTTAAGCTACGCTTGCCGCGGTTGGTCTGTGGATGGGTGACCATCTTTATATACCGTGAACCCTCCGTGCCTCGGAAAGCACGTTAAGCCGTTGGCCCCGGCTGTCATTCGTGGATCTTTGATAGTCGTCGCGGGTCGTCAGAAACACGAAAGTTTGACAACCAGTCTTACCAAGGGGTATCATATTATCCAGTAACTGTGTCTTGGAGGTCAGATAGGCAGTCGCTCCATGTATAATACTGGTATTCAGCTGCATCCGGTTAGACTGGAAGCCGACCCCAACATAGTTGGGAAAAGGCTAGGCAGATGATATATTTTTTAAATCCTTTAGTAATAGACGTTAGCATATTTTGTAACATTATTAAGAGGAAATGCGGGTCTTTCTCCATAGAAACGCTCTCGCCTGTTTTATTTCTGGTTAATGACCATAAAGCAATCATTTTTTACAGAATAATAAACATTAATTACTTGTATGTCCCTATGTTTTCCTTTTTGATATCCTTCTTATTCAGTTTATGAAATATCTTTTAAATTGGTTCAATATTGGAGTAGGAAATCGGCGAGAGCCAAACCTCGAATTACGACTTTTTACTTAGGATTTTTCAAAAGTCTCCGACCGCGTTTCCTCTTAAGATTGCCGGAAAAAACACGTTTCTTGTTTGAGTTTAATTTTTAAGTTTATTTTTATTATTTTTTATTAGAGGAGCCATAGTAGTACATACGTTTTTTTTATGGGTGGGTTATCATCAAATTAACCCTTGCCGATCTGGGTGGAGCGGAAGGGAGTGTCAGACTCTTACTGGCTAAAACCCACCCGTGTTCCTTCCTTAGCCTTTTATGTTCCGGGGCAGCTGTAATCCTTTCGGACAATCCCGCTATCCCATAGTAGTACACACTCTGTGAACATTTCAAGTGTCTACCTATTTCGGTTCAGAAGATACAGCCCTGCGATAGCGGAGCCTCAGTATAATAGGGTATTGCTGGCTCTCTTTGGATCGTTTTGGCTCTTAACTTTGCATAGAAATTACCAGCATGCTTTATCATCTCATCGCAACCAGATTACCATATTCTTATACTCCAGGGACATGTGTTTTCCGATATGCAATGTTGCTATAAAGAAAGTCATAAATAAAAAATATCACAGATATTGAATAGCAGCGGTACCGTGATATTTTTTCGTATCAAAATGATAACTCAATATTTACTCGTCATTGTCAAAGCTGTGATGGATTTAGGGTAGCAACACCTGTTGGTGTCTGTTAATAAAGAGAAAAATCTTCTTAAAGATATTATTTTTTTTGAGTAGGTATGCGAAGTTTTTGTGAAGGAAGTGAGTGAGTTGTCTGTTAAATACTTTGTGCTATTTCCCTTTATATTTGTTGCCTTGTGTATCGGAATGACGACACGGTTGGCGCAGTGGCTGAGCGATCGACTGCTGCGCTGCGTGTCGTGGGTTCGATTCCCGCACGGAACAAATATTTGTATTGCCTACAGGTAGTTGTTCCGGGTCTGGCTGTTTGTGTATGTGAATTTAAATGTTTGTAAACGCACCCACGATACAGGAGTAATTCCTAGTGTGGGGCAATGTTTAAAAAAAAAAAAAAACGATTTTTTTTGGAATAATAAATATCTTTTTTGTTATGCCTATCCTGTTTGAAAAACGATGATGACTAGGTCACAGTAATATTATGAAGGTGAAAGTTTGTGTGTGTATATTTGTTACTTCTTCACGCACAAACGGCTGAATGGATTTGGATGAAATTTGGCACAGAGATAGTTTATAACTAGGATTAAAATATAGGATATTAATTAATCCGATATTCCCACGGAATCGACACTTATGCGGGTGGAACGGTGGGGCACTGCTAGTAATCATATAAACAGGAAAACTTTCGATAATACAAGGTGTCAGGAACATCGACGATCGTATCCATGGGTTGAAATTTTTGATAGGTTATAAAAAAATTTGTTGTTCCGTACAATTTGAACGCGTAGATATTATTTTCTTAGACACAGCAAATTTTTTTTATCACCGACGATATTTTTACGCTAGGTCTAGAATTATTGTGCTGAATTAATGGTTTCAGTTTGAGCGTCGATGTACCTGCCACCCTAAATATGTATTTATAAATATCTAAGACCATACAATTTGACCGCGTAGATATTATTTTCTTAGAAACAGCAGATTTTTTTTATCACCGACGAAAATTTCTACGCTAGGTCTAGAATCATGTGCTGAATTAGTGGTTTCAGTTTGAGCGTCGATGTACCTGCCACCCTAAATATTGTATTTATAAATATCTAAGAAAGTCAAAACTATCTCTTTGACCGTCACAAACGCCCTACCAAGAGAAAATCACAAAACTACCCAATTAAACACCTACATTAATATTGAAACTCAATTTTCCTACTCATTACTCCAATCAAACTCAAATAGCCGATCTCATAAACGCAAACTACGTCACAAGTCACCATTCGTTCATCTCAAATTGTTCATAATCAAGCACACACGCTCCTTCAGTTGCAAACTCAATTAAAACTACGACCATTTGTAACAAGAACCAATCGTAATAAACGTTGGTGTCAGATTTAGCTCCAATAAACGTGTGAATGATCGTCAAAGACCAATGACATTGGTGGTAGAATACCGGAACGTTAAATGGAGCGAACGGATAAGGCCAATGTTCTTGGCCGAAACCGGGGTATGTATTAGACAGCTCTCTACTCCACACAGCACACTGACCAGATTTGCGGTTCCACGATCCATCGATCCTATCCCCGACTTAGCACGATGCGGCGTGTGCGATTGTCAATTTCATATTTCGAATTTGGTAGCGGCTGTGTGGAATTTCAAAAGGTACAGTTTGTTTGCCGTGTCAGCTTTTGACGTGTAATCTTCTAGATCTAAATGGACTTCAGGTTATGAGTTTGATAAGGTTTCGTTCTATAAGTGTGTCATATACCTAATGGTTTTAACTATGTAACGAGATAAATGGGCAATTAAAAAAAAAAGTAAATTATGATATACTAATTTATTTACTTAATTGCTTTTTTTGTTTTTCTTTTTATTATGGTATACTATTTTATAGTTCGTGTGACCTAAACCCGCACATAAGTCACGAGTTTCTGTGTAAAAATGGCCTACTTAAGTCACAGAAAAGCGTGACTTAAGTGCCGGTTTAGGTCACACAGCGCTATAAAATAAATTTTAGTGCATTGCTTGTCAGTTTTATGCTTTTCACTTTAACGTCCCTATTTGAAATGCTAGTCAATGTTCATGCTACTTTCAACAACCTAAAAACTTACAGCCTCTTGCAACTCCACTCTCAGCAAAAACAGATGTTAACTTCAAATCCAATAAACAATAGAACTCAACTACCATACTTCAGCTTCAGGACCAAAAATTTTTAGCATCGAACGAAATCCGTACAGTTCACAATACAATAAATCCACTACGAACAAAAGGCTACAGCTTTAAATCGTTATTGCACGAACGCGTCACGATTCGCGCTGTCATTTATCAATAAATGTGGATACGGTGCAATAAATTATCAGAACTTCGCAATACGTACGGTGAATGCAAACAGCAGACGTCGAAATTACAGTAGGGAAAAATAACGACATGTAAATGCCAGACAGAGAATAATTGTCGGTCGAATGCCGACATGCAGTTAATTCCGCTTATTTGTATTTCAAACAGGGATGTTTAAAGTAGGGGCGGTGAGAGCAAAAATGTTGTCACCGTCCCTATTTTTTTTCGTCTGTCTTTAGAAATGTCGCGGATGGGACGAATTGAAAAGTTTTTGCTCTCGAAAGAAACAAAGTAATTTGATGTTGTTTGTTTTTATGATGGATGATTCGTGTCGGTGTGATTTTCACGCCTATTATTCTTGCCGGGACTCGCTTTTTCATGAACACGAGTTGTAAGTAACAGAGGTGGTTGAAAAATGAGAACAATATGTGTTGGATTTTAAGATTGTTGAACTTTTGGATGATTTATGTTTGCTTAAATAAGTGAAATTTTTATGTAAAAAGGTACATATAAACCACCAGCAATAAAACTCTGATTAAAAGTTAAACTTACCTGAATTAATAATAAAAATTGCCCAGAAATCGATTTTGAGCTGGTAAATACCAGTTTATTTCTTTTATATTCTTACATTTTATTAGAATAAAGTAATTCTTCATACAACAAGCAATAACACCACCGGAATCTGTAATAACAAAATTATCTTCACAAAATCCGAGTACTTTTTGATTAAATAAACAAATTACGCCGTATACTTGATGTTTATTTGACATCAGTCTCCGAAAATTCATTTTATTTGATAAAATATCCATTTTAGTGTGTTTTCCCAGAAAGCTTACTCAAAAGAATATTCAAGAGGCGAGGAGCATCAAATCAAAGTATTGGGTCAACCTTTTACATAATCAATTTTATGCAAAACGATGAAGTTAATTATTTTCTTTGGGGGTGAAAACAGCATTATTACTATTTTTGTCTTATTTTCTGGTTGTCTGAAAAACACCACCAGCCTCGGATCTTAGGCTTGTTTCATACGTACAACCATACAACACGTGGGCGGGCGCTAATTTGTATGAAAATTCATAGTTAAATTCACACGGCCCACATTTTGCCGTCATTATCGACCGCGTGTGTGATACCGGTCACACCGCAGCCGCGTCGCAACCACAACGCAACCACCAGCGACACCGTGAACTAGCGGCCGGTCACATCGCAAACACAACATTTTGTAGGGACCACAACGCAACCGCAAGAAGCCTCAGCGACACTACTCACACGTTGACAGCTTGACCACATTTTGTCGCTGCGGTGTAGCGTGGTTGTTACACGTGTAAATGGGTCCTTAGCATTATGCTGAGTGATGGCCATCTTGCGTGGATGTGACGCATATTCTCCCCCAATTTGTATAAATTTCTATATTTCTTTTTATTACTTTCAATCAGAACTGGTTGAAATTGTTTCCATGAAAATCTACGTTACTTAAATTGTAAAGCAATTGTATTGTAATTGATGATGTGTAAAATTTCAACAATAAATTTTGGTACGGTCAATTGCACGAGCTATCTTCAGCTGTACTGCATAAATCACCCTTTACAGCAACGAAATAAAGACATCGCGAAAGGCAAACAGACACAATTTTGATATGCACAACATGTATTTTTTGTACACCACTTAAGACAAAACCCTTAAGTCCACTGCTACTTCAAACATTGCTCTTTTCAACATTGCTCTTTTCACAGCCGATCTGGGGGCCTAAAAAGGCCACTTTGGAAGAATCATAAGAGAATAACATTATGAAGAAACAACAACAACAACATTGACATTATTATTTATTCATTATTTTTTTCATTTCTCTTTGTTTTATTTTTTCATTATTATTTATTTTTATTTTTTAACATTAAGTATGATGGCGAAGACAGTCCGTGTATTTCTTTTTTTCGCTGCACTACGTAATCAAAGAGATTTGGATTGGATTTGGATTGGATTGATTGGTATTTTAGGACAGACAAAAAAAAACTGATAAATCCTTTACGAATGAGATTTGATACGATTAACAGTTTGACAACATTGACAGTTAACTGTCCATTATGATTCATAATGTTATCCTTTTATGATTCTGCCAAAGTGGCCTTTTTAGGCCCCCTGTCCTGTAAAATTCTCATCGTGTAAGCTTAGGTGAAGTGAGCTGTCAAAAGTATCAATTCTTTGCATGGGGTGGAATAACAATAGGGCTATTTGAAAACATCTCACCATGAGAACTTAGGTGGACGGAGATGTTAATAGTGTCAATCCCTAGTATCAGGTGGAACGACAGCTCACTTTAAGCTCGCTTCACGTAACTTTTCACGGTGAGACTTACAGAATAGATCGTGCTCACGTCAATCTCATTTCACCTAAGTGATCACGGTAAGATTTTTACGTAATTGAGCAGCAGAACATAATTACAACCATCATCTGCCCAGCCTTTCCCAACTATGTTGGGGTCGGCTTCCAGTCTAACCGGATGCACCCGAGTACTAGTATTTTACATCGAGCGACTGCCTACCTGACCTCCACAACCCAGTTACTGGGTAATACGATACCCCTTAGTAAGACTGGTTGTCAGACTTTCGGGCTTCTAAAGACCCGTAACGACTGTCAAAGATCCACGAATTACAGCCGGGACCAACGGCTTAACGTGCTTTCCGAGGTAAGCGTGGCTGGGACGTGGTATGTAATAATGGTCACCCATCAACGGGCCAACCGCGGCAAGCGTAGCTTAACCTGATCGGTCGACCCGTGCGGCTGTACTTAGCCACGAGCCCTAAATATAATTACAACCATGTATCATAAATACCTAGAATATAAGGTTCAACATCAAATAATGATATTGATCAGCCTATTTGCCTCCAACTCGGACGAGGAAATAGGTTTAATGGCGAGAGAAACTTAGTTCCAGATAAGTTGACGATAATCATGAAACTTGCGCTGTGTTTGATTGAGAGGCGCCATTTTGAAACTTCGGTATGTTCTGTGCTTGTGTGAATGGTGTAAATTATGTGGTTTAGCGCGAGGAAATATTTGATGAGATGGCGAGAGCGATTTCTGATGATGCTATGAAAATAGAATGGTTAAGCCCAGCTGAGTTTAACCATTAACCACCACAAGTTAATTTACCTGATACAAACTGTGTTGTTGTTTCTGTTTTGTTGTTGTTTAGTGTTTGTATCAAGTTAATGTACACCTCTTTCACAAAATGGAATTGCTTTTACAGTCCCCACCACTTTTGAGTTCATGACAAGTTGCTAAATGTCTTCTGATTTTTCATCACTGTCAAAATCATAGTGACCCTTATCTTCGTTACAATAAGGTAGCTGTTGGCTTGCTGCCAGAATCACAAGTCTGTCAAAATTACAGGGATATTGTTTCACGTTACAATAAGTTTGCTGTTAGGTTTTTCTTAATGGTGAACTATCTGTGAAAGGGCTGTAGTAACCACTGCCTATCCTAAGACCTGGCACTCAGGAAGAACTGTTGAACGCCAGCGAAAGCGCTATTGAAGTAGCGACATACTAGGCTAACATGAGAGAAAAAGAAGTAATCAAGAGCACCAATTCGCTTAACCACCAACTACACCTTTTCTAGCAAAACCAGAACAATTATGAAACCACGTAACAAACCGTTGCCCGCTCGTCTCTATCCAGCAGTGCCAGTAGAAACTGCGCGGTGTAATTTAGCGAGGGAACCAGGAGTAATTATTACTTCAACGCGCAAAGTACTTGATGCTGAGGTGTCTCTAAATGAACGCAGCATGACGCTACCAGGGAGGCATTTAGAGTGAAGAGGTGGAGGTATTGGTTGTAGTTGTTCGAGTTTACTAGCTTCTGCCCGCGACGTCGTCCGCGTGAAATTTCTTGTTCCCCCGACCCACCCCGTCGCATCGCATCGCCTGCCCGCGCTATTACTTCGTTTTTGCTTAGCGTTCTTTCTGACTTTTTTCTTTTTGCTCGGCACCTAAAAGTCATAGCGTGATCTTAAATAGCCTATAGCCTTCCTCAAGAATTGGGCTATCAAAAGCAAAAAGAATTTTTCAAATCCGACTGTTAGTTCCAGAGATTAGCGCGTTCAACCAAACCAACAAACGAAGTCTTCAGCTTTATAATATTAATAATAAGTATAGAAGTATAAAAGAATAAACGTTTCATTGATTTTGAGATTCAGATAGGTGTTTTTGCTAATCGAAATTGTGTTCGCATTTATTCTTAGTTAGACCTGAAATTCAATTAATATCAAGTAGTGTGTTTCAGAAACATGGCATTTCATTTTATTGTTTACATAGCATGCTTGTAATACTTAAAAAAATCGTTTATCTTAAAATCAGTCACTTCTTACAAGATGTTTTATATATTTTTAAGATCAAAAAGCACATTTCTCTTATTTCATAAGGTTACATACAGACATTCGCTACTCAATAATTCAAGACAACCCCAATCCTTGCCGCACTGCTATCAAAGTCAGACATGATCAATTCAAATCTAATTAAACTTACCTACCATATCTCATTAACATTTTGCATTCCCACATCTTATTAACTGATTGCGGCCCTGTATCAACGGCGACGAATTCATTACGAATGTCACTGCGAAGCAAAACTCCTTTATCCACAAAAACACACAATTTCCTACCTTATTTTCAAGATTTGACGTGTCACTTTAGCCTGAAGAGTCCTGTGAAATGATGACATGGCGAATTGGACTGAAGAGTGATTGAATTAGGGTTGACTTTTGTATGAAAGGGTAATGTTACGCGTGGTTTCGATGTGACTTGGTCTCACAGATTCTAATTGCGATGGTAATGTTTGTAGGTAATAAATACTGTACAGATAGGAAGATATCTAACTAATTGGTGGTTATTTGTTAAAATCTCCCTTCGCGTGGAAAGCATTTTGACGTTTGATTATGATGTTCAGTCAGATGGAAGTCTTAATTTAGTGCCATTTATTAAAGTGCCAAATACTGAGTTAGCGGTTGAGTTTGTCATGTTTGTACAGACGCCAGCACATCAAGCTATCCGAAACTGTAAAATTTTCCTAATCAACCTTGAACCTTAAGCTGTAGCGATAAAGTTGAAAATCTATTAAAGAAATTTTACAGATTATAGTAACTTGATGTTTTGGCGTCTGTACATTTTGTAGCGTGATTTTTTCAGTCAGCTTTTGGCCCTGCCCAATTAACTTTTAAACTACCAATTTACTATTTAGTTGAATTTAGTGGAATGGATGAAAAATATAACATTTGTTGTGCTATAAAGCTGACCCATATTTTATTTTTTTATATTAACGTCTTGGTTGCGCCAACATTCAAAAACTGATTGACATTCGCTACTTCCTATACCCATCTCCCTTCCGCACATACCTCGCGAGTGAATAAGAAGATTTCGCTCGTCATTTTGTCGCGAAAACACTTCCGAATCGAACCGCATCGCGCGCGCAATGGCGCTTGCCCGCACCGCTTAAAAATATTGATAACTTTGGAATCACCGCATTTCCGCATATAATAAGACTTTTACTCAACCGCCTGTGTTCTTGTTTAACGTGTGAGACAGTAATTAGAAGCCCAACTGCCCCTGAACCTGGAAAGTGAACCGGTGCACCGGCGACGACGAGCACGTGGCTCCCGTAAAAGGTTTGTGCTTCCTTCCTTATTATTTCGGGTTGTCTTCTATTGTCCCACACCCACCGCAACTCGAAATCACCCATCACCAAGCGTTTGTCATTCTTATTGTTCCGCATCGCAAAATACAGTCCACTAATTTGGCCCTTGGCGCCACCATTTTCTTTGGTCCCTCTCACCGGATAGTATAGGTATTTGAATTAGGTACATATTTGTTGTAGTTATCGCATTAGTTTTTATTCCATAGGGAATAAACGCACCGCACCGCAGTCTTATACCTAACGCAATTCGTTGTTCGTTTCGCAAATAGTTCATCTATTACCTACGCATTGTACGTTCGTAATACCTACATACGTAGCTATAGATCGTTAGTATTCTGTTAATTCATTCGGAAGTCAAAAAGTATTTGTATATCAGAAACAGAGACACAACCTAATGGGTAAATTAGAATTGATTTAAAAGTACCTACAGTTCGTTTAGTATACTCGCAATACGTTTATAACGGTCTACCCACTTTAGGTAATTATATATTGTCCGCGTCACTGTTCTTAACCGCTTATTAGTTAAAATTAACTTTATTTTGTTTGTTTACTGCATTGATAGTGTGTCATAATACCTATTGTTCACGATGCCTCCAAAGGATAGCAAAGTTCAATTGAAACTTTTATATGCTAAAAGAGACATGCTATTTTCCCGCGTGCAATCTATTTGTGATAATGCACTTAAAACAGCTGATCTAGCCATTAGAGATTCGTTCTTATGTTCTGTAGAAAATTTGGATAGTTTGCGCACGGAATTTGAATCCGTAATTCATGATATTAACGTTTTAGAGTTAGAATTAAATCCAGAATACGCTGTGAGTTATCAAGCTTTGGCGTCATTTGATGATTTATTCTGTCGCATCAAACGCGTCGCGAGAAGTTTGGAGATGCCGTCTGTCCATCAGATCCATGCAAATCACACTCGCGATCGACCTAGATTACCGCCCATTCAGATACCTGAATTCAATGGTGATATTCGCAATTGGAATCAGTTTATAGATAGTTTTGAAAACACTATAGATAAGAACGTCTCTTTGACAGATCATGAAAAATTACACTATCTGGTTGAAAAGTTAACTGGTAAAGCTAAAACTATTTGTGCCGGCATTACTTTTAGTGCCGAAAATTATTCATTAATTTTAAAAACTTTAAAGTCGAAATACGAAGACAAAAGATTGGTAGCTACCGCATATTTAGATCAGTTATTCGAATTGAAAAATATTACAGTTTCTAATGAACATAACTTAGAGAAGTTTTTAGATATTTTTGCATCATCTGTTCGCGCAGTAAAGAACCTGAAGGTCGATGACCTCTGCGACTTTTTGTTTTTGTATTTGGGTTTAAGGAAATTAGATAATGAAACTGTTCGTTTATTTGAAATGAACCATCGCAGTAGTAAACTGCCAAAATTCAATGATTTAGAATGTTTTGTTCGCGATCATATTAAAATATTACAACGCACTTCGTCAAACCATGAAGTTACGAAGAAGGTAGTTACTAAATCCGACCGTCGAACAGATGCGCCTTCGAAGTCACAAAAGTCTACACATACGTATGTGAATACCGCACCTGCACCTGTACAATCCATTTGCTCTTTGTGCAATAGTCAACATTCGCAATTGTACAAGTGTTCTGGGTTTTTAAAATTTACGCCTTATGAACGTTATAAGTTTGTTCGCGAAAACAATTTGTGTTTTAACTGCTTAAGTGACAAGCATCGGGTTACGTCATGTAATAGTAGTCAAAGTTGTCGTAAGTGCCCTTCAAAGCACCACACTTTACTTCACATGGAGAAAGGTTCTAATAATGCCGCATCCAATGTGAGCACAGTTAGTTTATCAAGCGGTGACACGTCGTCGCAGACAGTCAGTGCGAACTCGGCGACCGCTTCGCAGCCGCAGCCGCAGCCAGCGCGCGACGTTGGCCGCTCGCAGACCGCCGTGAGTGACGTCACGTTGTGTTCGATGTCCGCAAGCAGTGCGTGTACTACCGTGGTGCTCGCGACCGCTCACGTTGTTGTTAATGATGCTGTAGGTAATCCGTGTCTTGTTCGAGCGTTGTTAGATTGCGCTTCGCAGAGTAATTTTTTAACTCAAAATTGTTGTCAACGCCTTGGATTTAATATTAATAATCGGCCAGCCCGCTCAGTAGTTAAGGGGTTCGGTGGTTTAAAATCAACCATTCATGGTTCGATTAAAATTAAATTTGCCTCGCGTTTTAATCCCGATATTTGTTTTGATATGGATTCGCTTGTCGTAGATAAAATTACGGAACAATTGCCTACTGTCCCGGTTGATACGTCTTTATTGACCAAATTTAAAGACCTACCGTTGGCAGATGAATCTTATTGTGTCCCTGGAGACGTCGATATGTTGATCGGCGCATCGATTCTCCCGCACCTCCAGTTATCGCGTAAGGTTCAAGGTCATTCGTCGTATCCCGCACCGCACGCCCTAGAAACAGTTCTAGGTTTCGTTATTGTTGGTTCCGCACCCGCACATTTAGATAGTTACTCGACTGTGTCACACTGCTGCACTGTTGAGCCGCCGCTGGAGTCCACCATCCGCAAGTTCTGGGAAATTGAAGAGGTCAATGTCCCGCCTATCCTAAGCCCTGATGATAAGGTGGCTGAGGAGATTTATTGTCGCACGACTATTCGAAACAATGATGGTCGTTATGTTGTCGCGCTCCCATTCAAGGGGGATATTTTTTCGCTCGGTGACTCCTACGCTTCCGCTGGAAAACGCTTTTCTTGTTTAGAACGTAAGATGCAAGCATCTCCGAAGTTGAAGCAAGCCTATGATGAGGTTGTTATCGAATACCTAGATAAAGGATACATCTCACCTGCGCCTACCGCCGAGACTGACGAGACTCGCGGTCATCCATCTTACATCATCCCGCACCACGGAGTTGTTAGAGAAGATAAGCTTACTACTAAGCTCCGCGTGGTTTTAGACGGCAGTGCTAAGACTAGCACTTCTGTATCGCTCAATGATATTTTGTATTGTGGTCAAAACCTTCAAGGTAACTTATTTGACATTATTGTAAATTTCCGCTTGTTTGCCGTCGCGCTTTCCGCCGACATAAGGCAAATGTTTCTTTCTATTGGTATTCGCGAATGCGACCGCCGATTTCAACGTTTTTTGTATAGATTTTCGCCTCAAGAACCTTTGAAAGTTTACGAGTTTAATCGTGTTTGTTTTGGGCTTAAGTCGAGTCCTTTCCATGCGCTTCGCACTATCAAGCAATTAGCCGCTGATGAGGGTGAAAGATTCCCGAAAGCGAAAGATACTATTGAAACTGGGCTATACATGGATGACTTTGTTTATAGTGTAGCCAGCGAGGCAGAGGCCGTTGAGACCGCCGCTCAAGTAATAAATCTTATGAAAGCCGGTCAGTTTGACCTTGTGAAGTGGACAAGTAACTCGCAAACCGTTCTAGATTCGATTCCACTATCACATCAATTATCTTCAGTGAAGGAATTTGATGGTGATGATACGCACAAGGTTCTAGGCTTAAGTTGGTCACCCGCGTCTGACATGTTCAGTCTTAAGGTTAGTTCGACTCCGCAAATTTGTACTAAGCGCATTATCCTGTCGTGTGTAGCACGTATATGGGATGTTATGGGATTTGTAGCTCCCGTCGTTTTATACGCCAAGTTACTTATAAAGGAACTTTGGCTTTCCAATAGTGATTGGGACGACCCCGCGCCCGACAATATTGTTAAATTGTGGGCTCGCTTTCGCAAAGAGCTTCCATTGCTCAATCAAATAAGAATTCCGCGCCATGTTGGTATATTGTCCGACAGTATAGTTACTGTCGTAGGCTTCGCAGACGCCAGTGAAAAGGCTTACGGGGGGGTAGTTTACTTTCACGTTTTGAATGCTGATAAGGTCTCGGTTAGTCTTATAAGCGCTAAATCCAAAGTCTCCCCTCGCAAGGTCGTTTCTCTAGCGCGCCTGGAGCTGTGCGCTATACTTTTGTTAGTGCAATTAATCAGCTCTATTGTCAATGCCTGTAGGCACCGCATTATTATCGATAGAATTATGGCTTTTTCTGACTCTACTGTCGCTTTGTGTTGGGCACATTCTTCGCCCCATCGCTGGGACACATTTGTTGCCAATAGGGTGGCTAAAATTCAGTCCGAATTACCACCACAAAATCTCTTTCACGTTGCTGGTATAGAAAATCCCGCCGATTGTCTCTCCCGCGGATTGCTCCCTTCGCAAATTTTAGATCACCCGCTATGGTTCTGCGCTCCGCCTTGGATTCACAGTATGTTTGAGGAATGGCCGGTTAAGCCTTTTAATCCAGCTGCCGTTTCAGAACTACCCGAGGAGAAGAAACATTCGCTTGTAGTTTCGGTTCCACGTGAAGAGTCGGTTATTTTATCGTTGTCTAATCGAGTCTCGTCTTGGTCGAGACTTTTGCGTTGTGTGGTCTATGTCTGTCGTTTTCTAAAACTACTGTCCACACGCGGTAATATAACCGCCGCTGATCTGGATAAAGCTGAGTCAGTCGTGCTTCGTGAGTTGCAGAGATTTTATTTCGCATCAGAATTTAGTAGTTTAGAGTCCAACAAAACTTGTAGTCGCGCTTTTCAACATTTGAAACCCTTTTTGCAGAGTGGTCTCATTCGAGTAGGTGGTCGTTTGAGAAATTCTGATTTAGGATCTGAACAAAAGCATCCAGTAGTTTTACCCCGCAAGGACCATGTTTTAGATTTGATAGTAGATTATCATCATAAGGTGAATTGTCACGCAGGTCCAGACTTGTTGATGTCTATCCTTAGACAGAAGTATTGGATACTTTCCGCTCGCAATTTGATTCGTGCTAGAGTGCACAAATGTGTGCCCTGTTTTAAGCTTCGCCCGCGATTTATCGCGCCTGAAATGGCCGATCATCGCTCTTGTCGTGTTGTTCAATCCGCTAAACCTTTCGTACATACCGGTACGGACTTCGCTGGCCCGTTTAGAGTAACTATTACCCGTGGTCGTGGTATACGCTCTACAAAGGCTTACGTTTGTCTATTTATTTGTATGACAACTCGCGCTGTTCACATAGAATTGACTGGTGATTTGAGTACGCAAAGTTTTATGTCCGCGTTTAAGCGTTTTCTGTCGCGACGTGGTCCCGTCAAACGTTTATATTCGGACAACGGTACTAATTATATTGGAGCTCGCCGTAGTATCTCGGAGCTACACGCACTCTTGCGATCAAAGTATTATCAGAGCGAATTCGCTCATGTTTTGGCCGAAAACCGTATTGAATGGCATTTTAATACGCCCGCTGCTAGTCACTTTGGTGGTAATTGGGAGACTAACATTAAGAGCCTCAAGTCGCATCTGTTCCGCGTTGTAGGCGTACAGATTCTCTCGTATGAGGAGCTGAGCACTGTACTCGCTCAGATAGAGGCAGTGATGAATACTCGTCCACTGTGTCGAACTCTATCTAGTGACCCGTCAGAGTCTTTAGCTTTAACGCCGGCTCACTTCCTAACCACGACTCCTCTTAAGTATTTGCCCGCTATGGATGTCGATGAAGACAGACTGCATCTCCTAAAGCGTCACGCTCTTTTGGATAGATTAGTTCAATCATTTTGGAGGCGTTGGAGAACAGATTATTTGCACACGCTGCAGTCGCGTCAAAAATGGAATACTCCATCGAATCCAGTTACCGTTGGTACTGTGGTAGTTTTAATGACTGAGAATGCGCCCCCTCTACACTGGCCTCTAGGTGTAGTGGAGGAAGTTTTCCCTGATTCAAAGGGAGTAACGCGTATCGTAAGAATTAAAACCGCAACCGGTTCGTATTTACGTCCGGTTATTCGCCTCTGTCCTCTGCCTAATCAGCAGCAGGTTTCAACTTAGTTTAGTAGTTATTACAACGCTTTAGATATAGTTTAGGAATAGTTTAGCAGTTATAGGTTGCATAAGAATTTAGTTATTTGATTAGTTTCGCTTATTGTTTTTGAAGGTGATCCTTCAAACCCGGGGGGAATGGTTGCGCCAACATTCAAAAACTGATTGACATTCGCTACTTCCTATACCCATCTCCCTTCCGCACATACCTCGCGAGTGAATAAGAAGATTTCGCTCGTCATTTTGTCGCGAAAACACTTCCGAATCGAACCGCATCGCGCGCGCAATGGCGCTTGCCCGCACCGCTTAAAAATATTGATAACTTTGGAATCACCGCATTTCCGCATATAATAAGACTTTTACTCAACCGCCTGTGTTCTTGTTTAACGTGTGAGACAGTAATTAGAAGCCCAACTGCCCCTGAACCTGGAAAGTGAACCGGTGCACCGGCGACGACGAGCACGTGGCTCCCGTAAAAGGTTTGTGCTTCCTTCCTTATTATTTCGGGTTGTCTTCTATTGTCCCACACCCACCGCAACTCGAAATCACCCATCACCAAGCGTTTGTCATTCTTATTGTTCCGCATCGCAAAATACAGTCCACTAATTTGGCCCTTGGCGCCACCACGTCTCATTCGCTGATTAAAAACACGATTTTTGCATCAACTCCTTATTTATATTGCATAGGTGCGTATAAATCATTATATAATAAATGACTTGGATCTTTTTCAGATAAAAAAATACACTAAAATGAACAGCCTCTTGCAAATACTTTCTTGTTTTACACGTTCTTATTTCACGAAATAGCTCAAATAAGTGGTGACATGTAAATAGTGGCAAAGGTGAACGACAAACAGCCATACTGACGCCAGGAACGTTAATCTTTGTGAAAAACTAACTGTGAAAGGGAAAGCGGAAAAAAAACGCGGGATTTATTCCTTTTTATGATTTTCTTTTTTTTATTGTGCAATGTGGGAATTGGTGCTGGCAGCAGTAATTCGCATTCTTTGTTTGCGGGACTTTTTGTGGTTTCCTTTGAAGGAACAAGTTGAAAGGAAACTATGGAAAGTGTGTGGAAAAGCTTGACTATTGCGAAAAAGACAATAAATAATCTGTGGTAGCGTGAATGTTAAATCATTACGAAATGCTGTAATCAATTAATAAAATGCTTAACAATCCACCATTGCAAGGTCCATGTAATTTACTTAAAATACCCAAACTACTTCTGCAAAGTATAATTATTAAAACATTCGGAAGGAAGTGAGCATTCCGAACTGCTAGTACCGCTATTTTAAGATGGCAACACTAACGGCAATGGCTGCACTTCAAATAATTTTATTGTCTAACTTTAACAATGTTCAAATATTAGACAACAGAAACTCTGACTTCGGAATCACAAACAATATTAATAACTAAAACGCGAACTGGAGAAAATAATACACAATCGCAAATTGCCGGGGGTCCAACTTATGATGGTTGGACCAAATATGAACATTAAAGCCAATGTAAGTGGACCCTCCCTACGCCGGGCGGTCATTCCCACCATAATATCTTAGAGTGGTAAAATAAAGTATATGTAATAAAAGCAGATAAACTAATTTATGTATGTAGGTTCTTAGACATGTCATAAATGAGTAAGAATCGAATAAAATGACTTTATGAGCCGTAATACGTTTTTATAGTTGCGTTTTCTGTTTGTGTTTTGTGGTAATGATATTGACGGTATATGTGGTTAGGATCTATAGAGGTTTATTAATGGATTTTATGGCTTACGATATTACCCATGATCGACACGTCACTCTGATTTTAATGGGTGTTTTACGGAGAAACTTTGAATGAGATTGGTAGATGATAAATGATTTTATTTCTGTAAGTAGGTTTGTACAAATACTTTTACACGTCCATAATTGGCTATTTTCAGACCATTAATTTGATTCTTTTGTTGTTATTTGAAGCTATAAAGATCTGCATGACTCCGTTAATCAGTGTGCTTCAAAGCATCCATTATACATAGGTATACAGTATGACTTATCCATACTTATCGTTATACATATCGTTGAGCTCCTTAAGTCTTGAGTTGAGCTGCAAGATTTCTAACAAATGCGTGCACTGACTGGACAGGTCCTCTCGATCTGTGTGGTTCTTTCCTCAAAAGACCATCTCAGACATCGACCTACATGGTCTTCATATAACCTGACCAAGATTATGTCTGGACTTTAAAAGAGACTATGACCTCTAAGTTTGTTTCGGCCTTTCTTCTCAGAGTAGTCAGATAGGAAACGCCGACCTCATCTAGTTTATAAAAATATGATTGACGTGTAAAAGGGTTTTGTGTAAACCTACTTACAAAAATAAAATCATTTATCATTTACTATCCATACTATTACCCCGCTGAACCAAGTTAGATGAAATTTGGTATAGGTTCAGTGGGTCGTGGTTCCCGGGAAAGGACATAGGATAGTTTTTATCCCGATATTCCCGCGGGATCGACACTAATTATGCGGGTACAACCGCGGGGCGCTGCTAGTATATTTATATAAGCATCATCTAGATATGGACCATCATAAAGCATTACAGAACATCATGTTTATAAAACACAGTACCTATTTCACGAAATTCAGACGCTACCTAGAATAGGGATGACGAATGATTTTGAAATCCTCTTCCGTAATGTACATACACATTTACTATTTACGAAAAAACCTATATTTCGGTTATAAACTAAAGTTGAACGAAGTTTAAAGACATTTTTCTAATATTTTTTCAATAGCGCGCGAAAACAGCTCGCAGTGTCATGGCGTCGGGTCTGATGTCACGCCTAGGTAAACACTAAACGTCAAATGTGTCAAGCTGACACATTTGACGTTTAGTGTTTACCTTTCCTCTGACTGCGCGTGTTGACAAAACAAACATTGCATATTTCATCTGATAAAAATGAATTCCAAAGTGTGGTGTGCAGTGCCTCAGTGTAAAAACACATCAATAACCACTCCCAACAAGGTGTTTATATATGTCCCAAACAAGCAAATAATAAGAGTTCAATGGTTAAAGCTCGCAAGGCGAAACCATGTTGTTATAGATTCGTGTTGTAGAGTCAAGTGGAGTGGATAAGTTACACTTAAATTAATAAAAAAATCGATCCAAATGCGTAATCGGTAGTAGTCAACAAAACGTAGTGATGTTTACATAGGCGTGACGTCATGCGCTGTGATTGGCGTTTCAGTCAAAATGGCCGAATGCCGTATTTTCATCTTTTATTTTAGTGAAAATCCGATTAATCTCAAGTTTTTAAATAAAACTAAATCAGTGTTTTAAATCCTTTTAATATGTACTTTCCCCTAAAATAATTAAATCTTTGATTATTTGGTACTGTCGCCACGCCTATTTATCAAGGGAGACGAATATTGAAGAGAAAGATGTTCGGAGAAATACACATAATAAAAATGACTCCAGAATGCAAAGTGTAAATTGACTACTTACATTTAATTATAAGATAATAATATAATTTATAGAGATAATTTTCAAGTTATGGAACAACAAACTGAATGTAATAATACTTCACAAAGTTCAAATTCCATCGCAACCAAAAATTTATTAGGACCTTTTTGTTACAAATTGTCACTCCAAAATCAACTTACAATACATTTAAATAACGTAGATAACTGATTAAGTGGCGATGGAATGTGAATTATTTGAGATTATGAACACTGCTATACCAACTTAAACTGTCCTTACATTTAAATCGCAGCTGTCATTCTTTTCAGTTGTATGAAATGACTTATAAAACGCAAATTGATAGTACAAATTCTCGTAACAATAAATTTCCCTGACTGTGTTAACATTAAAATGTAGCACTAACTCATGAGATCAAGCAGTACGACAGAATCGGTTAAACCAAGAAGGCTAGTTAACAGACATATAATATTCCATGACTAGGAGAGCGGTTGACAATGACCTACCTCCTCCCATGTTATCTTAGGCAACATTGTGTACGGTTGTTGAACTTGTAATTTACTCATGGTTTTGTCCGTAACATGGGAATTCAACGACAATAATGATACAGCTGCTACTTCCCGGGGGTCGAAAGTAGGTCATTATTGGTTGTTGTGAATATTGGGCGCTTTTTTGGATATTTTTTGTAAGTCCGTCGTTGGAACTGTTTTAGGGAATGAAATAGAAATTGTAAGTCAAATACTGAATGGAATGATATTGACATAGAAATAAAAAAATAAAAAAAAAAACAAATGAAAAACCTCACCCCTTTAGAATAAGAGAATCAAGCGAGGATAAAAAACTAAAAGACTACACAAAATGTAAAATGTTTACACGCATTTTATAGAAAATGTTTCATAAAATCCATTGAGATGGAAATGGATCTATAGGAATCGAACTGTATAAAAAAGTCATATTATACTTTTAAATCCCAAATCTACTTAACGATAGATAGATAGCAGACTTTGTAGTAAAGTTAAGATTACAAAGAAAGTTAGCAAAAACCCAGTAACAAGAAAACCGGTAAGTACCCTACAACAGCTCTTCACAAAACACAATTACAACCAGTAACGACTCAGGAAAGAAAAAACTGAAAGTACAAAAACCCTTAGATAACTCACACACACACACACACATTATGACAAGTACATAAATAACACTGTTCTAAGTTACGGCATGTCCTAGAATGTATAAGATTACTCAAGAGCAACGCGAACACATTCCATCATATATTATGAAAAAAATATGCGCATATAGGCATCGGCTTAAGAGATTTACACGAGAAAGTATATAAGGGTTGCTTTCGTCATATGAGCATATTTTCTTTAATAATGCTTTCTTTGTTTTCGCGGAAATAAAGAAAAATGCGGCAAATGAATCTGATGTTTAAACGATTTGGGAAGTCAATTTGTTTTGCAATTTTTTTTTGTTCAGCGTTTGTTTAGCATATTTACGACATGCTTTATGCTTTTCAAACGTCTATATAAATAAACCAAAGTCAGGTTAGTAACTCAAGAACGGCTGAACCGATTTTTCTGAATCTTTGATTTGTTGGATTTTTCTCCGCCCCGAATATCAGAATAACTATCAAAACATGGAAAAATTTCACGAAAAACAAAGAATTTAATTCATTTTCTCATACTTTCGTAATTATTGATTTTGACGCAGTGCGAAGTTCGCCGGGTCAGCTAGTTTATGATAAAATCACAGTCATGACAATCGTCAGCTCTATATTGATATTAGAAATGAAAAAAAAAAACTTGTCAAAACAACTAGGCTTACTTCTCGGGAAAACTATGTAGGTACCAAAATTTTGTTAAATTATAGTGATAATGTTTTCTTTATTGCCTATAAATTACACACACAACTATATGAAGCTGAAAAGCTCCAAAAACGTGACGTAAAAATGATGACAAGTACTAGATATAACTGTTAACTACAAACAAGAAGTGCAAGTTATAGTCATAATCGTTTCTGTAGTGCCCTTAAAACTACATTTTAATACAAAAACAAACATAAAACTATAGAAACACAAAAGGAACCACGGAAAACGTGGCATATAAAAAACAACGACCATTCCTGTTTTTACGACAAAAGATTTATTTCCCTTTCCTCCACGTCGGTTTACATTAGCAAGAATTATTGTCCAAGTTAAATATCAAAAAGGAAATCGCGTCGTGGTATATAAACTCGAACGTAAATAGCTTCCTCCAGCCGGAGCTGGAACGGAGGATAGATCCACGGAGTCAGCACCGGTAATCTAATTGACACTACTTTCCTTTTCCCTGATTCCTATTACTGAAGCATCTGATCCTATCGAATAAACTCCTTGCCTCCTATGTTTGATTGGTAACAAAATCTGAACGAATTTAGATTGAATTTTCCAATTATTTGCGCCCCTCGAGTCTCAACAACACTTTGGTGGAAGCAAACATCTTTCGGCAATTTCTCTTCAACAACGGTGTTTACGTCAGTAAACACGTTGCTTAACACCACCAGTTTAAGATGACCTACCTCGTTTCTTTCTAATCTTTGGCGAACAGAAGTAGACGGGAGTGAGACTATGAATTTTAAAGATCAACTTTTATCGGCCACGTCGTTATGACTGGGTTTATGGAGAATCTAATATTCCATTATAACGGAACGGGGTTGTGACAAGTACCATAATGGAGTGTACTGAGGTACCTCAGCTCCTCAACGACTCCCAGTATCAGAAAATTCAAAAGATTATTATATTAAGAAGTACGATCCAAAGAATTGTAGATGACGCGGCTTGTCTTAAACATTCTATGGAGTTTTAAACGAGGACTGAATAAAACATGAGGCGTGAGAAGTATGAAAATTCTGTTTGGGTGACGATTTTATTTTTAGAAAATACGATGATGTGAAGTAAGTGACTGAAGAGCCTAACATTATTTAGAATAATACACGTTTCAGCGAAAAACCAAACGTGACTTGATGCCGTTAGCGAGAGTAAAAATAAAATATTATTGTGAATGTGCGAGCATTACTCGTTTTCAAAGTCTGGCATTTTGGCCAAGCTTATAATGTTTTGAAGGCAGAAAAAGAGAGATATTTGCCCAGCAGTGGGTGATGTCGGGCTATGGTAACGATGATGATCATTGTAATGTTTTAACATAGCAGATAACACAAAGCCAATAATTGTTTCTTAAATTTTGTGTTTACGAATATAAAAACTGTATTCGGTAGTTCGTAAACGGTTCCTTAACAAACACAAATTACTTTCATCTTACTAATTTAGAAACATATTAAACCCCAACCTCCCTTAGCAAAGTAAAATACGACATATTAAAAGTAAACAACGATCCAATACTTTAAAATGTATACGATACTAAAATACATTATACGCGAGTTATTATCAAGAAAATTAATCAACAGTACCGCACTAAAATTCCTGTGAAGCTGCCATCAAAAACAAGTAGCGGCATCAAGTATAGTTTATAAGTGATGCGGTTTGGGCCCACACAGTAAATTTTGAACCGACGGCCTGTCTATAAAGTTTAGCCGACGTTACTGTACGTCGTAAAATATTTACGTATTATGATACTGACGATCCATGTTTTGCAGGGTAAACAATTAACGACGATGGAAAAGAGTTTGAAAATAAAAGAGATTAAAGTTTACATAAAAATAATGTTGAGGGTGCTGACGAATATAGGCATGAAACAAATGAACAAATTAAAGAGGTTGAAGCTAGAAAAGGTGCAAGTTGTGTTGTAAATACAATTTAAGAGCCGTTTAAAATAAGACATTTATAGAAGGTTCTCATTTATGAAGACAGGCATGAAACAAATGACGAAATTGAGAAGTATGAACTGGCAAATCGGACTAAAGACTGTCTTCAAACATGCTATCTGTTCTTTGAGATCAATGATGGCGTTCAGGTTCGAAACAAAACTTTATGACGTTCCCGTTTTGTTTTGAAATTGGAGTTGGTAAAGATTAATAGAAACGTAGAAGAGATCCTCGAAGATGACAATATCTCGCAGAATAGCAGTAAACTGTATATATATAAATAAAAATGAAATGCTGTTCGTTGGCAAGCACATCACTCATTATTCTCAGCAGTGAACCTTCATAAAAAAGTAACAGGTTTAAAAGTACTACCTAAGTCAACAAAAAAAAAATTACCATAATACACTGCAAATTTTGTGAAGAGATCTTAATCTTGTTAGTGCCATAAAGGGTACATCTTTAAACTTTGAACTGCAAGAGTTTAAAATGTGTGTACGTAAAAATGTCGTTACGAAAATTGTATTATTTTCACGGTTGGGCGGAATCTAATAAAAGTTGATTGCAGGATTTATGAGAGGAATGTCATGCTTTTTTAACTCACATTTTAACATGATACTTTTTCGTTTAAAACATATTATAAGTATCACATTGCTTACAAAAATTAAAAAATCTTCGTAGTTACTTACATAATATACCTACTGTTTTAAAGATTTTTGTATTTTTGCGTTTTGTGTTCGAATACTTACCTGGAAAGAAAAGAGAGCCACATTAATATATATTTATATTTTTTACATAAATAGCACACCAAAATACAAGTTAATCAATAAATGCGATATTTTTTACCATCGTAATAATGGTAAAAAAAAAGGAAAATAAAGCGAAAAAGGCTTCAACACACTGTAAATACACAACACACTATTATTTATAAAATTATATTACAATATTCTAAATACCTCAAAAGTTACAACACAAAACTCATTAAGAGCGTTTACGACGTACGGCATTTCATACAAACTTTCAAGCCCTTGTTTTTCGACATGAATGAACCGATTTTAATGAAACTTCATACGCATAAGCAGGATAAAAAGGTCTAAAAAGATAGTTAAGAACATTTTAGAAAAATAGTGTTACAGCTAAATTAGACCGATTTAAAATTTTACATAGAAACAAATTTCCAGTTATCTTTTTTAGGGTTCAGTAGCAAATGGCAAAAAACGGAACCCTTGTGGATTCGTCATGTCTGTCTGTCTGTCCGTCCGTATGTCACAACCACTTTGGTAAGTAGATATATTCTGTGAACCGTATTAAGATTTTGTTTTGACACAAAAATAGAAAAAAAAATACAATAAATTTTGGGGGTTCCCCATACTTAGAACTGAATCTCTAAAATTGTTTTTCATCCGACACATACTCGTACGTGTGGGGTATCTATGGATAGTTCTTCAAAAATTATATTGAGGTTTCTAATATCATTTTTTTCTAAACTGAATAGTTTGCGCGAGAGACACTTCCAAAGTGGTAAAATGTGTGTCCGCCCCCAGTAATTTCTAAAATAAGAGAATGATAAACTAAAAAAATATATGATGTAGATTACCATGCAAACTTCCACACCGAAAAGCGGTTTGAACGAGATCTAGTAAGTAGTTTTTTTTTAATATGTCATAAATCGTAAACCGCAATTTACCTTTTTCAGCGTTTTATACCTTGTGGTACGGAACCATTCGTGTGCGAGTCCAAATCGCACTTGGCCGGTTTTTTTAGATAAGACATTTCGAAAATGTTCTTTACTAACTTTTTAGACCTTTGTATCCTGCTTATGCGTTTGAAGTTTCGTTAAAATCGGTTCACTAATTTCGAAAAACAAGGGCTTGAAAGTTTGTATGAAATGCCGTTCGTCGTAAACGCTCTTAACACCCAAAATAAAAACAGGTCTTTATAATTAGCTTGTCCACGAACAGCTAAATGAAAGAGTTCCCGTCATCCATCACCTCATTGTAAGATCGACACAAATGGCTTCGACTTTTGCAAAATCATGATTCACAAAATAGATTGTAATGACCTAATAATCTTGTTGGAAAAAACGAATTAACTTTGAAACACGGCGAAAGAATTTGTCACGACACAAAGCTTGTAAAAGCGGAGAAAGGAACTCCTTTTAATAACTTAAGACTTGGATGTCGCATTAAGGGGTTGCCTTAATTTTTGTTCAACAAGGCTTCTACCGCTTATACGGGAAATAGGGGGTTTTTAAAATTTTCTTTGAGATTTAAGAGAAACGTTCTTGATATCCATACTAATTATAAATGCTAAAAAGTGTGCCTGTATGTCTGTTACCTCGTCACGCTTAAACCGCTGAACCGATTTATATGAAATTTGGTATAGAGAGAGGTTGAGTGCCGGGAAAGGACATAGGATAGTTTTTATCCCGATATTTCTACGGGATGGACACTTATGCAGGTAAAACTGCGGGGTGCTGCTAGTTAGCTATACCGGGTGTTTTTGACAGTCCTCCACAAAAACACAGGATTGATTCAGCTCCTTATTCTGAATCATATCCCACTGGAAATTTTCTCAAGAAAAAAAAAATTATGCCGTTTTTTCTGCTGATATTCCTTTATTTCAATGTAAAATTACATTCTCTGTATGCAACACTCCATTTATGTAAATAAAACAGCTGAATTCAAAAAAACAGCAATGGATGTTGCGCCGGGGAGCGCGCGGGCGGTGGGGGCAGCCTCGCTCAAGCTCGCTGCGCTGCCGTCCGCTACGTGCGTTTTGCCACGGTAACGATACATTGCGTGCACGGTAATAAAACAAATCTAGTTTTTTGGATTCCCTTAATGTTCCTGAAAGAATTTCATGTACCGGTTATCTTAATATGATGTACTGAAGCCACCCTATCAGTTTGCGGAGGGCTGTCAATAACACCCTGTATGCTTGGTTTGGATGAGAATTTAACTTGTTATATGATACTGATTTGTTTCGACATCGTTTCTAAAAAGGTGCTTTTTTAGGTTTGAATAAAAGAAAATATATACTTAACATAACATCACGCCTGCAGTGGCCTATGGGTTAGGCAGAGGTGTATCTGTAGTACAGACGCCAGCACATCAAGCTACTACAATCTGTAAAATTTCATTAATAGATTTTCAACCTTATCACTAAAGTATAAGGTTCAAAGTCGATTGGGAAAATTTGACAGTTTCGGGTAGCTTGATGTGCTGGCGTCTGTACAACCACATTTACCTAGTTATGTTTAACCCATGTAATAGGAAACGAGCCTATTCTAATCAACTGGGCACAAATCCAGAGTCCGACCTGCTACTGAGCACTTTCTTATGGAAAAACCCAAAAACATTTTACCCAACGTGGTAATTTAACCCAGGATCTCATGCTCAGCGGTAGAGCTTGCGACCACTTGACTAACGAGGCATTTAGAGAAGAAAGAAAAGCGATATAGTCTTTCCTTCATAAGAGTAAAGTTATGGTTCCATTAAAATGCAGTCCAGCCATAAACACTCATAATCTATCTATATCTTTGTATAAATAAAAATGAATCGCCGACATGTATGTACGCGCATAAAGGCTCCTTCAAACAGGCGCGACACGACACGCGACACAAAGGCACCGCAAGTCGCGCAACAAGCGGTGCCTTTATGTCGCGCGCGATTATATCGCGTGTCGCGCCTGTTTCTAGGAGACTTAACTTCCGAACGACTGCACTAAATCGGATAATTCTTTTTGAAGTGAATACTTCTTCAGGCGCGTTGGGCATTTTTGAGATGGGAAAAAACCATTGAACTCTCACCACTGTTAACGTAAGCGACACCGCGCGTGTGTGGATTTTAAGACGATTAAAAAAATACCCGTTTCAGATGTGTTCTGCTGTCCTCAGGATATACTAGGTTTTAATGTATATCCGATATGTCAGTGAGTGATGGCAAAGTATTCTGTTTGTGTTTTGTTTTTTCTTCTGTTGGCACTCCCGGAGTTCCACTGTTTTTTTTTTCGAATTGCCGAAATTTGTTTCATACAAACCTTGTCCCGGCAATACCGAACACAACATAAACAAAACACGCGCGGTGACGCTTATGGTAACAGTGGCCGAGTTCAATGGGTTTTCCCATCTCAAAAAATGCCCAACGCGCCTATAGAGTTTTCACTTTAAAAAAAAGTTGCACCCGTGTGAAGCTGGGGCGATTTGCTAGTTATTGATTTTATTCCTATTTACAAATTCAATCCCCGCTTTTGTTTTAAATATTACTATCGCTCTCAAATCAAACGCAAACCATTCGAGCACATTGATATATCGACGGATGGATATAGACTGCAAACCCATAAACTGACAGAACGGTCAATATACCACAGCCATAGAAAACTCATACGGTAGGAAGCTGAGACCATAAAACACATACATCACTGATATAGATTTATGTCATCATAACATAACATGCAGTAACCGACTTTGGACAACGTTTTGCAAATTCAATCCAGGAATGGCCTAGTGTGTGCATAGAGCGATTAAATGGCTTAGTATAAGTCTCAGAGGGTGGAACGGCAATGCAGTGTGTAGATATGGTGCCCTGGTACAGTGCGCTTCATTAAGTGCTTACCCCTCCAAAAGACATGTGCGTTCAAATCCGTGATAGGCCCAAGTTGGTTTTTGTATTTTGCAAAAACATTTTATTTTAATTAATTTATTGTTTTAGTGAATAAATAAGTTTAAGATAGTATTTATTTTTTAAAATTCTGTTTTTATTATTGTTTTTTCAATAAAACGTTAATACTTTTATTATTACGAAAACGACAAGCAATAATAGGGTTAACATTTACGAACGTTTTATTCATCGTCTAAATAGACTAGAGGTTTCAAGACCGCTTGCCGTGCCTATGAGTGGAAGTTCAAATCATAGCCACGAAAAGTGCTTTTTGTTCATTATAATTATTATTTTAATATATTTTTCTATTTTGTTTTAGTAATTATTTATAAAGAATTAAAAAATAAAGAAAAATAAAATACCTTAATAACCATATAATAATATTTATTATTGCTATTATTTAACAAAACTATGATCTTATTTTACAACAAAGATTTATTTTGATTTGATAATTTTATTTACAGTTATCATAATATACTATTTTGCCAACTGACACAATTGGGTTCCTAGACAAGTGGCATCCTATTAAGGTAAACGATAAAATAGTAAGCGGTAGAAATATTTTAGATTGACATAACCTAACGAAATGTCACGTGACCTGTCATGTCGTCTCAGCATACAAATTTGACATTTGACAGTCTGACAAGTGACATCGAAAGAGACAAGTTTTGAAGCGTTTGCAACTTGTCTAGGAACTAGAAGTTAGTTTGGCAGGATTACAATCATGAGCATAATAAGTGAATAAACATGTTATCAATAGATAATCAATTAACATCTCTTATTAGCTCATGATATCTACTTAGAATATTTTGCTATACAAAGTAAAATAGCGGAATCAAATGAGTTAAATGTCTTCGTTGTTTATTTTGTTGTCATACTTAATTAATATAACTGCTATTTCTGGGCAAATCGCAATCGTTCTCTTCGATGTTCTTCTGTTAGACATATTTTGCAGGTCGATAACTGTGAATGTTCGCTGCGTGTAAATGTCTTCGAACCGTGGACAGAGAGATATTCCATGCCGTTGCGAACTGTAACGAGTGGATGTAAACGGCGGTGTAGTGTGAACCTTAACAATATCCAGATGATGTTCAGATTGGTCCGTATAGATCCCAGTAGTTCTCCGACCCATGGTCATTGTCTTAGCATCGCCGGTTTCTTGAAATCTGCGCACCCATAAGCGCACCGTTTGTCTCTGTATAGAAAAAAAATGGTTTTAAATAAGTTATTAAATACCACACACAAGATACCGCAAATAGCTCAACAAGAAAAAAATCGGAGAACACAATTAATATTATAATGAACTTACTGCTATGCCAAGCTGTCTCGCAAATCCTTTTATGCTCACATTTTGTTCACACAGAACAACTATTTTAGTTCTCATAAAATCATAAATCATTTTAAAAATTAATGAATAAATCGTAGTCGTTTACTCTTCGCCGTTTTAAGTGAACGTATACATCAAACGTTATAGTTATAACTTGAGGGTATGGATTAATTTTATAAAGACAACGTATGTAAGTAAAATAATTAATGGATACCCTCAAATTATAACATCTATCGATTAGACATCCCACCTAAAGATAAAATGACTCAGACCATAGTAGATAACAATTTCAACGCAATTCATATGGGCTCGCTGGCTAGTTCGTCAAACTGCCGGTATGAGTATGACGACGTTCGGTGATGCGATGGTTCGAATCTGAGTCGAAACAATGGGTTCTTTTTGAAGTATTCTTTAGATTATTTGTAAGGAATTTAATGTGTAACATTTTAAAACTTGAGGGGTTAGCACATACTGACGCTGTCTGTACCTAAATATTAATTGCGCTTGGAATGTGTAGCAATATTTACGGATTTTGGTTGATACTAAGACGGAGAAAATCTTTAAAGGATGTTTTTCACTAAACGGCTCGCATCGCATCGGATCGGATCAGATGGAGTTTCTTGCCCATTCTTCTCCATAGGTACCTACTACGCTTTGGAATGGGCAAGTAGCTTCATATTTCTGACTGATCCACTCCTTGAAAATTCAAAAGTGCCTGTAAATCGTTTGTTTATGAGTGGGTAGATAAGTAATTTCACTTGAAAGGTTTACTCACAGTTTCAATCAATAAAAATCCTAGTGCCTAGCGGCCGGGTTATAACCCGTAAATCCACCCTTACAATTTAAACAGTCACACCAAATTAAATATTTATTTAATTATCTGCACAAGCAAAATTTCAATTTTGCAAGCGGTACAAATCGATTTAAATTAGTTAACGTCTTAATAAGTTTAATATTTCATAGCCGTGCTCGCTCTTTTATAAATTATGAATATTTATCAGGCAATTTGCTATGGGATTAGGGTTTAGCGGTGGTAAATACAGGCTTGGACTCAAAGATGGCGGACAATGTATTAAGGTTGTGTAACGTTATTACTACATAAATTGCAAAATGCAAGTAAGAATTGGTAATCAATTTATTCTGCGAAGTAATTGTGTAACAGACTAATAATGGCAATGCCTATAATTTTAACAATTCAACAACATTCATTGCGTTATTTACTTATTGAGCAGATAAAGTTTTCAAACATATGACGCAATGAATAAGCAATTTCCTTCAAAATACTGTCTGATTGTGATTGCAACTGTTAAGCAATTATCTAGGTATCAACTTACATAATTGCTTAACACTTTCAATCACAACATATTTCAACATATACAAATATATTGCCTTCTTGTTGATAAAAGATGTCAGAAGAACTCTTACCGACTGCTTAGGCTACAGATTGGATTTCTTAATATTCTATCAGAAAAACACAGCCATTCGAAGAAATATTATAATGACAGACAGTGAAAAAAAAAACAGTCACGTATCAAAAAATAGACAATAAAAACCAAAACAAAACCAAAGATAAATATTCCTAAAAAGTTCACAATATATCGTGAACATCATTTTGATGTTCTTCTGACATCTTGTATCAACAAGAAGGAAATATTTTTTTTCTTTTTTTTGCTGCCGCGTCGCCGTCGTTGTGACTTTCGACTATATTTTTGACGTTGTATTGTTTTCAGACAGGAAGATAATGTAGACAGAGATTTTAATAACTTCGTTCTGTTCCCAAAAGGCCTTCGAGTCAATCAATCTGTCTGTGCCAATCTATTCCGAAATTAGATATTTTGGACTAGGTGAAATATTGCTTGAATAGAATTGTATCTGTAAACTTTATGTATAAAATGTTTCTTTTACTTTAGCTAAACAACTAGCATTGCCATTCGACGTGGCAATGCTAATTCTTCTAGACACGTATCATCTGGAAACGTGACAGCGATGCGGACGATTACTTTGATGCCTAAGTGTCCTTTTGTGTTTGTATTTATTTGTACAGTTAGTTACTTAATTTAATACAGACGCCAGCACATCAAGCTACTACCATCTATCAAATTCCTTTAATCAATTTTCAACTTTATCGCTAAAGCATTAGGTTCAAGGTTGATTGGAATAAATATACAGTTAGGGTAGCTTGATGTGCTGGCGTCTGTCATCATCATCATCATCATCATTTCAGCCGAAAGACGTCCACTGCTGGACATAGGCCTCCCCCAAGCACCTCCACTTCGACCGGTTCTGTTCTTCTCGCATCCAACGGGTTCCCGCGGCCTTCACAAGGTCGTCGGACCACCTTGTGGGAGGTCTTCCAACGCTACGTCTTCCAGTACACGGTCGCCACTCCAGAACCTTCCCCCAGAAGGCACCCAAAGGGCAATGGAGAGGGGTATGCTTGGAGTTTCCCTGCGTGACCGAATCAGGAATGAGGAGATCCGCAGGAGAACCAAGGTAACCGACATAGCCCGAAGAATTGCTATACTCAAGTGGCAGTGGGCATATTGCTCGCAGAAGAGATGGGCGATGGGGCCGAAAGATTAAGGAGTGGCGACCGCTGGTGTCTGTACCTAGTGTAAATAGTTGTGTTAAATATTGTAGAATCTTACTTCGGTACCTCCTGGCTCCAAAATGGTAATCATCATAAAGAGGTAATCACTACACCAAGTGCCGCGCATCTTCAGATTCTGTGTAATGCCACAAAATCTGATGATGAAATGAAACTTGTGGGGATGACACCTACTTAGTCACCAATAAAAAAAAATGCTGAGTTCTGAATAAGTTTGTGACAGCTGTGGTGTTTATTTTTTTGACAAAATAAATACAGGATGGACATCGACGCGCAAACTGTAACCATTATATTTATTATTAATTATTAATATTCAGCACATGGGGGCGCAGTGGGATCCAGAATCGTATTGTCTCCATAGTAACAGGATGCGCGGCGATGTCTCTACCACCCTGAATAGATAATTATACATTGGTAGTATTTTTATCTTACGGAGCGACACGCGCTTTACTTGTGGTTACCAAGTGTACAAATACGCTGTGAATGTGTGTGTAGCCGCAGGAGCTCTCGGTACCGTCCGAGTCAGTGGTGAAGTCGAAAGGGTGCGTGTGTGTTTTATGTAGATGCTACTTGTCTTCGCGCACACATTCGCAGCGTGTTTGAAGAATTGGTAAGGTACTACATATAAAGCGCGCGTGAGTTCGTGAGTTAATAAAAACTTTTACAAAATAAAATAACCGACTTCAACAAAAACACTACACCTACAAAGTGAAAAATAATTTTTATTTCGGTAGTCGATGTCGTTGGTTCCGCAATTTCGTTTTTTGACACCGACTTCCGAAATTAAAGTTATTTATCACTTTGTGGTGCTTTTTTTTGAAGTCGACTGTTTTTTCTGTAAAAATGTTTTTATTTTTCTTTTTTTAGTTGTATCTAGCCCACACAAATTCAATGAACACTATTGCTATGTAAATATCAGTGTCAGGAAGTTATTAAAATATCACCATTGTAAACTAAGTGGAAAAAACTCGTATTAATGAAGCTAGCTCAAAAACTACCCAAGCAAAGTTAATCAAATTTATATGGGACCACCCCTGAAGCAAAATCCATCCATTAAAAACAATACATATATATAAAAAGCTAAAGTGCATGGAAGAATTGAAGACACCGACTAGAAGAATCATCAAAATTCGCAAAGAAATGCCGGAGATGCAGTACATTTATGCATATAACTTCGTCCATAAGAATAATTACTTAATGTATTGTGTACCTTTTTGAAAGTATATAGATCACGTTAATGAAAAAAACATCAAAATTTCTTCATTAGTCTTTGAGAAAATCGCGGACATACAAACATACATACGGGTCGAATACAGAACCTCCTTTTTTGAAGTCGGTTAAAAATACTGTATAAAATAGACCACCGATACTTCAACATCCGTTTTTCTGTGCGATGACGACTCTCAAAACGATACCCTAAGAGTGTAGCCTAGTCAATCAATAGCCACGATATGGAATACAAACACCTCGACGGTACCAATGCTGGTATATGATTAGGAAGCCCTGTGATGTCGAGTGACATCCTCGTTTGTATGCGCACACGGTATTGCGGTTTTTAGTACTTCATTGTAAGTGATAGCCGAGATAGAAATGTCTGCAATCTTGTGACAATGTAGGAGGAGAATCTATTTGATAAATCAATCAGAGGAAAGATAGAAGAATGAGCTTTTGTAGTGATAACAACCAAATTATCAAATATGTTTTTGATGTCGAAATGACTGGGCTAATCCAAGAAGCTTAAGCTTGGAAAAATAATAATCCATAATAATTTTTCGAGTTTAGCATCTAGCAATCAAACATCTAATTTAAGGTGAATGGATAGCGGTAGACCGCAAAATTCAAATTTTCTTACGTTTTTTGCAATTTGCAGGTCAGTGTCAGATTGTATCTTGATCAAAATATGATTCGCGACAATAACAGGTACATATTTAGTGAATTATAATCATTAGAATCATTAATATATCTTTCTAAGTTAGATTTCTACCACCAACCACCAATCTCTTATGGAAAAGTGTTAATGGTAGAAATCTAACTTAGAAAGATGTGTTATTGATAAAGGTAGAAAAATAAGGGTGAACTGATGTTTCACCAACTGAATTTTCACTTGTGTACCGATTCTGTAGAAACTTGGCACAAATATGATCTTCTAATGACACTTTAACAAAATAGAGACCTGGAGTTCATATGGTGACGACAGACAGTCGGAAGATCCTCGACAGATTACAGCCGCTACATCGTGTTTGGATTTATTTTAAATATCTATCTCAGCCTCAGGCATACGTCACAGGTGTGGCTTTCCATTTGAAGCACCTGCCTCGCACTGCTGGACGCGCCTACATGATAGACCTCCAAGCCGGATTTCGATGGGACGGCAATCCGACACAACCCCGTGGTCGTGGTCGTGTTAAGCCGTTGGTCGTGCGCCTGATCTCTCTAGGTCTGGCGCAGGACCAACGGCTTAACGTACTTTCCGAGGCACGGAGAGATCAAACCGCCGACTTACAACCTCCGAGCTGTTACTAAGAAATTCCTAATGGAAAAACTAAATAACACATTGCCCGATCTGGTAATTATTACTAACAGGTCGCACCGAAAATGTATGTAACCATCAAGTACCATTTAAAATACAAGTCACAACAATCGCTGAATCACTGACAGATAGCATAAATCAAAATCCTGTGACATGAAACGCAAATATGGCGAACAATGCTAAATGAACTCCCTTGTTTGATTGGACAGTACTCTGTGACGTCATGTCCGTTTCAGTGCACAGTTTTAATTGGTTAGCCGGGGTTGGGGGTGGGGAGCTGTCTTGAGATTATTTTGACAGTTATTTCGAGTGGTGGATAAGTAATACCTGGATGCCAATTCTCGTATCTAAAAACGTTCAAAATCTTGGCAACATATCATCTCAGTAACAATCTGTGTTAAAAAATTTACAAAAACGTTACCTACATTTTTGTCAATTTTTAGAAATTGATTGTTATCATTGTTAGTCTCGACGACCGGACTGTAGTTTGAAGTATAATTAGAAGTATTTTGACAGATGGTGACTGAGATTAAATAGGCGAAATTGTTAAAAATATGATAAGCAAAACGATTGACAGAAGATTTTGAGCTATATCTTTGTCTTCACACTTGAATCTGAAACCCACATCCACCCACACCCACACACACACCACCTATACCCACACCCACATCACCCACACACACACTACCACATCACCCACATCTGCCCACATTCATTTAAAAAAATTAAGAAGCAAAATACACATTAATAGAACGACTTTGTTATACTAAGGTAAAAAAAAGAGAATATCACATTCAGAAAAGGAGCATTGATCACCAATTTTCACAACATAATATTCACACAAAACACTATTTTTAAATCGTATTTAATTTGTGGGAAATGGCATTAAATTAACCAAATTGATCCGTTCACCTAAATCCGATCGGCGTCGAATGCATGGTCCGAATGACATTCCCACACTATAATGAACATTTACACTGTCCACATTTGGTTTGGTTATGTTTCGACACCGGCCGAACCGTTCCGAATTCCGATGATAATCCGATGATATTCTCCAAATCCGGCCGGTATTAAAATTCCATTTGTATTTCACACCTTTTTCAATTCAGCTCTTTTTACACGACTGCCTAAAAAAAGGAGTGTTATTCAATATCGGTTTGCAAATTCAAACGGTGCACTTAAATATGTTTTTATGATATTTGAAACTGTTACATATGACGTTTTGTTAATATCGTTTGTATTGTTATCATTTATTTATATTGCCTGTATTGATCTGCGTTCTTTCGTATTTATCGTATTCTGATTTTGCATCACTGTCCAAATCACAGTGATCTTTATTGTCATTCTAATAAGGTTGATGTTGGATTGCAGCCACTGACAAGTCAGTCAAAATCATTGTAATCTTTATTCTCATCATTACAATACGCTTTCTGTTAAGTTGCTGCTGTCAGAGGTAAAATAAACTGTGCACGGACTGTACATACGAGATTATAGAAATAATGTGTTCAATTTGACAGTTTTCGTTTTTAATTTTTGTTTATTTTTTTACGATTTGGTATAACTAAACTAGTGCATCATATTTCCCACAATTTTTCAACAACAAATGAAACGAGCTAGATCCCAAATATCGGTTCGAATTCTCGCTGCACCTAATTCCGGTTGGTTGTCAATCGCACCGTGTCAATGACGTCACATCACGTGTAATGAACGTTTGCACTCCCGCATCCGGTACACTCGTCAGCTGCTGAACTCCATTAATAGCCTTAAATCGAGTTCATATTCAAGTTTAGTTGAGAATAGGATTATAGTAAAGTGTAGTTACTATAACAATTACTTTTTGACAATTTTAGACTAATAGTTGTGAATTGAAAATGGCACATTAAGATTCGAATATTGAAAAGCAAAAATAATAATTTAAATTATAGAGCAGATTAAAGGCTCCTTCAAACAGGTGCGACATGCGATAAAATCGCGCGCGACACAAAGGTACCGCAAGTCGCGCAATGAGCGGTGCCTTTGTGTCGCGCGCGATTATGTCGCGTGTCACGCCTGTTTGTAGGAGCATTTAGGCTGATCATCCACGATGCGACTTATTAACTAACTAGCTGCGCCCGCGGTTTCACCTGCGTAAGTGTCGATTCCGTGGGAATATCGGGATGAAAAGTAGCCTATATGTTAATCCAGGGTGTCAGCTACATCCATACAAAATTTTATCAAAATTAGTCCAGCCGTTTGAGCGTGAAGAAGTAACAAACATATAAACACACACACACACACACACTCACAAATTTTCGCCCTTATAATATTAGTGTGATTTGTGATTGGTTGCGTCGTCTACGAATCGCCATATATTATAAAAGAAAAAGAGTAGCCAGAATATCACAACACTAGGCTGTGATATCCTAACTACTCTTTGGTGATTTGAGTTTGAGAACAAGTTACTTTAAAGTTGCATGCTGGACGAACGGGCTAAAAGCTACACCAATTTGTAAAACTGTTTAACACCGGTCACGGTCTTAGCAAAATATGAATATACAAGAAAGTCGCTTTTTGCAAAACTGTCCTTTAAAATTTTTAATCTACTAACCCCTTACTAATTAACGTATTATATCAGATGAATAGTTACATACCGATTTTTCTCTTTGAGTCGTCAGTAAATGATAAATGATTTTATTTTTGTAAGTAGGTTTGCACGAACACTTTACACGTCAATCATATAATTTTTTAAACTAGATGAGATCGGCGTTTCCTATCTGACTACTCTGAGAGAAAGAAATAAAGTCCAAAACAAACTCAGAGGTCATAGTCTCTTTTAAAGTCCAGACATAATCATGGTCAGCTTATATGAAGGCCATGTAGGTCGATATCTGAGATGGTCTTTTGAGGAAAGAACCACACAGATTGAGAGGACCTGTCCAGTCAGTGCACGCATTTGTCAGAAATCGTGCAGCTCAACTCAAGTAGTTGACTTTCGAAAGAAGAAGACAAAAGCGTTGCGGAACTATACAGACCTATACAAAGATTATTAGCGAAGGGTTAGTAATGTATCAACAGAATAATTAAAAACAATAAAAACAAAACGAATAAATCTTTCAGTAGTCATAAGCAATAATAAAGGAGGTACTTACATGGTAGGAAAAGAGAATTGTAAAAAAAGATCGTGCCAGAAGTAATTTGATAACAGGATTTTTCTATTTCAAATTAGTTTACACTATAATGAGTAAAGAAAAACGATAGGTACTAACGAAAAGTACTGACTTCTAATCAAAGTCTTTAGTGATTCTATAACTTTGGACTCTAATGCATCTGAAAGTAAGTGGATAAGTTTTTAAAAGCAGTGGTTATGGCACCTTATAAATTGAGGTGTAACTCATACTGCTTTCTTGGTTTTTCTTTTTTTTAGTTTGTTGGTAAAGTTACATACTTTTCAAAATTTTATTAAAACTCGTGTTTTCCGGTATTTTAAAGTATTGTATTATTCGAATAAAAGAGTGCAATTTTATTTGCTAACGCGGTTTCTGGAAAATATTTACATTCGCTTGACTACATTGGGTTCTATTTTTCACTATATATTTTTTTTACTTTTCTCTCTTTACTTCGGTTTTGTGGGAGTTGTTTTTTCTACTTATTATATTATATTTAATATTCATAAGAGTAAAACTTATATAACCAAGTTATTTATTTACGTATGATGTACGTAAATAAATAACTTGGTTATGTAAGTTTAATGTAGTAAAGTAAATGCACCAAAAACGTATATTACGACAGCTGATATCCAATATAATCCTGTTTGTGTCCACTGTTGATTTAATTTTAATATTGACACAATTTTGTCACGGCATTCATTACCCATATCTGCTGTAATTGAAAATTTATCCACGACACATATACTGAAATTGGTTGAAGCATCAAAATTATTGTTTACCGTTAATCTACGGGGCGGAAAATTAAATCTGATCCAGAGTGATGTCAATGTATTGCAGTTTTATTTGACCTTTCATTCGAATTTTTAATTCGTTTTTTTCGTTAGACTAGAGGTTTCAATTAAATTAGCTAGCTAAACTCCACAGACGGATGGATATCAATATATATAAATGATAAAAGAAAAAAAAAAGATTTGATGAAGATTTATTTTGGGGTCAACGAGCGCTGGTAGTATTGTTAGAAAGAAAGAAAAATTGTTTATTCTGCACAAACAAAACGCACATTACCATATAAAAAGACATAAAACTACTATTACTACTACGCATAGAATCTTTGGTTCGATCCCGGGGTAAAAACAAGTGTTAAATTTTTTTTTCGTTAGAACCTCTGCAGCAGTATGCCTGGTCAGCGGCGATGGACTCGCACCCTCTTACATATGACTTGGACTTGAGTTGAGCTGCTCATCACCATCATCATCATTTCAGCTGAAATACGTCCACTGCTGGACATAGGCCTCCCCCAAGCACCTCCACTTCGACCGGTTCTATGCTTCTCGCATCCAACGAGTTCCTGCGGCCTTCGCATGGGCGTCGGTCCACCTTGGGAGCCCTTCCAACGCTACATCTTCCGGTACGCGGTCGCCACTCCAGAACTTTTCGGCCCCATCTGCCATCTGTTCTGCACGATTACTGAGAAATGCGTGCACTGAGTGGACAGGTCCTCTTAATCTGCGTGCCGAACTTTCCTCAAAATACCATTTCAACCATCAATCTACATGGTCTTCACATGATCTGACCAAGGTCATGTCTGGACTTTAAAAGAGACTGTGACCTCGGAGTTTGTTTCGACCTTTTTCCTCAGAGTAGACAAATAGGCAACGCCGACCTCATCTAGTTTTTAAAATATGATTGACATGTAAAACTGTTTGTACAGACGCCAGCACATCAAGGTGCCCCGAAACTGTCAAATTTTCCCAATCAACTTTGAACCTTATACTTTAGCGATAAAGTTGAAAATAAATTTAAAAAAATTGAAGACTTCCATCCTAAGTCTTCTTCAAAATTAACCCATTCCATCTCCCATGAACCACATATGGTTCAGGTTGATTTTTTAATTATCGTGTCTACTTTGTGGACAGTGAAAGTGTTAAGAAGACATTTATAACAAAATAGGCAAAATATTACGCTCCAATTGGTTTGTACAAGCAGACATTTCTAATAAAGCTTGCCATTCAGGTGCGGTCAAACAGAAAACTGCAATATCACTGAAAAAGTTATTACGTTTTTCTATTTTGTCCACCCTTGAGCTGTTCAGACTAATTCAAAATTTGCATTGGCTGATGTCCAATGTTACGATTGTTTTTGCAAATTGAAAAGGCATGTTGTTGTTATTGATTTATATCTTTGTAGCAATAACGAGCTATTATAACCAAGAAATGCTTAACGAGGTGAAATTTAAACGGGACATAAAAAGAAAACGGATCACGGATCCGTTGGCAAAGTTAAGCAACACAAGTAAATAGAAACGGGTACCTCTCACGATTAACTTACATTTGCTTCTTTGTCTCCTCCTTTAATATCTTAAAGTGGACGTAGGCAATTTTACAAAAAGCCACAAAAAAGAAATCCTCAGTAATTTGCGGGATCCACTCGGCTTTAAATGAAATGAAAATTTTGACGAGAAAAAGGGACTGAATTTGCCTACTTTTTTCTGATACTTTCTGAAGATGATGTTTTTTGAGTTATTGCTAATTTTGATGATGTTACTAGACAAGCAAGGTAAGTTTGAATATTTTAAGAGTCAAAATTTGCCACGGGAAGCGTGATGGAAATGTTAAGAGCTACTTCAAGTGGAGAGCTTGCATATGCAAATAAATTATGCCAAAATAATTTTACCATCACATTTTTGTGAACTTTATTCAACGTAATGCTAATGAGATACTAGTTAACGCAATTTCATTAAGTTATCTGCCAAGCCTTTTCCCAACTATGTTGGGGTCGGCTTCCAGTCTAACCGGATGCGTCTGAATACCAGTATTTTACCTGGAGCAACTGTCGATCTGACCACAACCCAGTTACTGGGTAATACAATACCTTTTGGTAGGACTGTTTGTCAGACTTTCGGGCTTCTGGCTACCCGTAACGACTGTCAACGATCCATGCATTACCGCTGGGACCATCGGCTTAACTTGCTTTCCGAGGCACGAAGGGGTCTCGGTATGTAAAGATGGTCACCCCTCCACAGACCAACCGCGGCAAGCGTAGCTTAACCTGATCGATTGACCTGAGCGGCTGTTATTATTTAGCCACGGACCTCTCATGTGTGGTACATACATTTATAATTAATATAAAAAATCGCCAATCCGCTTTGAACAAGCATGATTATCAATGTCCATGCCTTTTCCTTAAAAGAAGATGCTTTGCCCCTGCAGTTGAACAATAATAGGTATTATGACGTGGTCACAATAGGAGTATTTTAGGAAGACTTTTAATTCTTTTTAACAAAACGTTTTAAGCATTTTATCAACCTTGTTCCAGATTTCGGTTGACTTCTTTAAAACACTACGCAATGACGTAATCCCCGGAAATTTCAATAAACGTTAAGGGTAAAAGAGGAGTTTTCAGAAAATGTAACAAACTTTTTGGACATTTAGAATTAAATGAATTTGTTTTGTTTGTTTCGTTGTATCGCTTAAGCCTACCTACGCTGGATTTTTAAAACGGTGAATATTATTCTTCGGAAGCTTTAAACAGAATCGTATTTTACAACTTTCGCTCGATGTAAAGCTTCCGATATTCTATCATGATCCCGTTTATTATATGAATTCTTATCAGTGAATTTTAAACTTACTCATGGTATGTATTGTTGGTCACAACGCTTATAATATTATACAGTACTAAAAATAAGTGTTCCTTTGAATCACTGTATAAATTAAGTAGACCACTCGTATGCAAATAATCAAATCCTAACTTAATTACAAACCCAAATCGTTTCAAAGGAACCCTCCGTGTGACTGCCCCAGAGGTTCAGTATTGTAATCAACTATAAATATTAATGTATTTACATACGTTATAGAACTCCCAACTTTCATTAAAGTGAAAATATGCAAATCAACAAAAACTGTGTACGAAAAAGTTGGTTGCGCTAGTTCAGACCTTAGTTAAAATAAATTGGATGTCAACACGTTTGTGATGCAAAACTGGGTTCTATATAAGCACCTGTTCTACCATGGTCCAACATACCTATGTATGTATTACCTAACTTTTTGGTGAAGTTTTTTTTTTGCAATTACAACCCCGTAGGACGACGCAAAGGTAGATTTGCATTTTTATTCGAAAACGGCTGAAAGGGACGGGTCAGTTTTTTGGACACTTTTTTCCCGACCCGGCCAATAATGACTGTAGAAGATTTTGTTTTTAATTGCGTCGAGAATAACTTTACTCTTACATAAACTCTTATATACAGAGATTAAAAGATCTTCCTTATCTACTTTGGTCTTTAAATATTTATTGACACTTGGGTGACTTAGAAACATTTTCAAAAACCAATTTCGACGAAGAGCATAAACATTATTGTGCCTTAAACGTTAAATATTGTCACATCTCGCATACCATAAATATGGAGTCTTATGACATTATATTTAAGTGTTACGTCCGCTGGAGCGATGTATTAGGGAAATAAGTCTCCTTTTATGTCGAATAGGGAAAATTTAACAGCAATAACTTCTTTAATAAAGTCGTGGTTGCGAGTTATGATATAAGATATATTCATTGGGGCATATTGAATTCATATTGTGAGTGATGTGTTTGTTAATAGCAGTTCTAAGGCCTTTCTACGATAATGTGACGATAAGACAGAGAGTATATAGTTTGAAAAGAAGAATTTTGTTACTATGCACTTTTTAATATGAAACATTTGGTAGATTCCCTACCAATTTTTTTCATATTAAAAAGTGCCTATTAACAAAATTCTTCGTGTTAAATTCTAAAGATACCAAAGCTAACGACAACTAAGAAGTGATACGAAGAGAAAGATTATGAAGAGGATAGAGAGTGGCATAAAAAAGCGGATATATGTCGGAAAAGATATGAACTAAAAGCAAATGAAACCATAACACTTTAAATACAATTGACACAATTTGCCTTTAGAAAATTAACGTAACACAAAACAAGTAAATTCAAAAGACAATGAGATTGGTTCTGATAAACAGATTAATTTCGGAATTGCCTCATCAAATTTGGAGTGACGTAATTGGCAGTAGGTAGCCATCGTTCACCGTATTACTGAAATTAAAATCTTTAATTTCGTAAATGTATCTCGTTAAGTAATGAATGCCGTCTACTATCTGCACCAATTAATCACAAACATGGCTGATTTATTCATTATAATAAATGAAAAACTGATATGCCTTTTTTTTTTTTTTTTTTCCAGTTTGGGAAACTGATATGCCTTTTTGTACGATTGTAATACAATTAATTTTGGGTAGAGTCTTTTGATGGAGATTTTAAAGAAGTGGAGGGTGTTAAATAATTGTCATTATAAATTGTTAGTAGTATTTGTATCGTTAGAGACAACAAAACAATTATCATTAAAAATCTTGATTTCAAAGTGGATCAAAATACATGAGGGACCCTCCTGCCCACACCCCAAAAACAAGTGTACAGCTATAAATTTTAGGTTTTGTCGTCTTCAAATCCCCAACAGCCAGGCCAGTCGCAATTTATTTTAACTAAAGCAACCTCGCAACTTTGGACATTTGCATATTTTCATCATATTTACTGTGGTCACTAAGCGAATTAACATCACTTAATGATTTTATTATATTTGCAGAGGACGGTGGCTACTCGGTTTTACATAATAATAGAGTATTTGAACGACTGAGTCCTTTCCATATTATATTTTATGGTAAGGTATAATTTGTATTGTGTATCGATTTTAATGCTAAGAGAATTGTTTTTGTTTCACTCGTTTATGTTTTCATGGTCAGAACAGCTTAATCAATTTTCGTTATAAATAAGCTTATAGTATTACTTTTATTACTGTTTATTTCGCGTGTAAGTGAATTTTGAACGATTAAAGTATTGTTGCTTGGTAATGCGATGGCAGAACATTCAGTAACATTTATACAGTTTATTTTTATTCTACCTCTATAATATCAAAAATATTTACCACAGTTGAAATTCAGGAAATACGCTAAAATAGCAGCCAGCGACTGAAATACACATTTATGAAACATCTGACACAATGGGTATCGGACATGTCCCGTGAACTCGCAACACTGGGACAGCGGCAGACATGTCTAAAAGAGGCCTGTCCCAACGAAAACTTTTAGCACTTCGCTAACGTTTCATTTTTAGAATATTTAGTAAAGGGACTCCGACAGTTTTTGTTGTGCTGTTACTCTGTTAGTCGACTTTTGAAGTGTCAACGTGTATGTTGCTTAGTGTATAAGCTGTTGGAAAGTGTATCTTACTTTATATATATGTTTGTATTACTTTAGAGGACGTTCTTGTATTTATTCTGAAATCTGCTCTTGAATAATCATATTCCTGTTGAACTGTCTGATAAGACCATAATTTCTTCAATATCGAACACTATGCAATACGTCAATGCTGAGCTGAGTATGTTTCACTTCATAAAACGTCAAAATCCGTATTCTCCACTCGAAACTCGCTTTATTTATCGTTCCTCACATCGAAGCCAAAACCTCTAAGTTGTACAATGTTAAATTTACGATCATCCACATATAGCAGACGAAATAAACTCAGGTCTACTGCACTTTACAAAATAACATTGACGCTTGTGCAACGTTGCCCTATGATGTGGGTACGTCTGCGCAACGTGGCACTATAATGTGGCCATAATAACACCTAATGCCATCGGCAGGTATGTCTGAGAATTTTATTATTATATTGTGACTTTTTAGAAAGCGAAAATTACATTAACGATATTAAGGAGATGTCAACAACGATGACAGTAAATCTGAATACAGTATTGTGAAGTGATACTTATAGTTTTATACGTTGAAAATCAGAAAGCAGATATAAATACTGAGTCATCATTCATCATCATTTTAGCCGAAAGACGTCCACTGCTGGACATAGGCCTCCCCCAAGCACCATGACTTCGACCAGATCTGTACCTCTCGCATCCAACGGGTTCCTGCGGCCTTCACAAGGTCGTCGGACCACCTTGTTCCAAGGCTTTCCAACGCTACGTCTTCCGGTACGCGGTCGCCACTCCAGGACCTTTCGGCCCCATCGGCCATCTGTTCTGCGAGCAATGTGCCCTGTCTGTGTGTGCTAAATACTGAGTACTAGAAACTAAGTATTAAGAATGTTTTAACTTTAAGAATGTAAAGACCTATGTAAATGCTACAGAACATGATGGTGAAAAACAATTCAAAATCAAACAAAAACATGTAGAAGAGCAAAAGGAAAAAACTAAAAATTTTAAAAACGGTAACAATAAGAACGAGAAAAATAACAATAAATATAACCGAAGGACGGAATTAACGATTCTTCGTTAACTTTATAGAATAGCGGAAAGTTCGCCCTAAGTAAAACTTTCCACCATTTTATTTCACAATAAAAACTCAACTTAGTTTGGACTTAACGAGGTTGGGTGCTGCGAAGTTTAATCAATTCCATGACCGTTAAAACTGAGTGACGATGGTCGATTATTCTGTATTCTAACCCTGAGAAGTTAAAGATAAGAGCCGTTTTTGTCAAGAGTTTTGAACCCTCCGCGATTTCGAGTTAGATACTGTTTTTCATGGTCTTCATCATTCTCTTGTTTTTTGAAATTCACGCAAAGTTTTAAGCTTCGTCAGGCCATTAGCTGTGTTGAGCGTAATGTAGAAATGAAATTAAAAACATGAATATCAGAATAACCTTTTGGTTCATAAAATTCTAGCACATTTATTTGCACAGAGGTTGAACATATCTCTGAATGTCATCACCACGATATATATATTGAGTGAAAGTCAGTTAACTTAATCAATCGTATTCCCTTTTCATTCAATTCCCTTCCCAATATGGAAATATATTTTGTAATCCACATATAATTCTACATGAATTGTGTGTAAAATTAGGATGGTGGACATTTTTATGCTCGGTAGAATTTAAAATTAAATTGGATCATATAAATTCAAAGGGAGAGAAAAAAAGAAAATCAGTGAGAGATTTCAAATTTACGATTGCGTAATTAGCATATAACTGTAGCCATTCTTTTTGCCTCTTAAAAATGTGGTCCTTTGGTCGCCGTCAAAAACTCAATTTTCCTCCTCCTGTAATTGGGACAAATCACCAATTAAGAAACTTAATTAGTAATTTATTCATTTTATGTTCTTGACTTGTATAAAGATATATTCCATTGTCATTTATTACAGCTTTTATAATTTCTTCGTGCATAACAAATTAGTTTCTAATAAGACGATTCGTTTCATTAATTTTGTGGTGACTGATTACCATTGTGATTTTAGTCAGAGTAGGAACTTTAAATGTAATAACTAAAAACATGGTAGTCGATATTATGTAGCACTGCAGTATTCCTTGCCAACGCGAATGCCAAGATGAATTTAAAATTCTATATTTTGTAGGTACCTCTTCCGTATGAAATGCGTAAAAGAAACTGCTTTAGAGTCGCACATGGGCTTGAACTATTCAAATAATATTCACAAAGCGTTCCAAGTAATACATTCAGGAATTCAGAATTCTACATTCAAGAAAGCAGTAAACCCAAATGCAAGTCTCGAAAACGTATCATAAGAATAAGCAAACATATAAATCTGGGGGAGGAAATCTCGATATTTGCGGTATCGACATGTTCTTAAGTAAAACCACCACAGAATACTCGATGTACTATCGGCTTAGTGCCAAAACGGTGGCAGGACGTACTTTATAGCGACACATGGCGTTAGTGAGGGCGCAACTGCATCGACTGTACAACATTTAGAAGTTGCAGCACCAGCAGATGCTCTTTTATTTTTGTCTGCTACTGCGAAGATTTTGAACGTAATTTTGTTTCTGTATTTTGGTTCTGTCGAAATGTACACTGCAGAAAAGAAGGAAGGGATTTCAAGTGTTTTAGTGTCTATAAGTAAAACTGAACCATCGTTTATCTAGAGAATCAAATGAGTTTGCTGTGGAATTGTGTTTCTTTGTGTTTGATGAATTCTAACTTTGTATTTGAAAGTTTGTATTAGTCTGTATTGGCAATCTACATACATCTGCATCACAATACTTAACAGATTCAGTACCAACGACTAACGTTACAGTATTCAGGTTAACTTTATGAGTACTACCCTCATGCAAGTCTGCCTCACACGCATTAAACCTCGGGAACATAATAATATTGTACAGACGCCAGCACATTAACCTACCCGAAACTGTAAAATTTTCTCAATCAACTTTGAATCTTATGCTTTAGCGATAAAGTTTCAAATCTATTAAAGAAATTTGACAGATTGTAGTAGCTTGATGTGCTGCGTCTGTACTCAAAGCGTCTGGTTTCAAATCTACATTTTGATTTATCTAAATCCAAATGATGCAATTGTAGGAAGAGTGAGAAAAATAGAACGACGTAGAACACAATATCCAGTCCAGCACCCTAAACGCGTGATACACAATCGATCTCAATCTGGATCATTTTGAAGGATATTGCTATACATTGCTTCATATATTCAAAAAATGTGTCTGCTCAACAACGTAAATAACGCAATGAATGTTATTGAACTGTCAAAATGAAACCCATTGTTACTGATAGTGTGTTACGTAATTACCACGCAGGTTTACTTGTAATCTATGCCTTCATCGTAAATGAGATGAATAGATTTAAAAGATGAATTAGATTTAAAAGATGTGTCAGAGTAATATAAAAACAACGGATAGCTGTAGACCCTATTTTAAGTCTTTAAAAATACTTACCCTTCCAGCATTATACATATTGGAAACTGCGTTGTTTATGAAAAGAAACACACATTTATTTAAAAAAATATCTTCCATTAAAAAAACTCCATTGCGTGCCCAATACGTAAATAAAATATGTCATCTAAAATGTAAGACCGCATTGATGAGAAAAAGTTTTTTTTGGTATAGCACCTAAAGTGTTTTATAAAATTCCTAATGACTTAAAAATATGACATTATGTAAGTTTATAAAAGCTCTTATCAAATTATTAATTGACAAATGTTATTATAATCTAGACGAATTTTTGAACGACCAATTATTAGAATAATGCATTATTTTTTCCTTTTGATAAGAAGTATAATGTATATATTAATTAATTTTATTGTATCCGATGTTATTTTGTTTTGTGACATAATGTAATGACTCCTAATGGGTCACTTTTAAATTTGTATGTCTTAATTATGACAAAACATAGCGCACCCCTTATTTACGTAAACACCTATGTAAACACCTATGTTTCACAAATAAACTGATTGATTGATTGATAAGTAAACATAATTCTAGTATACAGGGTAGCGGGGACATTTTTTTTGTATAATATACACATTGAAATTAATGTTTTTTTTTTTTAAAAAAACAATGACATTTGCTTACTTTGTAAATTATTACATTATTTTAATTATTGTGAATGTGAAGACGATGTGGGTCATTTATTTTATTCATTTTATATACTTTTTATAATTCTCTCCATGGTTCCAAATGTCCTTTCTTTGGTATTGTTCGTCGAATCGTTGAGCTCCTTAAGTCTTGAGTTGAGCTGCACGATTTTTGACAAATGCGTGCACTGACTGGACAGGTCCTCTCAATCTGTGTGGTTCTTTCCTCAAAAGACCATCTCAGATATCGACCTACATGGTCTTCATATAACCTGACCAAGATTATGTCTGGACTTCAAAAGAGACTATGACCTCTGAGTTTGTTTCGGCCTTTCTTCTCAGAGTAGTCAGATAGGAAAAGCCGATCTCATCTAGTTTAAAAAATATATGATTGACGTGTAAAAGTGTGTGTGCAAACCTAATTACAAAAATAAAATCATTTATCATTTAACATCGACGCGCAAATGGAAACCATAAACTCAGTACATGATGCTAGACCCCTAGAGCAGAAATTTTTTGTCAGTTACAAAAAAAATACAGCCGTTTCATAGAAAAGTACTTGTCTGCGCGGTCAAAAGTCGAGGGAGTCGCATTATACCCGCTACATACCTATAAAAATGTGCGTGTGTAGAAATGACAAAAAGTATCTCCTGATAAGTCTGCTCGCCTAGTGCCACACAAAATGTTAATTTGGTCTGTGTTATTTTTCTAATAACAAGCTCTTATATCGTTGAGTGTAAGTACTTTTAGGTAGAACGGCTATAAAGCGACTAATCCGAAAAAAATCACCTTCAAAAATTCAACAGGGCCATAAACGAACTTTACTCGTAGCGGACGTAATGCGACTTCATCCAAAAGTCATGGAACAGATTTTTTTTTACAATCTACGAAAAATTTAAGAATCATTTGCATCGATGGGCAACTTGTTACCACCATTTTCATCTTTTCTCTGAAAATCATATTCTATATTTCAAAAGAGAACTTCAATGAGTAAATTATATTATTATAACAAACCGTTACTAAGAATCGTTGTTTAATTTTAAAGTACCTACGAAGCTCATCTGTTTCGTATTTCACGTTATTTGGTTTCATGTCAGCTATCTCGAGCTCCCCCGGGATGAAGTAACAAGTAGGTCAGGACTTACAATGTTACAATTAATTATTTCATAATTTCATCGGAGTTCTTGTAAATATTGTGTTCTAGACACTATCATATATTGAATATTGTGTAGTGTGGTTTATTTTCTCGTGTATATTTGCATTTAATTTTTTTTTACTGTAACGTTTTCATAACTGACCCGGCGAACTTCGTAACGCCTCAGAATTAATAAATGTTGTGTTAACCTAATATGACTTTAAAAAAAATATCGAAATCGGTAAATCCGTTCACGAGATATCTTCAAAGAAGCCATTCCACACAAAATGCAAGAAAACATGGATTATCTACATTGTTTTTTCGTGATTTTTTCTCATTTTTTATAGTTGAGTATTCAATTCTAATTAAATAGTTAATCAAAGATCATAAAAATCGGTCCAGCCGTTCTTGAGTTAACTAGACTTTATTTTATTTATATAGATATTTTTCTATGTGTTAACTGGTTACGTTTCGATACTATTTTACGTTGTTTTCTTTAGTAAATCTCTCAACTACATAATTATGTAGTTATAGAATAAATCGACAACTTGATCATTTGAACAAGTTATCGTTTTATGCTATAACATATAGATTTAAATCAAGCGTTTAATATTTGTAGACATCTGCCTCATCATTACGTAACACACTCAAGGTAAAAAGAATTACCTATAGTGATACACTAAACATTAACACCGTCCCTTTACCAATTAAACCATTTCAGAAATCGTGTACAAAGTTAGTCCTCGCTGTAGTGCCCGCATGCACGCCTCAAAATAGTCCTTTCTCCGTATTCTCTTTGACATCAGTTTAGCTCCGTCCAGATGGTGCCAACGGCGGTGACGTGAGATGTCGGCTTACATTAATTATATCGGGACAGTTCCTAGCTGCAACCCCGGGCTAAATTTAGTTTCGGTTAGCTGAAACCGGTGCGGTGGATACAGGCCTTTCGGAAAATGCACGGTGTGAATTTTGTTGAAGGATGTCTGGCATTGTGCGTTGTATATTTTGAGTATAATTTGGGAATAAGATGACATACCAATCTTCTTTGAGTGAAATAATAAATAAAAAGTATTCGTTCTGATTTATTTTCTTATGTTTTAATGAAATAAGGGAAAATTAAAAGCGATCACAACAGTCGCTTTGATATACTTCGATACACCTGCATTCAATTCATTCACAGTTATTTTACCTCTGACAGCAGAAACCTAACAGGAACCTTATTGTAACGAGAATAAAGTCCACAATGATTTTGACAAACTTGTCAGTGGCAGTAACCAAACAGCAACCTTATTAGATTGAGAATAAAGATCACTGTGATTTGGCCAGCGATGCAAAATTAGAGCTAAAATAACTGTGAAAGGACTGAAGGTAGTTTGTGAAAAGTTTTCACTGTATAAGCTCAACCCACAGCCACAATCATAGTTAGTGCTTAACTCCTACATATTAAATTACTTACGAACAATACTATCGATAACCTCCTGTTAAGCCATTTAACTAACAGTCCGAGGACTAGGCGCACAACAAGAATTGAGAGCTGCACCGTTTTGATAGTCGATTAACACGTTAGCCTACAGCTTGGTTATTATGGGGCCATGTTGCCCTGGTACCGATAATCCCTACTCGGGAACATTTAAGCCTTAACTAAAGTAATGTTTACTGTGCAATTAAGGGTAGTATAATGGCAATTTAGATTGAGTTTCAGAATGTTGTCCATTTTTGATTTAATAAAATCCCCAATTAACATAATAATAAGTACTGTAGTGTGAAAATTCATCCCCTAAAGGGTTTAAAGCGAGAATAAAAGTTTGTTATTTTTACCGATAGGAAATCCCATGGGACATGGGGATACGGCTTTATAAAAATAAATAAGTAAATAATTTTAGTTGAAAACTAAAATTGGTCGTTATTATGAGAATTTAGGTGGCTTCAGAAATCATCTTTATGACTATAATTTCTACAGGTTTACTGTAGAAAACGGACGAACGAAACTATTAAAAAATCATGTTCAATAGTTTAATTTGGGCGTTTTCAGTAAACAGTACATACATTTAGGGCAGTGAGTGTACTGCTTACCTACAATAAATAAATGAAAGAAGAACTTCTAAACCGCTGTGTTACTTCAGAACACAAAAGACGTACTTAACGCGGTGAATACAAAGTTGAAGCGAGAAAAATACGTAGTTTCATAAACTAAGACAAAATGTCCCGAGCACTGTCCAAGCTTTGTGTGGGACATTTCATTTCTGTAAAGTGACCATGATTTGTTCGTACGGAGGACAGTACAAGTATTGAATTGAAGCAAATGGACCGAGTGGTCCATATTATGTGCCGTGAACATTGATTTTGAGCTCTTGTACAAGTAAATATTTGTATAAAATCGTGGTAGAATGTTTTTGTTGATTTGAATGGATAAATATAAATGTTGTTAATTGCTTGCTATGCAACTTGGTATAATCCAATTAAAATCTGATAAACATTAACACAACACGACGCCTGTATTTCAAAAAGGGTTAGGCAGAGAGAGGTGCACCATGTACGGTCATCATCAAAAGTCGATTAACACTTCAGTTTTTTTAATCTCAGTTATTGAGCAAAATATTTATTCAAAATTGCAGCAGAAGTACGATGCAATTTTCAACAAATAGTTTGCTCAATAACTGAGATTTAAAAAAAACTGATGTGTTAATATTTTGCTCAATAACTAAGATTAAAAAAACTGAAGTGTTAATCGACTTTTGATGCTGACCGTACCTACACCCATATTTTGCCAATTAACATTAGTTATTAATAATATAATTTAAGTGTCGGAGTTCTTCTGGATACAGACTGATGTAAAATATCCAAATATAAATTTTTATGACGTTTTTAAATAAAATACTGGAAGCATACACCATTTAAACACACAAATAAGAAGCTGTTACAGTTTCTTGCAAGTAAAATTTCAAGTACGGATGCCAGTACATAAACCTACCCGAAACTGACAAATTTTCCCAATCAATTTCGAATCTTATGCTTTGGCGATAAAATTGAAAATCTATTAAAGAAATTTGACAGATTGTAGTAGCTTGATGTGCTGGCGTCTGAACAAACAACAAGTTTGTTATACAGCTTCGAATTGACGTCACGCACTGAAAAATACTATAAAACTGCCAAGAAAATACTTCAAGATCAACTTCAATTTAGCTCACCAAAACAACGAATTGAAAGCCACGTCACCACACTCAAATAAACAAAAGAAACCACAAAAACAAAACAATGTCTACAATATTTAAAGAAACAGCAAGTCATTGCGACGTCACTCAGTACTGCCATCATACCAGTCACTCTAGTTACCAAGATGTTAATATAGCACATCGAGTATTAAAAAGAGACTATCACATATTATGTATGAGTGACAGAGACGACGCTCTAGATTTCTCTAGTTTTAGTAAAAATCTTTTATCGGCTTTTTTTTACTAAACCTTGAAGTGCCTTATACATAATAATATAACTTCTGGGTATACTTGCATATATAAAGGTGCTTAGAGAATTTTTAAACACGCTTTGAATGGTGCGTAAAGACTAGTAGTGTCCGCATATAACAAACACACGCACACACACACGCATTTCAGACTTCGCCATTATCTCGGACGGTACCGTAAACTCCTGCGCTTACAACAAACACACTCACAGCGAGTATATACACTTGATAACCATAAGTAAAGCGCGTGACGTTTCGTAATATAAAAAAAATTAAGCATCCGAATTGAGAACCTCCTTTTTAGAAGTCGGTAAAAATAATGTATCTGTTTACGGTTCCACTGAGTTGGCACAAAATTCTTCAGCGGAATCTGTCTTGTAACAATGTCAACGCTGTTTGTTATCTCAGAAGTTTGGGGGAACCTTAGACGGACGGATATATGCTGACTATGTTTTGGCAAAATTTTTCGTGTAATTTTGTATGTGTAGTCCGAATTTAGTCGAAGTGAGGGCAAGTTTGTGATATCGATAGCCATAATGTCTGCAGAGTTTTAATATCTAGCTTTGACCATGTATGATTATGGTAGCTTGTTAATGCCAATAAAAACTTGTCTTATAATAAATCATTTTTTGGGATGCATGAAGAAGCCTCCTCGTGAAGCGCACTTTGTTCCGCCAGTTACTCGACTGAACCGAGCGCTCGACACCTTATTTTACTGGCCAATTCTTCCCTTGCGGTGGTAGGGCTAACACCCGCCTGGTTTGCGGCCACCCTCCTACCAGAATCCGGCGTCAAGCAGCCTGCTGTGTTTCGTCGATGCGTGGAAGTTCCAGTGCCTTCGGCATCTTCTGGGCACGCTCGTTCCATCATACACCTCATCTATCGCTTTCCATCAGGCGTGATCAAGGTCAAAAGCGGGTCCATTCAGCGATAAAAAAAAAACATTATGTTTATACAGCTACAGATAAACTGTCTGTTTCTTCATATTTACACATAGTTACAACCACATAGGTGCAACCTCATAGGACCCAACGAAACGAAATAGGTTGCCATGGTAACCAGGGGGACTAAAAAGGCCACTTAGGTAGAATCATAAAAGGATAACACTATGAATCAAAATGGACAGCTAACTGTTAAGTTAATCGTATCAAATCCTATTAGTGAAGGATTTTTTAGTTGTTTTTTTTGTCTGTGCTAAAATACCAACCAATCCAATCCATATCCAATCCCAATCTCTTTGATTATACCTAAGTAGTGCAGCGAAAAAAGAAAAACACGGACTGATTTCGCCTTATTATAATTCATAATGTTATCCTTTTATGATTCTGCTAAAGTGGCTTTTTAGGCCCCCAGATGAGACCCTATTGTAGGTACTTATGCATTACTGCATTGATAGGTTTAGTTAGTAATCTGGTTAGTTCATAAACATGTTCGGGAAGTGTAAATAGTTTAACAGTTACAGTTTTGCGTTCAGATTAGAATAATTAGTTTGCACTTCATATGAGGTGGACTTTCTATTCTGTCTCAACACATTATATCTTAATATAAAGATGTAAAATTGATTGTTTGTATTATGTTCGTAAAACGTTATCTCCGGAAGAAGGGTTATAAAAGGTAAAATAAATACTAGAATTAATAGAAAGCTACACAATTGCCAAGTGCCATAGGATTCTTAAATTTTATGTTAAAACAAGTTTCGCTGTATGAAGTCGCGGTTAGAAGTTAGTTTCTGAAAAAATTAAAAAAATTAATTTAGGTCTGCATGCAAAAAAAATGTAAGTACCTACCTACCTAAGCTTAATTTATCACTGTTGAAACTAAAGAAAAATAAATTATCAGTGATCATTTTTACCTTTACCTATAGAACCACATCGAATTCCTTACTTGACAAAAATATTACACATAACAGCAAATAAATACAATTTCAAACAATAAACTCTAGAACCAATACAAATTGTAGCGAGCAATCGGTAATGTGCAGCCAAACCTCTTGATTTATACCTCTGGCTGTTAAAAGCGGGTAGTTTGAGTCCCAATAGAGCGAGAACCGGGATTGTATGTTCTTGTCACAAGCTTTCGAACGAGCTTGAAAAAGTACGGATTTTGAAAAGTGGATATATTGTTTCGACGTGTGTGTTTGAAATTTTTCGTTTGATTTGTTGTTTTTGTGAAACTGTTATTGGAAATTATGTGTTTTTTTTTAAACTAGCGAAACTCCGCACACGTGATGGGTTTTGATATCTAAACAAGACAAATAAAAGAAAAAAGTTTGTGTGTTAAGATATCGATAATACGTGTCTGGAATTTCGATGCAGTGCGGCCAACAAAAGAATGCGTTCTTGACACCTCTCAGTATCATACAAACGAAAACGTATTTTGCGAATTTGATCTTTATTAGCTACTAGAATTGTCGCTCTGACAGGTGTCGGAAATGCATTCTTTCGACGGCCATTCTGTAGCTAATTTAATTTACCCAAGTATTACGTATACGTAGCGACCCATTTTTATTGCTGAATGGGATGCCACTCAAAAGAGTTGACAAATTTAAATACCTGGGACACTTTTTAACCGGAGACCTCAAAGACGATGTTGATATAGATCGTGAGCGCAGGGCGCTAGCGGTCAGGGCCAACATGCTGATACACAGGTTCGCTCGTTGTGGTATTGAGGTAAAGATTACGCTGTTTAAAGCGTATTGCCAATCATTCTACACGAGCGGCCTGTGGGTAAGGCAAACCAAGAGGTCGCTAGACGCCCTGCGTATTCAATATAACAACTGTTTCAGGATGCTGTTGGGACTGCCGCGCTATTGTAGTGCGTCCGGTATGTTCGCTTTTGCGCATACTGATGATTTTTACGCCATAATGCGCAAAAAGACAAACTCCATCTTGTCAAGAGCGCGGTCTAGTTCTAACAGCATCCTAAGTATGTTGATGGAAAAGTACGACGCTCCTTGGTTGTCGCACGCTGTGGAGGTGTTGGTCAGAAGACCCCACACCTAACCTTCACAATTTACTTTTTTCTATTTTGTTTTGTGTTTCTGTGTTTTTGTTTACTAACAATAGTTTTTAGGAATAATGTTATGTTACTAACAATTGGGCCTAGTTGCCATAAATAAACAAAATATTTATTTATTATTTATTTATTTATTATTACAATGTCGGTATTAACAGCAATAACGTCCTTATATAATTCAACCAATCTGCCTAGCCTTTTCTCAACCATGTTGGGGTCAGCTTCCAGTCTAACCTGATACAGCTGACTACCAGTATTTCACATGGAGAGACTGCCTATCTGAACTCCACAAGCCACTTACTGGGTAACACGATAACCTTTGGTAAGACTGGTTGTCAGACTTTTTTGGGCTTCTGACTGACTACCCGTAACAAATGTCAAAGATCTACGAATGACAGCCGGGGCTAAAGGCTTAACGTGCTTTCGTCTCGATATGTTATGGATGGTCACCCATCCACAAAACGACCGCGGGAATCGTAGCTTAACCTTCGACCCGTGCGACTGTTATTATTTAGCCACGAGCCTCTCTAATGATTGAAACAATGTTACACAAAATTTAAAATGTTCCTGATAATGGAACAATATCTCCTGGAGAAGTAGAACGAATTCAATTAACTTCTATAACTAAAAGATCTTAATATATATGTATAATTTACCAAAAACTCTTCAATCAAAATGAATATTCATTTTCAATTGGTTGACAAATAAATTACTCTCTACTCTCCATTTATTTCATAAGTTACATTACCAACCTTTTAGCAGTCGGGTAAAAAATTACCCACAATCAAATTTGAATCAACTTCCAAGCGACCGCGACCATTGACAGAGTCCTCGACCCCATTTTGGCTTTTATGTACTTAATTTGCTCTACTCATTGCAGAAAACGGAACATTTCATTTTTCCTTTGTCAGTTTTCAGCTCAATGAATTTAAAAATTGGACACAGAAGTGTGAAGCTAACTTAGAATTTGCGGCAAAGATACAATTTATCTGACAGTTACCGAAGAAGAGCAACTTTCTTATGACACTACTAGGTAAAACCACAATGTGAAAGCTTAGTGCCAAATATTTGATAAATATTCGTCATCATCATCTGCCTAGCATTTTCCCAACTATGTTGGGGTCGGCTTCCAGTCTAACCGGATGCAGCTGAATACCAGTATTTGATAAATAGACAACGACAGGAAATCAAAACTTATGTAAAACCTAAAGGGAATTGCCAAGCAAAGAAAGTGGTGCTACACAGGCTTGGAGATACGAAAATCTAAAGAAAAAGTTCATCAACGTTACTGGGTTATTGATAAACTATTTAGCATAAATCTATAATGCAAAACAGTTGCAAATATTATCAAAGTTTACATCCTGTTTGAGAAACATAAGGACTTATTTCGTCGTTCCATCCAAAAGGGTTTATAACACGTTCGTTCTACCATATTAGACGGTTTGATGTTTCCGTAATTATGTAAGTTTTTGCGGTAATGTATACCAGGGATACATGAAGAAATAAAAGATTTGGTTAATGCGGGCTTTACGTCTTGAGAATATAATTGAAAATGTATATGTACTTATATCATACTACTGTAATGGGTCTGAGGTAAAGCCGTAAAGGGTAAGTATTTAGAGTAAAGATACAGATGAATTGGTAAGTAATTAACAAGATTTCTTACCATACTAAATAAAAATGTAGATTTTTTTTGTAATCAATTTACTGGTTTGATTAATATAAAATGGAAATAAAATGAATCTAAAAATTTTTGAATGGTATATTTACAGAAAACCATTATATATAATACAGCCTATTAAAAAAAAAAAACTACATCAAAAATAAAACAGTCAAAAGTATTTCGTCAGTCATTTAAAAACAAATAACTACCTACATTTATTTAGGGATCATTTAACTATCTCCAAAAAGCTAAAAAACCCTCCATCGATCTGAACCCTTCAAGTAATACGTAAACACTTTACGAATCCCTTACAAGCAGTACCAGGACTTCAGAAACACCTTAGAGCTTACGCGAAATTAAGTAACTCCCCGAACTGGGCAGTTCTGGTGCAGTTAGCGTTAATGGGGAACATTCCTCCCTCGGAATTTCTCGTTCGCCTATTCCCTGGGAATTTTCCCGACACTGCGCTGAGAAATTTTTCTGTTGGTGTACTTACTAGTAGACACGTTATTACATCATTCCACGAAACGCTGGATTTAGTTTCCGTGGATGGTCTATTCTGAGATTTTTGTGCAGAATTTTTAATATTTGTTCAACGTTTGGATTGTGTTTGATGTTTTAATGATACATGGTTTAATTATAACCTTCTATTGGTGTTTTTTAATCTTCTAGATGTTATATGTATAGGGTGTCTTAATAAGAGTGCATTTTTTCATTTTAAAATAAAAGCATGTATTTTATGAGAGAGTTGTGATATTTTTATTGGATTGTAAAGAAGACATGTTCCGATTAAGTATGGAATAAATTATCCAGCAAATGGCCCCCATGGCTCTGATGACAGGCCATCACTCTTTTCATGAAATTATCCATGACTTTTACACAGAGTTGTGGCTGTATCTCACCGATGACGCGTTGGATCTCTGATTTGAGCTCATGAATAAAATTGTTTCTGGTTATTTCGTATAAACCCGAGATTTCAAAAAACTCCAAAGAAAAACATCGCAAGGCGTTAAATTGCACGATCTGGTTGACACATTAGGTGCACATTCTCGGCTGAAAAGAGTTTTCGAGCGGTTTCAGCGTAACTTTCTCATTTTTGTAAAGAGTTTTCACAATTATAACGCGTTGTTCTTTTGAAAAGCGCTTCATTTTTAATATTCGGAATAAACAGAGGTAAATTAAAATAAATAATAGGTAAATTAAATGATGATTCATGTCGGGCCGTTGTATATATGCTAGTTGTGCGGTAAACTCTGCTTGCGCGATGCAGGATTTTGCGTGACGTCAGTAGGACGCGTTGTTCGCATGTGGCGTTGTAGATACCGCTACAGGCATATGAATTTGCAACCAAAATCTTTTTGAAGAAAAAGACAAAAGTAAGAAAAAAACTCCACTATTTTTCATAATAAACGAACTTAAAATTCCATTAAATTCTATAATAACGTTTCAAGTCTTTATTTTTAAGTGCAAATGAAAGTATTCCCGCGTCGCAATAAAGATATTCGTTGGTTATCTCCAGCGAAACATTCTTAAGGATATTTACAAGACATTTTCTCTCATCTTTTCTATTAAAATTTTCCTCGACACTTGCTTATTCATTTTTGGTCAACATTTAATTTTTTAATATGGAGATTCTTTTATAATTTTTCTTTTCATGTTAAATTTTGTTTACAAAGAGTATTAATTCATTCTTTAAAGAAAACAATACTTTCTTGATTACTTTTAGCTGATGCTTAACTAAACTGTGGCATGTACGATCATAACTGTTTAGCTGCTTACAAACTTACCACTCACTCTTTCCTTCACCATCAAGAGACAAATGAGATAAATTTTTAAACCAATTCCACTCCACCTAAACTTTTCCTATTACGAAAATTGTCCTCTAAGCACTATAAATGAATGACGAAGCACTTTGAGTGCTTGTGGCTGCAACAAAAGTTATATTAAATAAAGTTTCTAATTCCTCATTTGCACGTGTTGGATGTAGTTAAAATTCCCCAAATTATAATATAGGAGTAAATTCATCATGTGGTCAGGTACAGTATAATGAACTTTAACCAATCAGATAATAAGGTAAGTTTTTGATTATCCTAATGCCGCGTGTTAATAAAAGGGCTGTGCATGATAATGACGGTAACATTTTGTGGTATATCAAACGGCAACAAAGTAGTAAACTTAAGAATGAGAAATTAAAGAATAAGAAGGCTTTTATGTGGATAATAAATACTGTGAGACCAGTAGCAACAACATTGAAGATAGACTATAAAGAAAACTTCTTAGGGACCGCTAAATATAACCAAAAATATATTACAAAAGTATGCATGGACTCGTAAATAGAATTTACGATTTTTTTTAGGTTCTCAAATATACAAGTATTAGCATGCAGTTCTAACCAAGAGAAAACTTAGACCGATTTAACAGTGGGTCCCAAACTAGGCACTGCCTATATCTTGGCCACCCAAACATTATACAAATTACTAATTGAAGAGGTTTTGCTAGCGCAAGATTGGTTGATGATTTCATAATAATTAACTATTAAAAATTTATAATTTAATTTTATAATTAGCTAATAATGCCTGCAAAGCTCACATCACATCACATGCACATTCATTTTCAAACTTGGCTTTGCAATGCGAAAAAATGCAAAGCCAAGTCTGAAAGCGAATCCAGATACCGCTAACAAGTCAGAAAATAGAAATGACAGAGGATGAAGTACTAATCTACTACACAATTAAGTTAACATGCATATTACTGCAAATCCCACCATTTTCAGAACATTTCCGTAAACCAAACTGCACTAACACCAAAACATAAATTCCCCATGAAAAATAACTTCAACAACTGAACTAACAAAGAAAACACACCACTTCCGAAACACTCATTCGTAAAAGAATTTATTTGACATAACAACAGCACCATGTCGCGTTGTCGCCATGTCACCACACAAAATTGTAAACAGAGAACTCAAAGCGGTTACATTGTTTGAGAAAATTGAAAATTTTCACAGTACCTACTAAGCAAACTGTAAGGAAATATCGCTCAGTTTATGTGAAACGTCTTTTCATTTTGGAAGGCTTTATTTTACTTAGATGATGACAACGGGCGCGTTGAAATTAATTAAAAGGTAAGGAATATGTGTATGTTACACTTATTGCCGCTAGATGGTGTTAGGTATAGCATTTGACGGTAAATGTAGCGTGTTAGTCAAGTTTATAATATTCATGGTATATCTTTAAATATTTTGCTTGCTTCCATTGAGCATAATAATATTAATCTCAAGGCGACATATTTATTGATATTACACAGCTTACTAAACAAATGTACAGACGCCAGCACATCAAGCTACCCGAAACTGTCAAATTTTCCCAATCAACTTTGAACCTTATGCTTTAGCGATAAAGTTGAAAATCTATTAAAGAAATTTGACAGATTGTAGTAGCTTGATTTGCTGGCGTCTGTACCTAATTGTGGAAGCATCATCTGCCTAGCCTTTTCCCAACTATGTTGGGGTCGACTTCCAGTCTAACCGGATGCAGCTGAATACCAGTATTTTACGTGGAGCGACTGCCTATCTGACCTCCACAACCCAGTTACTGGGTAATACGATACCCCTTGGTAAGACTGGTTGTCAGACTTTCGGGCTTCTGACTACCCGTAACGACTGTCAAAGATCCACGAATGACAGCCGGGACCAACGGCTTAACGTGCTTTCCGAGGCACGGAGGGGTCACGGTATGTAAAGATGGTCACCCATCCACAGACCAACCGCGACAAGCGTAGCTTAACCTGATCGATCGACCTGTGCGGCTGTTATTATTTAGCCACGGGCCCCTTTTTAGCCACGGGCCCTCTCTAGCCTCGAGCCCCTCTCTCCAAAGTCAAGAAAGACAGCGTCGGATATTAAAACACAGAAGGCCAAATCCCGTAGGTATTTAAAAACGTTAAAAATCTAGTCGCAATCTCATCATCAGGTGAATGGATAGTGGTAGACCCCAAAATTCAAATTTTCTTACGTTTTTTGCAATTTGCAGGTCAGTGTCAGATTGTATCTTGATCAAAATATGATTCGCGACAATAACAGGTACATATTTAGAGAATTATAATCATTAGAATCATTAATATATATCTTTTTAAGTTAGATTTCTACCACCAACCACCAATCTCTTATGGAAAAGTGTTAGTGGTTGAAATCTAACTTAGAAAGTTGCATTATTGATTCTAATGATTATACTTCTCTAAATATGTACCTGCTATTGTCGCGAATCATAATTTGAACAAGATACAACCTGACACTGACCTGCAAATTGCAAAAAACGTAAGAAAATTTGAATTTCTCGGTCTACCACTATCCATTCACCTTAACCACTTTATCATTCTCCAGCCCTTCTTCTAATTCATTTGGGGTCAGCGCAACACATCTTTTTCTTCCATACTTCTCTGGTACAGTGCGTGCCACGTAAGAAGAGAACTTGACACACCACGTGGTCTGACATGCGCAGAACACGATTTTAGGTATCTTTAGCGGTATGAGGTCTGAGTGCGGGACGGGACCGGACGTCATAGGGGCGGCGGAATGAGCGGGGGAGGCGGGGTCAAGTCTCTTCTTACGTGGCATGCATTGTACTCGTCATCTCGGTACTCACCCTCTTTCTAACCATATCATCATTCACACAGTCCATCCATCGTTTCTTTGGTCTTCCCCTACTCTTTTCGCCATCGACATCTATACTCAAAACTCTCCTCACGACATTTTCCTCATTTCTCCGTAACACATGCCATGACAACCGATTTCCACACAACTTTTCAGACAACTTTTCAACGTTTCATTTATCACATGGGTACTTTTTTTTTCATTTTTCTTATCTTAACCACTTATTCATGTCAAAAACTTATCAATATTGTAAGTAAATTAGAGAAATTTGACACTAACATTAGGCTGCGAACGTTCTCAAAAATTCGGAAATCGCCTCTCACAACAATAATCGAAACTGAAACAAAAGAGGCACAACACTTTACTAAAATAAAAATCATAGAAGCACACATAAATATAGTAATAAATAACATTATATCGTTTGAAAGCAGTGGACACAATCTCATTGAGGCCCATTTTCCTGTGATATCGCGTAAATACGACCCGTTGGGGAACGAAACACATATAAAACTAATATATAGTGCCATTGTTGTCCCCTGTAAACTATATGTATACTTGGGCTACACGTCCATCATAGGGTAGTATAAAATCGAATTACAGTTGTTAATTACTAAAAACTTTGTTTTAGGATGATAGATTATGATTTTGTATTCGTTCATTTTACTCACTAGCTAAAATAGACCCCACGAGTGTAATGAGATTTGTAGGGTAGGAGGCACGTCAGTGATGACAAAACTAGTATAAGGATCTAAACGCAAAAAACGCAATTTTTATAATGCCTAAAAGTATAAGTAGACGGACGGATAGCGGAGACTTAGTAATAGGGTCCCATTGTCACTCTTTGGGTACGAAATCTAAAAAAAAATACACAAAAATATTCTATTACAATGGTGGCACTGTATGAAGGCGTTTGACGTTTGCAAGTTTTTATAAATCTCCGTACTAAATGTGGGGAAACAAATGCTATACTATATTATATGATCAAACGAACTTACAAGTGAAGTTCGATCTTTATTATAATGAGTTGCTTCATTTGAAGATATGATCATAACAACGTAGTTTCCTTACTTACTTGGTAACTTCGCACATTGTTTAAAGATTTTTAATTTTTAAAACGGTTAGGTCCGGTGTGTCTGTGCCTCTTTTATCCCATGGTTAATTATATCCATTAAATTAGAGCAAGAGCACACGGCTATTAAAGGGTAATAGCCTAGGGTTACAAAGACCACTCCATTACTCCCCATGAGTGTCGTTAGGAGCGACTAAGGGATTTTAGACATTAGGAAGATGGCCAACAACTTCCACCTGCGTACTAATAAAATTAACAATAACTAATCTACCTACCACTAAGGACCTCGCAATGAGCCTTTTAGAGAAGTTGTTACCGTTACTAGGGATATAGAAGATGATGCTATAACGCCTAAAGCAAATAACAACGATGAAGGTAAATCGATACAAACAGTCAATTACCGTCTTTTATTAGATTAATACGTAATCCCAATTACTTCTGAACAATAAACAAACACCTAATACATATCAGAGAACGCAATAAAAACGTCGTTCTACAAATTATACTACAACAAAATGCAGTCAAGCTGTTATTGTTATATAACTCCTACGGCATTCCACACTCAATTTCAAACCTAATAACTTGAGCATTACAGTCAGAAATTGCATGCGAATTTCGAAAATTTAATACCAAATAATTAACGGTACAAAATTGCCAAATGTTAGTATAATTCAGCGCATTGGGTGTATCGGGCCAATCCCGCGCTAACATGTACCGTTCATTACATTATTATGGATCATTACCATTAATATATGGCAGGATATTTGACTGCTAACTATCGCTTGGGGACTATGCAGATATAAGAGAAGCCATGGGGACAAATGTAAATATTAGCACCTGCTTTTTGATCGAACGCAGTTAAATGGTCATGATTTTACCAAACATTTTACGCTTGAAACATGGTGAAATAACATGTGAATTAGGAAAATATCTAGAAATCTACATTACCATTAACAAGAAAGAATAATTATACAATATTCACATCGAATGAATAAAAATAGATAAGACTATGTTATGAAAAATTACTGCTGAGCTCGAAATGTAATTAGATACAGATCTACAAAGTAAAGATGTATAGAAATCCATATAGCTATTGTCTGCCAATGTCCAACATAAATCAGCCCCATGCTTAGTGAAGCGATTCAGCAAAACGCTCTACTGACTTATAACAGGAAATATATTTGACCTATATATTACACTGCCCAGTTTTTGTAAACGACCAGCCGTAGGACCTGTAAGTACCAACATCATGCATGGTCAAAGGGGTCTACTTAATCTGGCTTTTTTTTAAATTGGCCAGGAAACATGATCTCTCTTAAATATGGGGATCCCTGAATCTGGTGGAACGTACTTGCTACTGAAATGGGATTGAAGAGGTCTAGTTATGGTGGGTTCCATTCAACCAATCTTGATGTATTGGGTTTCGTATCACGATAGGTCAATACAGGGATTACTCGAATATATTAGCGGGATTTTGGTTAGCCAGATGTAGCTTGTTTGGGCATAATCTGTATGCACAAAGAAATGACTAGATAGCAAAATATACTAGTATGTTTAGCATATAGAGTATAATGTAGATTATTCGATATTCGGTCGTCATAAATCGTCACAATTAAAACCATGATTGATTACAGAGATAAAATAATATATTGCTTAAATCCCTTTTGATTCTCATCTCCTCCACCAAACTACATCCTGTAAAGAAATATCTTAAAAGCAAAATGTTAAAGCTCCCGTTGCATCTCACAATCCGCTTTCAAACTTGGAAGGATTAATATCCTTCCTTAATCCTTGTACAAAGAAAACTTCGCAAAATTCCCTATGACGTAACGAGAGGTTCGGGAATTCGGAGGCTAGATGGCAGCACATAAAATACGGGATGATGATAGTAATAAACTTCTGGATGGATAAGAAGGAATTTATTTTTACGATCTTCATCCTTTATGTTGTGCACAACTAAGTGATCAGCGGTTACTATATCAGCAAATTTTAAGTAAACTCGAATATGACGTTTAGGTTTTTTTTTAAATGGCTCTGCTCTTAACTCTAGTCTAGGTCAGAGGTGACAGAGACAAAGTCAACGATAGAGTGACCTTACCCAGAAGAAGCCTGTTCACTCTTACTTTGAAGAGATTCGGGTTGTAGGTAAGCGCTCAGAAACACAGACGCAGGTACAGAGTTCCAATCTTTTGCTGTGTATGTAGGTTCAAGAGTTTTGGTTTTTAGAGCGTTATTTTTTGTTAGTTGGTTCTATTAGTTTTATGTATTTTAGGTACACTTGGCGCAACTGCATACCTCATATTCTATTACCCATAGTAATTTTAATAGATAAAAGCAAATTTTGTCATAAATAAGAGAGTTAACTTAAATAAAATGTATGTCACTAAGGTCTACTAGCTACATATCTACCAATTAAAATTGATATTATGAACTGTTATCTAGTCGTAACAGTATCGTCAGATTTGACACCAAAAGTCAACGGTTCGTAATTAATTTTCACACTAACAAATCAGTTAGATACTGGTATCAAATAATGTATTCCATTTCAAAATTAGTTATTATTTAAAGCTAATCCATTGACGAGATTGCTGCATTTTATTATCTATATTTGTATGAATATTTCGAGGCAGGCTAGCTGGTATTGGAAAATAAAGCCTATGAATAAAGTAACACATTATGTTTTGCTTTAAACTGAGGCTAAAAGCTTGTATTGAGGGCTGGGCACAAGGGGTAAGTGAGTGTCATAATCAGATACACACACTGGAATAGATTTAGCTCATTTGGTTTTACTAGAAACACCGCGTACATTAAATAACTTCTTAATACAATACTGTGTTTCAACATACTATAAATTCCGGTTCAATGTTTCGGATAATATAGTTATTCAGCCATTGTAAAAGCGATACAACTAAATTAAATAAATTTTATTTCTGATCAACGTTCTGTGAAATTCATTGTTCAATATATATTGAGTACTTATAGTTTTACAAACAACAATAAAAAACAACGAAACAATTTGTCGACTATATCTGAATATTTTCTGTTCCAAAATATTATTAAAGAGAATCATTATAAGCTAGGATCCACTCATTTCCATCAGCTCACACCGCCATTTAAACTCAAACTCAAATTTTGAGAGTTTGAGTTTATTATTAAAGAGAATCATTATAAGCTAGGATCCACTCATTTCGATCAGCTCACACCACCATTTAAAAGCTGACAGGATGCGGTGGCATAAAATATTAACACGTGTTTTAGTAGCCAACATGAAATTAGCTAGATTGTCCACTGCACAACCAGAATATAATTTTGCATGTAAAGTGACAGCTACGAAAAGTAATGTTGGTGTGATTCTAATTGATGCTGTACTTTCCATTGCAGTTATTGTTGAAGAAAGTGAAGATATTAGAGATGACGAAGAAGCAGTGAACGATGAAATTATGAATAGGTTTAAAGGTTAAATAAGCTGCTAAGAAAATAATATAGTAAAAAGAGAAGAGCAAGATCTTATAAGACCTTTGAAATTGGTAGCAGACAAACAAGTTTATTTTCGTAAACACAATGCGAATCCATATTGATCCCGATGTATTCATACTGAATAGAATGAATACGGAATTACAAGCAAACTGTTTGAATCTAGGAGTGCCTGGGATGAATAGGTGTGGGATCCATTCATGTCCGAACACTAAGCGGTTTAGTTTACATCACAAGACTATTTTGACCTCATCTAAGCTTAGTCTTACCTTCTACAATAACATCAGATCATAGCCCATAATATAGACTACAATACAATATAAATACAATAATAATTTGCGACGAAAAATTCGAAAATATTTTAAGCCACGGAAGCGTAATTACAAACTAAATACCAACGAAGGCTGACTCATCCGACACTAACAAAAGATTTCTTAACGTATATATATAAAAAAAAACAAGTGTATTCGTGCTCAACGATAGTTCGGAACTACGCGACGGCGGATGACAAAAGCAGCTACTTACAAAGAAGTGCTTTCGCGAAATCTTACAAAGTTATGTGATGAGCCGCCCCCCCCCCTCTTCCTTTACTTCGCGGGTGCTTCAAACACGACCCGTTTTTTCACAGCTCGTTTGAACCGTGTGATGTTTTGCGAATAAGTTTCGCTTATGTCAAATGCTTTTTTCTGTTGAGTTGTAATTGGGCTCTTTGAACTTTTTTGGGTAATCGTTGGTAGTTTCTGTAAGAATAGTGTGCTGCTTTAGATTTTATACAGGCTAGATGGCCTTTAACATTATTTTTCATGAATCGCTAAAAATATTAAAATATCACGTGCCTTTAAAAGACGTCACTCAGTCGAGTGACCTTTCAGAAAAAAAGGTCACAAGATACCTCCTACACATGATTTTCCATTCACATTCAAATACACGTAAAAGCAAGTGATTACGCCCTGAATTCTATAACACCAATACACAGACACGGCCACTCAAATTTTAATTATTTAAAAGATAAGAAGGAAAGATGAAAAGCAACTACCCTTGGGACCGAAAAAAATTGAGCATTTCATCCGTCCGGCCTTTTTAAATGAATAATTCCATATATAATTTTTAGCAATAGATTTAAAATGCGTCGTTCCTTTTGTACTACTAAAACGCTACTTAGATAAGATCCTTTTGTGAATTTCTGACCTTTTTTGTGTAAATGCATAATTGGACTATCTTTGAGGCGGCTACAAAATGATACGGTCTGTAGTCTAAGTTGGAAAACGATTCTGTTCGTATAAATGGAACTGTTCATAATATATTAGATTCTAAAAATACATGGAGACTGGAAAACCGGAACGCTACATTGAAGAAAAAAAAACCCTTGCATATTGAAACCACCCTCCGTTATATAACAAAATTAAGTACTTTATCTCTTCTTAAAGCAAAAAAGACAATAGCCAAGGTAGAAGCTTTGTTACCCGTCTCCTGCAAAGCAATCTTATCCTCGTTGCTTATTGCACCGACAAGACGCATTTAGGGATTTCCTCTAACTACAATTGGACCTCTGATCTCTGCCTCAGGTATAACAATGTTCTTTCGAGTGAAAGGATTACTCTAAAACGCTGGGAATAGCCTGGTGACGATCTAACTGTCTCGAATAAGCTCACTTACTTAGCTAAGTTAGTACCTTTTTTTTTTTTTTTTTGATCCGGGGTGGAAAATCCTCATGGATGTCCGCCGCCCTGGGGCGGGCGGCGGGGTCTGTCAGACTCTTACTGACTAAAAACCACCCCGGGTGTTCCATCTCACACCTACGCCGGGGGTCGCGGGAACGTACGATCCTTCCGCAACCCCCGGCTGGTGCCGGCCCGCCTCAGCGGGCCCCGTCTGGTCGGGGGGGGGAGTGAGGTGTTTGACTCCCCCCGCGACGTCTAAGAGGGGCGCGCGTGGAACACATCGCGCCGCCACCTCGGGTCCTGATGTGTGGGGGGAGACGGACGTCCCCGAGTCCGTCGCCCCTGGACCCGTTTAGGGGGGCTGGAAGAGGGCGTTGTCCGCCCTCCGCCGACGCCCGGTGCGCCTGCTGCGGGCAGGGTGAGTGGACGAGATCTCCCTCTCCCTTTCCGCAGCCTCCTTCTGTGAGACGACAGTTTCGCAGAAGGAAACCACCGCGTCCCAGGACTCCTCGCTGTCGACCATGGACTCGACCACGGCCGGCAGCGAGAGGTCACTGCCTACTTCTGAAATGAGGGCACGGCGCGGCTCCTCCCAAGCGGCACACTCTGCCAGCGTATGCCACGCCGTGTCCTCCCGGCAGTCGACGCAGTGGTGACACCGGGCGTCCGGCTCCCTGTTAATGCGACACAGGTACTTCCCGAAGCAACCATGCCCCGAGAGCACCTGCGTCACCCGAAACGACAGGGAGCCGTGCCTCCTCCCGAGCCAGCGCTCGAGTACTGGCCGGATCGCCTCGATGGTACCGAGGCCGGCGGTAGGGCGCGAAAGCCTGTCCCGCCATTCCGCCACCAGGACCTCGCGAAGCTGAGACCGACGCAGCTCCATATGGCGCTGCGTCAGCCCCTCGCCACGCGCCCGCGCTTCCTCGCGCCACCGGTACAGTGACGCGAGTACTTTCGCCTCCAGGTCCCAGGGCGGGGATCCAGCCAGTACACAAGCCGCCTCGTAGGAGATCGTGCGATACCCCCGGACGACCCTGACGGCCATCGCCCTCTGCGGCCTCCGCAGGACTGCGATGCTACCGGCCGTCAGGTCAGTCGCCCAGATCGGGGCCCCATACAGGGCCATGGATCGTACGATCCCCACGTAGAGCCGCCTACAGGCGGCGCTCGGGCCCCCCAGATTGGGAAGCAACGTTGACAGCGCCCCAGCAGCGCCCAACAACTTGGGCGCCAGCCGCCGGAAGTGGGGGCCGAAATCCCACCGGCTGTCGAGCACCAATCCCAGGTACTTCATGGTGGACTCGACAGCGATCCGAGCCCCCCCGACCACGATGTGTGATCCGGGCGGCGGCGCCCGCCGGGGGCCATGAAACACCATGGCCTCCGACTTGTTGAGGGCCACCTCCAGGCCCAGGCGACGTATGCGGCTCACCACCTGTGACACCGCAGCCGTCGCCAGCAACGTTGCCTCCCTGTGCGAGCTCCCCCGGGCAGTGACCAGCGTGTCGTCAGCATAACACGTAAGGTCCACGCCCGGTTGGAGCTCGCCCCTCAACACCCAGTCGTACCCGATGTTCCACAGGAGCGGGCCCAAGACCGAGCCCTGTGGAACACCGCACGACATGCGGTGCTGGTATCCGCCATCACGTCCCACGTAGGTGACACACCTCTCCGACAGATAAGCCCCAACGATGTGGCGGAGGTAGGGAGGCACTCGATGGTACCGCAGTGCCTCCCGAATACAACTCCAGGGCAGGGTGTTGAAGGCGTTGGATATGTCCAAGGACACCGCCAACATCACCCCGCCCCGGGCCACTGCTTCCTCCGCCAGGACTCTCACTCGCGACACAGCGTGAATGGTAGAGCGCCCGTGCCGAAAGCCGAACTGGCTGCCGTCCAGATCCGGCCCCTCTCCGCACAAGTGGCCGACGAGGCGGGCAGCGATTATCCGCTCGAACAGCTTACCCACCTCGTCTAGCAGCACTATGGGCCGGTACGCGGACGGCGAGTCCGCAGGGCGCCCCGCCTTCCTGAGCAGGACCAGACGACCAGATTTCCACAAAGTGGGAAACTGGCCCCGCTCAAGGCACGCTGTGTAGAGTCCTCTCAGTTGGGGCTCAAGCTCCTTCAGAGCGAGGGCTAACACGCAGCCGTGGATCCCGTCGGGCCCCGGAGCCACGTTCTTGGCCCGGAGCCTCATCACGGCTGCCCCCATCTCTGCCTGTGTCACCTCTGGGACGCTGATGGCGTTCTCTTCGGTGGACTCTGCGGCCGTGGGCAATGCCATCGGCGGCGGAGTGTGCTCCGCTCTCGCCGGGAAGAGGGCTGCGACCACCTGTTCCAGCAGCTCGGGTTGGAGACTCTCCGTAAGCGGGGGCGCCGCGGCTCGAAGTTTCCCTCGAACCGCGCGATAAGGGCGCCCCCACGGATCCCCGTCTAGAGTCTCCAACATCTCCTCCCTGGCTCGCGACTTCGCCTCGCCGATGGCCAGCCACAGAGTCCTCTTCGCCGCGCGGTACACCTCATACAGCGCGGCTTCTTCGTCAGGGACCCGAAGACGTCTCCTCCGGTATCGGGTGTACTGGCGCCTGACCGCCACGCACGCGACGCGCAACTGCGCGATCTCGGCGGTCCACCAGTACACCTGGCGCCTTGCTGACTGTGTGTGGACCCGGGGCATGGACGCGTCGCTGATTTGCGTCATCGCCCCGCGGAACCACAGCGCCTCCTGCTCGACGTCAACGGGTCCGTTCGTCGCCGACTCCCGGAACCAGGCCTGGACAATAGCGGCCTCCTCGAGAAGCTCCCTGTCGATGCGCTTACGCGCCCAGCGCGGACCGTCCGCACGCGGGGCCGGTAAACCGCGGCCGCCTGCGGTCTGGGCGGAGACGTCGAAACGGATGTAGCGGTGATCCGACAACGTCTCCACCTCCGCGGCGACACGCCAGTCGCGGACACGGCTCGCGACAGCGGGGCTAGCGAACGAGACGTCCACTATTGATCCACCCCGCTGCCGCACGCACGTGTACTCCGTGCCCCGATTTAGGACGGTCAAGCCAGTCGTGACCGCCCACTCCTCCAGCACCTCGCCCCTGGCATCCGTCACCGGAGACCCCCACGCCGCAGATTTGGCGTTGAGATCCCCCAGCAACAGCACCGGGCGAGGGTGGAGTCGGCCCACGACGGCACCCAACTCGACAAGAAACCTCTCGAAGTCGGCGAGACTCTTGTTGGGCGAAAAATACGCCCCAACCGTGCCAATGCCGTCCACGAGGGCGGCCACCCAGCCGTGACCTCGGGACGGGTTGGCAAGAGCCCCGCCAATGATGGCCACCAAACCGTCCAGGTCTCCCACCCAGTTATCCCTGGGGGGGACAAAGTACGGTTCGGCGACCACAGCCACGTGAATCGACCACTCTGCCATGCTCTGGAGCAAGAGATCCTGAGCTCTGGCAGAGTGGTTGATGTTGCCCTGGAGGAAATGGTACAGCGCCATTAGGCACAGTCCATTCCCTCCGCACCATTCCTAGGCCGGGAGTCGGCCGAAGGGAGGCCAGGCTGAGGGGGGGGTAAAGAGCCCCCGGCAGCCTTGGCACCCCTTCTCTTCCCCTTTTGGGCAGGCCCGCCACAAGCCTTTCCGCCCGCTCTGTGCCCAGCGGGCCTCCCTGCAGCTGTACAGAGGCTGCAGTTTGGCGCCGCGGAGCACTGGGCCGCCTTGTGGCCGGCCTGACCGCAGCGATAGCAAGCTAAGTTAGTACCTAACCTGTGCAATACATGCAGTGTTATTCACAGCTCTACTTAGATTATGCGATTTGTATATTTCCATAGTTTTAAACACTATGAATACCACTACGGAAAACTATTAATTAAAATATCAATTCGAGAACATGTAAAGTACATGTTCACTTCTTAGAAAATAGTTCGATTTTGTACGTTTGACAGTCTAAAGATGTAGTAGCCTGTAGTACACAAAGGTCACCCCAATACATCCGGACATTAAAACTTTCGTTTCGGAACTAGCAAAGTTAGCAATATATTACGATAAAAGGCGATCTGCAATAAACCATTACAGAGCAACAATAAATAGTAGGGACGTTGACCATCCCGACTTATGGGCTCCGAGTCGGCAGTACGCTACTTTCCACGGCTTATGAGTCTAACACATGTTGGCAATGTGATAAATCCCGGTATCTGTACGTAGGTATCTGCAAAATATTTGTTCAGGCCCTAAATCTTCCGGTATCAAAGCGAGATAAAGTTTGATGGCGATTCGATTTGGACTGATGTTGTTTTTGAAGTTTATGGTAACCTGGTAGCTGAGGGTTTGACTCTTTGATCTTGCATGTTGATTTATAGACAGACGAGCTTGTTTACTTTGCACACATCCTCATGCTGAATGTTATTACTTTATATTCGAAATTATAAATTATTTAATAAGAATATTTATGAACAAACCAATCGATTGGGCGATTCTGCCAAAAATTTTACCAAACAATTTTTTTTTTAAAGATTTGCAAAAATATTCGACAATAATAGTCCTTTAGACTGTATTTCGGCTATAGCAGCCAATCATAATGGAGACACTAGCCTTCGGCGCGGGAGATATTATAGAGCACCAGTGTGTGCACAGACACAAGTGCACTCTCTCTTTCCTCACTCTCATAGTCCAATGGGACAGCAATCAGCCACGACTGGAGAGAGATCAGGCGCATGACCAATGACTTAACGTGCTTCCCGTGTTTGGAATTTGGTGGTGTGATACCCCATTCGACACCTAGGGTACCGTAACTATCTTGTTTCAAAGTAAAACTTTAACAAATATCTCACTTAAAAGTCAGAATAACTTAAGAGTTTAGGACGCACAGTGTGCTATTTTAGATGCACTATACACACGTAAGGGGTGATAAAAGCGAGTTTGTGCCCCTAGAGTGGCAAGTTAAATTTGATGACACACTGTGCAGTTTACTGAGAAAAGGTGTTACTTTGTCGAAGTTTTGAATGAAGTTAACGGAATATGCAGTATACAGTTAAGTGCAGATAAAAATAAGGTTTCCGTTAGTTACTTGAAGATGTAGCAATTTTGTTGCGAAACATGAAAAGGTCGCAAACTTGACTATAAAATATAATGTTCTAAACAATTTTAGTTTCAGAATATGATGAGCTAGTAACCGTGATACTACATAGTATAGAAAACTTCAAGTAGGTAGCTTAAAAATATCAGGCATTATAAAAAGGTAAGGGGCCGGCTATAATATTAGCCAAAGCATCAATGAACATTGAGGTAGACGTGTTCTTGAGTGGAGACCACGAATCGGCAAACGTAAGGTAGGACACCTTCGAGCGACAATCTTTACAGGGTGGCTTCTAGCAGCTGAATGAGAGTTGCCAAAAAGCAGTGATGTGTAATAGGAGAGCCCTTTGTTCATCAGTGGACTGCTGTAGGTTGATAATAATGATGATGAGTGATAAGTAATACCTACTAACTGTACAGAAAGGATAGGATGTGTGACTTGCAGAAACTTGAACCTGAACTTCACTTCCCGAATGGTTCTTCATGGTTGCACCTAATGGGAGTCCAGCTCAGCATATGCCAGGTACAATACCTGACGCTGGTATTCTGCTGCATCCCGTTAGTGACACACGGATGTCGAGAAGACACATCTGAGTTTCAACAAAATGGTACCTACATAGTGCGGCGCGTATATTATAAAGGTGGTAAGTACCCACAGTTGACTTGCTTTGCTTTAATTGGAGCCGTGGGCGTCCTGATAATGAGTCCAGCTTGATAACCTTCTACAAGAATGTTCAACTAACACTGGTTTGTTCGCACTGTTCGTTTGTTGTGGGGAATGGCGCACAAAATCACATCACACAATATTTTGAGAATAAACTTGAAGAAACGTGTGCGTGAATGGCGGAGACTCGAGAGTAGCTATCTATAGGATGGATTGATGATGGATTTTACTGTTCCAAATGAGCTGAAGTTTATAGTTTTGACCTTTGCCTGGATCTTTGTCTGTCCTTTCATCAAAGTATCCCATCGAAAGTTGAAGGGTGATCGTCACTTTCAGAGGCTCATGATGCGGACATGTGTCTTGGAAATATAACCTTATATCCGTAAAGACATTGTTACCCTTTCCTTAGAAACCTGCAAAGTTAGGCCTATCGTTCACGACGCTACTTAAAAGTAACTTGTTGACAGAGGCAACTGCAACCGTCGACGGGTAACCACCGTACTCAAATACACGAGGGACAACGATGGCTGGCGCGTGTTCCACGTGTATACGCACACTAACAAACTCAAATCGATAATGAGAAGCCAGAATGTCACAGCACTAGTATTTAAATGGCGGTCCATACATGACGCGACTTACTAACGTGTTATTACTAGTTTGTTATTCAATATATACTCGAGCCAGTTAATTGTTTACTTAATAAAATAAAGCGTCATTCTATCGATTAACCCCTTACTTAATCGTTGTATAGCGTCTGTATAGTTACACAACGCTTTGTCTTGTTCTTTCGAAAGTAAAATTACTAACGACTGAAAGAGAGAAATCGATGTGTAACTATTCATATGATATAATACGTTTATTAGTAAGGAGGATAAAAGATACATGTTATCTCATAAAACAATTGAAATCTCTAACACGAGTTTCAAACAACAATGTTTATCATAACTTGATAATATTACAAAACACTTCGAAATAACAAACAACATAAATCATTATCATTCCATAGGTCAATTCCTTTCCCTTTATAAGCCTGTACAGGAATTACTACAAAGTGAAATTAACGACTAGAAAAGTTAACATTAACACATTCGAAGGTGATGAAATAAGCCATAGACTTTGCTTTATTCTTTTTACCAGCAGATGGGCCCCAAGCACGAACGTGCGATGTAAACAATTTTATCTACACCCATGCTATAAATCCTCTATAAAAGTTTCTGAAACAGTTAGTAAATTGCCACCATTAAAACAACCAGTCTCATAGTAACCATAATATCATCCAAACGAGTGTTATAATGTTGTACTAAATTTCATTATGCAACGCCTTTGCTTTTTTGATTCTTTTCTTACTTATCAAACAGCCACATTTTCACTACTCTATTTTATGAATTACAAAAAAAGAACATTGTCATGCACGAGCGTTTTACTACCATAGCGCCGTAATTAAAAAAAAAATACATCAGATAAAAATAAAAGTATTTTTAATCTTAAAATCCTTCGAATCTGTTACGTTTACGTCGCGCGTTTGTGCTAGGCCCACTGATCGATGAGTTATCGTTCGATCAGCATATAGTAGGACATTTCGACAACTTTAAGAAGTTCAAAAAGTTTCCTTACATAGTTCCGACCTTCTCCAAAAGTTGGCAACAGCCGATATGTTTTATTACACATCCTATTCACGTAAAAACTCGACCACTAAATTAGAACAAGTTAATACTCTAAGAAAACGTTTGAGAGAACTCCAGGGTCGTACTTAACAGCGCTAACGGTCAATAAAAGCAATAAATTACCGAGGGAAGCCGTGACCAGAGCGTTTACCCCAGGGCTGCTAGTTGGGGTAAAAATTTGGGGCAGCTTCTAGAATTTCTGGGGCGTTCAGAGTAATACCATATTTTTCAAGAAATTAAAGAAGAAATTCTAAACTTTACTGAAGGTGTGGTTATCATAAATGGGTCTAATTTGCCGTTGATACAAACATGCTTTGTCGTAATGTTTTTTTCAGCACAGTTGATGACATTAGTAGTGTGCCCAAAACCCATTATTTTTTTAACCTAAGTTTTTTTAAACTTCTTAAAGAACAAAAGTACACAATACACGTATAATGGTCCCACTACTGGGACACAGACCTCCTCTCTATGAGAGGGAGTGGGCCATAATCCACCACACAGGCCCAGCACGAGTTTTTGGATGCCACATGTCTTCGAAAATTTGATCCTAGGACATATTGGTTCCCTCACCGTTTTTGAGAGCATTGAAGTGTTGAAATTGAATACAAAAAGTAAAGTGCCTGCCTGGTTTCAAACTTACGACCTATATATAACTCGTAAGTCGGGGCCGATACCACTCGGCCACCACTGCTTGCCTTAATGTTGCCATACTATCCTAAATTGCTACGAAATGACAAAAGAATGGGTAACCCTAAACTTTATAGATCAAAACAAAGTTAACGGTTATCATTTAGACTTTAATGGGATTAACTCCATTTTAATATCGAAAGTGTTCCAATAAATTTGCCTGAATCATGCAACCCTAACATTGTTCGATCGGAGGGCAATCGTGAGCCCCTGGCTCAGTTTACGACCACCGCATGTGTTGGCGACGTCAGCATTTTGCGTCCCACGAAACCGGTGACGAATTATTGAAGGTGCCTTTCCTTTATTAACCTTGTTTTCTCTTTCTAGGTGAATAGGTTTTATCGTATCGATCCCAATAAGTAACCTTCTAGAATTTCCACTCAGCTCTTTCTATTTTTCTAGGCCAGTATTTTGATTTATTTTTCTTCATATGAAGTTGCTTGACATCGTAAATCCGTCTCTGGATAAAATCGGTCCTTTATTGGCAGATTAGAAGCAGTTTATGGGGCTGTTGACTCCGTCGTGAAGCGTATATTACTCGATAATGCTTTTGCAAAACAGGGATATGACTATAACTCACTATTTGTTGGATAAATATGGTAATGGTAAATATAAAAGCAATTTTCAAGATTTTAGTACTATTAAGGGCGAATTTCAGCAAACGTTGATACCTTGAATAAGTCTTACCCTGAGAATAAAATTTGAATTTCTGTAAATTTTTCCATACCATAATTACTGTCAGACGTCAATTTTAATCGCCGGTTATCTGAGTTTGATAAAAACAGTCCACAGTTGATGGATCAAAAATAGAACAGAATTTAATAAATTTACCTGTCGGATAAACTAATTGGAACCCACACAGACGTCGTGAAATAGGCCACTTATTTTTTTATAAGCTGTGTAAAAGCGACATTAAAACTTGATCATATCTTTTGTCTAGTAATTTTGCATTCCTACGTGCAATAATTTGTTGAACATAAAGTCTTGCAGGGTCTATTTCATTTATGAAGAAGTATGTTAATCGTCCAAGAATACATAATCATACCTACATAGCATCATTATCAGCCTATATTATGCCCACCTAGGACATGCCGGTCGTCTAACGATGTATGTATTTGCTTCACCGTTTTGAGATAAGTGGTGATGAAATAATTTACACAAAGGAAAGCATCTACTTGAGTTTGAACCCACGATCTACTCGTAAGTCAGGGCTTTTATTACTGGACCAACCACTGCTCTCCTCCGCTCTCCACCTACATAGTAACAACACCCAAATAGCATTGCTTATGTGACGTCACCAGCCAATTCGATAAATGTACTATTCAAACACATTTTTATCGTCTTGCAATAAAGATTATTCACATCCACAAGGCCTTATTACAACGCTTCGCTGACTTCAAGTATTTCAGCACATATATCGTTAAGTTGGGCTTTAGAAGTCATTTTTAAAAAATGACTAATGGTGACTCATTTCAGTACTATTTTAACATTTGTATTGGAATTTCAGAACGCTGTGTTAAAGTTGAAAGTTTAAAAAGAGTTTTTTTTTCTTTAAATGGGTTAGTGCATTGGTGAAGCCTCGGACAGTACTGCCGCTGTGTATATTATACAGGGATTTGTTTAGGATGTAGATAGAATTATCTTAATTACCAACATAGGATAAGTTGTTTAATAACAAATGAGTCATGGATACTTGAATAAATAAAATTTTGATTGAATTGAATTGGTGCATATCAGGTTTTTTCTTATAGGATAGCCATTTTCGATGTAAATAGAGGTTCCTACAAACAGGCGCGACACGCGATATAATCGCGCGCGACACAAAGGCACCGCTCGTTGCGCGACTTGCGGTGCCTTTGTGTCGCGTGTCGTGTCGCGCCTATTTGTAGGAGCCTTAAGTTGGTAAGGCCAAAGAATGGATGGATATGGAAGAGTCCTATATCCAGCAGTGGTAACTTTTGAACGACATAAAATATCAAACCATTAACAGTAAATATTGGAGTGCATGACAAACAGTCTTACCAAGGTTATCGTATTATAATCCAGTACCTAAGTGGGTTGTGGATATCAGATAGGCAGACGCTTCATTTAAAATACTGGTATTCAGCTGCTCCCAGTTAGACTGAAAGCCGACCCCAAAATAGTTGGGAAAAGGCTAGGCAGATGATGAAATCATCTACTTTTACAATATTTGTAAATATTTGCAAATATGTTAGCACCATGTATATATTATCACAAAATTGATTTAACTGTCATTGTTTCGTTTTTAATTCTTTTTACTTTTTGTGGTAAACTAATTTTATTCTAGGTGCATCGTCTTCACATATAATTATACTATGTATACAAAACCTTGTAAAACATTTTAAAAGAGTAACGGTGGAGTTTCTTGCCCATTCTTCTCCATACGAACTACTTTTTGGAAGGGGCGACTAGAATCAATTCAATTTTACTGTAAGTTTTGTCGTTCAAAAGTGCCTTTAATGTGCCTATTTAATTAATTAATAGTTAGTAATTCATACCATAGTGCTGTATTCTAAAATTGTTGTCACCAGCTGGCGAAACATATTATTTCTCTAGGCTAATTATATTCGTAAATCCCAGGAGAATCTCTAAATTAGACATACAAACGAAGTACACCGGAACTGCAGTAGGAATACTGCAGTATTCCAGCAGTATGGAGAAGGCTCCTGCTAGTTAACAGAGCTAACCCAACAAAAACTTAAGTTAATGTTTAAGACCCACAGTTGGACTGAGGCCAATTACTATATTTAAGTTAGCCTAGGCGTAGGCGCAAGCGTAGGAAGATGGCCACTATAAATATTCTACCTTGTTTACGCCTACGGTTTTTGATTAAATGTTTGGACGGGACGGTCTTAAACTCCTGGGGTTACCTTTATTGCATCGGAATTGTGTTCGTGAAAGAGAAAATTAAAAAGTTAATAATGTAGGTATACTGAACTTACAGCTTTAACCTTTTGACCATAGTCATGTACAGATGACGAACCAAAATGTGCCCAGCACGCCATGGTTCGACTATACGAGTATAACGAGTATAACGTATGACAGACTTTGACTTGACTTGACTTTTGACTTAGACGGGCACGTTTTTTATTTTTTGGCGTATGGCGGTCAAAAGGTTAAGAAAGATCATTCATAAAATCTTGAATGTAGGTAGGTAAGAAGATGATTTTTAAATACACATGTTTTTGAAGCCGATCTTGCATCATAACCAGTGGTGGCCCAGTGGTAGCCTCCACTTACGAGTGGTAGGTCGTGGGTTCGAACCCAGGCCGGCGCTTTATTTTGTGTAGATAATTTATTCACTGCTTCTCTCAAAACAGTGACGGAAAACATCGCGAGGTAACTGCCATGTCCTAGAACCAAAAATTCAAAGACATGTGACATCCGGACTAGGCTCGCGTGGTAGATTAAAGCCCACTCCCTCTCATAGAGAGGAGGCCTGGTCCCAGCAGTGGGAACATTATAGACTGATAATGCAGCACCTATATTTTTGGCGTCATTTATCTCGTCAGATAGTTTTAGTATTCCTTCTAAGTCACATATTTGTGCTGCCACTTGAATATACATATTATATGCTTTTCACTAATAATCACATATATTTGACGTCATCTTGACGACAGATACTAATGAATGAATAATAAAATCCGATATTGTTGCCGAGCTGATTGTATATTGTGTATATTGTATTATATATTTATACGCAACTAAAAAAACGTGACTGTACCTACGAGTACATCCAGCCTTGCGTTTTACTAACTATTTTTGGGGTCGGCTTCCAGTCTAACCAGATGCAGCTGAATACCAGTCTTACTGTACCTCACATTACGTACATTTTCCCATGTCATTTCAAAAAAACAACAGCGTAAATTCGAACATGAAACGAAATACCCAAAAATATCGCATATCCAATTAACACATGGTCAAATGCACTTATTTTCAAAACCATTGCGCCTTCGCGCACTAAAAGCTTCCAACGCGATGTAAATGCATTTCCAAAAAATAAGCCAAAAGTTGACATTTGTCGCATACACCCCACATTGCGACTTTACGGACTTAGCGTCCTTTCCAATGTCTTTTAGTATCTGAGCTTATGAAAGCGATGGTAGTGGAAATTGAATTTTCAGTTTGCTCTAGACATTTTTAAAATATCTGCTTGAGCATTGCTTGGGACAGTTGCAAGTGCTGACAATATTTCGACGTGTTTCGCCTCACAGTTTGGCAGTCAAGGGCTTAGTTACATTTGGAGCGGAAATAAGATGCTCGTATTTATGGTGAGTTACGATTTTGTTTGCTTGAATAAAAGAAAATATGTTGCTAAAATATTTAAACCTGAATGTTTACTGAAGAAGGCTTTCGGTGTTTCAAACATTGACAAAGTTTGTCTGAAGTTGCAAATTAATAATAATTAATTATAAATAATAATAATAAATTATTAATTAGTAATTAAGTCAACGCTTCTATTTATAACAAAAGTAAATATTCACAATAACTTTTGCATTTTTTTTTTTTTTTAGCTCCTTTTTAATGCAATCTGTCCTGAGACATTCAGTAAAAAGTAGGATTTTCGATTTTGCACGGTATGAAGCCTCTGCCCCATCCGATTGATACTACAGCTCTTTCATGCTGGTTGTAAGTAGGTCTTGGGCTGTCCCTCTCTTGTCTTGTGAAGGTAACTGGGTTTGTCATTAGTCTCCGTGCCGATTGAATTGGATGGACGTTTAATCTGGTGGAGTATATCGTGATACCAGCACAGTTTTTATACCTAATTCCTTATGAATTCTGCATTTAAAATCATTTGTATCATACAACTGCGATGTTACCTATAACTAATTTGCAAAACACTATTAATTAAAGAAACAACCAATAAGCTAAAAATGTAGAACACCAAGCTTCTAAATCACCAGCCATTAAGACGACTAAAACACCAGGAGATCAGAAACGTCGAGTAGGTCACGCAGTCGTCTCATATTTTACTTTTATAGGAGAAAAGGACGAATCCGTTGTTTGTGAAGGGTAGTAGTAATAGCGCCTCGGAGGAGCCTGTCTAATCCCTTTCGAGGGCGGTCTGACCTAAAATTGAAATTCTCAGCCCCTTTCTAAGTGGCAATGTTTCACAGGCGAAGTCCACGTTGTAACATTAAAGTTTAAGTAATGACGGTGTTCTTCGACTTTGAATTTTCTCATTCCTTCTAAAGCTATAGGTTTTATTGCGGTACGTTTTGAAATATGGTTTGGGGCCGATAATTGCTTTGATGTAGTGTATCTTGCTTTTAGACTCCAATCGCCTGACATTAATTAGTACGGTATTCTTACGCTTAAAATTTACAATGAGAACCCGCTGAGTCTTCCAAACAATTTGCTAATTTTCTTGATGAAAATTACGATTATATATTATTCTTACGAAGTGAATTAAAGTCTTCCACGACTTTCATTATGTGAATTGGTTTTACGGTTCCATAACATTTATGATGTTATGGAACCGTAAAACCAATTTAATTGATTGTGTGCCATTTTTTCAAATCAATCTTGTGGGCGTTTCTTACGTTACACCCGTTCTAAGGTTTATGGCTCATAAATTTTATATTAGACCGGTAGTAAATTGCAGTGGCAAGGAAATAACATCGAGTACTTATCATTTGGAGGTATGTTAAAAATGTTGGGATGACTATGTACGCCAATACATCAAGCTACCCGAAACTGTCAAATTCCCAGTCAATTTTGAACCTTATGCTTTAGCGATAAATTAAAGAAATTTGATAGATTGAAGTAGCTTGATTTGCTAGCGTCTGTACTTACCCTTCAGTCTGTCGAAATGAAGAAACATATTTTTTTAAATTACCATTTTTTGCATGTCATGCAAACTCTTTTACAGACTTTAGAAATAAGAAATTATCCTCAAAATTTTACGTCAGCACAAAAACGAGAAAGATAGAAAAACGTTTGGCACACGGTTGACACATAACAAAAGTAAAAAAAAAACTACCATTTACTTCAAATTAGTCCAGTCACATATATCAACTACATAGATGCATAGGCACCTAAAATATATTTTTGGGAACGATTTTACTTAGAACTACTTCGATAAATCCAATAATAATACTTCGTCCAACCCTAAAAAACCTAGTAAAAACTATTTTCGTCGCTTTTAACAATGTTCCTTCACAATATCGTATTTTCCCTTTCAACATTGCTATAGTTTGGGTCAAATTTTATGGCGGCTCTGAAGTGTGCTACTCACAGCGCAGTCACCCACCCCTCACCCCCGCTGACCCATGAATTTGTTCCTGCGCAGTGACTCGCCTCATGCTCCGGGCCGTCATAAAGTTTGATTCAGGATGTACTAGAAACCATATTCCTTGTACAGACGCCAGCACTTCAAGCTACCCGAAACTGTCAAATTTTCCCAATCAACTTTGAACCTTATACTTTGGTGATAAAGTTGAAAACCTATTAAAGAAATTTGACAGATTGTAGTAACTTGATGTGCTGGCGTCTGTACTTCATTATTTTGTACAACAATGTAGAGAATCAACTTTATCGCTAATCGCATAAGGTTCAAAATTGATTGGGAAAATTTTACAGTTTCGGGTAGCTTGATGTGCTAGCGTCTGTACTTCATTATTTTGTACAACAATGTAAATTCTGAGAATTACGCTTTTTTTTTCTGATCCTAAATTTGAGGATTAGTGAATGTGTAAAGCTTTGGCTTTCTAGGAAAACGATTCCATCATATTACAACGGCCGTCAGGAAAACCTGTCATTTTCACCAGTATTTGATATTAAAGTGTCAAAAACGTATCTGTATTTGGACAGCCTTTATTCAATTAAATTCAATCATTTAATTCAAAAATCGTCATATTGTATTAGTATTAGATCTTATAAACGATGTTAGTGTTAAAATCAAAATTAAACTTAAAATACATTTGAAAATAATGACACGACGACACGGTTGGCGCAGTGACTGAGCGATCGACTGCTGCGCTGCGTGTCGCGGGTTCGATTCCCGCACGGAACAAATATTTGTATTGCCTACAGGTAGTTGTTCCGTCTGGCCGTTTGTGTGTGAATTTAAATCTTTGCAAACGCACTCACGATACAGGAGTAATTCCTAGTGTGGGGCAATGTTAAAAAAAAAAACAAAATTAACTTAAAATTAAATGAAAAATAAACAAAAACATGACCATAACTTATCCTCTACATAAAATAATAATTTAAATATCTTTTCTCAGAACCATTATTGTGTGACCGTTCACCGCTTTCTGAGGAAATGAAGCTTAAGGGGTTATATATATCAAAAATGACGTTTCTTTTTATAAAATATTAATAAAAAGAAACGTCAAAGTAAACGTCAAACGAAAATTCTTTGGTACTTACAAGTTTCTTTTGAAGTGTTAATAGCTATGGCATGTCTTATTTGTGTTACTTCATACCACTAAGCACGTAGGTTTTTGTTTCTGCATCGTGTCACCAAACGTTAATTATTATGTATTTTGCGTTTTTCTCAATAGTACTTTTGTTTAGTTATTATTGTGTAACATCTGCCTAGTCTTTTCCCAACTATGTTGGGGTCGGCTTCCAGTCTAACCGGATGCAGCTGAATACCAGTATTTTACATGAAGCGACTGCCTATCTGACCTCCACAACCCAATTACTGGGTAATACGATACCCTTAGATAAGACTGGTTGTCAGACTTTCGGGCTTCTGACTACCCGTAACAACTGTCAAAGATCAAATTCAAATTCAAATTCAAAATATTTTATTGTGGGCATAATGTTAGTTACAGGTCTAAAAAATAAATTAAAGTTCCAATATGTCCTGCCTAATAGGCATACAATAATTACGTAGTGGCGTTCCATTTAAAATTATTTTACACTAGCCTCTGCCCGCGACTTCGTCCGCGTGAAATTTCTTGCTCCCCCAACCCATCGTATCGCATCACCCGCCCGCGCTATCACATCGTTTTCTCTTAGCATTCTTCCTGACCTTTTTCTTTTTGCTCAGCTCCAAAGAGTCCTGGCGTGATTAAGCTTTCCACATGGATTGGACAATCTAATGCAAAAATAATTGATAATTCCAGAGATTAGCATGTTCAAACAAACAAACAACAGTTTGTTTTTCTGTTCTATTAACTGCTAAAGGTAACTTTATTTAATAATAGCTGTGCCCCGCCGTTTCACCCGCGGTAATTTCAGGAAAAAACCTACTAAAAACTTGTTGACAAAAAAAAACAACCGACTTCCAAAAAAATACAAAGTGAAAAATAACTTTAATTTCGGAAGTCGGTATCGTTGGTTCTGTATTTTCATTTTTTGACACCGACTTTCGAAATTAAAGTTATTTTTCACTTTGTAGTATTTTTTTTGGAAGTCGGTTGTTTTTTTATTTTTAAGTTTTTATTTTTCACTTTTTTGTTGTACCTGCCTACCCCAAACAAATTCATATAACACTACTTGGTATATGAATATCAGTGACAGGAAGCTATTGAACACATCTGCCTACCCCTTTCAAAGGTACAGGCGTAATGTTATGTTGTGTGATTGCGTAAACAATGCATACATATGCTATAGCAGCAATCGCGGTTGATTTGCTGGCATTTATTGAAGAGTTCCGTTGTCTGTCTCCGAAACTCATCATCAGATCTTTATGAAATTTAAATTGGTCCTATTTAAATTTCATAAAGATCTGATGATGAGTTTCGGAGTAAAAATATTTCCGGAATAAAAATATTTCGAATAAAAAAAATTTTTGCAAATCCGTCTGTCTATACATATTATATGAGGGAGTTATGCCCGAATATACATAAAAAATAAAAAATAGAAACATCCGAATTGAGAACCTACTCCTTTTTTGAAGTCGGTTAAAAATATATTCCATTACTTTAAGATATTACTTAAGATTATTACTTATACATGTAAACTATGCGACTATATTACTTGTAAACTATGCAACTCCTAAGATATTCATTGAAATCAAATGATGTCAAGGGCAATTTTATTCAACATTAAAGACTTGTGATGAATAACGTATTTATTTTGATAAGGATTAATATCATGTTTATAAAAAAAACCTTCGCAAATAATGCATTAGTTTAGAAGAAATTTGATTACCATAAAAAAGGTTATAGTGAGTAAACCTTAAAAGATAGACATATGCTGTCGCGGACTTTTTTTTAGAACTTTTAAAGGGAAACAATTCCGTCATACATGATTTTTGCGTAACTTTAACCGTTTACGCAGCGTACGCAACGAAAGCTCTCAAAAGGAATATTTTTTTCCCGTTTTTGCAACATTTTTGATTGATGCTCCGCTCCTATTGGTCGTAGCGTGATGTTATATAGCCTATAGCCTTCCCCGATAAATGGACTATCCAACACAAAAATATTTTTTCAATTCGAACCAGTAGTTCCTGAGATTAGCGCGTTCAAACAAACAAACAAACTCTTCAGCTTTATTATATTAGTATAGATGTCAAATTTAGTTATTATAAATGTCAAAATATCAATATACAGTCAAATTAATACGTAGTCAACAATTCAATCAATAATTCAAGAAATCTTGGATCGTGCTTTCTCAATTAAAAATTTACGCAATTTATTTTTAAATACTGGAAGTTCCTTAGTGCTCAGAATGTCAATAGGTATTTTGTTATATATTTTTGATGCCATGCCAAAGAAGCTTTTGTTAAATAGATCCGTTTTATGTGGTACATTAGAAATTTTTAACGCATATCTTCTCGATTTGAGTTTATCAAATAGATTTTCATTTGTCTTTATAAACACGGTTACTTCATAAATATAAATTGCAGGAAAGGTCATAATTTTATATTCTTTGAAATATGGTTTGCATGAATCAGGAACACGGATACCGGCAATCGCACGTATACACCTTTTTTGCGCTTTAAACACTAAATCCCTATTAGTGGCATTGCCCCAGTATATGACTGCATATCTCAGTGTCGACGAAACATAAGCATGGTATGCGGTCAAAAGAACTGATTGATCAACAATTTTGGATAATTTATATAAAGCATATGAGAACTGATTAAGTTTATTGCATACTGTGTCAATGTGTGCTTGCCAAGTCAAATTATTATCTATCCAAAGCCCTAGAAATTTAACGCAGCTGGTTTTTTCAATTTTCGTCCCATTATAATGGATATTGAAGTTGTTATTTTTATTGTTACGACCAAAATTGACTAATTTAGTTTTTTCCAAATTGATAATTAAATTATTAACCGACAACCAGTTAATTATATTGCAAAGAGTAGATTTTATGTCATTTTCAAAAGTATCAATATTTTGACTTGTAAAGATGGCTGTGCTGTCATCAGCAAAAAGGATCATGGGATGCTGTGAAACTTTAGGCAGATCATTAATGTAGATCAAAAATAGCGGTGGACCTAACACGCTACCTTGAGGCACTCCATATAGTACTTTTTTGGGCATGGACTTAAGTTTTTGTTCGGTATTATTTAAGAGATTAATGTTATTTATTTCTACAACCTGATATCTGTCATTTAGATAAGATTCCAGAAGTTTATGGACGTTACCCCTTATTCCATAACTATACAATTTGTTTAAAAGAGTTTCATGGTGCACATAATCGAATGCTTTTGTCATATCCATAAACATTGCAGAAACAGGAACATGTTTATCAATATTAGTATATACTATTTTTAAAAGGTCATAAATTGCTAAATTAATCGACTTATTTTTCCTAAAACCTTTTTGTTCTTTAGCAAATAGATTGAACTTCTCTAAGTGAGTATTAATTGCATTATATATTATTTTTCCACGAATGACAGCCGGGACCAATGGCTTAATGTGCTTTCCGAGGCACGGAGGGGTCACGGTATGTAAAGATGGTCACCCATCCACAGACCAACCGAGGCAAGCGTAGCTTAACCTCATCTATCGACATGTGCGGCTGTTATTATTTAGCCACGGGCCCATATTATTATGTATCTTGATCTTAATTTTGTTCTTTTACAACATTGCTGCATGTTTTAATAAGTTTAAAGTTTGGATCTAGAAATGCTTACTTGCTGCTCTCTTTAAAAATATTATTATGTATATTTTTTCTGTTCATCCACGTAAATAACAAAACCATAATAATTGAAGACTTTTTAAACTAAAAGTTGCTTTCCAGAAAACCGTTGTGGAAAACCAGTTTTCTCAAAAAGAAAATATATTCTCCCGATAAACAAAATTTCCCTCATCATCCAGTTATTCAATAAGGCCAGAGGTATTTACAAAAAGTCTTATTCACCATCTGATAAGGATCTAACACCTAATTAATGGCGTCTGTTCATTATCGGAATACCAATGAAAGGGGTTGACTTCGCACAAATTCAATGAGTAATGAAATTAGAAGCCTTCTTTAAATAGGGTATTTTAATGCTTTAGGGAGTATTTATTTACTGATAAAGAGATTTATAAACAGTTTATTTATTACTTTGAAACAGACAAATAAATAAATAGAGATACATTTGACCGTAGAACGTTAATGTTATTGCTACGTCGTAGCAATAGCGCTACGAATCTGCGTAGCGGTGCGCTACGTTACGTAGCATAGTGTTTGAATAAGAGACAGTCCGCATTGATACCGGCAAAAGTTGGACTGATCAATACTCTACACTAACTTTGCAGCAGCTGAATGACAGTTTCTGCTCAAACAGAAATTTTCTTGTTATTTCAGGATTTTCGCATCAAAAACACTTCCTTCCTTTTGAGGACTATTTGAGAAAAAAACTGTTTGCCATGACCTAGTATAAAATTAATTTTAGTACTTTTTCATCCAATATTAAGATATCGAAACAGTATAATGATGTACATTAGAGGTACAATTAGTAATTACACAAATTCTAAAGAAATCGACGTCAAAAACCGCAAGCCGAATTATAAACAGGTCTTTTTAAAACCGAAAATAAAATCTTACATAGATATCTGTGGAGTTCAGTGCACTACGGCAGACGTGTTTGCATCGCATCCTATTTTCGTACGTCTCGCCGTTCAAAGGACTGGGACACACGGCTGGTAAGCTAATCTGGTAAAGGTTAATTGCTAAAATTAGGATGAATTTATTGGCGGTATCGATCTAATTAGATTTTCTCTCTTTTTTATGGCTATATTGGAGAAATCTAATGTATGAAGTTTCAAAAGTTACATACCTATGTAATTTTTGAAACTAAAAAAAAATAAATAAAGCCTTACTTACCTAAGTAAGGCTTTTTTATTCGTGACTTGAAGGTGAATCACGCGACGAGACTGCATGTGTCGATTATTTTTTTTTGTGATGAGGAAGTCTTCTGACTATCCACGCCAGGTTGAACGGCTTTTTAGAAGTTAGTTGACACAATCAAAACGACGGACGCGAGAAAATTTCGTTCCGCATCTCGCACAGGATTCGTTATTTATAATCTTGCTTTCTGGTCAAAGTGAAGCGATTAAATAAAATAAGTGAAGTATTCTATTCTGATCAAGTGAGCTAAAAACAAAAAAGCTAAGATAAAAATATCGTTATCGGCAAGGCTTTAATAGTAAAAATATGCTTTGGCGACGTTACAAGCACACGACGTACAAATGTTATTAAAAGATCACCCACTAACGTCCAAACATAACTAAAATCATCCAACTTTCCCCACCCTGTGTATCATAGGCATTCTTATTCAGCAGCCAGAGCAACGACCCCAGCAGGTGTATAAAAATCCACAGCTGGGGTGCCCATTGTTTGTCCAACGTGACTTTGTACATCAGGGGTGCTCAACACAACTGATTTTTAGTTACGCGTTCCTAGGAAGCTATATTTTTCTATGTTACACTTGACTGGACCGTTCCAGATAGTTGGGTAGGAGAAAAAACAAACGCATGCGAGAGTATTTATGTTTTGGGGTTATAGATTGTTGGATTCGTTTCCTTGGATATAATTATGATTTATTCTTATCTGTTGCCTTCGGTTTTCAGTATACATAAATATTTTTGCCTCCCATTCGACAATATTGGATCATGCATTTCTAAAAATGCTGACTAGAATGTCGGTTTAGGAATTACACTAGCAACTTCAAGAATTAATGTATAAATCTAAATAATATAGAATCATTTAGTAACGAGGTCAATTCTGTATTAAAAAAAAGTAATTGTTACGAAGTGTCGGAACGAGTATGATGCCGAAAATATAGTTTTTAGAATTATTGTCCGTTTATCTGGAGGCATGTTCCAAAAACGGATTTGGATAAATTTAGCAAACAGTTAATTTATAGGCTCGATTAACCGATAGGGTACTTTTAATCTCGATAGTACATTCCCGTGGGATATTTTCATTTCTGGGTAAAATGATAGGAAAAGTGAAAGAGAAACTCCCGGAAAACAGGTTGGAAAAATCCGCCGCCGCTATAAATAAGTCACGAATGCGTCTGAGAGGAAATGTCACTACAAAAAAAGAATAGCTAAGAATTTAATAGGAATTTATTATTTTCCGATACAGTATTTTGGAATGCGGAAATAGTGGAGGTGGACTTAAGTCTTATAGGTTTATTAATTGACATTTTAACATACCGTAATTACGATAGAAATATTATAGGCAAGAAATTTCTTACCTTAGAAATCAGACCCAAAGTGCGTAGGTGTGTTCGATTCCTTTGTATTCCCCGTTCGACATACATTAGGAAATAATACTCAATTCCCCATCGAAAAGCACACACATTATGCTCTCCAAAGTTCAGTCACCCCAAATAGAAACCATACAAAACAATCTCCGAACCAACTCGACATGCAACAAACTTGAAAAAAGAAAGAAAGGTTAAAAATAGAGGGCGTACAAAACACATTTACAAACCCAAATAGATTTGGATTGACGTAAAAAAGCCCATTTTCACACAAATGTACGATAAACTATAAGTCTTGGTGGATCATCACTTGGTCCTATACATCTTAATAAATAGCTTTGACAGACCGGGGTAAGGAACATTGAAAATGGCGACGGAAGAAAAATGATTGGAGATGGATCGTCTGTGTTCTGACATTTGGAACTAATTATGTCGTTGATGAGGACAAGAATGCGTGATTAAGGGCTGATTTTACCAATGACAGATATCTTTTATTCGTGGATTAAAATTGACGTCTGACAGTTCTAGTATGGAAAAACAGTCAAAAATTAAAAATGTATGCTCAGAATAAGACTTATTCAAGGTATGAAAGTTTGGTGGAATGCGCCCTAAGGGGTAAAGGAATAGGGAATATGCATGATTTTTTTTTATTTAAAAAATTAATCCTCATTCATGTAATAAACAGTTTAGTAAAACTGTTTTTCGGATAACTATGAAATTAAAAAAGATATGAGCCATCGAAGATTTGTTTCCATCTCTTTCTCGCAAAACGAAATTTAACACGGAGTTTATATGGCCGTAGTGACATGTGACGTCACCGTCTATGTCGGATCTCTCTGTCTAATTGGTGTGTAATCAATAGTTTTAAATGCTCATATCGGCCGGTTTTCTTGGCCGATTTTAATTTTAATTTCACTTTTTGTCATCTCTACTACGGTATTCTCATATTTTGTTAATAAATGCCATGAAAAAAATTCATTCATATTCCCTATTGCTTTATAAGGCCTTTGATGTTGTTATAGTAGGTAATATTTGTTATATGATGTCCGTAGCTGAAATGGCTACGAATATCGAAAAAAATCGTGTTCTAAAAAAAGAAAAGATTTCTCGATCGCGTAAAGTGTCTTATATAGTTTGCCACATAGAAACAATAAAAAAACATGATGAACATTTTATTATTAATTTCTATAATTCATTTTTCTAAGAAATATCAGCGATCATAATAAGATACACGTCGCACGCCTCCAGCCCGAGTTATGACTCCTAAAACACCTTTCGTATCAAAAAGCGAAGTGCCGTCTCATGCCAGAGAACAATAACCTTTTTCAATAAAAATCCTTAATATTATCCGACATGGTTTGAGACAAAAAAGCAGGAAAAAAAACATTCTTAACACGTAGCAGGAATAAAATCCGGCCATTCGTCCGTCCGATGGATACAATTGCTGTCCAATGGTGTTCACGCATCGCTGGCTTTCGGCTATGGCGACCCGATGACGTAATTACGTACCTACTACCCATATTCGGAGCTTTACAGTAATGCTGTTTTATTTTCCGGAAATCTGCAGGAATAACTTTTGCCACAACAACGTTTGGCCTTCACAAATTTTAGGGCTTTTTATACGTAGGTAGGCAGTTTCGACGACGCTTTTAACGACATCTGATTTTTTGCTTGTGAAAGGAAATCCAATTAGTACATCTTCTTAAAAACATAAATGGCTTTGATAACTACCTACAAAAAAGAAAAAAGGCCTTGTATACTTTACATCATATAGAAAGATACTGAGAAATATAATTTTCCTTTTAAAACGCGTTGCTCGGCATGAATTTACAAACGTAAATAATATCTTCAGAAAACATGTTCTATTCATCAAAGACGATGAAAATGTGACAGGCTCTTTCCTCATCTTTCAAATGTATTAAAAACACCTCTTAAAATTTTATTATTATTCCTTTATTTATTTTGTTACAAACTTATTACATTTTTAAATATTCTTTACAAAAAACAATAAACAAAAACATTTAAAAATTGTAGCCCACCGGTATCGGGAACAGGGTCCAAGCTAGTGGCGGTCAGGGCTCCAGAGAAAGGAACCTCCTAACAATACGAGCCGTGTCCAGGAGTGCCGCTCTCTGTATCAAGCCCTTGGTCCAGCTGCCTAACGGGAGCCTCCTCAGGTGTTGGTCGAGGCTCTTGGCAATTAAGCCATTGGCTGTAACGACTATCGGCACAATGATCGCTGAGTCCACATCCCACATGTCGACAACCTCGCGAGTCAAGTCAAGATACTTGATCTGTTTAAAATGTATTTTATTATTATTAATATTAGCCTGTGATGTCCCACTCCAGGGCAAAGGCCTTCCTACTCTCTTTCCACTTCTCTCTGTTCAAAGCTGATAAGGACCAGTTCATGTTGAAGGAGTCCAGCTCATGCCGCCTCCTACGTTTGGTCCTGCCACGATGTCGTTAAACGTATGTGTCGCCTTATAAATTTTTCAGACATATTATATTTATGAATGCTCTTTGTGTCATGTACAACTAAAGTTAATAAAGAAACTTTTTATTTTATTATTTTTATTATTATTTATATCTTAGTCGCTTTTCGTGACTCTCTATGTACCGCGTTATTCTTCCAAATTCAACGAATTTTGATAGGGTTTTCAACATTATTAAGGGCTGTTTTTTCCATCGCCAGATTCGAGGAATAAAATTGAGGTTTGACAGTTTTTGTATGAAATAACTGTTAAAACTTCAAAAAAATATTCCTCGAATAAAAATATCAGATGTTTAAAAAATTAGCCCTTACAGGAATAATTCTGAAAGGTTTGTTTGTACAGGTACTTTAAATAAGAAAGATTTAATTTTTAAGTAGGTACTTTTTTTTTAAGAAAACCTGTCATAATTCTTCCAACTTGTCATAAAATTCGCTCTGATTTTGCTAATATTGCTTGAGCATAACCGATACTTTTTCTGTGAGAAAAGGCTTTGGTGTTATTCACGGTGTTTTCTAGCAAAATATGATGGAGAGTTTATTTATACATCGATAATTTAAATGTAGGTTTCAAGTAAAACTCCAATTACAAAAGATTTGATAGTCATTTACTATACAGCCAAATAATATTATAATAATCTAAAAGAATATCCAAGACCAAAATTCTTTTGTATAAACTCAGGATAATCTCTTAGAAGGCCAATTGATGAAATCTTATCTATATTGTGACAGGCTTGATCCTGTTCGCTCCCGAGACTTCCGACTAATCATGAAGTATGGCCCGTAACAAAGTTCCATCCCAGTTCTCTGGAGTTTCATTAGCCCTCTTTAGGCCGTGCTCATATAAAATCATCAATGTAAACTTAAGTTGGATTTATCGGGTTGTTAGACACTTTCTGGTTGTTTACTTTCTTACTAAATGTTACTTGAAATAAATATGTTGGTGTGTGTGGGAAGTTAGGTTAGGTTAAGTGAAATAGGGGTAGTTTCACACGAAGGGATGGTAATGGTAATTTGTATTGCTTGTGGTTAGATGTGGTCACGCATGCGTATTACTATCAAAGAGATAAAAGATAGATAAAAAGAGATAGATGATATGCGCAAAAAAGATAACCCTTCTTGGTAGTTGGGTAAAAAATAACTGAAAGCAAGTTGATGAATGTGCTCTTTAGGGGAATATAACTAAAAAGGCCGAAAATATAAGAACTAGAAAAACGGAAACAAGTGAATACAATAATTTGCCTATTTGATCGCGATAGCCAAATTCCACTTGAAATGTATTTTCCATTATCCCCAATACTATAAATACGAACAATAAATTCACTATTTTGCCAAAAACAACCAGAAATTAATTTGAACCGACTACAAAGTTAAATAAACGTTTTTTATAGTTTTTATATCCACAAAGTTTTGCATTGTTACATTGGATTGGTCTGGTTATATCCGAATTTAACCGGTCTTAACCGGTTTCCGAAGTTGGCACACTGTCAAAAGTGGTGCATGGCTTACGCTTGCACCAAATTTGGTTCGTCGCAGAGTTACCGGAGCGAATAAATTATAGAAGGAATGTTTTTGCTGAATTGGCCGATGGAATAATTAAGTTTTCTGTTACGTTGAATTTTCTAGTTTAATCTGGAACTTTCTCTATATCTTCATTGGCTGTCGTTATAGTTTGAAATTTAAAGTTCTTGAATCTAAAGATTTTTATCTTCTTTTTGTTTTATCAGACTACCTTCGTTACTAGTGGTTATGGAAATGGTTCATAATGGTTAGCGGGATTGTCCGAAAGGGTTACCGCTGGCCCGGAACATAAAGGGCTAAGGAAGGAACACGTGTGGGTTTTAGTCAGTAAGAGTCTGACACTCCCTTCCGCTCCACCCAGAGCGGGGGGGTCATTTGATGATTTCACATCCTGAAAAAAAAAATGCCTAAATTATTAAGCCTACTTTTCCCTTATTAAAAAGGGTATAATCTGTTTCATAGTAATTAACAAACCATGAAGACGACGAAATGTCGGTCGTCCAGCGACGAGATGGGCAGACAACGTTGTTGCCAGCGGGGGCATAACCTGGATGAGTCTGGCAGAGGAGCGTGAGGCTTGGCACAAGAGAGGCATTGGCCATGATGAACCAACGATGATGAAATTCAGATGAATCAAAGAAAAAAAAAAGGCGATAAACAATATTTTTCTTGTACCAAACAATGTAAAAATCACAGCATCACAAAATATAATGCCAAGCTCCGCGCAAGGCTATAAAAATAAACGAATAAACCATTATTGACGTTGCACTCCGTGCCGTCTACAATAAAACTGCTTTTATACACTCTAAACACTTTAAAAGTAAGAAACACCTTCAGTCGGGAAATTTTAGATAAGAATCGAGCCCCGATATAAGTATGATCTAGTCTTTTAACGTATAAAGAGGCGCAGGACCGGACTTGAGATTGTTGCATTAGATACCGGTGTGAAGGAACTCGTAATTGATGCCGATAGCCGTTTCCCGTACAGCGAGCAATGGGCAGCTCGCCGTCCGGTAAGGACCAGGCCCAGGTCGACGGCGCGTTGTGTTCCACGCGCGCTTCAAAGAGATGTCAGCACTAACTGACGGGGCCCGCCAGGGCCAAAGCCTGCCAGGGTCGCGGGTTGTTCGAAAGAGATACCGTGGCCCCTGGCACAGGCAACTGAAGGAACACGGGTGGGTTTTAGTCAGTCAATTGATGCTGATTGCCATTTGATTGGTCTGACTGGTAGTAATTGTTTGGAGTTCGAGAGGTCAGGATAAGAAATGGAATGTTATAAAGAGAGCTCGAGTTCGTTTGCCACATTTGTAGCAGTACTTACGCATACTTCTTGATATATTTTTTTTACATAAAACCCTTATTGGTAGGTAAGGGTTTTTGTAAAGTGTAAAGTTACCAGCAGTACGACCCGTTCCTAGTCTCTTCATAAAGGTTTAACATTTTAAATTATTCGTTGTAATTTCTGTGTATGAAACAAATACGGTACCACTACGCTATTCAGTTAAAATTGACATTAATGTCAATAGACTTTTAAATCTCGCACTACCTCCGATCCTGGTCGTCGAGGTGTCCCACAAAGTATCCTTAAAAGTCCTCTCTTCAGGGAATGTGCTGCTAACGTCGAAGTATATCTATTTCGTATGTGTTTCTGAAGGATAATATCATAACTTTTAAGCACATTTGTTGATTTTATATTGTCTTCTTTCTGTCATTGAGTTTACCTACATTGGTCTTGTAAGCTCAGATATAGAAAATTTAAATAACGTTTTCTATATAATTCTTATAATATTTACTTGGATAGGTAGATTGTTTCTCAAAGTTTACTTATTTGTCAACAGAGTAGTCTAGACTTTCGTTCTATTCATTTGTTTTCGATGTCTGGGCTATCTAATTAAAATATGAACATCCTTGCTAAATTGCCACATCAAACGTTAAAACCAGCAAGCATACAAAAATCCGAGATGTCGACTAAAACATCGACTAATCAAACTTGTACATCACTACACAGAGGTTTATACAACAAATACATACAAGTGAAATGAAATGATGGATGTCGCCGAGCCTCAGCTAGAGTCAAAGCGTTGACAGAGTTACTTTGACAAAGGTTATATAAAGTCGACTGTTTACGATTTTGTTTAGGTACAGAACGTATCAAATCGTTTGATTCGATTTTCTGTGAACTTGCGTTTTTAGAAAATTTTTGTTTTTTTTATAGATATTAGGTGGAATAATAATAACAGATACAGTGTTTTGATAGCAAAGGTGTTTGATAAAACACAGAGCATTTAAAATGTAATGAGATCGATTCAATTATGCATACACAAACCCACAAACCAAGAACAGCCTACCTGTGTGATCTGTGTGAGCAGAATAAACCAATTAGATTGAAGTATAAAATAAACAGATTGTCAGTGACATCAGATATAAAAGATAAAAATGAAAGAGATCAGAGATAAAAATGAAAGATGTTTTTTTTCATTGCTGCTTGGGCCCCGCTTTTGACCTCGATGACGCCTAATGGAAAGCGATGGACGAGGTCTATGATGGAACGAGCGTGCCCAAAAGATGCCGAAGGTACTGGAACTCCCACGCATCGACGAAACACATCAGGCTGCTTGACGCCGGACTCCAGTGGGAGGGTGGTCGCAAACCAGGCGGGCGTTAGCTCTAACACCGCAAGGGAAGAATTGGCCAGTCAAATAAGGTGTTGCAACAATGTTGAGGTCAGTTTCCAGTCTAACCGGATGCAGCTGTCTATCTGCTGTCTACAAACCAGTTACCCCCAGTAACTGGTTTGTAGACAGCAGATAGATACCCCTTGGTTGACTGGTTGTCAGAGTTTTGGGCTTCTGACTACCCGTAACAAAGATCTACGAATGACAGCAATATTTGTGTAATCCCATTAAAATCAAAACCAATAAAACATTTAAAAAACACGGCCTCCGCCTGCAAATATTTTAGTCCACAAAAAAAACGAAAAAAGAAACACAAACGATTTTTAAATATCGCGCCGTTTACATTGCCGCTGTTATACGTCATCATTATGATACTGGTCGTACACAGCCACCATACGTCATGCTGCTTGGCGTTTTTATGGCCTAACCGTCCATGGCTGATATTTGCACTTAGGACCAAGATTTAATAGGCCTTCGTTGACGGACATTGTTTTTCAATGAAAAATTTTCAGTACGTTTGTTAGACAATGACGGAACAATGGACTTTGTTGGAAACCATATATTTCGTGTCGTTGATGTTTTTATTGAGCAGTAAAACATGACTCGACATATTGTGGGATTATGTCATGTTGTATACAATTATTTGGACAGCGTTTTTGGCCGATGGATTAGAGGTATTAACCATTTATTTTTGTACCTTAATATTTTTTATAATTTTATTAGCTTATACATAGTTCATCCAAAAATCATCCCTTTGGAAAAAGGACTTCCAGTTTATTCCATTTTTCTAACTTTTTGGGAAACTTATCCAATTTCGCCTTCCCTAAAAATCTTATTTGGACTATTACGTACATTTTAAAATAGAATATTTGTCCATCCCTTCTCAAGTGATGAGCTTACCAACGTGCAGCATTTAATTTTTATTTGTGTAGAAGATTATGTTACGACGACGTTCGCTTCCAATTAGCACATAGTTATTTGCAAGACGTTCCATAAACTGCAATAACTGGAAATTATTCAACCGAAACGTGTATCGTAAAGTTCAATTTATGTAGTTAAGTTGTTGACTCTTTTCCCAAAGCTATAACTCTTTCTTAATAAAATTTCATGTCAATGTTTTGCAGCAAACAAAGCATAAAACTCTGCAGCAATGATAATATCTGTTCAAATAACAAGTGACACTATTATTATACAGCAGCTAATCATATTAAAGATCTTCAACTTAACAGAATTCAAAACTTACAATCATTGGACAGATATTCCCAAAGGGTAGAATATTTGAATACAAATGTGAGAAAATGCGGAAGATCTCAATAGGGATCTGTTCTCCTAGTACCTATATCTAAAGAAAATCTAACTTGGTATTCTATTCAGTGTTGTGTAACATAAACTACACTGTTTAGTGGGAGGCTAGATGTACCTAGCTCGGAAAATTTTGGGTTCTTGACAAAAGGTTGTTTCGATATGAGTAGCAAGCTGAATAATGTAATCGTATGGATACCGCTGTTGAGGTACGGACTCACACTGTTAGATCTTTGTTAAATCGTAACGAACTTATGGACCTTTCATGAAATTATGAATTGAAAACCCTGCTTACTAATAGACTAAAAATGTCCAGACCAATTTGTTTTTTGTTCTTTAAAAATATGAGAACTCAAATTAATGTTTGATTAGACAGAGTCCGCCATGCCAAAATAGGATGTATTCCGGTCTGATAGAGACCGCTAAAAAGAAATAATCCCAAAGACAATTTCAAAAGCCCAAAAAAGAAAAGAAACAAAGATAAACCCTAAATTGAGTGTTCAACCATACAAAACGGATCATCAATATCAAGTTACTCTCAAATAAGTACGGACAACAAAACTGTCTTAGCTGGACACAAATATAGGCTGCTACTAAAAACCTTACAATTTATCTCCCGTCTACACCACAATAGACAAATTCCCATTCATTTATCAAAGCCAAATAACCTAAAAAGAGGGAAAAACAATAGCCCCCTTCTCTCTAGGAATGAATTAATCAGCGCAGTCACGATCGCCAGTAACGATGGCACGAACGAAGCAAAATATAACGAAAGAAGTTAGAAACTTGGACGAAGTACTAGGAGAGTTCGATACCGGCTATTGGTGTTTTACAAAAGTTTTTACGTCGTTCCTATTATTATCTTGTGTGTGCAATGGCGTGAAGACAATTGGATTTGTTTTTGTGGATGATCGAAAGTTTTGGCATCAGTCAAAATTATTGACGTTTCCTAAGTATTGTTCTGAGATTAGTATGTCGACGAATAGTCGTTTTGTTGGAATCATTTTGCTGAGTCATAAAGTGGCTTCGGATTTCTGAAGTCTAGACAAATATTCATTAATCGTAAAATGGATACAAGTCTTCTCTTTGCTTTTCTGTGTAGTTTTAAGCGTTCCTAGGAAATGGTTTGAATATTATTCCTATTACAACGCGATTTTCATCAAGAACACCAGATTATAGTAAAATAGAACTAAAGTATTCAACAAATAATACACCAATATGTAAGAATAACAAAACCTCATTGTTATTTTCCTCAAGATTGTTGACGCGAATTCTGAAACTTTATGAGTACATACGGGGTTGTTCATCAATCAATATTGTCAAGTGACGCTGATCAACGCAACTAACTGACGGTACCAGGATTCCATAAATCAAAAAGAGCGATTACATGGTTTTAATTCAATCTGTTATAGTGATTGTTTGGACGAAAATAGTGAGGATTGTGACCTTTAATTAAATCGATTGTTGGTATTAAACGTTATACCTAGTAGAATTCTTAAAATACTATTTTTCACACGTTTTTAAAAAGCCGTGTTGCACCTAAATCACAATACAAAGTCACGTTGTTTTGAATAGACACAAGTTTTCCATTAGTATGAACAAAAGAAATTATGTTTATTTCCATAGAAAAATCCATGATTACTATACTATATCTATAGTTCAAACCTTCACTTATAAAATTCATGTTATGGAAAAATAGATCAGCGATCACCATTTCCTGGTCAACAACAGATACCAGGCTTACATAAATCAAAAGCGAGACATTGCAGAATTTAATTTTACTTACTAAGCATTCTTTTTGTTCCAGCTCGCCTTAAAAGCAAAAAAATAATGCTTGTACTGGCAACATCGCGGGACAATCTCGGGTGTTAATATAAATTTCATTAGCCAAGCTATCGTTGTGTTGCTATTTTATTAAAAGCCCGTTGTTTAGGCTCGATTCATATTAAAGTTAATCCTGTGTCACACCGTACCGAACGTGGGAATTTATTTATTGGTACTAGAATGTAGGTCACGTTCGAACATGTCTTGTAGGTCGTTTAACTAAAAAGGTTCTTATGGACTAAACGGAATACGTATAAACGATTTTTGTAATAGATGTCGGATCGGTGGTTGCTTTGAATTTTTTATAAAATGTTGTCATAGTACGTTATAAATGTTACAGTTTTCTAATATTATGTTCCCAAATCACTGTTACATGAATGCAGTACCAAGCAGTGCGGTTTGTTCATCGTATCTTCCTATGACAATATCTCTTTAGAACTTTATCCATAGACTTAATGAATAGTCAACTTGCTTTTAGCTGTTACTACGAAAATGAAACAACATATATAGATAAAATTACCTATAATTCGCCGTTGCGCGTGCAAAAGTCGCTATGTGTGTTTTAGTGAACTTATTAGAGCTATATGAATTGTAACATTTAGCGTGTTTATACGGAACTTTCGATGTATGAATATCACATAGCTACATTCCTTAACTCTTTAAATATTGCACTTATCACATAGCTGTTTATACAGTATAATATGTGTATTGAAATAACGATTAAAACTGCATAAAGAACCGAAAATAACTAAATAACACATAGCAACTTTTGCACGCGCAACGACAATATCTTAACTAAAACTATTCAAAAACTAAAATATAGCGTCCAAAAATTCATTTGCATCGCTGTCGACTGGTAATGTAGCCAAGAGACTGGCGGCATTACCACGTTTTATGCCAATGCTTACGGCCAAGGTAAAAGCCCGCCGGATAACGAGAAGTGTCAACCAGCCGTTTCGAGTTTTTTTTTTCAAGAACACCAAGGAAACATACCACTTCGGTGTGAGTAGCGGCTCTAAAAACCGGGGGCGTAGTAGCGTTGTATTACTTATTTAAGGCTCACAGGAAAGCTAGCTTATAATTAGCTCGTACCTCGAAAGATGAACACGTGCCTATGGGAACCATGACTCCCTAAGTGGTACAACCAGTTGGCAAAGTTTTACGTGAATTAATTATCACAATACAGCTTAAAAGTTGTTAATTTAGAATTGGTGTTGAAAACTTTTACTAGAACGACGCCCTAAAAGTATGTACTGGGTTTATAATTTTAATTATATTTTCTTAGTATTATGTTTGTTCTTTGAATTGAGTTGAAATTATTCAGAAGACATTGTTTCAGAAACTGCAAGAAGTTTTTCTTTTACGTGAAAGGATTATACATTTTTAAAACAAATTACAACATATTTTGGTGTAGAATGTACACGTATTTTTAGCAATGCGCTTAGTTGAATGATAGTTAATATAATACAGACATAATTAATAAAAAAAGGCCTCGACTAAATATTTCAAGAGGTAAGTGTTTCTACAGTAAGTACATGACAACACAAAACATGACCAGAAAGAAACATAGTTATACACCACTGTTCGTATGAATGTGGCGTGTATATAGACAACAATAATATTATAATATGTGAGGCCTACCAGTAAGACATGGGTCCTCCTTGGTTGCGCCATCGACAGATCGAGACTTACCTGGAAGTAACAAGAAAAATCATTATTAAATAACATATTTTAGTCTGAAAAACCGGCCAAGTACGTGTCGGACCACGCACAATGAAGGGTTCCGTAGTTGGAATGAATTTACCAAGAACAAACTTAACATTGTACTTGAAAAACATGTTCTCCCATACATTTAAACTGAAAATATAAGTTTGTACGCACATTATTGAGAGATTTATCATGTTGTTTTAAGACCACAGACTTCTTATAAGTTTTCCTGTAATCTATAGGAACTATTTTCTGTATTTTTTTCAAAATTTTAGGCTCAGTAGTTTCGGAGATAAGAGGTGGTAAATTTTCATCTATTTTCTTAAATATCTTTAATACAATCTACTTTAAATTATGAAAAAAATATATTTGAGATCCTCATAGTAAGCCCTTTCATTGATATGTCACACGGTACAGATTGCGAAACTTTTTTTTTAATTTTCTAATAGCCCCCCAAAAATGACCCCCAGATTAAAAATTCATTTATTTACGTTACAAGTCTGTGTTTGGGTCACAGAGATTTATACATATGTGTACCTTTCAATTTAATCAGTCCATTAGATTCGGAGCAAATTGTCTGTGACAGACGGACGGACGGACACACGAGTGATCCTATAAGGGTTCGGTTTTTTTCCTCTTAAAGTACGGAACCCTAAAAATTATGGATGGACTATATGAATTTAAGGCTCCTACAAACAGGCGCGACACGCGATATAATCGCGCGCGACACAAAGGCACCGCTCGTTGCGCAACTTGCGGTGCCTTTGTGTCGCGTGTCGTGTCGCGCCTGTTTGTAGGAGCCTTAAGGGTTTGTAGGTATGTAAATAGTTTATCACGGGAAATTTTTATTTTTTTTGGAATGTAATTACAAATTTACAAATTTCGATTTTTTTTCCTTTACTTGTGCTACATGACATTGCTTCTTGCCTTTCATGATTCTAGGTCAACGGGAAGTATCCTATAGGTTTTGATTTCGGAACATAAACGCCCGTATCTTTTGATTGCGTTGATTAGAAGTTTTATTTTTTTACTTCTTCAAGGAATTGCAGTCCTGAGTATTTGGTGGCATACAGATCCATAGTCTTAGACTTAACTTAGATTTAATATAAATTTTAATAATGTTATAACATCACACAATGTTGCGAGGAACATTAATGTGCATACCTAGAGTAAGAATCGGAACATACGTTTATGCTGAATATTTTGAAAGCATCAGAGTACCTACCTACCTATTAAAAATGTATGAATATCATATTGTGTTAATGGCGGTAGACACAGTCAAGTGGAAAATGGCATTTATTCAGCAGTGGTACTATGCTTGTGGCCAAATAAAACTAATTACGTGATGTAGTAAACTGACTTGGCTTCTTACAGCAGACTAAAAAGTTTGTTGAAATATTAGAAAACTCATATTATTTTGTAATATGAGTTTTTTTTTTAAACCGGCCAATTGCGAGTCTGAATCGCACACAAAAGAAATACACATTCTGTAAAATTTCTTCTGTCTACCTGTTATGGTTCATGAAATTATAGCCCACTGACAGACAGACGGACGGAAGGACAGCGGAGGCTTAGTAATAGGGTTCCATTGGCACCTATTGCGTACGGAACCTTCAAAATCAAAGTAAACAACACTAATTACACCAAAAAGTACACTGTCCGAATATTTCTGCACCATTAACCCGAAAAATCTGCTGAAAAACATTAATAAACAAAATATCAGCACATCTGTATCACAATGGAGCAGACCAGATTTTTTAAAGCGTAAGTACGGACGCCAGCACATCAACCTACCACAATCTGTCAGATTTCTTCAATAGATTTTCAACTTTATCGCTATAGCATAAGGTTCAAAGTTAATTGGGAAAATTTGACAGTTTCGGGTAGCTTGATGTGCTGGCGTCTGTACCTAAGTTTAGTATCGCATAATATTTGTCACAGTACCGCCCTTGATTGACAGTCCATCGATCATGAGACACAGAGGCAAGACTTTGAGGCAAAGTTACTTGAGGCAAACTTGATGGTTCGCAAGTTCTGATTCTTTTTTGACATAAAAGAAAAGTATATGGAAAATTAGGATCTAATGTTTAAAGTTTGAAGGGAATGGTAGAGCGAATTGATAATGATACTTTCATGAAATAATTTGGACGATATTGTTACATGAAAATTTAAATTTAATTTCTAGTTACAAGCTTTTTTTTAACGGTTGCATTGATTGTGCTGTGTTGCAACAGAGCTAGGCTCAAATATGACTTCTTTTAGTAATAGAAAATATGACAAAACCATAATAAAAAAAAAAAATTATAAAGATAAATTAAATCAATCCAAACATATTATATTAAACATAATAAGCTTATAATGTTCCCACAGGCCACCTCACAATGCGTGAGTGGGCCAAAAAAAAAAATAAAAAAAATATATAAATACATAATATCACGCGGGCCCAGTGCGAGTTGATAGATGACACATGTCTTCGAATTTTTGTTTCTATGACATGTTGGTTTCCTCACGATCAATCAATCCAAAACGTTTCCTTCATAAAATAGCTATTCAGGCAATTTTATCATGTCATCTAGGTATGTATAAATTTCAATTCTGAATTATAATCTGCTCTAAAATATGCAAAACTGATTTCTAAACACCAATTTCGCAGCAACTACCCAAAATAATCCGTCATGGTACCGACATACTCGTAATTTCATAACTCACTGATTGACATTTCAAAGCTAGCAAATGATAGTGACGAATTTACTTCGTGTATAATTAACGACAGTTGTACCACAGTCGAGTGTCGGCCACAAACCACATTCCATTAGTAATTATTGTTGAATAGTTAGATATAATATCTCGTTTTACAAGCGGTTTCATCGACGATCGCGTGTGGATTTAATGAGTTTAATATCATTATCTACGTATTATATGGAGCTATTGAAACATGTAGTACAATGTATTAATTTTCCATCGCCAGCAACGACAAATTTGATTAGTTCTGGTATCCATTAATAAGACCCTAATCTAGATACTAAAGGGAGGTGGTTCACCAGGCGGCACGGCGCGGCATGCCATGGCAACGGGTTTTCATAAGCGGAATCGATTATGAACCTTATTTTCACGTACATTTTGTTGATATTGTCGCAAGGGGATTTAAGCATACCGTGGGATGCTGCAGAATACTGCGGAATGCCGCGGAAGGTTTCGGCATGCCGGCCATACAATCTGCCCCTAAGCACATTATTCATGAAAAAAATACCGCTTGTTCATATTCCAGATAAATCATAAATAAATCATGCTGTAATAGGTAATCTGCGAAGCTAACTGGATAAATATAAACTAGAATTACAAACATCGCTTTTCAGATAAAAGCAAAAAGAAATATATTGCTGAAATTGTTTTAGACCAAGCCAACTAGGTCATCGATAGGTATTCCAATCGAAATAGCGAAATTCAATCGAGCGAATTATATTTTAAGCAGTAAGGCAAGTTCAATAGAAAGTACCAGGCGAACAGAAACTTGCGAGAGCCACGTAACAGGCCAGCGATAAAGTAAAACGATAACCGACTAGTTTCCACAAAAATCATTTTGAGTCCGTGTCCCTTTCTTGATAGAATTGTCCGTAACTCCCGGGAGCCTTAATGAGCCCCTGAATTATTTCTATGAAATAACTCCTTACCGTGGCCCAAAAATAATTGGGGAAAAAGAAAGAATGAAAGAAAAAAAAAACGCGTACAGAAACTAACCGTTCCCAAAAAGGCAATTTCACTGGCAATCATGAGAAATAACGATATTACCCCATAAACTTTCGACGTGAAACCTAAATATCTCCTCATACCTTTTTACTTCTGTATAGACATTGTTTATTTTATATACGTGGACCATTCCAGCGGTCCTATGATATTTTTATTGTGAGGTGAATGAAAACGATTCTGTTCCTGCTGTTTATTGTGTTTTAAGTTTGGTGAACGCTTAGAATTTTTATGTTGAATTTTATCGTACCATTTGGGCGTAGACCGTTTCAGGTAGGAATCATTACGTGTTTGAATTTCAACTAATGTTTATACTGTTGCTACTGTGTGCCATTGTATGGCATTTTCTTTTAAGGAACACTGGAGCTTATAGTACATAATGTTATGTGCGTTGTTAATGTGCTTGCTTATGATTCCCTTTTATTCCTTTATTTCGTTATATGAATCAAAACCCAGGGCTTTTCAATTTTCTCATACCAGGGTAACAGGGACATCAACGTGCAAACTGTAATTCAGCACATGATTCTAGACCTCCTAGAAGTTTTTCGTCGGTTATCAAGAAGGAAATCTACTGTTTCATAGAAATGTGTATAGCTACTAACAGCCAAACAAAATAACCCATTTTCAGTTAAAAACAGATCGCTACTGATGGTAGCCAATATAACATACCCGTCGTGCCCCGCGCGTGCCCTATGTAGTACAATCAAAGACTAAAGAATTCTCTTTGAGTACGATACAATAGAAAATCAATTGTGTCTCATTAGCGGAATTTGAGTGGTCATCTGCCATTATTGGGACGTTAACAACAGAGTTTTTCTACCTCCAGTATGCCAAAACTGGTGATAGATAGGTAATTGGGTTCGGCCGTTAGTCAATACCTACGTTTGTTTTTCTAATAACAGACGAAAAATTTCAACGCAGGCGGGGTACTCAATCCTTGGTAACAGGTTATGTAACACCCTGTAGACCTCGAAAAAATTTAATGAATTCAAGTTTGTTAAAACACCGCCTCATAATATTCCACCATTCAATCGGACTTGTGTAAGCTTAGAAACATTTCACAGCAGAAATCTCTCCTGATTTCCTGAATAAAATCTCTCCCAAAAATAAGCTCTTTCAATACTTCTATCATACCGTCCTTGTATCAGATTTCAAGCCGCTCAAACCAGGCATACTTACACATGACTAGGCAGCGACTGAATCAGACTACGTAATCCGATACGTCCACGGATCTTTAATATCACAAGTTTTGGATGATAGCGTTATAACTAATAACTATATAATAGTCTGGACGCATTATACATGAGTTCATACGGGGTAGCTTAATAAAAATAACTGTGTATATGGTGGAGTGAGTGAAATCAGTGAAACACGGCCCTGGCCCGCTTGTGGCGTTATTGAAATCTATAACGGCCTGTTTAGTGACGTGGCATTAAATTCTGTTGCGGGTAGTTGACGAAGCGTGGTTGTTAGCTCGGCAGTGTTTCGAAAACTGGTATTAAATAATGCCTGATCATGTCTGGTTTATACACAGAAAACGCTTTATTTAAACGATTAAGCACTGGTAATTCTGAATACGTTCACAAAAATACATGCAAAATCAGCCTATAATGTTTCCATTGCTGGGACGCAGACCTCCTCTCTGTGACACGGAGTGGGCCGTAATCCACCACGCAGGCTCAGTGCGGGTTGGTAGGTGTCACGTAAAATTTTTGGTTCTAGGATGCTGGTTTTCCCACTATGTTTTCCTTCACCGTTTTGAGAGTAGTGATGATGAAATTATTTACACACGATAAAGCGCCTGTCTGGGTCACCACTGCTCACAAAAATGACTAAAAGACAAATAACATAAAATAGTGAGCAAATCGGGATGAGAAATGTCTTATAAAAAAAAAGATTTATTTTGGACCAAATACTTATACAGACGCCAGCACATCAAGCTACCCGAAACTGTAAAATTTTCCCAATCAACTTTGAACCTTATGCTGTAGCGTTTAAGTTAAAAATCTATTAAAGAAATTTGACAGATTGTAGTAGCTTGATGTGCTGGCGTCTGTACACATGTCACAAACCTGACAAACTGCGTGACAGTTTGTCGGCAGGATTAGCGCTCGTCTTAAAAATGGTCTTAAATATTTGGTATCAACAATTTGATTAAATTAGCGTGCGTGCATTGCTATGGTGACTTTGTTTCATTGCTAAAAATAAAGAAGAAAAGTAGGTAATTTATGTATCCAAGTCGTTTTGAACGTCTAGCAGATACATTTTCAAGAAATATGTGTGACAATAGTAAGTTATGTCAATTAACGTGTCAAACCACTTTGGCGTGCAGAAGTGTTTACTGTATGGCCTCAATTATTACCAAGTGGTTGGAAAGACTTGACAACAATGTTGTTTCAGAGTAGAATACGTAAATTTCTGATAGATAAAACGTACTACAGTGTGACTAAGTTTTTATCAGATATAAGAATTGCCTGAATTGTTCTGGATTCATGGATCTGGCCTACTGGCGTTTGGTTAAACATACCTAAGTGAATGTTAATAATATAAATGTTGCATGCCGAATGGTGAAATATGACTGAGCTTTGATGTATTTTAACAACTATTATGTATTACCCATAATTGTAAAATAAATGTCTATTCTATTCTCCGAGCCGATCTTGACAAGTTTATACTAAAACGATTTTTTTTAAATGTTTATATTTAACTGAACCTGAACTAAAGTTCTGTCTATTTGCAATTCATCTGAAAACGTAGCGACCAGCAAACTGAATGTACGAACACTTTCAAAGAAACATACACAATGATGAAATGCTTTGCGGAGAGAATTTAAATAAACATTCATTACGGTAGTAATTAAAATAACATTCGCATGATTACCGTATACGATTCGCAATTCCGTGAAGTATGAAATTAATAACTGTTTTATTATATTTTAGTTGACCACAGTGACGTTATTATTGGCTTTTACGGCGGTATTTTGTAGGAAATTGCTGTATTTTCTATTTTCAATATTTTAATAATAAAATTCTTTGTGATTTTACTTTGTATGAATTCCTTTTAACAGGAAATGCGGTCGGAGAGACTTTTGCAAAAGCCTAAGTAAAAAGTCATAATTTGAGTTTTGGCTCTCGCCTATTTCCTCCTTCAATATTGGACCAATTTAAAAGATATTTCATAAACTGAATAAGAAGGATGTATACTGTGTCCTTGTTTTTCTTTTTTCATTATTAATTTTTCAAATTTATACACTAGGCCTCTGTTGACAGCGGTAATTTTGAGCATTTTTTGAGGGTTCTAGTGCTTATAAAAATAATGTATCATCAAAAAGGAAAACAAGGACATACAAGTAGTTAATATTTATTATTCTGCAAAAAATAATTGCTGAAAGACTTTTAACCAGAAAGAAAACAGACGAGAGCGTTTCTATGGAGAAAAGACCACCCGCATTTCCTCATATATAACTTTGGTTCTGAAAACACTTGACTAATGTTGTCTTTTTTTTTCAGGATGGGAAATCATCAAATGACCCCTCCCGCTCTGGGTGGAGCGAAAGGGAGTGTCAGACTCTTACTGACTAAAACCCACCCGTGTTCCTTCCTTAGCCCTTTATGTGCCGAGCCAGCGGTAACCCTTTCGGACAATCCCGCTGAACTAATGTTGTCTGTAGTAATTATGATATCGGCTAAGTTAACGACTTCAATAGCTTATGTGTAAAAGGCTTAAGCCTTTTGTACACACACGTTTTTCTTACCGCGAAAAACTACGGTTAATCGCCGCGTGTAGAACGTGTCGGACACGTTTTTTCTACAGCGCAGTTTATACGTCGTGCCTAAAGGGCCTAAACCAATAGACTAAAGTTGAAGCTGATTCCGCTAAGTATTATAATCGTCACAAGAAAGGTTATATTACTTAACCGCCAAAGCTTAATTTGGCGATTAAGTAATTTTGCCTTTGTAGTGACGTATGATGTTACTGTGAAAATGTAGATTCAACGAGAACAATTACTCTTTTCGATTCATCTGTAGGCCTCACACAAGGTGGTCCGACGACCTTATGAAGGCCGCAGGAACCCGTTGAATGCGAGAAGCACAGAACCGGTCGAAATGGAGGTGCTTGGGGGAGGCCTATGTCCAGCAGTGGACGTCTTTCGACTGAAATGATGATGATGATTCATCTGTAAAGAAATGGTGAACCTGGTCATCAATTTGAATGGCGGAAGTCCGTAGATCAAATCAATATTGGGATCATAGGTGAACACTTGAAATTATGCAAGTTTTATTTTTCGATTTGCCATAATTTTAGTTGGAGTGGTATCCCTACTCGTTTGTCTTTCTCGGTCGCTCAAGTAACACTTATCTAACGGCCTCTCAGCCGCGATAAGTTTTGGTCGATAGTTTTTTTAACGTCCCGGCAAACCCTTTTTATTTTAACACTGTTGTATATCAGTAGCAAGATCGCTAACGCAGTCAAAAAGTAAGAGTAATTACCTATAGTCAGATTTAGAAAAAACTTTTTAAATAATATCAGATTGTATACTGTTTCGCAGTTGACAGATTTTCTTATCCTTGATGGATAAGAAAATCTGTCAACGTTATGCACTGTTTATTTATTTCTGGCTTTCCCATTCATTTCCAATATTGTATCTTTTTTTTTTAAATCGCATATCTTAGTTGACCTTGAGAGGTCGTGACTACTTAACCGGACTATCCTGTGACTGCCTTGAGTAAACTCAAAGCCTCCAGCCAGGGGGATATTGTATCACTTTTGTTAGTACTTATTAGTGAAGTTTTGATTGGACTTGCTACTCTTATTTTTGCTTTTGTGTGTACGTGAGTTATTTGCTGGTGTTAACACTTCACAAGACAAATAATTCATTGTTTCTTGAAGGCTCCTTCAAACAGGCGCGACACGCGATAAAATCGCGTGCGACGCAAGGGCACCGCAAGTCGCGCAACAAGCGGTGCCTTTGTGTCGCGCGCGATTGTAGGAATCTTAAAAAGGTCTCATCACTCCAAACAATAATGGATCTGTTAAAATTAAAGAAGCACCATCTCCTTCATTGTTTTCCAATATACAACCTCGCTCCTTTCAAACAAATACCGTGTCCTGTCAACATGTGCTTACGTTATCACAACATTTCATTCCCGTTGCGGTCCCACACTGTATCGATGACCGGACCATGCCCTGATCGTGTGTGGTACCACACAACTGTGGCCAGTTGTGGTCAGCACGTTGCGAGTGAGAATAATTGATTTTTGGTCGTATATGTAGGAGGGATGAATTTATTTTTGTGATAGATATCACGGTTTTGGATGGGTTATATGTAGTTATTGTTGAAATTGCTTATTTTATTCGACCAATATGTAACCGGTGCTGAAATTAAGTAAACATAAGTCTATTTATCATTTTCAGGTCTTATGAAAAAGGTTTCATGACATGTTATAACAGCAACTTATTGATCACAAACTATGCCACCGACTTAGGTACCTACTGTAGATTATTTGGAATATTTTATTCAAACCAGTTAAAATAAAAAAAAATCATGTAAATCGGATAGGTAAGTTGTCCTCGACATTTATCTTTCGATCAGATGGAAATATATTTAGGAGGATAAAAATATATACACTAGCTAGATAAACTTATAATACTTAACAAACTATTAAAATCCTAACCTAATTAAAACTATTAACAAACTAAAATATGCGTTCGGAAAATTCCTCCGAATCGCTGTCAACTGGTAATATACCCAAGAGACGGGCGGCATTGCCACGTTGTATGGCAATACTTAGCCTCTGGCCAAGGTATAAGCCAGCCCTTGGGTCACGGGTAGTGTCAACCAGCCGTTTGAAGATTTCATTGAACAAGACATGAGCACTCGGACCTCACGGTCCGAGGCTTTCAACCCCTAATGGCTCGAAAATATAATTACCGATAAGATTATTATACTTAATACTTATAGAGTTAAGCAAAGAGACGTTGCGTTGATGCCACGTAAGGATAATGATAACGATAGCAATAACAATGATAATAAATCAAATAAAACAATTCAAAACTAGAAACTACTGAATATATTAAAAACACTTAACCAAACTGAAACTATACTGAAGATCAAACAAGCGTTCTATAACTTTTCCCGACGAACGTGTTCTAGTGGGCAGCCCTCGATTTAAACACGTTAGTGACAGAATGGCTTCCCAAGGCTAAAGATATGCGTTGACGTCAGTGTCAAGTGATATTGTGTTTGAATCAAGGTTTATCGTTGATGTTGTGTTACTATTTACACTGTTATCGTCTTTAGAAAGACCAAAAGTGGCATAAATCGGGTCTGTTGTTATTCACTCAGTTCTGTCAATATTGATTTGATGGATGCATATCCACTACCCTAGAAATGGAAGGTGGAAATACAATCTACGAAGAATTAAAACGCCCAATGTAAATTCTGATTCAGTCAATTGTTTCCGCTATTCTGACATGGTTCAAAAATAAACGTGAAAAATCATCTACAAGTTTCGCGAAAGTATTAACTAATCCATACTATACCAAGAGTGATTCTGTTTGTTACCTCTTCACGCTTAAACCGCTTAACTGATTTAGATGAAATTTGGTGTAGAGATAGTTTGAGTCCCGGAAAAAGGTATAGGATACATTTTATCTCGATACTGCGAGTCAAATTATTTAAAAATATTATGATAATATATTTATAGAGGTATGAGGAACAGGGTGTAAAGTTCACTCAACCTCCATAGAAAAGGGAGGATCCTCCGACCAGACGGGTGTTGTGTCTGGCGGGCAACTGCCCGATGTTTCATGTCGGGCCGTTCTATCTATATCTATATCTATGCTAGTTGCGCGGTAAACTCTGTTTGCGCGATGCAGGATTTGCGTGACGTCAGTATGACGCGTTGTTTGTATGTGGCGTTGTAGATACCGCTACATCACTCCCCCCCGGAGACCGGAGGTCGATAGTGGGCTGAGTCTTGTATCTTGCGATGCTTGCCAGGCCAGCTGAGGTTCCAGTGAGTCGGAACCGGTTGCCGCATAGTTCATGGTGAGTCGGAACTGTCTGCGAAGATGTCCCCAGTGAGTCGGGGTGGCGCTGCGTTATGCTCCAGTGTGTCGGATGTAGTACAGCGCCGAGTTGAGGCTGGCTGCTGCGTCGACCAGGAGAGGAATTGAGCTCTTCTTGTTGACCGGCCGAAAGTGCAGTGTGCTGTGCCGAGGTTGCTGATAAGGCTGAGGGTGATGACCAGGTATGCGCGGTCGCCGCATGCTGGTGGTCAGGATACCCGTTGAAGCCGTGGGAGCTGGCTGGCTGGGTGACTCGCCGCTAACGCTTGCGGGAGTGATGATGATGACGTCACGCTGAAGTATTTGCACGAAGGCTGCGCTGACGTTCATGTTCGGGGTCACCAGTATAGAGGTATGAGGAACAGGGTGTAAAGTTCACTCAACCTCCATAGAAAAGGGAGGATCCTCCGACCAGACGGGTGTTGTGTCTGGCGGGCAACTGCCCGATGTTTCATGTCGGGCCGTTCTATCTATATCTATATCTATGCTAGTTGCGCGGTAAACTCTGTTTGCCCGATGCAGGATTTGCGTGACGTCAGTATGACGCGTTGTTTGTATGTGGCGTTGTAGATACCGCTACATCTTATTTCTAAAAAATAATAAAAATCTCTCATCTAAGAACTCATTTGAATTATAATAAGCTCTATCTGCTAGAAAATGTATAACTTTCTTCGTGAACGCTACATCACTTAACCGCTTCCAGTTTTTAGTTAAAAAAATAAAGTTAAAAGTTTCAAAACAAGCCCAGACCCAGGTATAAGAAATATTTCCGTGAAGCTAGCCTTTACGAGTATAATGTCTTTTTTCCCTCCCCTTTCAAAGAAAATCTTCTCCCACTTAAAGTCACATCTACTCCCAAAAAAACTAACTGGCTGTTTAACAGCAGAGGCGTCAACTGTGTTTCCATTTAATCCTTGTCAAGATGTAACTGAAACACTTAACTTCCAACTGATTCACTGAATCTCTTGGGATAAGTTCACTGTGTAGATAATGCGTCCAGTTAGCAACCGACAAGTTTCCTTGAAAGCCTGAGTTGCTCAGTGTTCGATAGTATAGGAATCGGTTCAAGTAATCAGCGGGTGATTGTTAGTGTTGGTGTTAGACGTCGGGCTTGTGATGCGCTTTGAGAGAAGTTAGGTATTTGTAATTTGTAGTTATTTATTTAATTACTAGCTTTTGCCCGCAGTTTCGCCCGCGTAGATGTCGGGAAAATATCCCCCGGAATGTACTACCGATATTTAAAAAAAGTACCCTATGTGTTAATCCTGGTTATAAACTATCTGTGTTTTAAACAGACAAACAAACAAAAATTCTATTAACAAAATTTTCGGCATCAGACTCGTTTCCACACATCATCTGCCTACCCTTTTTCCAACAATGTGGGGTCGGCTTCCAATCTAACCAGCGCCTACCCATCTGACCTCCACAACCCACTTATTGGGTAATACGACACACCTTGGTAAGACTGGTTGTCAAACTTTCTTGCTTCTGACGACCTGTGTAACAACTGTCAAAGATCTACGAATGACAGCCGGGACCAACGGCTTAACGTGCTTTTCTATACATATTTTCATCCTTATTATTTATTTTTCAGTCATTTTAACGGGGTTGAAATCCTCGGGCCGTGGGGTTCGCATGCTCATGACTTGTTCAATGAAATCTCCAAACGGCTGTTTCACACTTCTCGTGACCCAAGCGCTGACTTTTACCTTGGCCAGAGGATAAGTATTGCTATACAATGTGGCCATGCCGCCGGTCTCTTGGGTACATTACCAGTCGACAACGATGCGGAGGAATATTTTGACAACAAATTTTAGTTAGTTTAGGACATTATATTTTTATTTTAATAGTTTGTTAGTTTATTTAGTATTAGAAGTTTGTCAATTTAATAAGAGAAATTAGAGTACCTCATAACTTGCACCACAACTAGTTACCTCGTCCGCTAACAACAAGACAAGCCTTTGTGAAATCATGATGAATTGTTTCTCGATACCGGACTGAAAGGGATTTAATGTTAAGTAAGAGCCAGTCGTTTTGTAGTTAAATGAATTCGTTAGGTCAATACCTAGCCCCAAAACAAAAAGTAGCAATCTACTGGAAACATTTGTTTTGGGGCTTTTGAAAGTATTTTGTTGTATTGTATTTATCTAAGTGAGAATTTCAATGAGAAGTGATGCTTGGAAAATATTTGTTTAAAACATTTCAAATGTCAGAATTGGTTTGGTTTCATGTAAGATAACATTATAATGAAGACTCATGCCGTATATCCTACTAATATTACAAAATGTGAAAGTTTGTGAAGATGTTTTGGATGTTTGTTACTCAATCACGCGTAAACCGTTGAACAGATTTGGATGAAAATTGGCACATAGATAGACCATTTCCTGGATTAATACATACTTTTTAACCTGATATTCCCACGGGATCGCAACTCACGCGAGTGAAACCGCGGGCGCCGCTAGTATTAATATAAAACAAATGTTTTGTATTTTCTTTGAGATTTAAAATTACATTACAGTACCCGGCGATAAACATTGCACATCGACCTTTGGAAAGAGACAATCGGCTAATTTCGGCTTCGTAGAGCGTTATCTCTGTCGCACGAAATACAAACAGTCCAGTATCTATTAGGAGCTGTTAAAACAATAATATTATGATTTGCTTCTTTTGATAGTTATTTTTATTCTTTGTATAAAATGGTTTTGTGTAAAAAGGTCGGTGTGCAATATTTATCGCCGGGTACTGTATCTTATGTATATTTTTTTTGTCTTAATGCATGTGAGTATGAGGCAAAAGGAGGATGTAAAGATCGTGGCAGGTGGCTTTCTGTAGTTTCTGCCTAAGAACAGAAAATAATTCATTTCCAAACATCATTTCCATCACCACTATTTCAGCTTGGAATCACCCCCTTCTGGGTACCAGTAGCGAACGGTTAATTTTTGTAAGAGGTAAGCCAGAGGTACCCGGCGATAAATATTGCACATCGACCTTTTTCACAAAACCATTTTATACAAAGAATAAAAATAATTATCAAAAGAAGCAAATTATAATTGTTTTAACAGCTCCTAATAGATACCAGACTGTTTGTATTTCGTGCGACAGAGATAACGCTCTACGAAGCCGAAATTAGCCGATTGTCTCTTTCCAAAGGTCGATGTGCAATATTTATCGCCGGGTACTGTAGATATCTTTAATATGATTATATTATTTGTCTATAGAATACTGACTGTGCCATTTTTCAAAGGGAAGCCGGTAGGAACCGAGTTGTATGGAACCTTCGCCACTACTGGGTACAGACGCCAGCACATCAAACTACCCGAAACTGTCAAATTTTCCCAATCAACTTTGAACCTTATGCTTTAGCGATAAAGTTGAAAATCTAATAAAGAAATTTGACAGATTGTAGTAACTTGATGTGCTGGCGTCTGTACATGCTTCCACTTTTTTTCTGCCATACTTCTCAGTTCCGTGCGTCACTCATCCATACATCAATCTCAAAAACAAATTCTCCGTCTTCACGCTCGCCTACCTTTGTTTCAGATTCTCTCAAATTCGAGTCATATTTATACATTCATAGTCGAAGACATTTTATTTGTTCACAACCTTTACCCCATGGTACGGCTGAATGGGTTTGCTCGCGAGACTTGTCAAAAGATTGGCCTCAATCTTGAATCCAATCTTACGAGTCACAAGTCACGGGTGTCACTGATCACTGACCCAGAACGTGTTTTAGAAAATCCTCACATACTCCAATGAATAGGAATATTCTAAGGGGATGGGAGGATTTTATGGAGTTTTATGGTTTTAATGACAGTTTAGTGTGATTTGATCGGTTCCTTGAAAAAAAGTGTAGAAACTGCAAGTGTTTTTTATAGATCTTTCCAGTCTCATAGTGCCACGCCGTAGTGTATTTTTCTCGAAACCAATAACAATAGATGTCTTATTAGTATGGCATTGTTCTTGCTAATCAGCGGGTCGATTCTGTACAATGCTCACCGTGAAAACTTAGGTGAAGTAAGTGAGTTTGTTTTTGTTAGGAATTGACACTATTGACAACTCACTCCACGCTCACTTCACCTAAGTTTTCACGGTGAGATGGTTACAGAATCGCACTGCAGCACCCTAATTGCGTAACACATTATTCATTTTAATCTGAATGATTTTGAAGAATTTTGCTAATCCATTGCTTCATTTATTTGAAAAATGAATCTGCTCAACAACGCACATAACGCAATGAATGTTGTCGAACTGTCAAAATTAAAGCCATCGCTAATGATAGTATGTTATACAATGGCGGTTTTCGTAAAAATTTACGACACCAGTTGGCACCACTTTGAAAAGAGGTCTTCCATTTTGACAATGAATATAAAATATATTATGACGTTCATCATTCGATTCATTCATTCGTTCATCATTCAGTCAACTTCAACTCTTGATTAATGGCTTTTGTGGAATAAACACCACAATTTTGCCAATTTCACGTACTAAAATCCACCAAATGAAAAAATTAAATCTCTCTGACACGTGTGACAGCTCGCTACTGCGGCTGATGTCCAGTAAAAACCCATTATTCAGTCATGACTAAAGAAAATACAGGCTCTTTGACAGATGCCTGGACCTGACGTGTCAGTGCTGCCACCTAGTGAACGTCATTTCAGAAAACCCTCATTACCCCGCAAGGATTGTCTTTCATTAGTTGCACGTTTATAATTTTCAACTCCTTTATGTTTCTAGCGTTCTATAGAGTTATCCAGGATTTTGTAATATCTTGATTTAAAAGAGTATCCATGGAGTTTCTTGCCCGTTCTTCTCCATAGAGATCTACGTTTTGGAATGGACAACTAGCTTCAACTTTCTGACTAACTGACAAACTATTTAATTTATGACAATTTAAAAGTGCCTGTACAAGGTTTAATTGAAATAAATGCTTTGAGTTTGAGTTTTGAGTTTCAATCGCTTTTCTATTTCACCACCATTTCCACTTTACACGTTATTCATTGCAAGAAAAACTCACGTAAAATAGTCACGATGCAAAAGGAAAGAAAAAGGAGGTCAAACTGAAAAGTAAAAATAACTTCCAGTAATCAAATAGGAAGTGTTCACAGTGAATACGGGATGTGAAGTCTCCGCCTTAGTTCATGCATGAAGGGAGCAAAAATAGAGGAGCTAATGCAAAGATTCGAGTAAAGAGTCCTGTAGATTTGAAACAAGGGCTTTTTTTTCAGGATGGGAAATCATCAAATGACCCCTCCCGCTCTGGGTGGAGCGGAAGGGAGTGTCAGACTCTTATTGACATAAACCCACCCGTGTTCCTTCCTTAGCCCTTTATGTTCTGGGCCAGAGGTAACCCTTTCGGACAATTCCGCTGACCCGGCAGGCTTCGGCCCTAACGGGCCCCTTCAATTTGATGCTGACATCTCTTTGAGGCGCGCGTGGAACACGTACGCGCCGTCCGGCACGGGCCTGGTCCTGATCGGACGGTGAGCTACCCATTACTCTCCGCCCGTAGGCCCGCACCTACGGTGGCCGGGAGTCGTCACGCAGCTGCCGACGCCCGGAGCGGCTTGTACTGAGAAATAATAGTACCTCCCTCACCATTAAGTCGGTGTTATCGCGGAAATCGCATCTAGTAATTATTAATTTCTACTAACTGCTTCTTCTTGTAAATATCAATGTATTATGAAGTGCAACTACATTTAAAAATGTAGGGGTTTATTTATAAACGATAACTAAAGTTAAGTGACGTTTAAATGTCAAAAATGTATAGTTAAAGAGTCGCTAAAACTACATAACTTTAAGCAACTTAATGAATAAAGGGGAACATGACTAAAGGCTCCTACAAACAGGCGCGACACGCGATATAATCGCACGCGACACAAAGGCATCGCCCGTTGCGCGACTTGCGGTGCCTTTGTGTCGCGCGCGATTTTATCGCATGTCGCGCCTGTTTGAAGGAGCCTTAAATCTATAAGACTGTAGGCAGAACTCGTCAAGACTGTCAGTCTTTAGACAGGCTCTGTTAACAATGATACAGTCCTTTCATGTTTATTTTATCTAACTATGATTTTGCATCACTGTCAAAATCAGTCATCTTTATTCTCGTTTCGTTAAGGTTGCTATTTGATTGTTGCCATTGACAAGTCTGTCAAAATGACAGTGATCTTTATTTTTTGTTACAATAAGGTTGATATGGGTAGCTTGCTGTCAGAGAAAAAATAACTGTGAGGAGACTGCAATGCGGACACTGACAGCAAAACAGTCTCATTGTAAAACTTTTCAAAGATTTACCGATAAAACTGTTTTGACTCAGAACAAAATAGTAGTTCTTTAGCAAACAAAACTGTATGCCCCACTTTCCAAGTCTTCCAGTAAATCACGAGAAACCACATATCAAAATCTAGCATCCAATGATCCTCTCAGTCTGAAATAGGTCTCGAGACCTCAAATCCTACACTTACCTACTCTAATTATATCACCACATACCAGCCTAAGCAATTATCCATCAGCGTCCGTCCCTCAAGATCCATTAATATAAGGGCGCTCCACACATCTTGCAATTACAATAGCCTTCTTTGTCGTCTTGACGGGAATTAATTGACAAATCGCTGGGCCGTTAATTGATGGCAAAGTCAAAGTCAAAAGCAGATGTGTCTGACAGATGGATGGAAAGAATGGACTGTCAGATACATCGGGTGCTGTCTCTTGTGTTAGCTTGGACGAATAGTGCGTAGCTTGGATTTGTGTTGAAGAGTGGCTGAATGGTAAACATTTTGGAGCTTGACTTTTTATTAGAATCACATTTTTGCTGGCGTTTTTCACATATTATATACTTTATTTAGAGATCAAAAAAAAAAAAAAGACCAGCTCCCGAAAAAAAATTCGAAGTTCAAAATTTAGTCGCAATCTCATCTCAGTGAAAATCAATGTCAAAAACTTGTCAAAAATGTAGGGATATTAAAAGTATTTTTGACAGATTGAGACTGAGATCAGACTGAATATTCTTAAAATTACAAGAAATGCCCCTCAGGCGAGATACATATTTCGTTAATTTTAATCTTTTTTCAAAAATAAACGCTCATACCTTTATTTTGTCGCAATATTTTCATAAACTTTATACTACTATAAAAAGAAGTCTCTTTTGGAATATTTTATTTCGTTGATTATGAGCCAACTCGACTGACAAATGTACGAGTAGCAATCAATCGAACTGGAATTCAAACCACAGAAATACGAGTACTACACGAACCACCCCAAAACGTATTTACGCCAATTAGTTCCATTTATTCAATTTTCAATCGAAAAAATTACATCAAAACATACGCTGTTCATATTAAATTTACTTCAAAGAACTCCGTGAACATTTCCAAGCTGTCGAAGATACAACTTTGTCACATACTTCTGGAACATTCGTTACATTATTCAAGTTATACACTTTTTCCGATGCAGTGTAAATAGGAAATTGAATTTTGCCGAGTGTAAGCAAAGTTAGCCGACCGTGTGTAGACGCTCGTGCTCGTGCTTGCATACAAAGTCTAAAGACGTGTTTAGACAACCTCTTTTGGACCACAAAATTGTGAATAGATACAACTCTTATGGACCACAAAACTGTGGTACATCTCAAGTGTTGAAGTGTATGGTGGTAAACTGATAAATTGATAACTATGAAAGATGGCATGTGAATTTAACGGATTTTATAGCAAATGCATTTTGATTGTCTAGCTAGCTTCAATGCATGCGAAGTAAGTACAGAAATCTACTATAATGCCTGAATTGTTACTACTGAAGTACTGACACACCTGCTTTAAATAATCTCGATTAGCGTGTCACTTCTACTGTTCGTATTCTTGTAGCTTGTCTCGTATTGTAGTAGCTTTTAGTCAATACCAATTGACATCTTGCGTCAGTTGAAGGTGTTTTAGACGCAAACCACAAACAATTTAATAAATGTTTGTTACTTATAGACCACACTAACGTGGTAGCTTCGTGGGGTCCAACAGTAAGTCTTGTCTGAACGAGTCCTTACTCCTCGCATACTTTCTTTCTTGCTCGTTTTAACTCTAACTCAAGAATCTATTAAAGTTATACGAACGATTTAAACTACGCTAAGACTGCGTATAACGAAGGAAGTAGTTTCAATAGATTGGACGTATATTCGCAAGTTTTATAAGGTCGTTGTAACAAATTATGTTGGACGAATTTATGGCACTGAATTAAAAGTTCTAGTTAATATTTACGACGTGGTTACAGGTTAATGTGCGTTTTAAAGACCGGATTAATGAGGGAAGTGGCAAGGTTAAAATAGTCTCGTCATATTATATAAGTTGTTAAACAGCTATTAGGGCTAAGCAGGGATTTTATACTTCCTTATGTGTGGCGAAAAACATTAGGGAGGTAATGTGGTAAGAAGAGCCCAAGGGTAGTAAAATCTTTTAAGTGTAACCTTAAATTACTTTTAGAGACGTAATTTGACGACCATGTTTGCTATTGTTAAAGCTGACATTCGTGGGTCTTTGACAGTCAGGTACTACTAAGGGTAGTCATTAGCCCGAAAATCTGACAACCAGTCTTACCAAGGGGTATCGTATTACTGGGTTATGGAGGTCGGTCGCTCGAAGTTAAATACTCGTATTCAGCTGCATCCGGTTAGACTAGAAGCCGACCCTAACATAGTTGGGAAAAGACTAGGCAGATGATGATGTTTGCTGTTGTTAAATTTCATAAACATACTGGAATAAATGCAATGCGTTCCTTTTCGTCACTCTACGGAAGAATACGCTAAAACTTTCAGCGGTAGCTTACGTCACGAAAACGACAAGAGGTTTCTTTTACCCCGAATCTCCTGGGATGTGGGGAAGTATTATTTCCGTTTGAAGTTTGATCCTGTCCCCATGGAAAAACCATTGTGTTCAAAGATAATGCAGGGGCAACTTTCGATAAAAATAAAATAGCACGAAGATGAAACACGCAGTGTAAACAGTTATAAAGTTAAACCACTCCATTGTGTTCAACCACAAAACAAAAAGTGAGATTAGATAATAGGTACCAAAATGATTTTCAACGCCACGTAGTCGACCCCACTAAAATCACTAGTCAACCCGTATAACCCGACCGAAACGCGTAGTCATACAAAATAGAAAAGGTTGAAACAAAAAAGGCACAATTTCCACAAAATAGTATATCACCCACAATCATTTATCAGAATATAACTAGTGGGGCGGAATAGGATACATTGGCTTGGACATTTTCGTCGGTGTACGGTTTTTGCGAACTTTTTTTTTTGCTTTGTTTTTACACAAAGCTGCTTTTTGTGGCACTATGAGTGCGGCTTTGTACAAGTATTTTTGTTTTTTAAGTGTTGCAGATTGATTTTTTTGCACATTTTTTCTAAACATTTGGTATAATTGTATATAACGTAAGTGACAAGTATCCTTTAAGTTACAGAATCGACTTGATAAAAAATCTAAATTAAATTGTATTTTATAAGTACCAGAAATTTCAAAAGCGTTTGCATTTGAACCTGATAGTCACAACACTAGACCTCAAGAAAAAAAACTCTATGAAGATGATAAAATACTTATCTCAATGTACTAACATTTTAGCAAATTCACCACAATTTATTTACTATCGACCTCTATTTACCAAATCCACTTATTTACCAGAAAGTATACTGAAGAACACTTTGTTAGCCCGTATTGACCTCACCAACAAAAAACCCAGAAAAAACACGAATAAAAGTAACTTTCCTGTCTATCCAGCCAAAGTTCTTGTATTGTTAGAATATCAATGTGATACAGAAGAAAACTTTCCTCTTCATTACTGTATTCTAAACGTTTTCGCGAGTTAAGATATTTTGGAAGCAAAAGTTGAAAAGTGAATTCTTGATCCGTGGATGTCTGTTGGAATAAGCGGTGCCCGTGACCCGACGGTACAAAGATGGAATTAATTATTGTGGTGGAGCCATTTCTCGCATTTAAATGTAGCCCTGGTACCTAAAGCTAAACCAGGGCTTCTCCAGCGTGAGGAGGTACAAGGATTTGTAGAGAGAGAAGAATGGTGTCATGTTGGTAATAGCGAGTAAATGGTTGTCTGTTGGAGCGAAACCAAGTGGACGGTAAAGAGCTAAAAGCTACTTGGTGATTCGATTTATTTGAAAGGGTGTTGCAGATGCAACCTTTATTTTGCTCGATTTGTGTGTTGTACTTACATGTTATCACAAATGACTTTTCTAGAAAAATGCTTCTTAACTTATTTGTTGATCGATCAGGTTAAGTTACATTTGCCAGGGGCGGTCCTCGGACAAGTGACCATCTTCACATACCGAAACTCATCGGTGCCTTTTGGTCTCGGCTGTCATATTCGTGGACAGCTTTGGTAGTTAGATAGGTAGTCGCTCCACATAAAGTACTGGTATTCAGCTGCATCCGGTTAGACTGGAAGCCAAACCCCAAAAATATTTAGGAAAAGGCTTTACAGGTGAGGGTTTCCACATTTAAATCGTTATCAACAGAGCAAGTCTCTCTAATCCTTCCTTCTCCAACCAAATCGTTCCAAACACTGCAAGACTAAATGTAAAATTTTATTTACAAAACACCTTAAAAGCAAGTCAGTACAAGTTTGTAACCCTTTCGCGACGGTCCAATTTGCATCGCGTAAACGCACGTACACAACCCTAAAACTTATCTACATTTACTGAGTTTAAGACCCTCCCCGAGCCCTTGATTATTTCCAGGTAAACAGTTTTCTGGGTTAATTTAGCTAAGAATAGCTTTTTATTTACTTTTAAATAACTAAATGTCGAGGATCCCTAGGAAATTTCTATTAAATATAACGATATTAATGAATTGGTTTTACGTTGATTCGTGTAATCTAACACGAATCAACGTAAAACCAATTCATCTATTTATTGATTCTCTATGTTAGTTGGATATTGAGAAGAAAATATACAATCAGGAAAATTGGTGATGTTAGAAGAAAGTTTTGGTGTTTATTGAGTTTATTTGAAAAGACTCAGATAAATTGCTTGGAAACGGCCTAAGGCCATTGGTACTACCTTTGTACCACAGCACGGTTTCATTATGGTACGGTGCATAAACCGTGTTGTAGAAAACACGTATCCGTTAGCGAGCTTGCATAGTGATCCATACAACAATGACGACGATTCCTACACACGGCGAATAAACTGTGGTTTTTACGGCAAGAAAAACTTGAGATACTTATAACTTGCCAATATGATTCCAATGTTAATTTTACAGTCACGTGATTCGGTACTCTTGAAAACAATATTGTCAACTATTACCCCACGCCAGCCCGAACCCAATTCCACTTAGTCCTCCAAAATGGATACCCAATCTAAAAATCATTTGGCGCTAGCATCGAACTCAAGAGTACGAAACGTCACAATTCCAATGTCGATCTATCGGAATTAAATTGAAGAGTAAGCACCCAGGCCCGTGCCGGACGGCGCGTACGTGTTCCACGCGCGCCTCAAAGATATGTCAGCATCATCAGAAGGGGCCCGTCAGGGCCAAAGCCTGCCGGGTCAGCGGGATTGTCCGAAAGGGTTACCGCTGGCTCAGAACATAAAGGGCTAAGGAAGGAACACGGGTGGGGTTTAAGTCAGTGAGTCTGACAGTCTCTTCCGCTCCATCCAGAGCGGGAGGGGTCATTTGATGAATTCCCATCCTGAAAAAAAAGCCTATGTCCAGCAGTGGGCTTATATTTAATTATAATTTTTTTAATTAATTAATTAAATATAACCCATATGATGAAACTTCGCCCCGCAACCGATAAAAGATTATCGTCACATCAAAATCAATTTCCGTAAAAGACTTTTGGCCCAGCATAGTTTTTTTTGTCTTTCCACACACCGATTCAATATTTATAGAGGAAAAATAGTTCGATCTTGGCAAAAGTCGCTGAGCAAATGTTGTTTGCTTTGGTAAATGCAATTACCCTTTCTGGGACGGCGAACGAATGTCATTATATAACTATTTTATTAAGAAGCTCCTTTATCTGAACTAATATTATAAAGAGAAAATATTTGATTTTTTCTGTTTGAATGTTTGTTTGTTACACATTCACGCTAAAACGGATGAACGGATATGGACGAAATTATGCTCACGGGTAGACAATGACCAGATCATGGTCTGTTTAGCGCTTTTGCCAGTGTCTTTAGTTACCCATGCGCGCGCATCGCTAGCGCGGCGTGCGGTAAAAAAAACCCAGCACGCCATTTTCCACAAAAGTTAATAACAATACAAGTCTGTCTTTTTCCACACAAGTGTGTTGAAAAACGTCGTATGAAACGCGTGTGAATAGATCATTACATACTCTTCTTCCTTATCGCGCGAGCCGTAGCCTCGGGTATCAATGATCCACATAGCACACATGTATCATAATGTACTATTTTTTAGCTAAACGAATCCATAACATATATGATATATTTAAGCTAAACACAACCACGTTTTTATAAAAAATATGCAAATTATTACGTAATTTGCCTCTGGTTTTGATAAATGGGTCTTCAAAGGTGGCAAAAGGCTCGGTTTGCCCCTTGAGGGTTGAAAGCGAAACCGATATACATGTACCTTCGGGATTTCGAGGGCCGCTAACCGAAGTTACCAAAAATAAACTTAAACTTTGAAACCAGAAAGGATAAGGTCAACAAAACTTTGCACAGAGGTCAACCCTGGATCGGGAAGGATTCGCGAGGTAGTTAGATACTTTTGGTGAAAATCGTGGCGTATGTTTTTTGTTGGGTTGGGAAGAACATAAGGTGTTCAATCTGTCAGAGGTGCAATGATTTTCATAATTGAGTTAAAAAAATGTGGTATACTCTTTTTATTGAAAAGTTTTTTTTAATACATTTTAAGGTATTAGGTAAATAATAATGTGAAGTTTTTGAAATTATGTATTCAACACCTTAGTGTCGGATAACATGTGATTAACACTTTAAGGGTAGACTGAAGGCCCATAAACGTAATATCAAATATAAAATAAAATTATAAAAAAACTTCTATTGTGTCTCGTTCAGTGATAAATGATAAATGATTTTATTTTTGTAAGGTTTGCACAAACACACACGTCAATCATATATTATTTTTTACTAGAGGAGGTCGGCGTTTCCTATCTGACTATTCTGAGAAGAAAGGCCGAAACAAACTCAGAGGTCTAGTCTCTTTTAAAGTCCAGACATAATCTTGGTCAGGTTATATGAAGACCATGTAGATCGATGTCTGAGATGGTCTTTTGAGGAAAGAACCACACAGACTGAGAGGACCTGTCCAGTCAGTGAACGCATTTGTCAGAAATCGTGCAGCTCAACTCAAGACTTAAGGAGCTCAACGATTCGACGAACAATACCAAAGAAAGGACATTTGAGTATCCTTTAACCGATTAATCAAACTACAAAAATATATAATGAAAAAATCCTGACACAGTAATTTATTTATTGCATCTCAAATTCGATACTACCATAATTTATTTAACCTTGTTATGTTACCTAGAAGGTCGGAAGCAGAAACACAACCAATTCCCAAATCAACCCATTTATTTGTACAATTTAACGAAATTAGATCCCATTCCGTAACACACATTACTAAATCCGGCAAATTGGTCCAAACATTGAGCCAAACGGCCAACATTAAACATAATTTCAAAGATGTTCCTGAAAAGCGAATGCACGAAGTGAATTGAAGTGGGCATAGGGAAGCAGCAGAAACTGAATTAGCCTGGTAGGCACTGTAAACTCGGCGCCGGAATTCGGTCTGAACGTGACATACATAAAATTTGTAAAGTACGTGAAATATGTTGATTCCAAAGGCTTTGTCGGCGGAATTTATGAGCCTACAGTTTAGCTGTTATAGTGGCTTTATTTTTGCAGTAAATAAAACTTTTGCGTAGTGTAAGGTATTTTTGAGCTACGCTTTTTTTCAAATACGCTTTGACTCAATTTTGCGCTCTAAAAAAGAATATTGCAAACAGTTTTTGATTAAACTCTTTTTATAGAAAAAATGCTATCAATACATAATATATTCACAAAAAGCCATTGTTGTTCAAATCAGTAGCATACCCTTTTTATAATAATTCATGGTTCAGGACGTAATAACTGATAACTGCCGATACTTGATCCCCAAGAGTAATAACCACAACAAAAGGAGGGGTTCCCATACGTATTTCTAAATCACAAAGCCCACTCGAACTAAGCAACGAAAATAATAACGTTTCTTTTATCGTGTCCGAGGAAAAATCCTTTTAGGCAATTTGGTGAATATAACAAAATCTTCAACATAGTTGAGCCTTCGATCCTTCATCATCATCTGTCTAGCCTTTTTCCCAACTATGTTGTTGTCTGCTTCCAGTCTGACCGGATGCAGCTGATCCAGTAGTAGCAGGCCTATCTGACCTCCAAAACCCAGTTACTGGGTAATATGATACGCTTGGTAAAACCAGCTGTCGGACTTTCGGGCTTCTGACGACCCCGAACGACTGTCAAAGATCCGCGAATGACAGCCGGGACCAACGGCTCAACGTACTTACCGAGGCATGAAGGAATGAATGGATGAGGCTTGGTATGTAAAGATGGTCACCCAACCACGGATAACCGCGGCAAGCCTAGCTTAACCTGATCCATCGACCCGTGTGGTTGTTATTACTTAACCATGAGCCCCTCAGTTTAGTCTCAGTTTAGTCAAGCGCTATCATTGCGAATTACGCCGCCGCGACCAAATCGCCCTACAAAAAGAGTATTACAAATTCAAATAAGTAATCAGAAACTGCAAACTGTTCGAATAAAACCAAATCAATATCGTGATGCTGTCGAGGAACTTATATTCCAATTTCAAATTCCTGTACAGCGTCGACCCAAGGTAACGAATCCTTTGAAATTCGTTTTTTTTTTTTTATATTGGCAACACTGAACTCATCAAGACGAACGCAGCCTAAAGCGTTTAAAAACTCTTGTAATCCTAAGGAGGTCGCAATCAGATGAATTTGCGAGCGAAAACTTTTTAAAATAAAATTGATAGCGCCGCGCCGCAGGGCCAGTGTTATTTTTTAATTAAATTTTTCATCTTTCGCTTTTGAAGATACTGATATTTAACAATTATGGAATACTTTTTTGCGTACAAATTTTTTGCGCTAAAATGCTTTTGTTTGCTTTTTGTTGTCTCATCAAACATTACTGTAATTAGTAAATTACAATGGAAGTGGACGATGTTCATCACAACTTAAATTATGTTTTATTAGATTGTAAATCAAACACTACAGCGAAACTAGAACTCTGCTCTTCACGTGACCAGAGGGCGGGCCTATTTTTTGGCCAAAGAATCAGCATTGCTATCCAACGTGGCAATGCTGCCAGCCTTCTGGGCACTTTTCCTGTTGACAGCGATGTGGACGAATTTTTCGACGCCCTGTAACCCTTTTTGATACTTGTAAATATTTTTATTTCTATTATAGAGTTAGTGTATAAATAATATATCATTTACAACACTACATAATTATAGTGAAATATAGCATACTAGGAGCGCACAGCGGTTTTACTCGCATAAGTGCCGATCCCGTGGGAATATCGGGATAAAAACTATCCTGTGTCCTTTCCCGGGACTCAAACTATCTTTATACCAAATTCCATCTAAATCGGTTGAGCGGTTTAAGCGTCAAGAGGTAACTGACGGACAGACACACTTTCGCATTTATAATATACCAAAGACACATTCTTCCCCATTTCTCCACTCTCGAATGATAAAACAAAACCCTACATTAGGTCCCTAAATAGTGTACGTAGTGACCATAACGAGGTACACATGTAAGTAAAAAGAGTAAAGGCTCGTACACACAGGCGCGAAGCGACACGCGACACAAAGGTACCGCAAGTCGCGCAACGAGCGGTGCCTTTGTGTCGCGTGTCGCGTCGCGCCTGTGTATACGAGCCTTAACCCGATCACGACATTGGTCAGGGATACTAAGGAAAGGACACCCATAAGGGTGACTAAGGTAAAGGCACCCGTAATGGTGACTCATTTAGCTTAATTTTATTATCCTTTAGTACCTACAAAATGACTTTCAATAGCCTTCGGTAAAAGGATCTTGGAGAAAAATTAGGCGGTACCGATTATGGTTATTTTTCTTTGGCGATTGTTTTTGACATTTTGACCCGTGTTTTACAGAAGTGTAGATGGCTGGGCCTCTTACGGTCCTTAAGATGCTTGTTACATGTGTGAAGGTACTAACAATGGCCCTTGTACTTAAGGGTAGCACGGGTGACATTATTTTTAGTGGAGTTTTTTATGGAGTGAAAATGAAAGATGCAAATTGTTGTCGTGATATTTTGCTTCAGTTGTCAAGCTATGAAGGAATAAAGTGTAAAGTAAACTAATTACTCCATTTTGAACTTTGTTATGTAAGTAAGTATCAGTTTTGTAGTCTACCTAAATCCTAATCACTACAGCATAAGCTATAAAAAATTGATTAGGCTAATAATAATAATAAACATTTTATTCCGAAAAATATCCATATTGGCACAGTTGGCGCAGTGGTTAAGCGATTGACTGCTGCGCTGCGTGTCGCGGGTTCGATTCCCGCACGGAACAAATATTTGTATGACCTACAAGTAGTTGTTCCGGGTCTGGCTGTTTGTGTATGTGAGTTTAAATGTTTGTAAACGCACCCACAATACAGGAGAAATTCCTAGTGTGGGGCAACGTTTAAAAAAAAAAAAAAAACACACATTAAAAAAAACAACTCAAATCAAAATAAAACAACACACACAAAATAAAAGCAGTTAAAAACACACATCAAAACAGTTAAAGACAGTTACACACATTAGGACCGGGAGGAACTGTCCACTGCTCACAGTGCAGTATGCAAACGAATCCAGTGGCCCAGCAAGGGAGAGTCCCACCTGTCCGCGAACACGCTTATTATACTGTTGCTACTGGACCAAAAAATAAGCAAAAAAAAAACATTTATTTCAGAATCACTTCTATATTTTTTAGTAACAATGTAAACTTATAAACATTTATTAAAAAATATAGAAAAAGGTACAGACGCCAGTACATCAGGCTACTACAATCTGTCTTTCTTTAATAGATTTTCAACTTTATCGCTTAAGCATAAGGTTCTAAGTTGATTGGGAAAATTTGACAGTTACGGGTAGCTTGATGTGCTGAAGTCTGTACTTGCATAATTTTTCTTTAAAAATGTGAAACGCATCAATAACAAAAATAAACCATGACGTTTAAAAGCTGATAACAGTGCGATACAAGTACCCAAAAACTTACACAAAATCTTAACACAAAAGATACCTCATCTGCCTAGCCTTTTACCAACTATTTTGGGGTAACCAGTATTTTACATGGAGCGACCGCTAATCTGACCTCCACAACCCAGTTACTGGATAATACGATACCCCTTGGTAAGACTAGTTGTCAGACTTTCGGGCTACTGACGACCCATAATGACTGTCAAAGATCCACGAATGACAGCCGGGACCAACGGCTTAACGTGCTTTCCGAGGCACGGAGGCGTCTTGGTATGTGAAGATGGTCACTCATCCACGGACCAACCATTGCCCAGCGTAGCTTAACATGATCGATCGACCCGTACGGCTATTATTACTTAGCAAGCTCCTCAAACACAAAAAATACCTAGCTCCCTAAAACCCTCAAGACAAGAATTATCACATCACTGTCTTTCCAGTTGACATACTCCAATATGAACAATATCAATTCCCCAATTACAAAGGGCTAATCCAATTGATCATGCGTTTACACTAGCTTCCCTCAGATAGAGCCCGCATGCCGCCAATTAATTATCAACTAATATAAATGGGCTGCTAAATTAGTTACAAACACACTAGTGTAGCTTCTGTCGCGACAAACTGGTCGTTATTATTTAGGTGACTATGTCGAGTTTACATTGCGAGGAATGGGTTTTTTTTAACGAATTACTCGTGAATACTGTGAATATGCAAGCAGTGGTGGCCCAGTGGTAATGGACCCAACTTACGACTTGTAGGTCGTAAGTTTTAACCCAGACAGGCGCTTTACTTTGTGTAAATTATTTCATCACCTCTCAAAGCGGTGAAGGGAAACATTGTGAGGAAACCGGCATGTCCTAGAGCCAAAAATTCGAAGAGATGTACATTTACCAACCCGTACTGGGTCCATGCATTACAATGCCATTACGGCCCACTCCCTCTCTGTATCCCAGGAGTGGGAACATTAGATTGATTAGGCTGACTTCGCTATAAATTATGCTACTGTAAATATCAGTAATTTTCTCAGCTTTCCGAAAATTGACCGATAATCTGAATAACTTTATGGATAGATTGATGGAATACGCATTATTGTAAGTACCCTGTCAAAATATTATAGATAAGGTACAGACACCAGTACATCAAGCTGCTACAATCTTTAAAATTTTAACTAGATTAGATAATATATTAAATATTAATAGATTTTCAACTTTGTCGCTAATAGAATAGATTAGATATTAATACGATTTCAACTTTATCGCTAAAGCATTAGGTTCAAGGTTGATTGTTAAAATTTTACAGTTTCGGGTAGCTTGATGTGCTAGTCTGTACAATACAAGATTTCTACGAAAACAATAGATTTTTGCGTATTAAAAATCTAATTACTTAATAATTGTTACGAATCTGCGCATTGTTGGGATTTATAAACATGCATCAGCAAAAATTGAGACAACTAGACTACTATTATACCTTATACCATTTAAATACTTTAAAAATACAGGCAAAACTATTTTTTCTTGCAACACTGATTTAAGGGGACCTGCAAATTGTAAAAAACGTAAGAGAATTTCAATTTTGCGGGCTACCCTAGCGCTTCTCTCTTGATCATTAACTAAATCGAACCACAAGAACCAATTAATTTTTTTATTTAACCTTTTCTTAAAGAAAGAAACAAAGAAAATAAGTTTATTTGACCCAGTTTAAGTGAAAAAACGGTGCTTCAAATATTATTATCCCAGAGCCCACAATGAAACGGTTTCCCTTTTCCAACTTTTTAACCAAAAAATCAAAATGCAAAGAGTTCAAACGTGGAACCCTTGGGTGTTCAATAAAGAAGGGTGTTCAATAAAGGGAATAGTCGGTAATAATAATCGCTTTTAGTTTTTTGGCATTTTGTCTTTAGAATGTAAGGGGAGGTCAATCATAAACGGCTTGAAAATTGCAAGCTATTAGACGCTTTTATCACATTTTCCAGTATTTTAAATATTTGCTTGCATTTGTGGAAATTGTTGTAATTTCGTGAAATGAATTCCAAAAGCATAAGGCATAGTTTTTTTTTTAATAACAATAGTTGGCTGTAGCAGTATACTTCATGAATGAAAATCTGCTGATTCAATGTTTGCCTAAACTATAAAGAGAAAAGGTTTGATTTATTCTACATATGTTTGTTTTTTATGCTTTCACACTAAAACGGCTAAACGAATTTAGATCAAACTTGACACATGGGTAGACCATGGCCTGTATTAACAGCAAAAGGTTTCTTTTTGACAGGTCAACAATATTCATTGCTTTGTTTACGTTGTTGAACAGACACATATTTCGAACATATAAAGCAATGGATTGGTAATATCCTTCAAAATGATTCAGATTGAGATCGATAGCGACATTAGGGTGCCGATCGCAATGGGTTATGATTTTTATATATTTTTTTTTATATCTTCATTACTTAGGAGATTTCTTTTTTGGTTATCAGATGATGGTTTAATTGTAATGTTCAGGGGGCCTAAAAAAGCCACTTTGGCAAAATCATAAATGGATAACATTATGAATCATAATGGACAGTTAACTGTTAAGTTAATCGTATCAAATCCTATTGGTGAAGGATTTTTCAGTTATTTTTTTTGTGTCTGTGCTAAAATACCAATCGATCCAATCCAAATCCAATCCCAATATCTTTGATTATACCAACGCAGTGCAGGGAAAAAAAGAAAAACACGGACTGTCTTGGCCATATTATGATTCATAATGTTATCCTTTTATGATTCTGTCAAAGTGGCCTTTTTAGAACCCCTGTTATAATAAGTTACTTACTATTGTTTGATCTTGACATACATTCCACGCAACACACCGTAGCTAATACGTGTAACCTGCATTCGCGATTTATTTGCCATAAATGTAATAAATATGAGTTTATAGAAAAATAACTTTAAACCTTACACAATAAAGTTCAGTTTACGCTACAACTTCAAACATTTTTATAGCTTTATCAATAGTGCTAGTAACTCTGAAATCAACTTAATTACTTACCATTAAAATGAAGTTGTTGAAATAATATTAATTTGAAACATAAGTTTGAAGACACTTTAGGTATCTATATATCTTTACATACTGATTAAAGGCTCCTTCAAACAGGCGCGACACGACACGCGACACAAAGGCACCGCAAGTCGCGCAACGAGCAGTACCTTTGTGTCGCGCGCGATTATATCGCGTGTCGCGCCTGTTTGTAGGAGCCTTAAGGAGGTTACACCCTGCAAAGGTCCTATCAAGCAAATAATTACAGTAAATAAAGGCGTACGTCCACAGGTCGTTTTGATGAAGGTCCACACTTACCTGAAACAAACGAAGAGGCTGCTAAGTTATGTATGTTATGTGTTCAATATTAACTTGTACAATAGTAACAAAATCAGGGTGAATAACATCAGTTTTGATCTTGAATTCTTGTGGATTTGTTGTGTGTGTGTATTTGTGTCTGGTTTACATATGATACTAATATTTGTGTAATTTATTACGTAACTAGCAATCCATAGCAAAGAATAGAATGGTAAAAAATTTGGAAAATCCAAAAGTTCACGACTCACAATGCTCATTTGATCGTATAAAAACCATAGATAAAGATATTATATATCAGTTAGTTTTTTATTGATTATAATTAAACTATCTACTTTGAATTTAAAAGAGCCGTTTTCAATAGGGTTCCTCCTTTGAGTGAAACGAATCTATTAAAAAATAAATTGACTCAGTTAATTGTTTTTTTCGCATGCTACGATGTTTTCAGGTTTCACACTTGATTGACGAGATTTTTTTTACAAATATCTTGATGTTGTTTTCGTTACTACTGCATTGAATTAATTTTTAAAAATTTAAAAGAATGAGTTCAAATTCAAATTCAAATTCTTTATTTCAGACATGAGTCCATAGTGTTAATAGCAACAAAATAACTTAATAACTAGTGTTAGTAATAAGGAGAAATACTTAAAATTTTAATTGGTGTGGATCTTAACCCAGTGGCGCAGCAGAGGGGAGTCCCACCGATCTGAGAACACGCTCAGGAGACTATTGGTGGCGGTGCATAGCCGGCCGGCTATGGAGGCGGTCCTTTTTCTTACAATGGCGTAAAAATCGTTTAATGGCGTAAAAATTAATCTCCATTAAATTATATATACAATGATATATAAATAAAGTTGGGTCTGTATACTAGCAGGAGTGTAACAATAGAAACAGTTGCAGAAAGGAGGCAAAACATTTTTTTTTATCGTAAAGCACTCTCTAATGCTTCGTATTATGAGTCGTGTAATAGAATACTCTTTATTATGTACACCATATAAATTACAGACATAAATATAGAAATTTTACAAAAGGTGTCACAATGGGCTTTTTTATCGCTAAGAGCGATCTTTTATTTAAATACAACCCTTTGGAAGGATTAAAAAGGGGGAGGAGAAACATTGTAGGTAGTCTGTGGTGTACTACTTACATAGTAAAATAAATACATACAAGAGTATATCAGAGCAAAGCCGATCTTTAGGCCGGTATCCGGTTTTTAGGCTGATGAAATTTTCGTTTTCCTATTTTATATGTTAGTATTCGGAGCACGTTCCATTTCTCATAGAGGAAGCCGATCTTAACACTAATACTAACATAATTGGGAAAAACGAACATTTTATCATCATAGGGTAATTTAGGAACTCATATTATGGTTATTGTGGTTTGACTTCCACGCGAACAAAGTCGCGGGCAGAGGCTAGTTTTATATACTATGTGAGTTTATAATGTTTGTTTGATTTTTAATATGACGTACGTAAGCCCATTATTAAAGACCACATTTTGCACAAGCTGAGTATTAAAAACTATGCCATTAATTTTGGTATTCTTGACTCAACAATATCTAGGTACTGGGATATTACGAACTCCTTTTGAAAATCTAAGCTATATTTTAGTGACCTAAAAGCAACGCTCTACGATATCCAAACGTTTGCAGAACATTTTCTGCCAGTGAAGTAAGTATTCGGTTAATTGCAAGTCCACAGTGATAACAGTTAAAATAGCTTGTTAATCTTTAAGAGTTAGTTCTGGAGTTTACTAAATACCTACATCGTTTGCTGGGGTAATTCATTGGAAAATATATAGTGCTTTAGGAGTACATAACAGCTAACTGTTGCATTTACACATAGTATCACCCGAATACTGCAAGCTCACAACATAGGAGTAATTGCGTAACACACTCAGCAGTACAATAGGTTTCATTTTGACTGCACAACAACATTAATTGCGGTAGTTCATCTACCTAGCCTTTTCCCAACTATGTTGGGGTCGGCTTCCAGTCTAAGCAGATGCAGCTGAATACCAGTGTTTTACATGGAGCGACTGCCTATCTGACCTCCACGACCCAGTTACTGGGTAATGCGATACCCCTTGGTAAGACTGATTGTCAGACTTTCGGGCTTCTGACTACCCGTAACGACTGACAAAGATCCACGAATGACAGCCGGGACCGAGGCACGGAGGGGTTTCGGTATGTAAAGATGGTCACCCATCCACAGACCAACCGCGGCAAGCGTAGCTTAACCTGATCGATCGACCTGTGTGGCTGTTATTATTTAGCCACGGACCCCTCCATTATTTGGGTATTTACGCACTGAAAAATATATTTTTAAATAGATCACATCAAAGCGATTTCATTAAGACTTAGGTAATGACTTTATATACGTACAGACGCCAAGCACATCAAGCTACCCGAAACTGTCAAATTTTCCCAATCAACTTTGAACCTTATGCTATAGCGATAAAGTTGAAAATCTATTAAAGAAATTTGACAGATTGTAGTAGCTTGATGTGCTGGCTTCTGTATATTAAGAAGAAATGTTTTTAAAACAGAAAAGACGAAACCGTAACTTTTAATGAATAAACATAAAATTTACTGAAAAAACCACCAGATCAAAATACGACGTATGATGATAATGAATTGATATTCAAATATTGACTATATTTGAATATCAATTCATTATTATCACCATCATATCAGCTGGAAGTCGTCCACTGTTGGGCATAGGTCCCCCAAGCACATCCACTTCGACCGGTTCTGTGCTTCTCGTATCCAACGGATTCCTGTGGCCTTCACTAGATCATCGGATATTCATTCGTTTGCTCATAGATAATATATGAAGGACTCCTAATTTATTACAAGCGAAGGTAGTGAGCACCAATCGATCCCGTATCACTTGACAAGCAATATAATATTAATCTGTGTACAATACTTAAATTATTTCATCGTACCATGTTAGTAATTAATTAAAAGATTTTATCGACACCAGATTGGGCTCCTCCGCGAGAGCTTGTTACACAACTGTTGAAAATATCGGTGTCCGCAAAGTCAACAGTTCAGCATAATTGAATCGACATACGTAATGGTCGTGATAAAGGAAGGTGGGTGCCACCTGTAAGGGGGAACCACGTGCAGAAACTGTTCGAGCGAGACGCCAACACGCTCTCTCGGTCACACTAATGGCTGACGTACCTATACGTGTGCTTACAGGTAGCGTGGGAGCTATGCGTGCCGTGCCAGGAGTCTGGCGCAACATATGTTTCACATCCAAATAAATGCCACATACCGTCCCGTTATTTTGTTTCATAGGTACGTACGTACGTAAATAGGCTTTTGTTACAAGTTTCGATTTCGATACGCCATTGTGAGGCGGCGTTTGATAACGAATTCAATCACGGGGAAGTAGGTGACGCAATTTGTGTTCATACGCCTCAAAGAAACGATCGTAAAGGGATTTTGTTTCCCTCGATAGCACCAAAAAGGAATATCGCAATTATTATAAGACAGAGTTTTCTTTAATATCTATGGTTGATGTTTAATCTCTAAATATTTCTGTCACTGTGGCATTCTGACAAAAACATCAGGTTATCAAATAAACATGGGATAAATTTTACAGAAAAAATGCATACATTATTCGATAGTTCCACGGTATTACTCTTGGTAACTAATATAACGCAAATGACGCTAATTGCGTGTCTGATGTTTCCAATTACTGATATTGTTACCATATCGAAATACATAAAACAATTCTACGAAAATCTGAAATCAAATCTAACAAATCCTTATTGCCTCGCCTTAGCATTTCTGTATTTTTTAATAATAGGGATATTTGGTATTTACAGTCCAATGCAAACATTATTTAGACTTAGAATACCGAAACATATCAGACCAGTTGGAACACCAACAGAGAGTGTAAGACGTATTATAGCAGTAACAAACGCGAACAGAAACTACTTGCTCGCATGTTTCTCCCTTTTCTTTCTTCTAGTAATTTGGAGAGTACTTGAATTAATCATATTTTCAGCGAGGCTTCACGAATTTTCTGATTTGATGGGGCACTACAATTTGGTCGATATAGCCATTTCTCAACAAGTTGAAGATGACGATTCTGACCAACCCATGCTAGGACTACTTGAAGAATACAGTGATGAGGAAGACGAAGATCCTGCCCATTGGCCTTTAGTTGTTCATTTGAATTCAAAAGAGACGCTACTACTAAAACAATTTTTGGAAGAAACACCTCATGCGTATGCTACGATACAACACGAGTCATTGTTAATTATTCCTGAGCAGACTGAAGTAAGCGAAGATATCGACACTCAAAGTACCATAGACCCAGACCCAACACACCCAGAGATAAGGGGCTCGCAAAAAGCAGCAGACATAACTGATATTCAAGGAGAAAAAAAGGAAAAATCCTAGAATGATAGGTGTATGTCGAATGTTTCTGGGTTTCTTCCTCTTCGTGGAACTAGTGACTGTAATAGCACTTTTAAAACCTTTTCAGCAGCCGTGTTATTTAAGAGATTACTGGTGTAAGTTTAAACAAAAATTTCCTCAACCACCCAAAATCATTGCGTTGCTTGTAACTCTTTCGTTTATAAGCACTGTTGTTGAAATTTGTACGGAAGGTCACGCCTATCACCTCCTGCTGCAGGATGTGAATACAAATCTCGCTTTGGAATTTTATTCATCCAAAATTTCACTATGCTATACTTGTTTCATTATGCAGTCGTACCTTTTATTTTTGATTGAATGGTTAGTACATTTCTCGATAAGGATTGCTCGGCTGCTGGAGTTTGAACTGATGTGCAGACATGCCGTTTTAACTAAAGACGAGACCACACAGGTCACTTACACTGCAGTTGTTATGGCAAATGTATTAGCTCCGTCTGATAGATATGTCAATTTAAGTGATAGTAATTCAGTAGACGTTTATACTCAAACATATCATCCACATAATTCAATTAAATGAGATAAAGGGTCAATTTCATTAATCAATTGCCAACAAGCCTTTTCGACCGGATACTATGAACAAAGAACATTATAATTACCATGTAGTTTTGGCCGAAAGAGTCGTTTATCAGATTGACAGATAGACATGACCCACAAAAGAGTAAAACAATAAATTCACAAAACGAATGTTTGTCAAGTTGTCATGCACTTGTCATAAGACGTAGTATCGTTTCATGTTACTATAGAAAAACAGGAAAAAGTTAAATAAAAAGAAACAAGTAAAATGCCATAAGAACAGTACATTCCAAGCCATTTCTAGTAAGATCAAGATGGTGGCATCCAGCTGCATAGTACTAACATCCTTGTTGCTAATCCAAATGGCCGCGCTTTTGATTATGCTGAACCCTATCTATGATGCCATGAAGCTAACAAAGTTTATCAATAACATAACGGCGGGCTACAGACGAACGTATTTTTTCTTCATTGCATTTTACTTCACATCTGTTCTATACCTCGGCATGTATCTGCCTCTTCAAAGTATCCACACATTAATCTTCTCCGATGATCTACACGAACACGATAAGATGACTCTTCTGCACAGCATCGAGAAGAACTACATGACTGCTGGTTTTTCTTTGTTCTTGGTGGTGGTGATATACGGTGTAAGAGCTCTATTAGAATATACTGCTAGCTTGACTGTGTTTACGGAAAATCAAGGGCTCCCAGTGCAAGTTCAAGCGAAATCCAAAAAACATGCGGTCAATGAAAGCATTCTACCTAATCTGTTGCGCGTGAAGAGATCGATATCCTACGAAACTGTTTTATTTACAAACGAACTGAGAGAAAAACTCAAAATCATAATCAAGGGCGTGGATTACTCTCAAGAGAAGAACGTGCTTACAAGTATCTTGGAAGCGAACCATCCCACATTAACGTGATTGCATACTTTTCCCAATAAATTTTTGCCTGATTTTTTTTCGTGTTATTTTTTTCTAAACTATTGGTTACGAAACGGCAAGTATTTGGAAATTCTTTGGTATCGCACAGGGGTGAGGCAACGGCATATATTCCAAGACACGACTATAAAAATAAAATGCCAGTACAGAAGTAACGCAAAGAAAAATGTCGAATAAGAACGTTTGGAGTGTGAGAAAAAAGGGAGCGTGTATACATTAGGGGCCGAAATGTTTTCCGTTGAATTGAGTGTAACGTTTATAGGGATCCGCACAGAATCATAAAACGAAATACTTATTGATTCGCCGCGATACTGTGTATGCAGGTGAACCAAGGTGAGGTCACATTCACGTTTAATTAGGTACACCTTAATATTAAATATTATGAGTTTATGAAAATGTAGATCTACAGACACCTATTATAATGTTCAGATTTATTTGTTGATTTATTTGTTTTTTTTTTTTTTACATTACAAATTTGATGATTTTTAGTAACAGCCCAGTATTGGGATTTCTGCCCGAACTTTTGGGTAAACAAGGCGTGATGTTTTATGTCTATCCTTTTATTCCAACACCATGTAACATTTAATTTTTTTTAAGCCCTTGGTCATTATTAAGCATATATTCTTATGCCTCAAAGACTGTAGCAATTCCATTTCTGTTGTTATTAAGGTATAGAATTAAGAAAAACGTTCCAGTCCGGATCCAGTAATCTGTACGACGATTCTTAGTAAGCTAAGCCCAGTAACAGCATTATAATCCAAAGCGTCCACCAAGATCAATGTAATTATTATTAAACGTAAAACAAAAATATTTTTACACATCCAATTAATTCCAAATTGCATCGAGAATGCTATTCTTTTCTGTCACTCACCCGCACACACATCACACACGTGAGGGTGTGTTTGTGTGTGTACACAAATACACATTCCATAGCTCTAAAACCATAAATATTCCCAGCATTCATAATAATTTTAGTTCCAGTAAGACTGCAAGACCAAGCATTGATTACGAAGACTGCCATAGCAAGAATACATGCGTATTGTATGGCGTTGGCACCAATTCAAAATTGCCAGTGCGGCGCCAGTCTTGTCAGGTATCTGCCATCCCGGGCTAGAATTAATGCCATACGGTTTAAATTTAGCATTGTTCGACTAAATATAGAAATGCTTTGAGGATTCTTTTTCGTGCTTCAATAGATCATGGATGAGTGAATGGGGGTGTGTGAGTGTCCGTTTTGGATTTTAGGGGTGTGTGACTGTGTGTGTGTCTTAATAAGATGCTATGGGGTCTTTTATGGTAGTGTAATGTGCACGTTTGTATTGTAAGTATGTTTATTTCAATGATATCAAATTAAATATATAATTTTGAATTGGAAAATCCAATTGCGTGTCCAGAAATTCGTTATTTTCGTCCTACAGCTAGAGCCGTTAATTAGTCATCACCATTTTAGAAACCGATCAATTATATCTTAAAATGTACATCATTTTAAGATATAATTGATCGGTCGTCAAACGTACATAATGTACGTACACCGTTATCGCTGTACGTGTATTAGGTAATGATAAATAGACATTGATTGTGGCTCTGCTGCAGAGCATACCCTCTAGCAGAGACACAAGGAACATGTTACTCAGGAAAGATAAACGCTACTGTTTTTAATGAAAACCGTTGCACGAATAGTATTTATAGGTAGGTAAATCATAAGTCATTTAATAATTTGTTAACATAGGTACAGTCAGCAACAAAAGTAGATTAACACTTGAGTTTTTTTAAACTCAGTTATTGAGCAAAATATTTGTTCAAAATTGCATTTTACTGCGGTTGCAATTTTGAACAAATATTTTGCTCAATAACTGAGATTAAAAAAACTGAACATTTGTTGCTGACCGTACAATAAATAGTTTTTATAAGAAAAAATTACAAGCGCGCTATGTTAGGCGTACAAATATGATGATATTAATAAATTGATAATGGATATCATTTATACCAAAATTGCGTATTCTTTTGCGTACGTGTTGAAAAATATCATTATTATACAGTGGTTTTATTTATAATAAATAACTTTGAAATTGAAATTTTCATAGAAAGCGCCTGATTATTTCGTGACAGCAAAAGTTTTTCTAGACAATCTCCCTTTCAATTAAATTAAAAACATAATTTAGATAAGATAATCATAAGCTATATAATGTTTATTTGCCAAAAGAAAACATGCAGTGAAAGACAATGACAGGATTGAATGGGAGGAATTCGGGATTTCCTGGGAATTGGTGCACACCGAAGCTGTATGAAAAATGAATGAAATTAATGGTAAATAACAACACAAAATGCTTCCTTTGAGATGGTCTAATTTGGCTGTAACACTATTTTTTGAAAATGTTCTTTACTTACCTACTTTTTAGACCTTTGTATCTTGCTTATACGTATGAAGTTTCATTAAAATCGGTTCATTCATTTCGAAAAACAAGGGCTTGGAAATTTGTCTGAAATGCCTTACGGCGTAAACGCTCTTAATCTACTGACAAATTCATCTAAAAATCTGCTTTGTACAAAAAATCAATAAAAAACAAACAGTGGATATAACTTAGGGCTGATTCTTCAATAATCTGATATTTTTTTTTGTTAACTTCATTCGAGGAATAATTTTGAAATTTTGACAGTTATTTTATACAAAAACTGTCAATGACAATTTATTCCTCGAATAAAAGTTATCTGGCGATGGAAAAATCAGCCCCAAATGAAGTTCAAGCCTGCCCAACCATAAAACGCTAATACAACATTCATTCCAGTCGAGCACATTTATAATTACTGAAGCAGCGAACTTCCAGAGGATTGAGCAAAGAAACCCACACGTACTTATTGCGGTCACCGTGAGCTTCCCTGGGGAGACACGCAATGCGCTTGATAAATATTACAGCGCTGACTACGCTTTATATTGCAGGGATAGGTATATGTAGGTAATTCCGATGTGAAATGCAGTTTTTGGTTGAAAGAGACTGATTTGGCCTTTTAGAAATGGGTTTATAATTGACTAGGTTCTGCCCGCGACTTTGTCCGTGTGAAATTTCTTGTTCCCCTGACCCACCTCGTCGCATCGCATCGCCTGCCCGAGCTTGTTACTTCGTTTTCACTTAGTGTTTTTTCTGACTATTTTATTTTTGCTCGGTTCCCAAGGGTCCTAGCGTGATGTTATTAGCCTAGGCTTTCGTCACGATTTGGGCTACTAAACACAAAAAGATTTTTTTCAAATCTGACTGGCAGTTGAAACAAACAAACTCTTCAGCTTTATTATTTTGTACAGTTTATAGAAGACTAGCTGCGCCCCGCGGTTTCACCCGCATAAGTTTCGATCCTGTGGGTATATCGGGATAAAAAGTAGCCTATATGTTAATCCAGGGTGTCAGCTACCTCCACATCAAATTTTATCAAAATTGGTCCAGCCATTTGAGCGTGAAGAAGTAACAAACATATAAACACACATACATACACACTCATAAACTTTCGCCTTTATAAAACGAAGGGGAATGACGACTATAGACCAACCGCTGAGACGTTGCCTGAGGTAGCTGCGCGGTGCGGGAGGGGTGGTAGTTGTCAGAAGTTGACGAATCATTGAGCTCTCGCATCACGTCACCACACCCCTCCCGCACCGCGCTGCTACCTCAGGCAACGTCGTCATTCGCCGCAACATGTATTTTTAGCCCACACTCCTTTAGAGAAGTATGATATAATATATACTGTGATATATTATGATAGGGTACTTCGGGGTGTGCTGTGGTGGGTCTTGAAAGAGAAAGATTAGCCCAGAAAGTATGTAGAGTTAATTCGTGGTATGTACAGTCAATCTCGTACCTACGCCCGGTCGGCTGCTGGCAGTACCGACGAGTTCAGTGTGGCTGTAGGCTTGCACCAGGGATCGGCTTTAAGTTCTTACCTCTTCTTGTTGATTATAGACGCTCTTACGTCGGACATCCAGGAGAAGGCACCCTGGTGCATGCTGTTTACCGATGACATTGTCCTTGTTGGTGAAGATGGACCTGAGATCCAAAGCAGATTGGAGAAATGGCAACAGAAGCTGGAGAATGTTGGCTTGAAAATCAACAGAACCAAAACCGAATATATTTTCTGCGATTTCGGCGGTCTCTCCAGTTCTAGAGCCATAGCGCTTGATGGCACACTTCTTCCAGTCTGCTCCGACTTTCGGTATCTCGGTTCACTCTTGCAAAGCGATGGCGAAGTAGATCGGACGGTTAAGCACAGAATTAACACTGGATGGATAAAATGGTGGCAGGTCACGGGAACAATCTGCGACTCCCGCATTCCCCTTAACCCAACAGCAACCTTATTGGATAGAGAATAAAGGTCATTGTGCTTTTGATAGACTTGTTAATGTCAGCAACTCAACAACATTATCTATGTTTACACGGTGACATTTTTACAGCCAACCTTGTAAAGTACGCGCATAGAATTATGAAGTACCAGCTGACCCGACAGACGTTGTCCTGTTTTTGATTCAAAAGACACGTGGCGCCATCTATTATCATAATAATGTTATTGTTGTTTTCCTCGGGAACAGCTCTTTTTTTCGGGATGAAGGTACCCTATGTCCGTTTCTGTACACCTAACAATGTATATGCAAAATTTTAGGATGATCGGTCCAGTGGTTTAGGCGTGCAAAGGTAAAAAGCAAACAAACAAACTTACTTTCGCATTTATAATATTTAAAAAAAAAATTATATAAGTTAGGATTAAATTACGCGTCTTTCATTGAACAAATGTTTTTTTAATTAAGTAGGTACCTGCATTATGTGATAGAATTTATTTTTTATTAGAGGGTCTGGTTGCTACAATGATAACAACGCAAAGATCGATCGAAGGTTACCGAGGTTATCGAGACCTTTTCGTGCCTTGGAGTTAAGCCGTTAGTCCCTGCTATCATTTGTAGATCTTTGACAGTCGTTGTGGGTAGTCAGAAGCCCAAAAGTTCAGACTTTTAGGCATCTGACTATGCACGTCGTCTTACCAAGGGGTATCGTGGAACCCAGTAACTGGGTTGTGGAGGTCACATTGGCGGTCGCTCCATGTAAACTACTGGTATTCAGCTGCATCCATTTAGACTGGAAGCCGGCCTAAACATAGATGAGAAAAAGCTAGTCAGATTGATTGATATAATAGGCTGATCTCAAGAAAATAAAAAGTTATATTACTTATTTAATTTTAATAGCATATTTTTAAAATTGCTTATTGTTAATTTGTGTCCTAAATTTATTATAAGATTACATTTTATAACTTTTGCTGTGCCCTACAGGCTCCATAATTGTACAGTACCCGGCGATAAATATTGCACATCGACCTTTACCTTTTTTTGTATTTTATACAAAGAATTAAAATAATTATCAAAAGAAGCAAATCATAAATGTTTTAACAGCTCCTAATAGATACCGGACTGTTTGTATTTCGTGCGACAGAGATAACGCTCTACGAAGCCGAAATTAGCCGATTGTCTCTTTCCAAAGGTCGGTGCAATATTTATCGCCGGATACTGTACCTTAGCTTTAAGCCACTGTAACACCTCAACAACATTATGGAACGCAAATAAATATATGAATAATAATATGATATGTAATAGAATTTTCTGAAACAGCCGCATTACTGCGTCTGATACCTAAGTTGTTATAAAATGATCTTGTGGATATCAAATTCAATTATCATCGTTCTCTAGCTCTTCTCCCATTTTTTTTGGGGTCGCAGCAGCATGACATCTTCCAGACTTCTCTATTAGACGTCATTTTAGTAGTCACCATCATTCTAGCAATATCATCTTTCACACAGTCTACCCATCATCACCAGATTATGTCTGAACTTTAAAAGAGACTATGACCTCTGAGTTTGTTTCGGCCTTTCTTCTCAGTGTAGTCAGATAGGAAACGCCGACCTCGTCTAGTTTGAAAAATATATGATTGACGTGTAACAGTGTATGTGAAAACCAACTTACAAAAATAAAATCATTTATCATTTATAGGGTTCCGTAACTCAAAAGGAAAAACAGAACCCTTATAAGATCACTTCGTTGTCCATCTGTCTGTCTGTCTGTCAAAAACCTTTTTCGCAGGAACGCGTGGAGTTATCAAGTTGAAATTAATACCAAATACTTAGGGCTACAATGCTTTGAAGTAGTGAAAAAATCTAACTTCTAAGTCAACGCAAACAAAAGATACGGGCGTTTATGTTCCGTTTATGCCGCAGTGTTTTATACTCGCAAGGCAAACGAAACCTATAAGGTACTTCCCGTTGACTTAGAATCATGAAATTTGGCAAAAAACAATGTCATGTAGCACAAGTAAAAGAAAAAATCCGAAAACATTTGTACATATGTAGATAGGTAGATATGTACCTACCAGTGACGCGGATGAATTTTTCGATGCTATTTTTAGTTTGTGTATAATTTTAGTTATGTTAGGATTTAACACATAGCTACACGTAGTGCGGTGTGCAGCAAGTTTCACAACCATTAACCAATCAGCGTTCACCGCTGTGGCTTTTTATCTTATCGTTAACCCAATAAAGTTATTGCCGAGGGTTCCGTACAAGCGTACGGAACCCTCGATGCGTGAGTCCAACTCACACTTGACCAATTTTTTTGGTCTTCCCCTACCCTTACAGCTTTTCAGATGACATTTTCCTCATTCCTCCGCATTACATGCCCATACCATGACAACCGGTTTCCACACAACTTGTCAATCACCGGTGCCCTTATCAGACTTTCTTTTATATACTTATTTTTAGGGTTCCGTACCCAAAGGGTAAAAACGGGACCCTATTACTAAGACCCCACTGTCCGTCTGTATGTCTGTCACCAGGCTGTATCTCATGAACCGTGATAGCTAGACAGTTGAATTTCACAGATGATGTATTTCTGTTGCCGCTATAACAATAAATACTAAAAACAGAATAAAATTAATATTTGAGGAGTGTTCCCATACAACAAACGTGTTTTTTTTCGGCGTTTTTGCCTTGTGGTACTGAACACTTCGTGTGCGAGTCTGACTCGCACTTGGCCAGTTTTTATTATATCCATTCGCGTAAAACCACATATTCCTCTTAACTTTATCATCTTAGCTTCAGATTCAGTGATTCGTTGAAAAATCCTGTCCTACTTATCTTTACTAATAAAAAAGCTGAAGAGTTTGTTTGTTTGTACGCGCCAATCTCTGAAACTACCAGTTGGATTTGAAAATTATTTTTGTATACGATAGCCCAATTCTTGAGAAACAAAGGCTATTAAACATCACTCTATGGACCCTTAGAAGTCTAGCGAAAGAATCTGTAAGAACGCTCCGTGAAAACGAAGTAAAAGCACGGGCAGGCGATGCGATGCGACGGGGCGGGTCGGGGGTACAAGACATTTCACGAGGACGAAGTCACGGGCTGAACCTAGTAATATTATAAATGTGAAAGTTGATTAGACGTCTGATACTCAATCATGCAAAAACGGCTTAACGTATTTGCATGGCACACAGGTAGTTTATAAACTGTATTTATACATAGAATACTTTTTATCCCAGTGGTACTTTCCCGTGGGATAATTACCGACCTGCACGCAGTCAAAGCCGCGGTCAAAAGTTAGTAATGAAATAATAATAGTAGTATGTATTACTTAGCTACATAAATTAAATAAGGATTTTGTGGAAAAAAATACATAATTTATTCGTTAAGACAACTAACTGTATTTCTTCCTTAATGCACAAAAATAAATTTTACAACACCGTAATATTATAATTATTAGCTATGGTGTCATCGACAAGGCAAACCTCATTCAAAATTGAACTACCAACAAAACTTCGAGTGATAAAGACACAATCCAAATAAAATACATAAAATTTTCAACCTTACGTTACTGCCACAAAAGTCACTAATCTTTGCATTTATCCTGTGACCTATGATGTACGATACTAGACGGTTAAAAGTTTCATACAAATCGGATAAACTTTACTAGCAAAGTTTCTAAGATAACCACACTACACACGTTTCACTCAAAGGTTAAGGAGAGATGCCTGATTCACTGCTACTGTTTACTGATTACGTTAATTAGATATAAGTACAAGAAGAAAAAGTTGAAGAAAAAACAACCAGGCTGAAGTGAGAGTGGGCTGGACACGTCACACGAATGCACCCGGAGAGATGGGCAAAGATCGTCACTTACTGGACGCCTGAGTGAGGACATCGCCGGCGAGATAGACCACTGTGTAGGTCGTGTGACGATCTGATAAGGTTTGCATGGCCAATATGGCCAGAGATCGCACAAGACAGGGAGGTTTGTAAAGAAAAAGGGGAGGGATTCGCTCAACAGTGGGACACAATATAGATTAAAAAAAGATTTTCTTCCATTGACCACAAAGTACCAGGCAAGTGCAAAAATAATTAAGTGAATACGTGAATTAACTGCACATTGCTTCAAAAGAAAATATTATAAGAATTTGTAGGTATATATTATGCCAATTCAGATAAAAACATAGTCAGTATAGAAATCTTCTTAATACAATTCAGGCCTTTGCGTTCAACATTGGTAAGCCACAATGACTATATCATATCAAGTAGCACGATCCAGCATACGTTTAATTTCTTCTCACAAAACACATGAAAATCTTTCTTCGTAAAAAACCTACTCTTTCTCAATAACAATTCATTTGACAATAACTTCGAATAAACACAATTAACTCCTATAACAATAACTGTATCATAAAACAGCCGCCATCTTGTACAGTCAGCAAAACTAAACTTATACTATCCTCCTAAAACCTTGGGAGAGTCAACAAAAGAAGTTAAAAAACGATTATTCTGTATTTACGGCTCGTAATTACTGCTATCGAAGAGTATTTGGTTTTAGATTTATTTTATCAACATGTATCTCATCTTAGGGCAGCTAGTCACTAAATTCGAACAAACAGGAAGAAAGAATCGCCTTATAAATGGTATTACGGTGTAAACGATGAGAGATTAGCAGAGAAGGAACTGTTTGGTCGGTAATATGGTTTGTTTTATTGTATTGTTTAGTTTTGTTTTTATGGGTGGATTAGGGAGAGGCTTAAGATGTGGATGTTTTTGTATCAATGAGATCAACTGGTTTTAGTATTGACAAATCCGTCGCCATACAGTTTCATTTGTGGATAACTTTAACCTCAAGACACGTACGGCATCCATTAAAATTTTTCAATGCAAACATTATACATTCAAAAATGGAACCTTTGATACAAACAGTTATGAACCGATATGGATATGCAAAAACGAATTGCAAAAAAATTAGTTTAACCAAATCAATCTCACCAGAATTACAAAACACTACAAACCTAATATGTGAAACAATTTATCCAAAATTATCCTCAAAACACAATTCAAAGTTCGATTCAAACTCGCTAGACGATTCTCACTGATTCCCCGACATTTTATCTCGGTAAAACTTTGATATATTCCCTTGAAGAGAAGATCCTTTGATCTTGTTGTTCCTAAGACTTCTTTTAGGACACTCAGACTTGTATATTATATTTATATTGTCTTGAAGGCTATTTTTTTTTTCATGTGAATGGTTTACTTTATTATACTATGACTATTTCTTGGATTGTGTAATTCAATGAAAATAGCGCATACGTTACCTTCCATATCTTTTCTTATAAGTATTAACAAACTCAAAGCATTTATTGATCTTCTATACAAATAAAACAAAGCCGCGTTACCATTTATAACTCAAGAACGAAGATTTTTATGATCTTTGATTTTTGGACTAATCAAATCAAATCATTTATTACTTTGCAAACATGGGTAAATAATTGGTACGTACCTAGATGTTGTCATAGAAGTTAGATCTCCATTTTCTGCCGTCACATGGGCATGCAAATCATAATCAATTAATATAATTTTAAATAACAATTAGAGTATTATTACAATTCCATTTTTATCTCCGCCCGAATAACAGAATAACTATTAAAACATGGGAAAAATGACATAAAAAGTAATAATGAGTAATAATTCATTTACTCTAACATTTTGTATGGAAAATTTGAATAATATTAATTATTAATGAAATATTGATTCTGAGGCGGCATGAAGTTCGCCGGGTCAGTTAGTTTCAAATAAACCAATTTCAGGCACTTTTGATTTGTCAAGGGGTCTGTCAGTTAGAATCAGAAGGATGAAGCTAGTTCTTGTTTAACTTGAATCCAAAAAGTCTATCTGAAAAGGTTTATTTTGCGTTGACCATTAACCATCTTATTGAAAACGAATTCTAACTTTAGACCTAGCCCTAACCTTTGAGCCAGTTACTGTATTTTGAAGTTTATTATTTAAACGTAAAGTTCCTAATTCAAAATTGACAACTTAGACTCGGGTTTAACGTCAGTTTTCACCCGACTGTGCCAGAAGGAGGGTTATTGTAATAAGAACTTTAACTTTTTCGGTTTAAACCTGGGTCTAAAATAAACCTTGTTTTGTAATAAAGCCGTTAAAGTTATAGAACACCCAAAAAATAGACCCAAACTTTCATTGAATGTAAAGTCAATGAAATTAAGAAATTAATCGTTAAACAAAGTAACTACCAACCTAAATTGCTCGTATATTCAAAACGTCATTCTTTGATAGGTATTTGTATGAAATGGTTATAACGGCAAATAACGGTAATAAAGACGGTAATGTGTCAATTAACTTAACAATCAATATTTCCCTGACTATATTAGAAAATAGGTGAGGTTAATAATATACATACTTGTTATTCATGCGAAATTGGCTCTAACACGTATTGAGCCGTTTTTAATATCTAACTTTTACAGTAATGAAATATTGATCGCTTGAAAATGTTAGCGTTTCGGATACGATAAACGAGATGAATATTTTATTGTTACCGAACAATATTATACGGTAGTTTTTCTTTGATTTTGTTTATTCCCTGCTGACGGTCAAAAGAAAAGTATAACTGCGAATTCGGATATCCGTAAAGGTTCTTTGAAACGTTTCCAGATTTAGAAAAGGGTAGGTTTGTTTTTCCTAATATCTTTTTATCTGCTTTATATTCAATGGATTATATATTTATGTATTTTATTTTTATGCAACTAAGGGTCTTTTCTTTGGAAATCAGTTTCCACCAAGAACACACGCAAGTTTAAAGGAATTATCAATGCACAGCTCCAAAATTCATAATATCCTAGTGAATTATATTTGTTGTAAGTTTTATCTTTCCACATAGAACCGTTGTTATTATGTTTCGTAAACCCAATACTTTACCACCACAAACTTGAAACAAAACATTTTAATCCTCGTCACGCTCTCCTTTTCTCACTTCACAAACATTATAGGTACTGCAAGATTAAGACGGAGTATCAAGCAGACTGATTAAACTTCCCCGTGTGTAATAACTGAGATAAGCTTAAAGTAGGAAATTTACAGTCCGTAAAAGAGATGGGTGCATCGGCAACTAGCGACATCTGTGTTTAATTAAAAACAATGAAGCTCGAAAATTTTGATCGTCCGCGTAAGTTTGGACAGTTAGCTATGAGACTGGGGGTCTGTTCCCAAGGCAAGAAATCCATTGTTTCCTACTCCGTATCACTTAAGAATGTTAGATTAGTTCGGTTTCCGAAATAAGACTGAATGACATCAGGATTTGACAGTTGTCACTAGTTCACTATGTATGATGTGTTTTTGGCCGTTCGACAAATGTTATTTAAGTTGGCGGACTTAAAGAGTAGACTCCCTGTTTTGATTTATGTACGGTCAGGAAAATTTATTATAAGTTTATCAAACTGACACACTACCTACGCTAATTTGCAGCATTATAGCCATTTCAAACAACTGTCAAATAATAACAGTTGTGAATTTAAAACACGAACAATTTCAGTTGGTGGATTTTTCTAACTTTTACTTTTTAAAAAAAAAAGGTTTAATATTTGCTTCCTCACACTCTTTAATACCATAAGTAAAGTGCGACCTAGACAAACCTTCTGTAACAGGTTTTCCTAGTAACTGTTTACCTTCATCTTGCTCTTCCTCATCATCAAATCTTATTAGCAGAAAAGGAAAACAAATATTTGAATAAGGCGAGGTCAGGCTAATCCCACGACGAGCCTTTAAAAGGTAAAGTTTATTATAAACAGTGAAATACGACGTTAATTTATAATTAAAACTTCCCTGGAGATTTGTTGCTATGCAGTTTTATACCGAACCATAAGTATGACTATTTTATTCTCTTCTAGCGACCCGGTTCTGCCTCCCACGATGTTAACTAACGACTTGACAAAACATCGACATTTCAATAATTATCATCATCATCTGCCTAGCCAACTATGTTGGGGTCGGCTTCCAGTCTAACCGACTGAAGCTGAATATCACTATTTTATATGAAGCGACTGCCTATGTGACCTCAACAACCCAGTTACTGGGTAATACGATACCCCTTGGTAAGACTGGTTGTCAGACTTTCAGGCTTCTGACTACCCGTAAAGACTGTCAAAGATCCACGAATGACAGCCGGGACCAACGGCTTAACGTGCTTTCCGAGGCACGGAGGGGTCTTGGTACGTAGAGATGGTCACCCATCCACAGACGGAGCGTAACCTGATCGATCACCCTGTGCGGCTGTTATTTCTTAGTCCCTCCCCCGAGATTTCATTATTGCATGTATGTTTACTATTAGTGTTATTAAACACATAAATCTTCCGGAATAAATTCTCTCATAGATGCTGAAAACCGCATCAAAATCTGTTGCGTAGTTTAGGAGAACAACGTGGTCACAGAGATAGACACAAAAATGGTTTAGTAATGTTCCCACTGCTGGGACAGCCACGCGGGTCCAGTTGGCGGATGTCGAATCTAGGACATGCCGGTTTCCTCACAATCTTTTCCTTCACCGTTTTGAGAGCAAGATTAAATCCTAACTAATTACTATTATAAATCCGAAAGTATGTTTGTTACCTTCTCACGCCTAAACCACTGAACCGATCATCCTGAAATTTTGCATATACGTTGTCAGGTGTACAGAAACTTCCAGGGTACCTTTCTTCCCGAAAAAAAGTGCTGTTCTCGAGGAAATCAACAATGACGTTAGTATGATAATAGATGGCGTCACGTGTCTTTCGATACAAAAACAGGACAACGTCTGTCGGGTCAATTCATTTCTATTCAATTATTTATTGCAACCACCGTGTGTTTTACAAGATCTTATAATAAAAATATAGCTCACATGGACCCTGTCGGGCACAACAATTTTATACAATATTGGTAGTAGCATTTAAAGATAATTAAGAATAATTAGAAATTAATGAGTTTATTTTAATAAGCAAAATCATAGAAAAAATGTAAAGTGCGAATCTAACGCACTCTTTTTCCCACAGGTGTGAAAACAACCCGTGTGAGAATGGAGCCACATGTTCACAGAAGGGTCCACAGTACACATGTACTTGTGCCCCGGGATGGTCCGGGAAACTGTGTGACGTCGAGATGGTGTCCTGATAAACTAAAAAGAGAAAGAAAATAGTCAAAATAAAATAATAGTCAAATGCGGTCATCATGTCATTAAAATAATAGTCAAAATACAGTCATGTCATGGTCAGCTAGTAATTTACATGAAGTAAAGTGCCTGATTGGGTTTGAACCCAAACCATGGCCTGCAGCTTGCAAGTCGCGGCCGTCACCACTTTGCCACCGCTGCTCTAATAATACATATGGGTACGGATATTCGATTCTACAGTGTTAAATCTGTGATTACCATTAATGTTTTTGGATAAAATCTAACGCTATTTGTTTGTGGATATTTACTAATGTCAACAATTAAATAAAATACCCACGATGTTGTGATGTGCTTTTATTAAAATTGCCCCGTTTGCAATATTTGACCCATTTACGAATGAACTGGACAAACTGTACAGTAAAATGAATATTTATTATCCACTTGTAAAACATTGTGTAGAGAAAATTACTAGACAGTGGTGACGTCATTAAAATGTTCAAATGTTTGAATGAATACAACTAAGAAAACCAACACAAACACTATGAATCTGCGAGTTTGCATAAAATTGTTCATTCCAACCTACGCGAGAAATATTCAAGCGCAAAAATAAATAAAATTCATCACGCTTAATAACGGTTAAACGACTTGCAAACGACGCATACGTTGCCTACCAAAAATATTAAACCTTCTCTGCCGCAAGCCTATTTATAAAAACCAGGTACCCATATTATCCATATTGGGGTTACCTCCGCTCCAATGTTACCTAAATCCCCCAAAAAAAAAACAATTGAACACGCGATAAAAATCTTGAACACTGATAAAAAACGTACGTACAATTTTCTCCAGTTCAAAGTTTAAGTGTTTTAACCCGTGGAGTAATAGTGCTGGAAAATCTTGGCGAAACAGCTTAATATAAGCCTGCTGAAGATAGAAAGAGACAGATATAGTGGTCCTGCTAATGGCTTGGGGCAGGCGAGCCAAAGGCACACTCGTAAATAAATGAGCGAATGTGTTTTCTTTTTTTTCTATTTTTTCTTTGCGTGGGAGCCCATTGCTGTGAAGTTAGGGTCGGATGGAATTGTTTTACGACTAGTTGTAACGCTGAAAGTAGGTTAGTTCTGTGTGTTTAGCCTGTGATGAGCCTGTTTTAAATATGGGGCGGAAATATCTGAGAAGGGTTTGGCTTATGATAACGGGAAATGTTGCTACTGCTATTTTTAAGAAAGAAATCCTTTTTTTCTATGGTGTTACCACGATGAAGCTTGGCGAGTTTTTTGATATTTTAACCTTAAATGTAATCTTTGCTTATATTGAATAAGACACAGTGTCTACGACCTATTTTGAACACATCTACAAATTCGTATAAATATTTAATCTATGCTTACAACGGAATACACGTGTTGCTAATTTCGATAAATATATTTTCACAGGTGGACTGTAACCTAAAAATCATTCTATAAAACCGTCGCAAGTAAACTTTGCGCTTAAAAGTGTTCACGAAAACTGTGCAAGACAAAATTTATCCACTCCCCCCCCCCCCATCAGTTTATTGTAGCCATTTTCTGGCGCCCATTGTTGTGTGGGAGGGGCTGTAGTTCGTGACCGTACGCCGACAGGGAGTGTGGTGCAGGTTATAAGAGACGGAATTCTTTTACATCATATTTCGGATGAAAATAATTTAGAGGATCGGAGCGGTCTGTATATTATATTTGTTCCTGTTTGTTTTATACTGTTGCTGTTTTATACATTTAAAAATTTGTGTAAAGCATGTTATTTTTTTTATTTAGTCTTAGCTTTCCGCTTTCAGTTCAATTAATTAGTCGGTAGTACTACTGATCCGTTAATACTAAGAATGATTTTATAACACACACAAATATCAGCTTACTTCTTCTAGATGAAATAATTTACACAAAGGAAAGCACCTGCCTGGGTTTGAACCCACGACCTTCAACTCTTACGTCGGGGCCATTACCATTGGGCTGTCTTAAAATAACACGACAACATCATATAATTATCATCATAATTTGCTTAGCCTTTTCCCAACTATTTTGGGATCATTTCCCAGTCTATTCGGATGCACCCGGATCACTTAGCACGAACACCGTAGTTCTGGCTGAAGTTACGGGCGTTTGATGCTCCGTATCACCTACAGACACAAGATTCGGGGCCCAAACTAAGAATGATTGACAACACGATTTGACAGTTGTCATCACTCCCGACCGAAAAAGTTAATAAATCGGGAGTATGGTTAATAAACCACTACTACATACTATGAAATATCATAGTAACGAACTATTTTCGGACGGTGCAATCTTCGCTGATGAACATATAGACTATGCATCCTGAATCGTATGTTAGATATAGTAAAGGTTTGAATTAACGGACTTCTAACTACCTAGATAGAAGTCAGTGAATTCCAAAGTTTGACAATGCTATGTAAATCATGCATTTAGACGCTTTTCCGCACTATTTTATCTACTTGCACCACATCCTAGTTACAGAAAACGTTCGCCAGCATCGTCCAAGCCCCGATGTATCAGATATAACCTTAAATTATTAATGTTTATTCGCGTATTTACTTCTGTGCGCTGAAAGTCGCCGCTCAGCGCTAATGCAACGTTGTCTATACATTTTGTACATTTGTACATTATGTTGTGTTTAGATGTTTGATTTTGGAATTGGATGTTGTAGAATGTTGTAGTTTTTTTATAATATAACTAGAGGCCTTGCTTCGCAAGTTTTTCCGTCTTGACAAAACATAAAAATTTCTTAATTTTATGTAAGTTTATTAATATTGATGAATTATACACATAAACCTTCCGGGATGAATTCTCTAGAAGAGGGTGAGAAACGTATCCGTTCCGTAGTTTAGAAGAACAACACGGTCACGAAAAGCGACTTTAACACATAACTTACAGTGCGTGCCACGTGAGAAGAGACTTGACCCCGCCTCCCCCGCCTCTTTCCGCCGCCCCTATGACGTCCGGTCCCGTCCCGCACTCAGACCTCATACCGCTAAAGATACCTAAAATCGTGTACTGCGCATGTGAAACCACGTGGTGTGTCAAGTCTCTTCTTACGTGGCACGCACTGTAACAACACGCCTTCATATATTCCCCAAGTGTTAGGCACACCTAGCGATTTTAATTTATAAATAATATATCAGAATAAAAGTGAGTGGATGGGCCCGTGGCTAAATAATAACAGCCATACAGCTCGATCGATCAGGTTAAGCTACGCTTGCCGCGGTTGGTCTGTGGATGGGTGACCGTCTCTACATACCGAGACCCCTCAGTGCCTCGGAAAGCACGTTAAGCCGTTGGTCCCGACTGTCATTCGTGGATCTTTGACACTGGTTTCGGGTAGTCAGAAGCCCGAAAGTCTGACAACCAAGGGGTATCGTATTACCCAGTAACTGGGTTGTGGAGGTCAGATAGGCAGTCGCTCCATGTAAAATACTGATATTCAGCTGCAGTCGGTTAGACTGGAAGCCGACCCCAACATAGTTGGCTAGGCAGATGATGATGATAATTATTGAAATGTCGATGTTTTGTCAAGTCGTTAACATCGTGGGAAGCAGAACCGGGTCGCTAGAAGAGAATAAAATAGTCATACTTATTATAACTGATATTCAGCTGCATCCGGTTAGGTTATTACGTTATTATTTAACAAAAATCCAACATTTCATTGCCAACAAATCAACTGGGGGCCTAAAAGGCCACTTTGACAGAATCATAAAAGAATATCATTATGAATCATAATCGACAGTCAACTGTTAAGTTAATCGTATCAAATCCCATTGGTGAAGAATTTTTCAGTAATTTTTTTGTCTGTGCTAAAATACCAATCAATCCAATCTCTTTGATTATACCTACGTAGTGCAGCGAAAAAAAGAAAAACAGGGACTGTCTTCGCCATATTATGATTCATAATGTTATTATCCTTTTATGATTCCGCCAAATTGCCTTTTTAGGCCTCCTGGACTATTTATAGTAACATATACCAAGCAAACCAGCAAACGACTCCAACGACTTTCACAAGATCACCCATGAAAAGATGACCGTCTTACCCTCCAAGAGGACTCTGTAGGTAGAGCCTGATAGTAATTATGCTTACGCATCACCCTGTACCGTAATCTTTCGAGTGGGCGTACTGTTTATGCTAATATTAAAGGGTCGAAACAGAATATTCGCGAGGGCTACAACCCATTTATTTTTATGATATGACCTTAAGCCTTAAAGTTTATTTTCGGTATTACCAGCCTCTGCACTTCGCGGCTACGTTTTTTAAACACCTATTTTGTATATTGTCAACGCTTCAAAAATGATACGACGATCAAAAATTCTGTGGTGACTGAGAATTTTGGTGGCGGTTTTTATGGATTTAAGTTTTGGCTGCCGCTGGTTTTGTAAACTTGACATTAAGATTAGGTTCAGGGATTTATTTTGCGATATCTTCTGTGGAATATTGAACAGTATTGTATTGCTAGATGAATTCAATCGACATCTAGCGGTAGGTACCTAAGAGATTTAAGATTAATAAATCTTTAACGGTCACAATATAAAAGATAATAGTTAAACAATGGCCGCTGAACTGAATTCAGTTTGCATGACGGCTGAGAGGTGTTATCTAGGTATCATTTACTTACATAAGCATGGCCACTTGTGCCCCAGAAGGTGGTAGCCGCAAGGCTGATCCGGGGCTACCGCAAGATCTCGGGCGAGGCGGCAAGCCTCCTTGCCGGACTGCCGCCATGGGATCTGGAGGCGATAGTCCTCGCGCACCTGTATGAGTGGCGCGCGGAGGCACTACGTCGGGGGGAAACTCCGCTTCCGCAGCAAATTGCGGCGGAGCGGACGGACCTCCGGCGCGATCTCATGGCGGCATGGAAAGAGCAACTGTCGCAACCCAGCGCAGGGCACGCCACGATAGCGGCGGTAAGACCCCTCTTTGAGGAGTGGCTAGAGAGGCGTCACGGCGCCCTCACCTACCGCCTGACGCAGGTCCTCACCGGACACGGAAGTTTCGGGAGGTTCCTGCACATAATCAGGCGGGAGGAAACGCCCGGGTGTCACCATTGCCAGGATCGCCCAGAGGACACGGTGGAGCATACGGTGGAGGTCTGCCCCGCTTGGGCAGAGCACCGCCGTGTCCTCGTTGAGGCGATCGGCAGCGGCGGCGCCCTCTCGCGTCCGGGCCTGGTTCGAGCCATGGTCCGGGGCGAAAGGGAGTGGGAGGCAGTCGCCTCCTTCTGCGAAGCAGTCATGCTAGCGAAGGAGGCGGCGGGATGGCTGAGGGAGAGAGCCTCCCGTCCCAGCCGCCGCGGGAGACGCTCCGGGCGTCGGGAACCGCGCGACGACTCCCGGCCACCGTAGGCGCGGGTCTGCGGGCGGAGAGTAATGGGTAGCTCACCGTCCGATCAGGACCAGGCCCGTGCCGGACGGCGCGTACGTGTTCCACGCGCGCCTCAAAGAGATGTCAGCATCAACCGAAGGGGCCCGTTAGGGCCAAAGCCTGCCGGGTCAGCGGGATTGTCCGAAAGGGTTACCGCTGGCCCGGAACATAAAGGGCGAAGGAAGGAACACGGGTGGGTTTTAGTCAGTAAGAGTCTGACACTCCCTTCCGCTCCACCCAGAGCGGGAGGAGTCATTTGATGATTTCCCATCCTGAAAACAAAAAAAAAAAAAAAGCATGGCCACTTGCATAGTTTCCAAGACTCTTTGAAACCTAAATATGAACGTAACACTATAATTATGTTTGTATTTAGGTTTTAAAGTGTCTTGCACTTCTGTGTTCCTAACAAAAATATAGATGTATTTGCAAATCCGAAATAAATTAATATAAAATATTACATATTTTTAAGCAATGTCTGAAAACGCACTGACGCCAGCACATCAAGCTAACCGAAACTGTAAAATTTTCCTAATCAACTTTGAACCTTATGGTTAAGCGATAAAATTGAAAATCTATTAAAGAAATTTGACAGATTGTAGTAGCTTGATGTGCTGGCGTCTGTACAAAGGCTAAATCGCGTTCTGCAGCTTCATTATATCTTCACAATATTTTCAAAAATATTTTTAGGACTTATCAAAATGTTACCTTGATAAGCAAAGCGCGCTGTGATCCAATAGAGACAAGCATTAAAACTAACAAATAAAACAAAACAAGATCACGCATTTAAACTGTTCACTGAAGCCTACACAGTCAGCCCCCGAAAAGCCCCTCCACATATCATCCTACTTTGTTTGTAAAACATTTGTATAAATACGCGCTGTTTATCATATTTAGTAGCGGTACAGTCATAACCTATACCGTTAACATAGTTACTGCTCTGTATATGGGGCGGAGTATAACTGGCGAACGACGAATGAGGTCACAATGCCATGCCAATATTAGGCATAGGAATCTTAATACGCTTGATTGCTGTGTGGACAAAGAAGGTATAGTTTTATTTGTATTGTTTTGTAGTATTCGCTGATTCTTGTGTTATTTTTTTGTGGATTTATTTATTGATTACTAGCGGACTGCTGATACGATTCGTACGATTTTTACGACGACGAAAATATCGATATTTCTTTATTATACAGGGTGGTCAAAAAGTCGTGGATCAAACGAAATACGGAGATAAAGGAGGTCAGGAAAGAGGGAGGTAAAGAGCCATAGAGCGTTCAATGCTTGGTATACATAAAGCTTATATATACAGGGTTATTAGTAAAACATTATCAACCTCTTAAGAGGTCATTGTACTCATCATTTTCATTATGAACAACTTATACTATGGGACCAAACCTGAAATCGCGAAAAAAAAAATCAGTTGTTCCCTACATTTTGACGAGGTATACGAACATAAATGTAGGGAACAGCTGATTTTTTTTTCATCACACACACACCACATAATCACACAATCACATAACAGTCACATAATTTTCATGAGTACAAAGATTAAAAAAGAAGTTTCTAGAATGAAACGAAACAATGTGGTAAAAAGCGTGGTAATTGCGTAACAAACATTGAACGGCAATTGATCGCCTTTCAATTTAGACAATTCAACCACGCTCATTGCGGTATTTACGTTGTTGAGCAGACGAAAGTTTCAGAGTTTTGACCCAATGGATTAGGAATTTCCTCCAAAACCTTCTGATTGTAATTAAAAATGTGTTACGCAATTAGCATGCCAGTTTCCAATGCCATAGTAGTGATTTATAAAAAAGACCTATGCTTATGAGTGAACAAGACTTAAGTACAGACGCCAGCTTATCAAGCTATCCGAAACTGTCAAATTTTCCCAATCAACTTATAACCCTATGCTTTAGTGATAAAGTTGCAAATTCACTAAAGAAATTTGACAGATTGTAGTAGCTTGATGTGCTGGCGTCTGTACATATAGACAAACTTTGAGGGTGACTCACGGGCGAAAAAGACCGTTGTCTTAAGGCTCCTGCAAACAGGCGCGACGCGCGACTTACGGTGCCTTTGTGTCGCGTATCGTGTCGCGCCTGTCTGAAGGAGCCTTAATAAGAAGGCACACGTATTTACTCGTGTATCTATCAGTCATAAAGAATTGTATACCTTCTTGTAGAATTTAAAACTTTCTGGTTACCAACTTTCTTCCAAGCATGTTATTTTTGTTCTCTAACTCCCGACGAAACGTGGGTACCTAATCCCAACATACAACTCCTGCTTTGTTATCTACTTACTTTATTTGACGAACTTCCAAGTTTCAAGCTTCCAAATAACTTTTGGAAGATTTCTGCTAAGGTTTCTTCAGTGTGTTTCATATTTTTACCGCAAAATTATTACGACCCCATATACCGTACTTTTTTTTCTTTTTGCTCGCGTAATGTTACGTATAGCCTTCCTCAAGAATTGGGTTATCAAATATTAAAATAATTTTTCAAATCCGTCGATGATAGTTCCAGAGAATAAAGGCTCCTTCAAACAGGCGCGACACGCGATTAAATCGCGCGCAACACAAAGGCACCGCAAGTCGCGCAACGAGCGGTGCCTTTGTGTCGCGTGCGATTATATCGCGTGTCGTGCCTGTTTGTAGGAGCCTTAACTCGTTTAAACAAGCAAACGGCTTTATTATTAGTATAAAGATAAGTTTGTATTTATTGATCGTGTACTATTTAATTTATGTTACCTATAGGTATTTTGTGGCAACCTATTTTCGGTTTTATTTTAGTGTTTGTCAGCTGAAACTTGTAAATGACATTCAAATTCATATGTATTAAGAACACTGTAATAAGTGAGCTGTAAATTTTGCGAACAACATAAAATAAATATAATTATTAATTTTATTTTACTTTATTCGGTGCTTACCAAATGCTTACTAAAGGTAATTCTTTTGTAAACATTTAACCTGAACAAAGGTTTGTTAACAATATCATCAGAAACTTTCAGAACAGACCATAAATGTCTTCATTCTCTGTATAGATATCTATTAAAAGAACATTTTCAAGCTTCAAATTGGGCTAAAGGTACAATAAGTGAATACTTTCAGATATAATTCATAATTATAAAGTTTATCTGCGGTAGTAATGTAATTATTTCGCCATAAACTCTAGAATGATATTGCAGTTATGGCCTAATGAGATTAAACACCTTGTGAAGCTGGATAATTACTTAATTACTCAGATTATGGCGTTATTATTGAAATTACGCGTAAGATGAGCTTAATGTTACTGACATCTGTAACGTAAATGGTGTATTGGCACTTCTTTGACCAATTTATTATATTTATTTTGTCTTTGATTAATTTGACCCCTTGGTATACCAAGGGGTAATTAATAGCATAATTAGCCTATAATATTCCCACTGCCGGGACACAGGCCTCCATTGAGAGGGAGTGGGCTTATAATCCTCCACGCGGGCCAGAGTGGATTCGTGGATGTAACATGCCGGTTTCCTCACGATGTTTTCCTTCACCCTTTTAAGAGTAGTGGTGATGTAATTAAAACACAATGTAAAATCCTCGGGAGACGCTCCGGGCGTCGGGAGCCGCGTGACGCCTCCCGGCCACCGTAGGCGCGGGCCTGCGGGCGGAAGTAATGGGTAGCTCACCGCCCGAACAGGACCAGGCCCGTGCCGGACGGCGCGTACGGTACGTGTTCCACGCGCGCCTCAAAGAGATGTCAGCATTATGTGAAGGGGCCCGTCAGGGCCGAAGGCTGCCGGGACAGCGGGATTGTCCGAAAGGGTTACCGCTGGCCCGGAACATAAAGGGCTAAGGAAGGAACACGGGTGGGTTTTAGTCAGTAAGAGTCTGACACTCCCTTCCGCTCCACCCAGAGCGGGAGGGGTCATTTGATGATTTCCCAACCGGATAAATAAAAAGTGCTTGTCTGGGTTCAAACTCACAACTCACTCGTAAGTCGGGGCTAATATCACTAACTACCACCACAAATTAATAGCTTAGATTTAATTACTTGATACTAGCAGCGCCCCGCGGTTTTACCCGCACAAGTTTCGATCCCGTGGGAATATCGGAATAAAAATTATCCTTTGTCCTTTCCCGGGACTCAAACTATCTCTATACGAAATTTCACCTAAATAGATTCAGCGGTTTAAGCGCGAAGACGTAACAGACAGACATACAGACAGACAGACAGACTTTCGCGTTTATAATATTAAGTATGAATATATATACTAGCAGCGCTTCTCGGTTACACCCGCATAAGTGTCATTCCGTGAGAATATCGGGATAAAAACTATCCTATGTCTTTTCCCGGGACTCAAACTATCTCTATACCAAATTTCATATAAATCGGTTCAGCGGTTTAAGCGTGACGAGATAACAGAGAGACAGACACACTTTCGTATTTATAATATTAGTACGGATAGTATGGATTAAGTTTCTATGGTATATATTTTTTATGGCAATAGCCTCGGTTCCTATTACATGGGACATAAAACATAACTGGCGTGGGTTAAATGTGGGTATACTATGGGTAGGTACATCTCTACCTAAGGGGGCGTCCATAAATTACGTGAGATGTTTAAGGGGGGGAGGGGGTTGAGTCAAATCTCATCTAATCTTACGTTGGAGAGAGGGGGGGTCTCGGCAAATATCACTCAATTTTTTTTCTGATTGAAACAAAAAAAAATATGCTATTTTGGTCCATTTAATTTGGATTGTACATGCTTAAGATTTAATCTTAAGCGTATATCGTAATACGATTAAGATCATTCACCAATTCGTTCGAAAAAAATTATTTCATTTATACTTCGACGTTATACATCTACTGACTGTCAAACTACCATATATATTTGTTTTATACCAAATAACAATAAAACGCGTTTACGTAAGAAACCCACATTTTCAAAATCTCACGTGAGATTGGGGGATGGCAGAGGGGGTTGAATAAAATCTCACGACATCTCACCAGGGGGGGAGGGAGTAACAGAAAATTAAAAAAAAACACCTCACGTAATTTATGGACGCCCCCTAAGTACATTACAGAGGCATGACAATAATGTTTGGTGACCCTTCGTTAAATGAAATCAAATTGTTTGTTCTGTAAATAGGATATAGGAATCACGTTTACACGTCATATTAAAAAAAAAAGCTAGATGGAGTCGGCATTTGCTGTTTTTTTATCCCTGCGAAGAAATGGTGAAACAAACTCAAAGGAACCTACATCAAAATTACAACAGAACATCCAAAAAATATAACATAAAGTGTATTAGTTGACCACAACACCCTCAGTCTTACCACAACGACTGCCATTTTCAATGAACACAAACAGACAAACAGTTAACAAAGTTCCCGTTAACAAAGAGACACAACTATTAAATGCCACCTGTTAGAATCGGCATCAAAAGGGTTTCGTTTACAAAGCGGTGCGTGACAAATAGATGATTTGGACCCGTTTGGGATTGTGGGATACTTCTATTGTCAGCGAATTGACGGCACAATTCGAAGGTAACTTGTCACAATTACTGTTGTGTTGACACGTGGACGGAAAAAATACTTTTTGGATTGTGCAAGAAATATGTGGAAATGGAATTGATTCTCTTTTTTTTTCTTTTTGATGCATTTTTTTCTGTGAGTGATGAACAAGCTAAGTAGCAAACAAGCAAGCTAACATCTCGATGGTCAGCGCCGACTATAGATATCTACTGTAGGTACTAGAGGCATCGCAGGTGCGCTACTATGATCCCAGATCCTCACTAATATCCTTATTTTTTACACGAGGACGCTTCTTTATGCATTCCAAAATAATATATTTCCAGTAAATATAAAAATAACTCTATTCAGTGTATACGAGAACATTTTTAAACAAATAATTTGACTTGTGCAAGAAATGTGAAACTAAGACACCTCCTGGCTTCAAGAAACATAATTAACACAGTTTTAATGGAACAAACTCTGAAGACTTCCCTCTTGTTCAGTGGATAAACTATACGTTAATCTAAGTAACTGGGCACCTTAGTACTCGTTTCAAAACTTTGAACCACATCGTAACAGCTTCTTTAACGTATGGTCAGACTAAAACATTTTATTTCTCACACCGGCTATTCCGAGTTTTCAGGAATTCACTCTGCGTTTCCTGATACCCCTTGTAACTTGTCTACATAACTGAAAAGTTAATATATACAAGGCACTTTTGTGAAATTTCTCATTCTCTCATTTTATAACATACCCCTAATGAATAAATTAATGAATTGTTTTTGAATTGTGTTGTTTTGAATGAATGAGGAGAATGCGCATTCATAAATTCCATTGAAAATTAAAACCTTTTAATTAAAATTACTACTACATCGTCGAGTTTGTCTCTGTCACCTCTGACCTAGACTAGAGTCAAGAGCAAAACCATTTCAATTTAAAAAAAAAACTACCTATCCTTCTCATTTTGTATCAATATGGGCATTTTTTATAATTACATTATCAAAATTTAATAGAATTTTAGGACATAAAGTGACCTTACTGGTGATGTTCTTCATATAGGTCAGGTGCGTAGTACTTCCAACCAGCCTGCGTGTATGACCAGAAGGCCTAAAAAGGCCATATTGGCAGAATCGAAAAAGGATAACATTATGAATCATAATATGGCGAAGACAGTCCGTGTATTTCTTTTTTTCGCTGCACTACGTAAGTATAATCAAAGAGATTGGGATTGGATTTGGATTGGATTGATTGTTATTTTAGCACAGACAAAAAAAAATAACTGGAAAATCCTTCACCAATGGGATTTGATACGATTAACTTAACAGTTAACTGTCCATTATGATTCATAATGTTATCCTTTTATGATTCTGCCAAAGTGGCCTTTTTAGGCCCCCTGATGTTTGAGTATGAAAGGATCATAGCAGGTGGCGTTCTGCAGTTTCTGCATACCCCTATGAGAAGAAAGCGTGTATTATGGGTAGGTGGTAAGGTATGTATGTATTGGGAATACGTACGTGAAACATTAACTTAAAGGTATCTTCTATTCAAACTAATGTTACAAATTGATGTTCTTTCAAGTTAAACAAATATCAACTTTATTCTAATGGCAAAGTTGACTTCTGAGTGACTAGTGCTATTGAAAAAGGTATAAAAATGTTTGAAGTAGTAGCGTAAACTGAACTTTATAGTGTAGGAAAGTTATAAAAAATCCATAAGCTCATATTTGTTTACATTTTTGGCAAATAAATTGCGAATGCAGATTACGTACCTTGCTTTCGCATTCAATCAACATGAATATAAAAAGCACAGCTAACAGTATTCTTAAACCGTTTATAACAGTCATGTTTTTACGGGATATATTTCAGCAACATCAGAACTAGTTTCACAAAAAACCAACCCATGCGTCTTAGGGATGTCAGTCCCACAAAGCGCGACAAACCCGATCACTATCGCGACACTACGATCCATCACTACGGTTTACAGCGCCCATATTTGATTATTTTAGTGCTGCGATTTGACCGCCATAGCTCGTATGCGATCCTGGTACATGCACGTGAGTAAAACTATCTACTATAATAAACGGTAAACGTTTTACATGAAAGTTACGATGTCAGAACGGTGTAAAAGAGGTTTAAACTTTGTTTATATTAACTGGCAGTACTGGCACATAATATTAAGACTGGCAAGGAGAAACAGCATAGCGACTTCTTTTTGCCAGCACAAATAACAAAGAGGGTATATGTTTAAGCGTGTTGGGCTGTCTTTTGTAACTTTTGATTTTAAATTGTTGATTCTCAGCCCAATTCAGATAATAGTTTTTTGAATTTCGTATAAGCTAAAACAGATAAACAAAATGTTTTAGCAAACTCAAATTAAAAATTAAAAACTTCAAAAATACCGGTGTGCTGATTTTATGATAACAGCGTAATCATAAAAATCATTTTGAAAAAATTTCATACTCAAATAGGAAAAAGCTTGTTGTACAGACGCCAGCACATCAAGCTACCCGAAACTGTCAAATTTTCCTAATCAACTTTGAACCTTATGCTATAGCCATAAAGTTGAAAATCTCTTAAAGAAATTTGACAGATTGTAGTAGCTTGATGTGCTGGCGTCTGTACATCAATACATCAAAGGCATTCAAAGTAAAGGTCACACAAAAAAATAGCAAGCATTACGCGTGCAAAAGCCGCTGTGTTATTTAGTTATTTTCGGTTCTTTATGCAGTTTTAATCGTTATTTCAATACACATACTGTATAAACAGCTATGTGATAAGTGCAATATTTAAAGAGTTAAGGAATGTAGCTATGTAAAATGCATACATCGAAAGTTCCGTATAAACACGCTAAATGTTATAATTCATATAGCTCATATAAGTTCACTAAAAACACATAGCGATTTTTGCATGCGCAGCGACGAATTTATCTAATTTCAACTACCTCGTTAGTCTGTTGGTCGCAAACGCTACTGCTGATCATCAGGTCCTGGGTTCGATTACCTGATCGTGCAAAGTTTTATTGGGTTTTTCAAGGATTTCTCAGGAGTCGGAGTCTACATCTGTGGCAATAAGCTCGCCCCTATTACATAGGAGTTACGTATCACTCACGAAATGTAGGTGTACAGATACCTACATGACATTTAATTGACCTCTATTTATTCCTTCCGGGATTATAGGCGTGATGTTATGTTTATATTTATCTAATTACAAACTACACTACACTTATATTTGCAAACTGATTTCAATAAACAAAAGACAACTTAATCGACCGTCATGTAAGCCTGCCTGAGCTCAAATGTGGAATCGAACAATCGTGTCCGTTTGGAGGTTAATTGGTCATAACCACCGTTCACATACCGTGTTTAATTCTATCAAATGTCAATAGGGAATATGCATGAACTTTTTTCATGGCATTTATTAACAAAATATGAAAATACCGTAGTAGAGATGACAAAAAGTGAAATTAAAATTAAAATCGGCCAAGAAACACGGCCGATATGAGCATTTAAAACTATTGATTACACACCAATTAGACAGAGAGATCCGACATAGACTGTGACGTCACATGTCACTACGGCCATATAAACTCCGTGTTAAATTTCGTTTTGCGAGAAAGAGATAGAAACAAATCTTCGATGGCTCATATCTTTTTTAATTTCATAGTTATCCGAAAAACAGTTTTACTAAACTGTTTATTACATGAATGAGGATTAATTTTTTAAATAAAAAAAAATCATGCATATTCCCTATTCATGATTGACATTTGATAGAATATTAGAGAACCTTATGGTAATAGAGAGATTATCAGACTAATAAATCAAACGATTTTTCAAGCGAATATAGGGTTTTAAACCAAGAAAGGCTTTACCTGTTCACAATCCGAAGTATTTTAAAGGAAATTCCTAATCCATTGCCTCATATGTCTGAAAAATTCTTCTGCTCGACAACGTTAATGACGAAATAAATGTTGTCGAATTGTCAAATTGAAAGGCATAACAATTGTTAGGGTGTCAAGCAAATTCAGTGTACAGACGCCAGCACATCAAACTACCCGAAACTGTCAAATTTTCCCAGTCAACTTTGAACCTTATACTTTAGAGATAAAGTTGAAAATCTATTAAAGAAATTTGACAGATTGTAGTACCTACCTAGCTTGATGTACTGGCGTCTGTACTTATTTGTCGAACTATGTTTTAGCTTGTATTGGTGTTTTCCAAAGTGGCAACGAGTGGATAAGATTTCTTCTTCTGACGCCTAGACAAGTCGTACAAGGTACAGACGCCAGCACATCAAGCTACCCGAAACTGTCAAATTTTCCCAATCAACTTTGAACCTTACGCTATAGAGATAAAGTTGAAAATATATTAAAGAAATTTGACAAAATGTAGTAACTTGATGTGCTGCCGTCTGTAGATGATTTTAAACCAAAAGATAACAACAACCACCCAAATTCTGATATTTAAAAGTATGTTTCCATCTTCACCGCAAAAATGCCGACCAAATAGAGCATTATTCTAGTACAGACGCCATCAGCACACCAAGTTACAACAATCTGTCAAATTTCTTTAACAAATTTTCAACTTTATCGCTACACCATAAGGTTCAAGGTTGATTGGGAAAGTTTGACAGTTTCGGGTAGCTTGATGTGCTGGCGTCTGTACATACCAACTCCAACATTTTTTTGTATAATTTCATAGACATTAGATATATAATTTTTGTACGAAAACATTGTATAATGTTGTACATTTGTATAATTACTGAGGACACAAGTGTGTATATATTATTTCTCCGTCCCAAGTTGAGTTGTCTCTGCATTTGCAAATTTTCGTGCCACATGCTACACAACGCGTTACTTTTGTACTTCAAAATATTTTTTTAAACAAAAACACGCTGTTTACTTCTTATTTTATTTATCTATGGAAAATGGCCAAGCTAATTTAAACACTATAAAATGACGCGGAAGAATAATTTGATACTTGTAGCTACCAGTAAGTATGTAACGTATTCTATATTTTGTGTTTCTAAATGGAATATAATTATAAATTCAACATTAGTGATGTAACTAATATTTTTGTAAAAATATAGTTTAAAAGAGTGTCCATAGAGTTTCTTGCCCGTTCTTCTCCATAGGTACCGACTACGCTTTGGAATGGGCAATGTTTCATATTTTCTGACTGATCGACTTCTTGATAATTCAAAAGTGCCTGTAAATGGTTTAATTAAAATAAATGCTTTGAGTTAAACTCCTCATTCATAAATTATTAAAACTATTTTCCTTAAAGTAGGTAAAAACCAGGGCAGATATGAATAATTATGTATGATTGTATGTACAGGCGTCAGCACATCAAGCTACCCGAAACTGTCAAATTTTCCCAATTAACTTTGAACCTTATGCTTTAGCGGTAAAGTTAAAAATCTATTAAAGAAATTTGACAGATTGTAGGAGCTTGATGTGCTGGCGTCTGTACAGAAGCATGTATTCATTAAGGACTCCAAAAGCATCCACAGCCCGACTTCACCCATTGCTGGGCATAGAGCTCTTTTTTCTTGTGCTAATCTCCACGCTCCTGTAGCAGGCAACAATGTCGTCCGCCCACCTCGCCACCAGACAAGATGGACGGAAGATGAGGTGTCGGTCGACACCTCAACTTCCAGTCCTTGGACAAAAGCAACCAACTACTTATCCTACGGAGCCGTGCTGGCTCAGTGGAAACGGCCGCGGCTTACGCGTCGTAGGTTTGAACTCTAACAGGCGTTTTACTTTGTGTCAATTATTTCATTACCACTGCTCTTAAAACGGTGAAGGAAAACACCGCGAGGAAACCGGCATGTTCTAGAACCAAAAATTCGAAGACATGTGACATCTGCCAACCCGCACTGGGCCCACGTGGTGGATTACGGTCCACTCCCTCTCACTGAGAGGAGGCCTGTGTCCCAGCTTTGTACAGATTATGGTACTTATCTTACAAAAACCATAACCAATCATTGAAAAATCTCAATGGATTTTCCAATTTTATATTAATTAATCCCGTGTTTGTCTTTCGACCGTACTTCCTCGAAGCTTATCGGTGAGATTAACAGTTACTGAAAATTTTCAGCGCATTTCGAAGGCTTCGGATGTGGCGGAATTCAATTAAAATAATTAATGATACAAAATATTGACAATTTCTTTTACCCGTTGTTGATTGAAAACATTCACTTTTATTTAAATATTAATTGCAGTAACGTGTTGGGTTCGAGTGACCAATGTTGGTGTAACAAATTAAATTAAACTGTGTCAATGTTGTTTGATGCTGCCGTAGTTTTGATATTGTAATGGGTTCTATATCATCATCATCATCTGCCTAGCCTCTTCCAAACAATGTTGTCCCCACAAATTGGTTGAGCTAGATGGTACTGATCCACGCGTCATGTTCGTGAACGGGCGCCGTCGGTTGAGACTGGTCATCTCGTAACTGCCTAGGCTTATTTTTAATCTTATATTTTGAAATGTTTCTTCATTTGTGTCTTTCTTTACATTGTTCTCGCATATAGAAGCAACAATAATAATGTACCCAGGATTTGTAATATCTTGATTTAAAAGAGGGTCCATGGAGTCTCTTGCCCGTTCTTCTCCATAGAGATCTACGTTTTGGAATGGGCAACTAGCTTCAACTTTCTGACTAACTGACAGACTATTTAAATTTTGACAATTAAAGAGTGCCTGTACAAGGTTTAATAAATTGAAATAAATGTTTTGAGTTTGAGTTTGAGTTGGGGTCGGCTTTCAGTCTAACCGGATACAGCTGCATACCAGTATTTTATATGAAGCGACTGTCTACCTGACCTCCAAAACCAAGTTACTGGGTAATCCGATATACCGATGACCCGTTACGACTGCCAAATATCCATGAATGGCAGCTGGGATCAACGACTTAATGTGCTTTGCGAGGCACGGAGAGCTTGATATGTAAAGATGGTCACAGATCTACAGACCAACCGCAGCAAACTTAACCAGAGGGGCAATTCTACTAATTTTAACAACGTTCACAGTTTGATCTCAGTCTCAATCTGTCAAAAAATACTTAAAATTTCCCTACATTTTGACAAGTTTTTGACATTTCTTTGTCGCTGAGATGAGACTGCGACTAGATTTTGAACGTTTTAAATTACGAGAATTAGCCTTCTGATCGATCGAACCGTGTGGCTGTTATTAGTTTGCCACAAGCCCCAATGTTGCGACCCTTTAATTAGGCTGGAGATTATTGCAGATTTTAGGCTCAATGCTATTCATACTTGTTAATCAAACATTTTACGCATGCATTTTCAGTCATGTCATTTGGTTGTTTACAGTACCCGGCGATAAATATTGCACATCGACCTTTTTACACAAAACCTTTTTATACAAAGAATAAAAATAATTATCAATAGAAGCAAATCATAATTGTTTTAACAGCTCCTAATAGATACCGGACTGTTTGTATTTCGTGCGACAGAGGTAACGCTCTACGAAGCCGAAATTAGCCGATTGTCTCTTTCCAAAGGTCGATGTGCAATATTTATAGCCGGGTTCTGTAAATAGGTTTTATGTTTTATTTATCTTTTAGATAGATTCTTTTATAATTTGTGAATGTGAGAACGTTGTAGGCCTTGCAGATTGTAGATTTGCAGATAATTTTCTATTTTATTAAGTACCTGGTACTTACTGACAAGCCTACACTGTCCTTCCATGCCCATTAACAATGTAATTTCAAATTATTGTAAAAGCCAACTATTTTTAAAAGACTAACCGGTAATTTCTTGCCGGCTCTTCTGTATAAGTAACAACCAATTGGAACCATGCAACTAGCTTCTGACGTTTCATAAGAAAAATCTCAAAATCGATATATTTTATTTCACATAAACTTAATTGGGCAGTAAGTTTATGTGAATTAAGTGTTTCGATTTTGAGTCAACATAGGAAAAGTAAAGCCTCATTTAGACAAACTGAAAATGAAAATCCCTTTTTAAGATAAATTGAATACAGAAGTCCTATATTTCTCTAAAGCAGCATAACAGCTGCGATATACCCTATCTCCTTCACATAATAATTGATAGCCTACAATATCTACAGGTTAAAAATAGATGTGCCATTCCCAAGCAGGTCCAGGTCCGCCCCTCGGCCCCCATACATCATCCATAATCGGAATTATAATTTCTTCCACACGACCTGTCCTTTGGCACCTTAAAGGAGCCGAAACACTTACTATGGCGACCTATGGAATATTTTATGAGCCGCTCATGGTGTAACGTCTCTGGTAATGGGTACTGGTAAGCCCACTAAAACTTATTGATATTGACTAGGCGATATTACATACATGTATGACATTTCTTGATTTTTTTTACGACTCTTGTCGTGACGTTTATGACCTGAGCACGCTGTATAAGGCGGTGTAGGTATTAATGCCTCGTTATACAAGAAGGGTCTGTGTTGCTTATGTTACATTAAATATGTCTATTAGGCCTAGTTTTAACAGTGGTATATTTACCAAATTAGTGATTTAAGCTTCAGTATTCTTTGCGATTTTTTTGTCATGCTTTCAAACAACTTTAGATTTAAATCTTTGGTTGAGGTCATTGTCGTTCAATTTTTTCTCGGAGTTAAAACCGTTTCGCAAAGAACGCGTTTTTTTTTTAGTTGTACTACCTTATCTGTCTTATTTACATTTTGGTGAAGGAAAACATCGTAAGGCGCCTGGACCCAATCGCCAGAAATCGCCAACCCTCAGACAATAAACGTGGCAATCAATGCTTATTTTACAAAGAGATTGTAACTGCCTAGATATTTTACAGCTAATTTTGTTTGCCTTGTTGAAGAAAACAAAAAAAGTAAAGACAATAAATACGCTTATTTGTAGTTAACATGACGCAGAACACAAAAAAGAAAAAGTTAGAGGAAAATATGCGTCACAACCACACAAAACGGCCATCGCTCAGCATAATGCTTCCACCCTATGTGAGACCGATTCCCAGCGCTGGTTTTCAGCGACAGCTGACGTTGACGTGAAGGCTCCTTCAAACAAGCGCGACACGACACGCGACACAAAGGCACCGCAAGTCGCGCAACGAGCGGTGCCTTAGTATCGCGCGCGATTATATCACGTGTCGCGCCTGTTTGTACTTCATATACTGATATGAAGAGAAACAAATAACACAATAAGAAATAAAATAAATACACAATACCTAGTTCTTAATCTATCTTCTATATAAATAAAACAAAGTACGGTTAGTTACACCATTTATAGCTCAAGAACGGCTGGACCGATTTTTATGATATTGGATTTGTTGGATTTATCTCCGTTCCGAATAGCAGAATAGCTATTAAAACCTTGGACGAATTCACGATATAAAAATAATGAAGATAATTCATTTTCTGATACATTTTGTACGGAACGGCTTACTGATTCTGTGGCGGTATGAAGTTCGCCGGGTCAGCTAGTGTTTATATAAACATAACACCTATAAAATGCTAACATTCCGGGCAACAACTCATGCGCTGCCGGCTTAAGGCTCCTACAAACAGGCGCGACACGCGACATAATCGCGTGCGACACAAAGGCACCGCTCGTTTCGCGACTTGCAGGTGCCTTTGTGACGCGTGTCGTGTCGCGCCTGTTTGAAGGAGCCTTTATATAATAGTACCTACAAGCTAACATTTTAATGGCAATTAAAATGTTCGGAATAGTGCATTTCAACAATAACAACCCTACATAATTTTAGTTACTTATTAACATAATAATTATAGTGAAAATAAATTTACCTATTCAATATAACATGAATTAATATTGCGGTGAGTTTCGCTAATTTAAACACGTTTAGTCCATTAATGGGCCTTTTTATGTTAGAGAATTTTGTTCGGAATAATATTGAGGGAGATAAATGTAATCGAACGATGCTTACCTACAACAGTTTTCAATTAATTGGTTTTGAATTTGGTCCTTATTATTCGGATGGCTGGAAAGATTGACGATAATGAACATCTGAGAGATATTCTGCTGTTTTTTAAACGTCTTCAAAAAAAGAAGGAGGTTATAAATTTGGTTGATTTTTTTTTCTTGTTTTCGTTGTATAATTTTTTACTAGAAGAAAGTAATAAGATTATGCTGGGTGGTGATGTTTTTCAAAAAAAGTAAGTGCGTAGTACTGGCAACGCGTGTGTGATGACGAGAAAGCCAATTCTCGTAATTTAAAACAGAACATCTAGTCGCAGTGTCATCTATGCGACAAACAAATGTTAAAAATTTCTCATAAATGTGGATTTTATGGGTATTTTTGACAGATTTCGAGAATTGCCCCTGAGATCTATAAACGAAAAATTAAGCAAAAGGAGTATTCAATGTTCGGAGCAGGTGGCGTTCTGTATTTTCTGCCTACCCACAAACATAATTATATGTATGTGTGTATGTGTATGTAAAAGATACATAAGAAAATATGCGATTCAGTGCAAACAGTAGGTAACTCGAAATGTAGCTATAGATAAAGACATTTGAACATTTTAGAAATCCACTGAAGTTATTATGATTAATTATAAAACAAAAATCGTAAAGAAATTTTCACGCATGTAAAGTTAGGAAAATTAACTGTTTATTTTGAATACCAACTTAGATTGTCCGGTCATTCAAATCCCAATTGTTACTGTTCGTCTTGACGTGGCTTAACTTAATACGACAAATTGACTTGTGTGTCAATTCGATAAACATATAATTTACCTGACTGTGATCGTGATTGATATGTTTTAACATAGTAACTTTTAAATAAGCTACGATCTAATTTTCTATACAAATAAGAAGACTCAACACAAAAGCCTTCAGAGTAATGCGCAACCCAAACTCCTCTCCATAAACGGCCAACAAACTTGCGAGCCAACCAAAAACCGCTATCAATACACGATTTAGTAAACTCCGCAGAAGCCACACACAAATTCATAAGGCTATCGACACACTAGCCTTCGGAAAGCCATTCCGTAACAGAATTTTGCATCTAAAGTGACTTCATAAGCACATCAAAGTAGCTAATGTACACACAGCATGAGGCCCGTGCGATAATCTCGACGTGCTCGGGATTGGGGCTAAGTTTGTTATGAGTACCCTGATTTGGATAGGTTTTGGAAGTTTTAGGTGGCAGTCAGGCTACTTACCTGTGAGTATTGGGAAAATTTAACAACATTGATGCGAGATTAGAGGAAGAAGCCGGGTTAGCGGTATTGTCCGAAAGGGTCGCTGGCTCGGAACATAAAGGGCTAAGAAAGGAACACGGGTGGGTTTTAGTCAGTAAGAGTCTGATACTCCCTTCCGCTCCACCCAGAGCAGGAGGGGGGGGTCACTTGATGATTTACCATCCTGAAAAAAAAAGTACCCTGATTTGGATAAGTTTTGGAGGTTTTAGGTGGCCGTCAGGCTACTTACCTGGGAGTATTGGGAAAATTTGACCATATCGGTGAGAGTTTAGAGGAAGAAGCGGTACGTAAGTGTCTGTGGGAATCGTAGCACGTGAGTTTGTGCGATTTCTGCATGGAAAAAAGAAAGCTTTTCCCAAGCAGCAGAAATCACAGAACCCCACGTGTCCTAAACGTAAACAAATACAGAATAATGTATACGTATGTAGATCAGAAGGTTCCCTTTTTTAACAGACTTCAAAAAAGGAGAAGGTTCTCAATTTTGGTGATTTTTATTATTCAATTTATTTACATTATAACCGGAACTAATTTAATGAGTTTAACCATTTTTCAACCTGATACGTGATATGGAGCCACCATATCACTTGTCAGGTTGAAAAACGGTTTTCCCCAGTAAACAAATAAACATATAGAGGTATAATGACAAAAAACATTAGATATTCCAAAGACAACCGCAGTTTTATTAATGCTACCTCTCTCTTTTACTCCACCTCTGATAGAAAGAAACACTATAACATTATCTACCAAACCCTTCGTCTTGGTTCATTCTATAAACTTGTTTTCATTTCACAGAATCTTTGCACAGATCGTTCAAAAGATAACTATTGTATTACAAAGATAGTCTTATCCCGTGGTTATGTTTGTGTTAGGGTAGAAAAGATGCAAAGCATATTGATTATACTTTGTTTTGAAGGGATGGTGTTAGATTATCGATGGCTTGATAACGTGGGTATTGTTTGTGGAATTTATCAATGAAAATAATCTTTTTGGCTGTTGGGTTTCAAGAATTTCTATCTTCGACTAAGGGTTCACTTAAAAGGAGAAAATAATATCGCCCTGTATTTTAGATCTGCATAGAACTGCGCAAATATTTGATTGATCATGTAAACCATTCTGATATTTACAACGGATATTACAGCGTCATGAAAAGAGCCTGAAAGATTTCAATCTACACCCCTAGCATAAAAAGCAACTCTATAAAAACAATACCATCACTCAAAAAATAAACTATCAACTCGTCTGTCAACTCTTCCATTGCCAGCACACCGACAAAATAAAATGAAACAATAAAAACAAAGCAAGCAATGAAACAGAAACAAAACTATAATCTGAACTCACACATGCAACAAACCACAGCCTAACGGAACCACATATAAAGGAACCATTGACGCGTCAATGACGAGTTTGCGTCAGAACAAATTAATACCGGATAAGTCGTTACCGCGATCAAACCAATCGGTGCGCAAGGAAATGACGTATCGCTGTTCATTTGAGAAGGGAAATCGTAAACCGTCGAACGGAAGTTTCGTTCGTTCGCGCCAATTAGGGGTGTTGAGCTACTGCGATTGTGGCGATAACACTCAGCCTGTGGCTTTATAAACGTCGCGACAAGATGACAAAATTGGGAAAAAATGCTTATGCAATATTTTATTTAACGGGAATTGACACACAATTTCGCGGCAAATTCACGTAATTAAAAATCTAGTAGCAATGTCATCTCAGCGACAATCTATGTCAAAAATTTGTTAAAAATGTAGAGAAATTACAGGTTTTTTAATGTGCCTATTTGAAATAAATGCTCTGACTTTTGAGACGCGAGCACATCAAGCTACTACAATCTGTCGAATTTATTTAATAGATTTTCAACTTTATCGCTAAAGCATAAGGTTCAAAGTTGATTGAGAAAATTTTACAGTTTCCGGTAACTTGATGTGCTGGAATCTGTACAAGAGCCAGGGCTACACTAATGTTTATGCCTTGAAGTGAAAAAAAAAGATTATCGCAATGTTCAAGGAATCTTTCTTATCAACAAAACGAATTGATTTTAGGAAATCCATACTATAATAATATAAATTCGAAAGTAACTCTGTCTGTCTGTCCTTTTCACGCCTAAACCACTGAACGGATTTCAATAAAATTTGGCAAAAGGATAGATTGCATCCCGGGGAAGGACATAGGATAGTTTTTATCGACATACATACCTCACGGGCGAAGCCGCGGGCGGAAACTAGTAAAAAAAATAAAGAGGTAAAGAGTACGTTTACCATAGACGAGATACTTATTTTACTAGAAAAGGATTCTAGATAAACTCCGAATCAATGTCCTACTTGTAAGATCAGAAGGCCAACTCCTGTAATTAAACATGTTCTCCCAACTATGTTGGGGTCGGCTTCCAGTCTAACCGGATGCAGCTGAATACCATTATTTTACGTGGAGCGACTGCCTACATGACCTCCACAACCCAGTTACAGGGTAATACAATACCCCTTGATAAGACTGGTTGTCAGACTTCCGGGCTTCTGACTACCCATAACGACTGTCAAAGATCCACGAATGACAGCCGGGATCAACAGCTTAACGTACTTTCCGACGCATGGAGGGGTCTCGGTATGTAGAGATGGTCACCCATCCACAGACCAACCGCGGCAAGCGTAGCTTAACGTGATCGATCGACCTGTGCGGCTGTTATTATTTAGCCACGGGTGCCACGGGTTCTGATCACGTAAAATAGTAACAATTTCTTTTTTAAATATAGCCTTTCTGAGAAACATAATATCAGTTGAGCCAAACTGCCTATTGTAGGTGTCAATTAATCGATGCAGCGGTGAGCGTACGCCTGTGTTGGTTCTACAAAAAGTAGTTGCAAACAAGTGTCTCGAGCGAACTTCTCGACCATGTACGGTACGAGGTATCAGGTAGCACAAATTTACACGATAATAACACAACTGTCCCTAACCTACCAATTCACAGACAGCCCACTTAAATAATGACCTGTAAATTCACAACATTGCAGATAATCTAATAGGATCCACACATCGGTAACTATTGGATGGGTAACAACTAGCGTTAGACTAATAGTATTAACGCCGACACATGTCTGGCGTGTCAATTTACTACACTTAATAATGAATGCTACAGGTATTGATCTAGTTCGGTGGCTCTGTTGAGCAAAGAGTGAGTATTTTTTAAGGGTTTTTGTGTAAAATTTTTGTATAAAAACAACACTTAGAGGTTTTTGAGTAAAGGGGTCGGCAGATAAAGAAAAACTGATGATGACCATTTTGCATAAGGATTAAAAATCTTCAGTTAATTATTCAGAGGGGCAAGTCTCATAATTTTAAGAACAGGCTGATCTCATTCTCAATCTGTAAAAAATTGCTCTAATTTTCCTAAATTTTTGACAAGTTTTTGACATTGACAATCGCTTAGATGAGATTGCACTAGATTTTGAAAGTTTTTAATTACGGGAATTGGCTTTCAGTTTTAAATTTAACAGAGACAATGATGACGAGACGATACGACGAGACGCTTTCAGACTTTTGCGGTGTCATAATGATAAAGAAGGTACTTTTAAAGATAATCTAGGAACTATCTACTAATGATAAAGATAACAGCAAATACAATTATGCAAGCATAACGATTATTGTGGCTACACAAATTACTTCAATATTGACAAGCCTGCTTGAGTACCAACAATCTGTTCCAAAACTGTTTAATGAAAGTGTAAACAAACCCTGTTTACGTTAAATTCTTTCGCAATTAGTGACTAAAGAGAATTAGTAACATATTCTGCTGTATTTAGAAGGTTTCATCTTTACATCTCACCACTTTTTTCCCAACAATTATTGTTTGAATAACGTGAAAAATTAAGGACTAAAATGAGGTTGTAAAACTTAACTCTATTATTATTGTCAAACGAAAAACTTCTATGAGGTGATTAAAAAAAATACTTCAGATTTAAGTAATTAAATAATCAAACCAAAGCTCTCAATTTATAAGTGGTTCTACAAATTAGCATCTACAGGTAGGTTTTATGACCCCATTTGTTTACGTTTCATGCAATACTTTTGGAACAGAGTATAATCATTCTGAGCAAGCATATTTGAGCGTGTGTATGATGATTTTGTAGGTTAAATGATAGTACTGACGTGACTTGTGACCTGTAATATCTCCCGCGTCGAAGGCTGGTCTCCACTGTGATTGGTCACCATGACTGAATTTCGGTTTGGAGGACTTTTTTATATAGCAACCTTTAGGTTTTTGACATTCAGGTACCAGCCTGGTACCTTCTCGAAAGTAATATTGCACGTTCATATTTGCATTCTATGCAAAATCTATACCAATATTATAAAGCTGAAGAGTTTGTTTGTTTGGTTGAACGCGCTAATCTCTGGAACTGCCAGTCGGATTTGAAAAATTCTTTTTGCATATGATAGCCCAATTTTTGAGGAAGGCTATAGGCTATTTAACATCACGCTATAACCTTTAGGAGCCGATCAAAAAGAAAAAAGTCAGAAAGAACGCTAAGCAAAAACGAATTAATAGCGCGGGCAGGCGATGCGATGCGACGGGGTGGGTCGGAGTAACAAGAAATTTCACGCGGACGAAGTCGCGGGCAGAAACTAGTATTTTATAAATTAAGCTTTTTTTTCTTCAAAATATGTGATCCTTTTTACGATAAGCTACTCACTCATACCTTCAGGCACGTAAACTTTCAATAGCTCAAACACTTATATATCAAACAAACATAATTTCTTTGAAATTTATCACGAAATATGTACATAATAATATGTCTCTTGAAATCTGAGTAAGGTACAGACGATTTTAACTGAAAGTTCTTAAGAAGTAAATAACATTTGTATTGTTATTGTTTACAAAAATATGAATATATCTGACCAATTCTCTTACCTACTTAAAAAGGTTCAAATTCAAGTAGCAGTCTCACCTCAACGATAGTCAGAAACTGGAGAACAATGTAGGCGAATTTGTTTTTTTTAGGACTGATTGAGACTGAGAATAAAATAAAAATCATAAGTCATTTATTCAAACTAGGCTGATAATAAGTACTTCTTGAACGTCAAAATGGCATAAGAAGTCCGCCAAAACGCCCACCCTGCACCACTTCCTAATGCTTTAGCTGGGAAAAAGAAGTGGTGCCACCAACTCCTCAGCAGCACAGCCAATTCCAATTTAAAGCCAACCGATTCGAATGCGAACATCCTTAGAAATACCGGAATTGACCCTATTTAGTACTAGCTACGCCATGCGGTTTTACCCGCACAAGTTTCGATCTCGTAGGAATATCGGGATAAAAAGTAGCCTATGTGTAATGTAATCCAGGGTGTCAGCTACCTCCAAACCCAATTTTATAAAAATTGACCCAGCCGTTTGAACGTGAAGAAGTAACAAACATATAAACACACACACGCACACTCGCAAACTTTCGCCTTATAATATTAATGTGATGTTAATTATAATAATTATTCAAATGGTTTTATGTGACAAACATAAGGACTACAATATGAAATCATGCACGGTGTTCTTATTAGCAACTGTATGAAATTGTATTGTTTGTTTTCTTTAAAACATCGCATGTAAGTTATATTGAAAAGACTAAAAAAATAAAACTTGTAAAACGTTCAAAATCAAAAAATAAATATAAATATGTAAATATAAATATAAATCTGTGTCATCTCTGACCTAGATTAGAGTCAAGAGCAAACCCAATTCAAAAAAAAAAAATCTAGTCGCAGTCTTATCTCAGCGACAAACAAAAATGTCAAAAACTTGTCAAAATTTAGGGATTTTCGAGGTTTTTTGACAGATTGATACTGAGATCAAACTGTGAACGTTCTTAAAGTTACGAGAATTGCCCTTCAGATTATCTAACAAAGCTACTCACCAAGGTAGGTAATCGTAATCTTGATGTAGAAATATGGTTAACTACTTTGTCTATTTGTAAAATATTCAATAACATTTGCTATCCACACTTGAAAGTTTCTGCATAAAAAAACGTGTGCGGTCGGGGGACCCGTCACGGCCGAAGTTCAAAATCTAAGATGGCGGCTGCGACAATTTTTCAGTGGCCATCTTGGATTTTCATTTTGGCCTCGCTATCGGTTTTAGCACCCTTGAAAACCATGCAAGCTATCTCTCTGGCTCTTTCTATTATTTTTAAAAGTCGTATTACGCTTTTTCGTTACGTGACGCTTTCTACCATTTTACTTCTACAACAAGCTGCGTTACGAGGAAATGCGGTCGGCGAGACGTTTGAAAAAGCGGAAGTAAACAGTCATAATTTGAGGTGTGGCTTCGCCTATTTCGTCCTCCAATATTATACCAATTTAAAAGATATTTCATAAAATGAATAAGAAGGATATATATTGTGTCCCTATGTTTTTCTTATTTCATTAATAGTTGTCAAATTTGTACACGAGGCCTCTGTTGACAGCGGTTTAAATCGGCATTTTTTGAGGGTGCTTATAAAAATAATAATGTATCATGAAAAAAGAAAACATAGGGACATACAAGTAGTTATTATTTATTATTCTGTAAAAACATCATTGCTTTATGGTCATTAACCAGAAAGAAAATAGGCGAGAGCGTTTCTATGGAGAAACGACCACCCGCATTTCCTCTGTTTGTCTAATAAGTCAAACGGCATACTCCATTAATCCTCAATTCCTACCAAAATATGCACCAGAAAATCCCCGGACGTTCACGAATAATCGAGAACACTAGAGATTGGAACACTGAGCAATTTTCAATTCGCTCGGCACCCTTCATCTGTTCGTTAGATTCGCCGAACTCGCCTCTCATAACCTCTTCACTTTCGCCGTGAATCCGTCTCGACTATTCAAAATAGCCGAGACGGATTCACGGCGAACCGTTCATTCATAGTTATATGTGTGATTTTTGATGTGATGGGTTTATGATGCTAATCGAGTAGTAGGATAAGGAATTTTCGGATGCATGAAGAAGCCTCTTCGTGTAGCGCAGTTTGTTCCGCCAGTCGTCAACTGAACCGAGCGCTTGGCGCATCCTGGACAATCACACCCAACACCTTATTTGACTGGCCAATTCTTTCCTTGCGGTGGTAGGGAGTAACGCCCGCCTAGTTTGCGACCACCCTCCTACCGGAGTCCGGCGTCAAGCAGCCTGCTGTGTTGCGTAGGAGTTCCAGTGCCTTAGGCATCTTCTGGACACGCTCGTTCCATCATAGACCTCATCCATTGCCTCAGGCGGCATTGAGGTCAAGAGCGGGCCCATTCAGCAATGAAAAAAAGGAGTGGTATGGTGGAAAGAAGGACAACAAATTGGTTAGTTTACAAGAGATGTAAAAATGATTTGAAATCTCTTGGTTTTGGATATAGAGTTATATTGTAGCAAGAACATTCAATATGACAGTGTAGCGGTATCTATAACGCCACAAGCAAAAACAACGCGTCATACTGACGTCACGCAAAATCCTGCATCGCGCAAGCAGAGTTTACCGCGCAACTAGCATAGATACAACGGCCCGACATGAATCATCGGGCAGTTGCCCGCCAGACACAACACCCGTCTGGTCGGAGGATCCTCCCTTTTCTATAGAGTATGAGTGAACTTTACACTCTGTTCCTCATACCTCTATAACAGGACATCATCATCACGCCTTGTTTCTCCAAAGGGTTGGTTAGAGAATACCTATAGTAAACTCACATTTCGCCAGTTAAATTTAAGTCCCATGTAATAGGCGAACTTATTACCATCAACTGGGCATATTTCCAGACTCCGGACTGGAGAAATTCCTCATATAGAAAAACCCAAAAATCACTTTGCACGACGTGGAAATCGAACCCAGGACGTTATGCTCAGCAGTTACACATGCGACCCTAGAAGTCGCAACCAACGAGGCTGTCCAAAAATATGTGTTTGCTACAAGTGTGAATTATGCAGTTTTTAAATTCAGAATAAGTGATGACACATGTAAACATGAATCACACCATTCAGCAAAGAAGGAGATTTGCTGACGTAGTTCAGAGAAAATATGCACATTTTTTATAATAAATACATAAATAATTTATATGTTTACATACAAAATGAATACAAATCACATTTCACTGTCAATTTATAATTTAAACAGACGCGTGTCTACGGCGTCGACTATCCGTAGCATTCTCCGTAGCGCGTAGCAATTTCGTAGAAGTGCTACGACACTCGTAGCTCGTAGCCACTCGTTACCGCGGTTGCAACAAAAATTGCATTTACATTTATGTATGTCGTAAATGGCGCTTTGACGTGACTTTGTAATATTAATGGGGGAATCTTAGCAATATACGGCAATATTATAGGTAAATTCTAAAGGAACTGTCCTATATTATTCCCGTAAATTCTGTAATAAAAATAAAATTGTTATGGTATTGCAATTTGGTTTTGCAATTGGCAAGAATGAAATTGCGCAAACATTAGTCAGTCAGCATTTTTATTGATTTCATCTTAAGATAACTGTTACATTTGCTTATACACATTTTATGTTTCTGCCTAAAAATAATCAGCAGAACATTTTACAAATACTATATTGATCGATGACACTGATACATGAATGTGTCGATAATTAGCATAGGGACAGCGTCATAATTATGTGCTGCAATTATCAGTGATAGATGTAAATAGTCATAACGATTCACTACAAAGGCAATTACTAGGTGTAACAGATTTACATCAATATAATAACTAAATCAATAAAATACATTCTCCTTCTAATTCATATACTTTTTAGTATTCGTATTAGTGTTAAAGGTAAGAATAAACTTGCATTAAAGATTATTTTGTGTCCATCTGTCACAGATTTGTTTCTCAAAATTGATGAAACGTAAGAATTATATTTTTGGCATAATGTACACCGATCACCAGTCAAAGTTAATAATATTTTTTATCCAACTGTAGAGAAAAGTCATGTGATTTAGATAATAATAGCTTCTGCCCGCGACTTCGTCCGCATGAAATTTCACCCTCCCCCCATATACCATCTTAGGGGTGGAATTTCGAACAACCCTTTCTTAGTGGATACCTACTCTTCACAAAGAATACACGAGCCAAATTTCATGTCTGTAGGACCAGCGGTTTAGGCTGTGCGTTGATATATCAGTCAGTCAGGACTTTGAATTTTATGTAAATAGATTTACCTAGTGGAATCCCATTTGACCCTTTGTCATTTGATGCAGACAGGAGCTTCACTTTGTGTAAATGATTTTTATCACCACTGCTCTCATAACGGCGAAAGAAAACATCGTGAGGAAACCGGCATGTCATAGAACCGAAAATTCGAAGCCATGTGACATCTACAAACCCTCACCGGGCTCGCGTGGTAGATATTCTTTTCTTTTACTGAGAGGAGGCCTGTGTCCCAGCAGTGGGAAAATTATAGGCTGATTATAATATAGTCCACGCGGAACTAGTTGGCCGCGCCTTAGGTATGTGAGCGGTGGGACGGAGGGGCGTGAGCGCTTTGTCACTACTCAGTACGTGCGTTGCGAACAATAGACAACACCGCCGTTCTCACCCCCGTCCCCACCCAAGGCGCGGCCAACTAGTTCCGCGCGGACTATAGTAAAGATTTTCCTGCAGGTAGGTGAGATCTTTAAGGTTGGGTACTGGATAGCGGTCTGGTTTGGTAACGTCGTTCAGGCTTCTGTAGTCGCCACATATCAGCGTTTTCCTTTTATGTGTTAGGTGTGATGATGAAAGAAAGAAATAAAATAAATTTATTTAGCACAGACTAAAAGACACACAATACACCAGATACTTAGATAATAGTCGTACATCAGATAAAAATAAAAAGTGCAAACTCCGATGTAAGAAATTAGCAGGAAAGTCGCGGCTGCGCCAAAAAGGCCCAGTTCAGCAAAAATGCCAGACAACTAGTACCTGGCGCTGGTTTTCAACTGATGTGTGAGGTGACGGATGTAAAACAGTTTAATACTGCATCGTGATGTATGTAATGTGTAAATAAATCGTGATGCGGTCTACTATGGCGCAAGGTCGCCTAGAAATAATCTTTACTCTCGATATCTTGGTACAGCTATCAGGAAACATAAGACTCCATCAAGAAGTTCCACTTCATACTCTTAGTTTATGATACGTAGCACACTGTAACCATACAAAAGCCTACATTTAAACCATATCGATCCGCGTCGCTTTTATAAACTAAAACTGTTTAGCACAGAAACGTCTATATTCAGCACTGGAGCAGCGAAGCAGCTCAACCAAGTAGGTAAATGAAAATTGATTAGCAGCTGACAGATTGTAACTGAATCTGGGCTTATTTTAGTGCAGAATTTACACATGGAAATGTGAAATGTATTTTTGTTTTCTTACCTACTAGGTTTGATTTTAGTCGTTTGTTTGGACGATGATTTCGATTCTGAGACCTAATAATTGATGAAGGTTGCCTGTGTGGGAGTGTTTTAAAATTCGTGGAAAACTGTTAAAATTATGACACTAAAACCTGGTGATCTTTTCTGCAAAAATCTTACACAGTACAGTCCTTTCGCTATTATTTTACTTTTGATTTCGCAACACTGTCAACGTCACAATGATCTTTATTTTCTTTCTAATAGAGTCGTTTTTGGGTTGCTGCCACTGACAGATCTGTCAAAATCATTGTGATCTTTATTCTCATTACAAAAAGGTGGGTGTTATTTTGCTGTCGTTAGAAATAAAATAACTGTGTGTAAGGTGAAGTGAGCTTGAAAGGAGCTGTCAATAGTGCCAATCTCACAAGTCATCTCACCTAACGGCTCTTTTCACGATGAGTTTTTTCAAAATATACTGTCTAGTCTGTCATAGAGAAAAGGATAGTAATTGTGGTGTAAATAAATGTGTCTGATCCCAATTAATTGCAATAATTACTACTCGTTAAGCACATAGGTCTTTATTAATATTGTTAACACTACTTATGAGCCTATATTATTTGTAAACATTTTATATTGAAGCTGTTTATTGTCCCATAATAAATTAAATTAAATTACGGTAAATATTTTTTTATTCCTTCCTTACCTACCGCAAAACGTTATGCATAATTGTTACTACGTTTAACATTGAAACGGGTTACATAAAAGCATGTTAAAAATTGAGTAATAAATGAACAACATTCTGAATGCCTATTGAAAATTGTTAAGTAATAGAACAAAAAAACCTAAATTACGGACTTTCTATAAAGATAAAACAGTCAAAATTCCATACATATTTCTCACATAGATAATAATAATTATAATATGTATATATTTTTTAAATGTTTTTATATTTTTTATACTAATATTTAAAAATATAATTTATATGTATTAAGTTAAATAAAGGATTATAATATAATAATATTATAACATATTATAATACTTATAATTATTTTTTATTCATACCAACTAAGGGCCTATTCTTCAATCGTCGAATAAATTTTATCTGATGGTTAAATATGGCGATTTAACATTTATATTCTATACAAAAACCGTCAAACCGCAAATTTTGTTCCTCAGACAAAAGTTATCCGACTATTGAAAAATCAACCTTAAAGTAAGTCTGGCTATGATACTGAAATATCTAAGTATACTTATCTATCTATACCACGAAGAAGCCTAGCGTAAAGTTTCTGTGGAAACCAGTGACTGGTTGATAAGCTGCTTAGTAGGTGTTACAGCCTAACTATTAGCACTGCAGGTGTAGATAATGCAGTGTAAACATTATCTGCCGTATGAACATTGTCTGCCTAGCGTTTTCCCAACTATGTTGGAGTCGGCTTTCAGTCTAACCGGATGCAGCTGACTACCAGTATTTTACTTAGAGCGACTGCTTATCTGACCTCCACTACCCAGTTACTGGGTAATACTATACCCATTGGTAAGACAGTTTGGCAGGTTTTCGGGCTTCTGACGACCCGTAACGACTGTCGAAGTTCCACGAATGACAGCAATGAATTCAGTGTGTATGTTTTATAATTTTGAAACGTTTATATTGAGAATGTTACTGGCAAATAAGAAAATAATGTTAGTGTTTTTTTGAATAGGTTATACGGGCTGGTGTCCGCAACTCCACGTCAATGCGCGTATTTTGCGTGCTTCTTCGAAAAGGATGATCGAAGGACATTTTCATGGCACTCAATTTTTCACACACAGTATTCAAACATTCGCAGAGATTTTGAGTGAAAAAAAAAGTAAGTTGTATGTTTAAAAAAGGTTAATCAATTAATTCTGTAGATCGTGACATAATAGGCTAGTTCTTCATGCGATGGTTTTATAATATAAAAAACAGGTATATGAAAATATTTTACTACAAAACTAATAAGGCAATTTATAAAATATTACGGTCCCAAATTAGAACCTCCCAAGTCGAAAAACAACGTTTTATCACAAACATTCTCTCGATAAGCCAAATGAAACGCGAAGGAAAAACTCGTTGTCACAACACTAAGGGGGGGCTTCTGATCGTTTGGGGTAAAGGGGGGATGATTTAATAAATATTCAAATAAAGGAAGAGGTCCATTGGGCTCCAACGACGGACGCAAGCCCTGAACTCTGTATTATGTGTCGATCTGCGGTGAACGGCGAACAGGCGAAAATACAACGTAATTGAATAGTAATAAGGCCGATTTTCTAACGCTTGTCGAAAGGTTTTGTAACTAAAAATCGGCCGTTCATTATTTTTTTACGTAACTTTGGCTTTCAAGTAAACAAAATAAAAAATAGTATATGTATTGATTGGCGTTAGTAGAGGGTTGAGTTACTTGAAAGGTTTTTTGTTGGTAATACTGATTGGTTAGTCGAATATAATTTTAATATAAAACAAGTATACAAAATTTGGGTTTTTATATCTTCAAAAAACGTTTTTGTGATGAGATTTCACTTTGACGTCACAATTGAACAACATGGATTTAAAAAAGCTGAGTATTTCATTTACTCAATACATGACATTCAATTTAAAAATAAAACCCTATTTTTTTCTTTAAAAACAAGCGAATACCAACACAGAACGGTGAACAAAAAAAACACGAGAAATTTCACCAACCTTATGGATATTCCTCCATCAAGTCTTCACAAGTGTGCATACTGTATAGCCGCCTGGACAATAGGCGTTAACCGCTGACTAAACAATATCCCCGAGATAAAAACCCTTGAAAAAACTTCATATTTGATACTCTGGCGTCGGCGACGCAATAACTGCCTCTTAACGATAACGCGATAAGCTTCCGCTTAACTGATTTTAAATTGTGATGCAACGATGTTGGTTTAGCGTGTAGCTTTTAGATTCAGTGTCAGTTTTAACTTTATACTTTATATCTCGTGCTGTCTCGGCTTCTAGAAGGTAGTGATAATAAACCAAAGCTGATTATACATATAAAGATGATTTCAAAAGCTGCGTTTTTTATACAAGTGGGTGAATAACAGATTTCGTCTGAAATTTTCTAATTTCTATGCCGCATTTGTTTTTTAATTACACTAATATTATAAAGGCGAAAGTTTGTGAGTGTTTGTGTGTGTTTATATGCTTGTTACTTCTTCACGCTCACGTAACATGATGGCATTATGCGAGACTGCACAAATACGCCAAACAAATTAGGTGTTTATGGGGCGGACAAAATTGAACTAAAAATGCAGGGCAGTGTCGGTAACAGTGTAGAAAGATCAATGGTTTTTCCCATTTAAAAAATTGCTCAACGCTCCTAAAGAAGTTTTTATTTCAAAAATGCGATAACTGATCATAATATTTTCGGTTTAAGTTGGTACTTTGCTGCTTTTCAAACACGAAACTCTAGCTTTTTAGGGCAGTGTATCTTAGTGTATTCGTCGTCGTATCGTATGAGTATAAATTCAAGAGACGAGATCAACTAAAACAGATGAGGATACAGACAGTCACCCAACTCAATTTTCTAATTTTCTTCTCACTCTAGCAACAAATTTTATACCATTCCTGGGATACCTTATGATTTTTTCTCCTCTCTTTGGTACTTAATAAGCCATTGACATCATCTTTCGTCTAAAGAATAATTTCGTCGAGAAGGTTCTCAGCCAAACAGTCCTTAGGGATGATGTGTTTCAGCATTTTTTAGATAAGGTTACGTCGCACCGAAAATATTTATGAATAAAGGAGAGTGATACAATTTTACGAATTTTCAGACATCGTTAACAATAAGGTTTTTGAATATTTTTAAAACGCAAGTCTCTAGAGTTTGTCATTCTGGTTAAAAAAAAAAAAAACAAAGTATACATATTTCTAAAATAGAAAATTACAACGAATAAATTAACAACGGTGTCAATTCCCTTGTTTACAAACTAGACTAAACTTAAATGCAGTGCATCTTTTTCTTTCTATTCCATTATGAAAAGGATAGAAGATAAATATTAGGTTATTCTTATCACATTAATCAGTGCCTGACACTACTCCATACAAGTTTAGACGTGATTAAAAACTTGCCTACTAAAATTACGTCAATTTACGTCAGGCGCTGATTAATTTGACAGGACTAAACTAAAATGTATCTTCTGTCCTTTTCCTAATGAAATAGAAAGAAAAAGATGCACTAAATTTAAATTTAATTTAGTTTGTGAACAACAGAATCCGCACCAATATTAGTTTATCTCATACTCCATTTTATTTGACATAACTTCACGCCTTTTTCGCCCCGAAGTGTTAGACAGATGTGTACCCATGCTAGTACAAATACATTTCGCAGTGATGTTTAAGTCCACAAAAAACATTGTTTTTAATTTAGTTTTCAATTCTTAATTTAAATTTTTATTTCTATTTCTTAACTTTTTGTTTTTGTTTGTTACGCGTCTTATTTACGTTGGTCTGTTTTAGTTTAGTTTAGTATATTATATTAGAGGGTAGCAAGATATTATAATCAATGCTATGTACAGACACCAGCACATCAAGTTACTACAATCTGTCAAATTTCTTTAATAGATTTTCAACTTTATTGCTAGACCATAAGGTTCAAAGTTGATTGGGAAAATCTGACAGATTGTGGTAGGTTGATGTGCTGGCGTCTGTACATTAGTCCTTTAGTTATCAAGATTATTTCTAGCATAAGTTTAATGTATTTTATGTGGGTGTGCTTTTTTAAATAAACAATATTATGAGATATTTATTGAAATAATTCAATTATTTAAAGCTAAATAAAATATTGGGCATATGACAAATACTGAAAACCTTACCAGTTCTGTAAATTCAGACCGATCTTGATTTCCCAAAGGTAATGGCAACGAATCGGTAGCTACTTTGACATTGATGCGACAATACTCTGACTGACCCAGTAATTGATAAAATGGCAGACATAAATAAGTCAAATGATCAGCCAATAATATTTCCAGTGCTGGGACACAGGCCTCTCTTCTAGTGGGCTAAAAACTACCACGCGGGCCCAGTGCGGATTCGTAAATGTCACATGTCTTCGAATTTTTGGTTCTAGGACATGCCGGTTTCGCCGTTGTGAGAGCAGTGTGATGCAACTTTTACACGAAGTAAAATAAATGTTTGACTTAAATGCAGTAAGTACTATCACACTAATATTATAAAGGCGAAAGTTTGAGAGTGTGTGTGTGTTTATAATTATGTTTGTTACTTCTTCACGCTCAAACGGCTAGACCAATTTTGGTAATTTTTTTTATGGAGGTAGCTGATACCCTGGATTATTTATATATAGGTTACTTTTTATCCCAATATTCCCACAGCATTGAAACTTATACGGGTGAAACCGCGGGATGTAGCTAGTAATATTACAAATGCAAAAGTGTGTCTGTCTGTTACCTCTTCACGCTTAAACTGCTGAACCGATTTAGATGAAATTTCGTATAGAAATAGTTTGAGTCCCGGAAAAGGACATAGGATAGTTTTTATCCCGATATTTTTACGGAATCGACACTTATGCGGGTAAAACCGCGGGGCGCTGCTAGTTTGAAAATAAAATGTTTATTTCTCTAAATAGATATTTAAGAAACTTTTACAGTTCCATTTTTTTTAAACTAGATATCAATGGCATTTCTCAGCTGACTGATCCCTGAGAAGAAATCCTAAAACAAACGTAGAGGTCATGATCTCTTTTAAAGTACAAACATTTTAATTTAATGTGAGTCTAACAATGCAGGGCCATGTCCGGAGTAGCCTTTGCAGCTTTAAGTTAACCTATCCCAACAGTACTAAAAAGTACTAATCTCCCTGTAAATATTGATCTTGTTGACTCACATACCATTTTCCATTATTCTTATCTCTTAATGTGACCAAAAAATGACCCTCGGATCGTCGGAATTGCCATTTTATTCATTAGGTATCATTTTTATAGCATTTTTTATTCTTGTGTTTAAATTATGTTGTTATAACAGTGTGCTTATCAACAGTTTTAAACTTATTCTGATATATTTTTATCTTTAAATGTATCGTTTTTAAGAGAGATTTTTCTAAACTTTCTGCTAAACTCACGGAAGCTCTTCCTATCAAAAGAAAAAACTTAAAACGGGAATATTTTGATAGAAACCCAAGAAAATATAATTATGTGAGTGTTAAACGTATTACCGGTTCATATTGATCTGTGTAATCCACATATCACAAATAACGGACAGTTTTCTGTAAACAACATTTTCTCCATTTACTCCTTTTCCTCAAATTATTTCTTTTCGCCCCTTCTGATGTAAAACCACGATATTTTCCGTCACAACACTTATTTGCGGCAGCAGAGGTAAATGAGGCATAAATAAGGGGCCCGCGTTCTATTCATGACTAAAACTTTTACAAGTATGTATACAAAATGTATCTGTAAATAAGCGCATACATTGATATACACTGTAACTTTCCTACTCTTAATTTTTGGGATTAACTTTAACATACACAGCTGATTTATAGAAACAATATTTTATGTTGCAATTAAATTAATTTGTACCAAATTTGATACCAATTAATATTACAGAAATTGCTGATTTATTTTAGTAAAATTGATACTTTGTAATTGAGGTTTTTGTATTTATAAAATGTTAACTAGCCAGTCGTTTCACATGTAATTATAAAAGCATTGAGCGTATTCCGAGTCTCTTTTTAATATATAGAAACTGATCAAATGACCTTAACTTAGACTTTGGTCCTTCTATGATTATTGCTGGTAAATACCAGCAATAATACAAGTTCTTGTATAAAAATTTATACAAGAACTTGTACCAAAATACCAAAATACTTGTAGGTACGTAAAAATCCGAGTTCGTGGCGTTGCGTATAATTTTCTACGGTTGAAATGCAGTAAGCTGAAAATATTTCAAGTAAGCTACGAGAACTCTTAGCACTGGATTCCCATAATAAAAAGAGGGCTAAAGCTTTGCACGGTTCAGGTCCTCAACGACATATAGTAAGTGCTCTCCAATGCGCGGAATTGAATTTCAATCACGACTCTGATTGGCTGAACTTAGTTTATAGATAGGTACATAGTATTTTATTGAGTTTGGAAGTTTTTTTATACTATAATATAATTACTAAAAATTTAAAAATTGGGACTGTTTCATAAATATGACAGAAGGAATGCGGCAATTAACATGATTTAAAAAATATATAATCCTCTGATCTTTCACATTTTAATAAATTTAATTAGTGAAAACGTGGTTATCATGCAGTCGCAAATGTATTTTCACGCAGATCTCAGACATTTCCCACAGAAAATCTCATCACCATAACTTAGAACGAGCATCCAGTCCAATTTTAGAGAAATTCGCAATATTTGACTTAACCTACTTTTGGTTTGAGACGGCAAATTGCAACAACCGTACGCACAAAATTTATGTACGACGTCTGTACAAGTTACGTCGCAACGTAATCGTAAATATACGCCAGGAGTAGGTACGGCAATGGGGAATAAAGTTATGGTTCATTTTGAGAGAATGGCTAGTCGCTGGTGTCAGCCACGTTAGTAGCGGGACAGGGATTATTTTTAGCAGGCATAAAGTACTAAGTGTATGTGAGCACCACTTCGTGTGGTTGTCGCGACGGTTTTAGCAGATTATGTGGATGTACGAGTTTATCAATTGGTCGTGGTTAGTGATAATGATTATGCTTATTCTAATCAGAGCCGACTAATCAGCTATCAGTCGTGTGTATGAGACGGTCCATGAATGTTTTAGCGCATGACTCGCGCGCACTGAAATCACCAGTCTACCTGCCAAATCCGGTGATTATGGCAATTTTTTTGAAAAATGTATTTTTGTGATAGTGGTGTATTTTTTCAATGAAAATGCATTTGTAATTGTACTTACAGTGTAGCGCAAGGGGGGCACATAGCCGAGAGCGCACGAGTGCTCGCCCGCCGCTCGGCCGCGCCGCCGCGCTACCGCATGGCGCCGGCACGCCAGAACCGCGCGATGAGCTGCCCGCGCGCGACAAAACCGCGCGTCCAACGCCCGCGCGACCACGACAACCAGTCCACGACTCCCCACCAACAGTCCGACTGCCGACAATTCACAACATCGTCACTATGCTCAGACAGCTACACCGCCGCCACCAGCCGCCGCGTCGACTGTACATCACACTCGCACGTTAATAATGTATGAAAACTTTTTCGTAACCCAACATTGTCGCATTGCAGAAAAACCGCTCCAAAACGCTCCGAGACATTAACTACGCTTTGTCTTCTTGTACGACTTTACATGCTAGCTTATTTATTCACAGGGAAAATTGCGTGCTCGCGTGGACGCGACGTGGTGTCTGCGGCCGTTAAAATTGATCGGGTTTGTGTATACTCACATTAGCATGCCAGCGTCGGCCTCCCGGTTATCAACTACCGTTAACGTAAACAATTGAACACACAATCATTTTGTCGAGTGGCGCGGCGCGATATCACATGCCGGTGGGCCTCGGATCGAAGGAGCCCGGGCGAGACCCCGGCTCGTCAGAGCATGGGCCCCGGGGCTCGGCGCCGCAGGGCTGCCACGCCACCACACCGTATGCGGCGTTTGCTAGCTAAATGAGCGGATTAGGTGCGCGGGGCGGAAGTGTCGGAGGCGACACGCGCGTCGTTGCCACTGCAGGCCGCCACTGAGGCGGGGCGGCCCGGGAAAGCCTCCCCGCGCCCTTCCATCCCCCCGCGGCCGCCCCCCGCGCCACCCCGCCCGCCATGTGCCCGGAGCGCGCTCAGCCTCTCGCCTCGCAAAGGGTTGTCGGCAAAGGGAAATTGCTACTATCGTCTTTTTGTCGTGACGACAATTGGACCTGCTTTAGGCGGCGCTTTCTCTTTGACCGGAGGTCCAGAGCGAGTCGCTTATTGTGTAAGAGAAGCTATTTTATTTAGTTTCGGATCGGGTGAATAATATTTGAATTGTTTTCAGTCATGTATCGGGGTCGGCGCGTTATGTAACGCCGTGCGGCTGCCATGACCGTCCCGCAGACGCAGCGCGCCTGTCGGAATACCCCTAACGCAGCCCTTAAATTTCTAGTGAAACGTCACGAGCGCGCGCGAAGTTTGCCGAGTTCGTCCGACCGGGAGGCTCGAGCGCGGCCGAACGCGCGCGACCGGCGCCGCCCAGTCAATAAGGCCGTCTCCACTCGCCGAACAAAGACACTAACCTATAATAATTACATTTAATTAAGGTTAACTAGACTATTTTGTATAATAAGCATATCGCTGCAGCGTTAGCATCCAGATTTCACACTTGATAGAGCATAATTATTTTATACGTAGTCGTTTAGGTTACCGCGCACGTGTGCTGTAGTACTAATAATTAATAGGTTAGTGATAAAATTCTCACTATAATAATTACTAATTGTCGGAAGAACCCGAAGAAATACAGACAATATTCTACACCACAAACATTTTTCAAATAAATTTGTTCTAGCAATATAAATTCTGGTTGTTTTTTATTTATTATTGTCGGGTAGTCGGAGGTCGGTCAGCCCACCTGTGCAGTGCCCGAGTCCTTAGTGCAGTATTGTATGATGAGTCGTCTCCATAGATACGCGTATGTTGTCAAACTCGATGCTTTATGAAACATGAAATGCGTCTTATAATTCGTTTCTTTTGCGTTTTAATTTGTAATGACGCGTTTTTATTATTGGTTCGTGAAAGATAGGTGTTGTAATGACATTTAATTGGTGCTTTATGCTTTGTGGTTGTTCTTTCAGTTTTTATTAGAGTTTTTGGTTTTTTATTGTTGGAATAATTTTTATTTGTGTTTTCGCTTGTGATTTTATTGATTTATATTTTGTTGTTTGTCTGGATGAAAGGACCAAAATACCTTTTAGTTTTTAAAGATTGTCAGCAAGGTTAAGTTTTGCAGTTATTTATAAGGTAACAGACCTACGTGCAGAATAATTATATTGGTTTATATCTTCTCGACATTATAAGTGGTTGATAACATGAAAAATCAAATAAAGACAGAATAATTGTACAACAAGTTCCATTTATAATGCACTAGCCTGCGACTTCGTCCGCGTGATATTTCTTGTTCCCCCGACCCACCCCTCGCATCGTATCGCCTGCCCGCGTTATAACTGTATTCTATCTGAATTTCTTTGTTTTTGCTCGGCTCTAACAAAGAAAAAACAAAGAAATAAAACAAAGGAAAAAAAGTAGAAACATGAAAAAAAAATCACGCTAGCGTGATATTCCATTTTCCTTCCTCAATGATTGGGCTATTAAATGCAAAAATATTTATTCATATCCAACTGGTAGTTCCAGAGATTAGCGTGTTCAAAAAAACAAACTTTTCAGTTTTATTATTAGTGTAGATTGATACGGATAAAAGGATTATTATGATTTGGATGGAAGATAAATAAAAAAAAGTAAATTTCATTTATAACAATCTCCTCTTAAAATTATATATTAAAAGCCTATTAGGTACATTATGTTCCGATGGGCTATGTTTCTACCAGTTAAAGTAACAGTAACTTATCGCGATATGTTGTAACAGGCCATCGATACTTAATAAATAATTATTATAAATGCGAAAGTAACACTGTATGTTACCTTTTCACGCCATAACGGCTGAACTGATTTCGATGTTTGGCACACAGATATACCATGTCCTGGTTTAGTACATAAGATACTTTACCCCGGTAATACGTTCCCGTTGGATAATTTCCCACCTCCAAGTGGGGAAATCTGCGGACAAAAGCTAGTAAGTACCCATCTAAATATTTCCTAACATCAACGTAGGTATCTATAACAGATTTCAATTTCGACAGAAAAAAATGTTTGATCCCCATAACCAGCACGCTATATTTCGAGTCGGCAATGCTTTGAGGATACAACTGTAAACCAACAATTCACCGATGATGGATCGGACGGTTCGCAAAGTCAACTGTGCGACAGTCCATATAAAACGGATGGAAACGATTGCATACGGATTTTTGCCCTGCGTTCCGATGTAATCTGGTTCAGTATTTTAGAATAATCTGAACTTTCGGAGAAGTATAATTGTGAGGTTATTGTTGTTTTCCTTGAATGATTATACAGCCGGTGTATTCTTTAGTTTCAATCCCTAGCATGAGGTGAAATGACAACACATTTAAGGGGACTACAGGACCTAAACACAAAAAAAAACGCAAGTTTATAATGCCTAAAAGTATATGATCGACTAAAGTAAACAAAACCAGAAAAATATATGATACTCTTCAGGATATATGCTAGTCAGATAGTGTATTAAAAACATAATACAACAAATTTGAGACGACAGAAAAAATCATGAAGATACCTATAAAAACCTTCTTTTTACAATAAAAACCATACTAATATACATACAATTATTTTGATTTTTGGTCAGATTATTCTACAAGCAACATACTAAAGTACTAGTGTTTTAATTTTTTAGTCCAAACAATAGATTTTTTGTAAATATGTAGATAATTGCTTCATATTTTGCAATAAATTACCAGCGTTGTGTCATTGCGCTTCTCTTTCTTTTCTATGCAGTTCGACAGTGACCGCGCTTTAGGCGATGTAGTCCTCCTTAAGGGATAGTGAGAGTTCACGTGAGATTTTACAGAATAGGCGGCCTGATCGCCTGATTCTGTATTTAATACGAGGCTAAGCATAGTTTATTTCAGTTAGTCAGTAGTATTACTAATCTGGTGTTTTAAATGGATACGCCCGGATTGTGGAATGTGTTAAAAATACAGACTCCGTACTAGCCGGTCGATTCTGTAAAAAACTCACCGTGAAAACTTAGGTGAAGTGAGTTTGTTTTTGCTAGAAATTAACACTATTGACAGCTCACTCCACGCTCACTTCACCTAAGTTTTCACGGTGAGATTTTTACAGAATAGCCCCGCTGTTTCTGGTAGATTTGGTGAAAAGTGAGAAACAAATTACAAGTAAGAAATTGGATAACAAGAAACTGCAATCAAAATCTCTTCTTGTATCAAACATATGGTTGGAATAGGGAAATAGCCTTCAATTGTAAACAGCAGTGCGATTCTGTAACCATCTCACCGTGAAAACTTAGGTGAAGTGAGCGTGGAGTGAGCTGTCAATAGTGTCCAATTCCTAGCAAAAACAAACTCACATCACCGAAGTTTTCACGGTGAGATTTTTACAGAATCGACCGGCTGAACTTATCAAATATGTTGGTGAATTAGTTATCTTTGACAAATTAAAATGCGACCGTTCATAAAAATAGGGGAATTTCTGTTGTTTTTTTTTGGTGTGTGAATTTCTGTACCTACTTAATATATTACACAATCTAAGATTTCTCCAACTACTCCCATCAGCATAAAATACAATAGTTTTCTTTTCAATTTAGATACGACATTTTTATTTCTACGTTATAGATATTTTTGAAAACGTGCTCAAACTGGTTGTGAAGTTATAATAAGTTCATTTTAAATTGAGCTGCACAATTTGTTCTTTGTTTTATGGAAAGTTCAATCAGCCATCTTGAATAGACGTAGATTTCTTCTTCAAAGCTGAGTTTGGAAAGGAGGTTATTGCTAAAGGTGGTCGTTTTTTAAACAGATCTAGAAGCTGAAGAAAAAGGCTTGAAAAATTACTGGCGTATTGTTTTCTCAAAACCTATTGTTATTCCTGGCAACGAAAAACAAGAGGGTGTCTTTTTAAAAACACTAGTGTGTTTTTTTAAAGGCACTCCCTTTCCTTTTGAACAACGACATTAGTAGCTAAGACGACTACATTAGTAATTAAGTAATCATTTATTTAACAAAGTACTTAGCCTCTAGGTAACATCAGTGTTGTTCCAATATGTGATGGGTATGGCTATTATAGATCAGTAAGATCCTGCCCTTCAAGCTAGGAATATCCTGTACCCTGTATCTTGAAGGACAGTGTACTTTAGTGGGATGGACACGTTTTACAAAATATTTCTAACTAGCAGCGTCGCGCGGTTTTACCCGCGTCACTTTCGATCCCGTGGAAATATCGGGATAAAAAGTATAATATGTGTTAATCCAGGAAATGGTCTAGCTATGTGCTAATTTTCATCCAAATCTGTTCAACTGTTTATGTTCAACGGTTTACGCGTGATTGAGTAACAAACATAGTAGGATGGATAGTAGGTTTTTAGTAGGTTCTTTTTTTTTTTAGTTTGTGAAATCATCAAATGACCCCTCCGCTCTAGGATAGTAGGGTTGCGTAATCATTCTGTTGTTAACATACTGATTATACAAAATTGTGGTACTTAATGAATAGACTCAAAATTTGATTGTGAGGAGTGTTTGTGTGTGTGCTACTGTAGAGTTAAACTGGTCCGTCTAAACATTATAAATCAATTTCGTAAGTATTTTTAGCTTGGACTTCCTAAGCCAAACAAATTAGCTCACCTTGAAGGGTAGAAAAACTCATTACCTGTCTACTTTTTTCATGTTTATAAAGCTCAGTTTCATCTATATGGAAACTTGAAGTAAAAATCCAAAATAACTGATGACACTGAGAGAATTATATGAGATTCTCGTCAGGCATTTCAAGACCATCTTTATTCTCGTAGAATTGTTATAAAATATTGTATATCTAAACTTACTTGTCTCAGACGGGCTTAGGCCTAAGCGAAGACGTCCACTGAATCAGAATAAGATTATGAAAGATTTTACAAGAAAACTCTTTTTTTTGGAGTTGATTTCTGCGGAACAATAGCGTCATTAGTTTAAGTTTTTATTAGGTTAGTAATATTTCGGCAGAGAGTCATAATACGTAATGATGCTTCCGTATTCGTTAAAGAGATAGGAAAAGGTATAATGTTACTTATACTGCCCTGGCAGCTGTTAGTATGTCATGCTCACTCAAATGTCTCGCTGACGGTGGCGTGTGTGTTGGATCATTTAGCTCCCTTCAAAATGGTTGAGCTGAATGGTGCTGATTTATGCGTCATGTTCGTGAACGGGCGCCATCAGTTGGGGCTGGTCATCACTTAGCTGCCTCGGCTTATTTTTAATTAATTTATTTTTGGATTGTAGTTTGTTAAGTACTATTTGTTGTACTCTTGGACGCTTTTAACACGTACGTCTTTCTTAATTTTTTACATCGTTCTCACATTATATAATTTTATAATCAAAAGTAATGATGTAACTAATATTTTTGTAAAATATCATTTAAAAAGAGTGTCCATGGAGTTTCTTGCCCGTTCTTCTCCATAGGTACCTACCTACGCTTTGGAATGGGCAACTAGCTTCATATTTTTCTGACTGACCGACTTCTTGACAATTCAAAAGTGCCTGTAAATGGTTTAATTGAAATAAATGCTTTGAGTTTGAGTTTGAGTTTGATACACATTAGAATATAATGTGACTATTTTAGAACATATGCTTATACTAGTAGCGCGCCGCGGTTTCACCCGCGTAAGTGTCGATCCCGTGGGAATATCGGGATAAAAACTATCTTATGTCCTTTCCCGGAATGCAATCTATCTCTCTGCAAAATTTTATCGTAATCCGTTCAGTGGTTTAGGCGTGAAAGGGTAACATACAGACAGACTGACAGACGGAGCTACTTTCGAATTTATAATATTAGTATGGATATTTACTATCTAGAGGGGCTCGTGGCTAAAATACTAAAAGCCACACGGTCGATCAAAGGTTAATCCATACTTGCCTCAGTTGATTCGTGTTTGGGTGACCATCCATTACATATCGAGACCTCTCCGTGCCTCGGAAAGCACGTTAAGCCGTTGGTCCCGGCTGTCATTCTTAATAGTCATCTTTAATAGTCGTTATGGGCACTCAGAAGCCCAAAAAGTCTGACAACCAGTCTTTCTAAGGGGTATCGTGTTACCCAGTAACTGGGTTGTGGAGGACAGATAAGCAGTCGTTCCATGAAAAATACTCGGTATTCAGCTGTATACTGTTAGACTGGAAGACGACCCCAGCATGGTTGGGAAAAGGCAGATGATGACACTCTATTATTTCTGCAGAATAAAGTATCCTCAATATAACTAAACTAATAGGAAACCATAAGATCACAACACTCCAAAGAATTTTTCTCTAACGCAATCTATTTACGTTCTAAGTATTGAAAAGTTTTATTTTACTTCAACAATGTGTAGAAAGAAGCACGGTGAGGCTAACAATAGCATCAAAGACTTTGTTTAATATAATGTACGAGTACCAGGATTACAGGAGCGTGTAGGAGATATATCGATCATAGCTTATCTTTAAGGGTAATGTGTTTTGTTTCTTCTTCATACAAGATATACATTTGAAGGATACAGGTAATTTATGATGTAAATGTTTGGTGACAAGCCGTGAAAGGGATTTCCTATCGGCAAAAATGACAAACTTTCATCGTCTATTTAACCCCTTTAGGGGATGAATTTTCAAAAATCGTTCGCTGTTTAAGGAACTCTTGTTTAAAACTTCATGCTTCTAGACTCAGCGCTCAGGCTCTGTGTTGTCTGTCAGTGAATAAAATTAATTAGGAAGTTTATAAGAACGAAAACATGTTATAAAAACAGTTTAAGGATTTTTAGTTGTAAGTTATAACCGCAAGAAGCTTCAAAAGGGCTCACAACATCAAAGAAGTAACTCAAAGGCATGAACCGACATGCCTTCAAACAGGCGCGACACGCTATAAAATCGCGCGCGACACAAAGGCACCGCAAGTCGCGCAACGAGCGGTGCCTTTGTGCCGCGATTATATCGCGTGTCGCGCCTGTTTGTAGGAGCCTTAAAACGTATGAGGCTTAAATTTCTCTTTAATTCCCACGCTAATCCCATGAATTTAATGGGATATCGGCCCGGTTTAAACCATAACAATTGTTTGGATTAAGAAAAGCGATGAAGATTGCTAACGTTTTCAACGGTTATTGGAAGTTTTGCACGTGTATGTTGTAAAACATGTTGCACTATCGATTCTGTGTTTTACAGTCTTTTATTTTAGAGCAGTGCTGACCCCGTGTTAACGACCCCGACTTACGAGTTGTAGGTCGTGAGTTCGAACCCAGGCAGGCACTTTACTTTGTATACATTATTACATCATCATCATCACCATTTCAGTCGAAAGACGTCCACTGCTAAATATAGGCCTCTCCCCAGCACCTCCACTTCGACCGGTTCTGTGCTTCTCGCATCCAACGGGTTCCTGCGGCCTTCACAAGGTCGTCGGACCACCTTACGGGAGGCTTTCCAACGCAACGTCTTCCGGTACGCGGTCGTGACTCCAGAACACTTCGGCTCCATCGGCCATCTGTTCTGCGAGCAATGTGCCCTACCCACTGCCACTTAAGTTTGGCAATTCTTCGGGCTATGTCGGTTACCTTGGTTCTCCTGTGGATCTCCTGATTCCTGATTCGATCACGCAGGGAAACTCCAAGCATAGCCCTCTCCATTGCCCTTTGGTTGACTTTTAGCCTTCTTATAAGGCCCATTGTGAGTAATTGTACATTATTTATTAATTACCACTCAAATCAAATCTCATGTACCTATAACTTATGCATCGATATTTTGTTTAAATTTTACCGCTCCTTTACCAATCCTATGACTAAAAAAATGGCACGTTAAAAAGAGCATTAAAAAAATTCAAAACTTAAATATTACTTTTTTCGACAGGTTTACCTTATATAAAAAAAGTTTATGCAGCCAAGTTTATACTAAACACGTTATTCTTCAATTCCCACAACAACATAAAAAAGTTTATCGAAATACCGCTTCGGAGGAGCGCTTCTATGCATCCATTTAATTCTTGTAAAACGTTTTTAAAAGGAGTAGAGCCGTACGATTACAATGTACCGTTTGCCTTTGGGATTGAAAACGCATCAGTGAAAGACTATTTTAAATGTAACGGTGAATCAATAACAGATCGCACTTGACGACAAGCTCCGCTCTAACAGGAAACGAAGATTAATGAAAGTAGTTTCAAAGATCGTTTTGCAGTTTCAAGCAATAGTTTTGTCTTAACGTTCTGAAAACAGCAAACATTTTAGTAAATCCAAAAGTGACCGACTCATAATGCTCATTTGAACTTATAAAAACCCATAGATATCAGATATTATATTACTTATTTTTTTATTCATGATAACTATTTGACTAAACTACTTTGAATAAAAGAGCCCTTTTCAAAAGAATTCCTCCTATGGTTGAAACGAATGTATTAAAAAAAAATAACTCAATTTATAGATTTTTTCGCATGCTACAATGTTTTCAGGTTTCACACCTGATTGAAGGGATTTTTTTAAATTAGTTTGATGTTTTTTCGTTTCTACTGCCATAAATAAATTTTTGAAAAGTACAGAGTTAATCTCAATTAAATATCTATACAATGGTAGGTTCTGTGTACTAGCAGGAGTATAACAATAGAAACAGTTGCAGAAAGGAGGCAAAAATTTATTTTTTTTCGATCTTAAGGCACTCTCTAATGCTTCGCATTATGAGTCGTGCGTTGATTAGATATTAGAGAAAAATAATGCCGATTGCAGAGTGGAACTTTTGTATCGCTATTCATCCATAGACCACTTCCCATACAAATTCGGCCAGTCTCCTTTGTCGTTCGTCAAATATTTCTTTCAGTACATTAGTCCAATAAAAAAATAAGCTTTCAAAAAATTTGGCCTCCGTCTTTGTACCAACCGCGGTGGCCTTTTTTAATTTTTGATTTGGAAATCATATTAACATATTAATGGCATACAATTATCTCTTAAATAAAGCGAATTCTATGGGTATTAAGCACATTTTCGAATGCAAAGTTTTCTACCTCTCAAAACACCCGTCAACACCGAAGCTAAAGGCGAACACAGCAGTAACACATGACCGTCAGCACCAGCAACCACAGAAGATGACTCCAGCCAGGGGGCCTGAAAAGGCCACCTTGGCAGAATCATAAAAGAATAACATTATGAATTATAATATGGCGAAGACAGTCCGTGTTTTTCTTTTTTTTGCTGCACTACACAGGTATAATCAAAGAGATTGGGATTGGATTGAGTCTGAGTTTGGCCTTTTTAGGCCCCCAGCTTCCGACGACAAAAGACACACCACAGCAGATCACGCAGGATTTTTTTTCCAAATGCCAGTACGCTTCGCTCGGGGTGGAGTACTGTAGCTGCTAGCTTCAAGACACACATCCGTGGGTCGGCACAGCGTATGCTCTAGGTGGAGCCACGAGATATTTATACTATGAGTGACACAGCACACGAACGCTGCCTCGACGATTTATTAAATAGATTAAAGTATCATCTGGAGTTACACTTTAACAAGTTCTACAATCGTAATTTTGTTTTGGCTGTTTCGTCATGTGCGTAATAACAACTTCGTCGATTAGATGCATAATCTTATAAGCTGCGGCGGCGCCGAGGGTGGTGACGCTGTCGCGGGGTCGAGTCGAACGGTGCGTTAACGCCGGCTGCGGTGTACGGTGCGTGCATCCGCGCGCGTTCTCGAGCTACTGCTAGGTCTTCAGCCGGGCACGCCTGCGCGTGGTTCACTGGCGGTATGTCCGCGTGCTAGCATCGGGATCGAATTAAGCTTAGCCTTAGCGCAAATGAGTATTATATCAATTTCTACAACAAAACATTTAGAACACAATAAAAACTAACGTAACAATAAACGTAATCCTGGACTACAGAAAACCGATTTTGGCAGGCACCCCTGAGCGATTTGGTACACTCCCACTCACACTGGTCACACTCATTTAGTGCCCTTGAAACGGGCACTAAATGAGTAAATTCGTCTGACTTCTGTGTTACCATTTTGTCTCGCGTGTTGTTTGAACCTTAAATCTAACTAAATACAAATGAATCGAGTGAATTGCCTACATATACACTGGAACTGGTCGTGTGAGAAATAATTCTAAATGCTTACATATCAATAAAAGTAGAATTAGTTTTGTTTATAAATAAAATATTTGGTGAGAAACAAACAAGCGGCCCACTTTATGTATAATGGCATGCTAAAAGATTCGCCACTTAGCAAAACTTTACCGGGGTTCACGGCCCAGGGTCTGTTGTGAGTCATAAATAAATAAGTCGCCCTCAAATAGCACTTAAAATCCATCTCTTTTTCACCAAAAGAAAATTATTTTTAAATAACTTCGCAAAATGTTCTATAATACCGATAAGAAATATTAATTTGACTGAAGAGTCTTGTTGTTCAATTATTCTCAATAAATTTAAACTTAATCGTGAATCAATTTCTCATTGGGAAACAACCACTTGAGATATATCGTTATTTCTTCGGAGAAATAAGTAAATTTGTTTCGCGGAAGCGGGGTTGCCAGCAAAATTAAAAGGTATGTAGGAAGGAAGGTAGGTACTTGTGTTTTGAAAGTTGATTCTTTTTTAACCGACTTCAAAAAAAGGAGGAGGTTCTCAATTCGGTTGTTTTTTTTTTTATGTTTGTTACCTCAGTACGCCGTCATTTATAAACCGATTTGGAAAATTCTTTCTTTATTTAAGAGGATAATACTTTCAGATTGGCCCTATTTTTATCAAAATCCAGTTCTGATGATGGGATCCATGAGGACTTGCAGGAACTCCTCAAATATTATAGGCACCTATAGCGATTTGAGTATTTTTAACTCGTGCATTTGCTCTCGGAAACCACCATTTGGTGAAGTGGAACTGATGAAGAAGACCACAGATAGCCAACGGAACTACTCAATAATAAGTATTTCACGGGTTGCGATTGGATGACTTTAATATGGTTGCTAAACAATTTATGCTCGTCAGAATGCGAATGGTGAAATGGAGCTGATGGTGGAATACTAGGAGAACTTCTCAACAATTAACGTCCCTACATTGGGAAAAGCAATATTTTGTAAAAGGCGATGGACAAGTTGACATTAGGCTATTGTAACTTAGATACATTATAAACAGACCCACTAAAAAGCGAGAAATAAAAACTTATTTACAAAAAAAAACCGACTTCCAAAAAAAAACACTACAAAGTGAAAAATAACTTTAATTTCAGAAGTCGGTGGCAAAAACTAAAATATAGATCCAAAGACACCGAATTCCAAAATTAAAGTTATTTTTCACTTAGTAGTGTTTTTTTTTGGAAGTCGGTTTTTTTGATCATCAAATTGAGAAGGTAGTTATGAATGTTGCAGCATAATCAGCCTATAATGTTAGATACTATTGTTAGGACACAGGCCTCTTGGGCCATAATCCACCACACGGGCCCAGTGCGAGTTGGTGGAAATCACATGTCTTCGTATTTTTGGTTCACGGAGTTGTTTTCTCACGATGTTTTCCTTCTCCCTTTTCGAGAGCAATTAATAAAATGTCCCACATCGTCTCCACATTCACAACAAATAAAATAATATAATACTTTACCAAGTAAGCAAATGTCATTGTTTATAAAAAATGCATTAATGTCAATGTGTATATAAAAAAAAAACATTCAAAATGCAGAAATTGTAAGCAGCTCAATCCCAAGCCTTTTTATCCTCAAGATAACCTTTAAAGGTATAAAAGGCTTTCTGGCACAACTTACGTTTAATGAATGAAACATTATAGTCAAACATTTCTTTCACGCGAGCTAATGTTATATTATATACGTATATTTAAGTGACCATTTCCTTTTGTTTCCAACTAGCTTGGCTAAGCCCAGGTTTAGCAAGACGTCTATTGAAGATCCTCCTTTCACTTCGCTCAATGCCAATTTCAAAGCAATAAGGTGTCTATTTCTTCTCAGTTTTTTTTTGTTTGTATATTGGTGTGTGCTAGCTGACATATGGCAAATAGTTTTATGATTTGTGTTTCGTATGTTATGTATGTTAATTATATACTCATCACCTGCCTAGCCTTTTCCCAACTATGTCGGGGTCGGCTTCCAGTCTAACCGGATGCAGCTGAATACCAGTATTCTACATGGAGCGACTGCCTATCTGACCTCCATAACCCAGTTACAGGGTAATACGACTTTCGGTCTTCTGACGACCCGTAACGACTGTCAAAGATCCACGAATGACAGCCGGGACCAACTGCTTAACATGCTTTCCGAGGCACGGAGGGGTCTGGTTTTACCGGACCCCTCCGTGGTATTATTTTGTATAGAATGAAGTTATTTTGACTGAATAGACAACTGTGTTGCTGGGGAGTTTGTTGTGCCAGTTTTTCCTCCCAGATAAAGCACTAGGAAGTGGTGAATGAAGGACGGGAGTTTTGGGGGATTATCTTATGTAATGTTGACATTTCGGAGTGTTGCTAAGAGTATCAACTACTACCTACCTACCTGTCTACTTTGAAGAAATGGTTCTTGATTTTAATTTTGAGAAATAAGTACCTATAAAACACAATTTCACTTTTACCACAATTTTCTCAAGGCTATCCAAATGAAATTTTCCGACGTAGTATCGTACTCGGTTAGCATTCAGAAGTTTTGTATTACTAGCATCTATAGGCCAACCGCTTAACTGAGACGTTGCCTGAGGTAGCAGCGCGGTGCGGGAGGGGTGTGGTGACGTGATGCGAGAGCTCAGTGATTCGTCAACTTGTGACAACTATCACCCCTCCCGCACCACGCAGCTACCTCAGGCAACGTCTCAGTTAAGCGGTCGGCCTATAGATACATACTCGTACATGAACTCACGCCTTCTTCTCATGAAGGTAGGCAGAAACTACAGAACACCACCTGCTGCCCTTCTACAATCATTAAATACCTTTTGCTTCATTTACATTCATAAATTTGGTCTTACACGCACGATGGTTACGAGTACTATGCAACTTACCATTCTTAAAAAACATCTCCAATAAGGTCCTATGTCCTAATTATTTGGAAAAATGGAATCAATTAGCCAAAAAATTAATCGAAGCTGTATAAATACAATAATTTTAGACATTTTTGAATATGGCAATCAATACTTTTATAAAACCTACTTCGTCACGATTAAAGCAACCATAACTGAAACATCAATATGGCTCTTATTTCAAGTTCCAATTAAGAGTGGAATTTATTCTAGAAAGTTCTGCAGCCTTGTTTACGCTGCATTCCATTCTTATGTTCAGCAAGATGAGAGATTCTTGTATTCTAAGAAAAATATGTACTTACCAGTTATCCAGAACTTTGAGGTATCTTCCTACAGGTTTAGTCAACGATGAGTCAATTATTTATTTATTTTATTTTTAGCATATGTTATCCCACTGCAGAGCAAAGAGCCAGAGAGGACTAGTTTCTCCTCTCCAGTCCTCTCTGGCTAAAGCTAGTGTGGACTAATCCTGTCTGTAGGCGTCAAGCTCACCCATGATTATCACTTTATCACACTAATCACACTAATTATCACACTAATATTATAAAGGCGAAAGTTTGTTTATGTGTGTGTGTTTCTATGTTTGTTACTTCTTCACGCTCAAACGGCTCAATCAGTTTTGATAAAATTTTGTATGTAGGTAGCTGATACCTTGGATAACATATATGCTACTTTTTATCCCAATATTCCTACGGGATCGGCATTTAGCGTGTAAAACCGCGGGGCACAGTTAGTTTTTTTTAGCCTTAAATTTTTAACCAAAATATTTAATTAAAATCGGAACTGAAGTATAATTTAAAGAATATAAATTACTAGTAGCGGCCCGCGGCTTCACCCGCATAAATTTCGATATCGTTCTAAAAGACACGTGGCGGCATCTAAGTATTATCATAATAACATTATTGCTGTTATCCTCGGGAACAGCACTTTTTTTCGCAATGAAAAGTACCCTATGTCCATTTCTGTTCACCTGACAACGTATATGCAAAATTTCAGGATGATCGGTTCAGTGTTTTGGCATGAAAAGGTAACAAACAAACTTACTTTCGCATTTATAATATTATGTTAGGATTATACAAAACACTACAAAACAGATTATCGGACCATTTCGCCCCAATTAGATTGTATGTAAAAGTAGCAGTGTAAATCTATTTTTGTTGCTGACCGTACAAGTTACCTACTTATCGTTTTAATAGATTTAATACTCATCACCATAGGTAAAAAAAAAAAAAACTGAAGGGCCCGCTATTTCTAAATAACAGCCGCACAGGTCGATCGATCAGGTCTAGCTACGCTTGCCTTGATCTGTGAATGGGAGACCATCTTTATATACCAAGACCCTTCGTACTTAGGAAATCATGTTGAACCATTGGTCCCGACTGTCATTTGAAGATCCTTGACAGTCGCAGACCGGAATAACTCTAATCAGAAGCCCGAAAGTCTGACAGCCAGTCTTACCAAGGTGTATCGTATATTACCCAGTAACTGAGGAGATAAGCAGCCACTGCATGTAAAATACTGGTATTCAGCTGCATCCGGTTAGACTGGAAGCCGACCCCAACATAGTTAGGAAAAGGCTTGGCAGATGTGGTAAAAAATAACTTGGTAAAATTGGATAAAGGAACCAAGACAAACGACATGTCAGCGTCAGTATCAAGGTAAAGCATCTCATTTTCCTATTCAAAATTCTTCAACACATACTCTGATATTTTCCAACAAAACACCATTACCTGTGAATGAGATTATTTCTTATTGCGACTCCATAAAGCTTATATTCCATTACTTTGCAGACGTATTCAGAGCTCGTTAACGTCACCGATACACTGTCAAACATTAGCCGGTTACTTTGTAGAGAGACCATGATTTTGTTGTATCGGGTTCAAAACTCAGTCTTGGTTTGTTAAACTACAGTTAAGGACAGTATATTATACAATCGGAGATTTATAAACCAACATCGTTCAAGTAAATAAAAATATTTGATAAAGGCATGTAAAACGAAGGATCTTTCGTAAAACATTCAAGTGTTAAATAAATAAATGATATATGGTTTTATTTCTGTAAGTAGGTTTGTACAAACACTTTTACACGTAAATCATATTTTCAAAAATAGATCAAGTCGGCGTTTCCTATCTGACTACTCTGAGAAGAAAGGCCGAAACAAACTCAGAGTTCCCAGTCTCTTTTAAAGTCTAGGTATAATCTTGGTCAGATCATGTGAAGACCATGTAGATTGGTGTCTGAAATGTCTTTTTGATGAAAGAACCACACAGATTATGTGGACCTGTCCAGTCAGTGCACAAAGTCATTAATCATGCAGCTCAACTCAGAACTTAAGAAGCTCAGTAAATATCAACATTTTGTTGTTTACAAATCATTTTCTGACCACTAACTAAAAATATACTAATGATAATATACATTCTTACAACATTAATCCCTTACCACGCTTAGCAGATGGATGTTGTGTTAGTTCATCCATTCATTAGACAATATTAATCCCTCGCTACTTTAGTTTCTAAGTCCAGAATGAAAAAAAGAAAGAAAGAAAAAAGAATGAAAGAATGAAAAATTGTTTTATTGCCACAAAATACCCGCCTAAAAAAGATAAATTAACTCGAATATGATCCTTAAGTGCCTAAAATAAAACAAATCTACAATTATCACCTTAAAGTTTATCTACCTATACAAAATTACATAATCATGATGGTTTTCAAATTCATTGCCACCATACTCTTAACTGGCGTACTTACAGATTGAATTCCGTCAACCAACACTTTTAGCTATCTTGTCTCGGAACGTTAAAACTATAAAATGTCTCGTAACGTGTTATTATTCAACAGTTTATTATTATTGATATTGGCACTGGCAGTCTCTGGGGAAGCGTCAGTTCGAACTGAGAAGACGCTGATGGTTACGCGAAGCACACAATATTGAAATATTGAATATGAAATGTGATGTGACATTCTTAAAGTAGAACAACAGAACTTTAGTGTTTTGTTGAATATAAGTTAGAAATAAAAACAAAATAAGGAATTTTATTGGAACTTATTAACAACAAATAATGAGAGAACTTTAGCATTTTATCCCACGCATTGCTTGATAATGGCAACAGTTTCCTTAGAATCTTATCGTCATTATATTTATTTATTTATATATACTTTATTGTACACCAGATAATACACAACAAAAAAATACGATTATGAATACAAAACATACAATGGGCGGCCTAATCTACCAATGACAGTTTGATTTAACCGTAAACAGTAAAATAGGTAATTATTTGCAAAACCTTATTTGCTTGATGTGCTGGCGTTCCAGACGCCAGCACATCAAGCTACCCGAAACTGTCAAATTTTCCCAATCAACTTTGAACTTTATGTTTTAGCGATAAAGTTGAAAATCTATTAAAGTAATTTGTCAGATCGTAGAGGCTTAATGTGCTGGCGTCTGTACATAGAAGGTGGTTTGCCTATTTATTTCTTACTATCTTCTACCCGCAACTTCGTCCTCGTGAGATTTCGGCCCCATCCATCCTTTTTTTTTTCTTTTCTTTTCTCGGCTCCCAAGTATCGTGGCGTGATGTTACATCGATGGCCCCACCGAATAAACGTGTAAGAGAAAAATGACAACTTTTCAGCAAAAAATAAAAACGTTAAAATTTCAATAACGCTCATTTCATGGTAAATAGGTATAAATAATGTATGATCGAATTATAGGTAAAAAAATAAACTATAGACTTGTATTTTTACTTTTTTTAAAACATCAACGAGTTTCAGGAAATTCATGAAAAACTATTTAATTTTTTTACTCTTGTGAAATTTGCATGACTAGGTCACAGTAATATATCATTGCACGTTTATTCGTGTAATAATACACAAAGAATAAAACGTACTGTTATGTTACACTATTATTCTCCGTAAATCAAGTTCATTTTGGAAACCAGTTATAACTATTTACACGCTTGTTTACAGTACAATGTACTGCTATTATGTGATTGGAAAGATCGTATGCATTAATATTAGTGTTATTAGGATCAGTTTTCATTTATGTAATACATCTTTGTTAATGCATGGTATAATAATATAAATAATTTTGTAAAAGGATGAAATAAAATACAGATGTATAAAGAATTAAAAAAATATAATTATATGTATTAATCCACGTGAACACAAAGTACTAGTATTACTGATAAAAAAAAACAAATTGCAATATTAGAAACACTAATCGTCCTCCTCACTATCATTGGAGACCGAGATAGAGTTTTCCAATGACCGTAGATGTTTCTATCTATCTATCATGGGGTTTAGGTTTCCGCACTTAGTCCTTGAAGTGGACCATTGTGCGTGAGCCATGGTGGCCGATTACTCCAACCAGCCCACCTCCCTCCAGAAGCAGATTAGACTTCCCGGTCTCCTCAGGGCATCCGCAAGGGATGTTGGTGTTCCCAGGGTCTCCTCGCGAATCTTGGTAACGCCTGTGCACTCAAGAAGCACATGCGCCACCGTTTCCTCCGCCTCCATGCATGCTCTGCACAGGGGACTGTCAGTGATTCCCAGGGTATGGAAGTGTTTATTTAGTGAACAGTGTCCAGTGATGGTCCCCGCCACCAGGCGCAGGTTGTCTCTGTCCAGGCGCAGAAGGCGCCTGGTCAGCTTTGTATCCAGGGATGGCATAGCTTCCTTGGATTGCCTACATCCTGGTGTCGAGGTCCACCATTTTTCCGCTTGTATTCGAGTGTGATCCTTTAACCAGCTTCTTAGCTGCTTGAAAGGAATGGGCATAATGGGTTCAGGTCCGTAGGGTCTTGTGCTGGATCCTCTTTTAGCAAGTTCGTCAGCCGCATCGTTTCCAAGTGATCCACTATGACCTCTAATCCATTGTAGCGTTATTGTGTTGCGATTTAGTACCGTGATTCGTTCTAGGGCCTTGTGGCATTCTAGTGTTAGTCTCGACGTGATCTGATTACTCTTTAGGGATTGAAGAACTGAGGCACTGTCGGAGAGTATTCGGATATTGGTATCCGTAACCCCCCTGGCCTCTATAGCGTGTGCCGCTTGGATAATACCTACACACTCTGCTTGGTAAACGGAGTTGAGCATTCCAAGTGGTTTGGATATCTTAATGTTTAGGTCGTTGGAGAACACCCCGACGCCCGTCCCTTCGTCGGTCTTTGATCCATCAGTGTAAATTCTTAGCTCTGTTGTACCTGAGTAGTCACACAACTCCTCTATGAGCTCTATGTTGTAGTGTTTTTGGAAGCAGTAGGTCTTCAGGGTTCTTTCGATGGGTGATGTCATCATCGGTTGTTCTTTGATTGCATCTTCTCTGATGCGTGTGTGTTTGATTCTAGAATCATTGCTTAGGGAGCCGGATACTTCGAGTCTGAAAGTCGCTATGGCCGCCTCCTCTCTTACGACGAGTTGTAGGGGAGGTAGCCCCAGCATCACCTGTAAGGCAGCAGTGGGGGAAGTCCTCATGCTGCCGGTGATTGCTACGCAGGCAAATCTTTGCAGTTTCTCGAGATCCTTTTGGGTTGTACTTAGGTTAGTCCTGGGCCACCAAATTAAAGAACCGTATGTGATAATTGGTCGTACCGTAGATGTTTATAAAAACTTTGATAATGGTTTGGTATTGCTCCTGAATCACACGGACTTATCAAGTCCTTAAATAACGGAATTGGTATAGGGGGCATTTCACGTCAAGCGGACAGGGGAAAAAAGTGAGGTTCTGAAATTTGTTCACATTAGGTCCAGTTATACTTTTAGTAGATATAAATACGAACACAATTTTTTTAAAAATATGATTTATATTAGGTCCTTACATATGAAATTAGCGTTTTGTGGTACTGACCAATTTGATCTGAAATATCTCCTCTTTGGTTAAGAATTCCAAATTCAAATTTATACATTAATTTAGCTGGTACATTTGAGTTTTGAAAACAGTCATTAATTTGTTTTTTCCTCATTATTTTTTTCTTTGGCGTCGCTTATTACCGCTCAATGGAAAACATGAAATATTGGTATATTTACGAGTACGAGTTCTACCGTGGCACCAGTGCTGCAAAAACAGCTCGAAGGATTAGTGATGTGTACGGCGCTGGTGTCGCAAAAGAAAGCACGGTGCGTTTTTGGTTTCAACGTTTTTGTTCTGGAAATTTCGTCCTTCAGAACCAACCCCGTAGACGGCCGGAGACCAAAGTGGAAAATGAAGAATTAAAGGCTATTGTGGAAGCGGATCCATCACAAAGCACATCAGAGATAGCTGCAGGCTTCGGGGTAAGTGATAAAACTGTATTGATCTACTTGAAGCAAACCGACACAATAATGAAGGGATTTTAAACCGAATCATTACTTGTGGTGAAAAGTGGATATGGTACGATAATCGGAAGCGCTCGTCGCAATGGCTGAACCCTGGAGAACCAGTCAAATCCTGCCCTAAACGAAAATTGACTCGGAAAAAGTTACTTGTGAGTGTTTGGTGGACTAGTGCCGGTGTCGTCCACTACAGCTTTCTAAAATCTGGCCAAACGAATACGGCAGATATCTATTGTCAGCAACTGCAAACCATGAAGGAAGAACTAGCTGCTAAACAACCGAGATTGGTCAATCGCTCTAGGCCACTGCTGCTTCACGACAACGCAAGACCACACACTGCACAACAAACAACCACTAAGTTAG